>CM070838.1:18010777-18628277 GCA_036326025.1 Chrosomus eos
TAATTTTCCTCACAATCAAAACCATTTACTTGCTGTCCAGGTGCTTTGGGATGCTGCTGAGTCCTGGTCAGAAAGTTCGCAACAGCGACATGCACCTCCTCGACATGGTGAGACACAGTTTTTTCCCCAGTGTTCTCGCAATGTGACTGCTCGGGGTTGAGATGTTATAGCTCTACCTCAGGCTCAATTTTAAATGTTAACCTTTATGTTGCCAATTTTAGAAACACTTAATGGAAATATAGGCTTTTTATTATTCATTAAAAACATAATTTTACAAAGGCCTTGAGCAAATGGCGATTTGCACATCAAGAAACAATTAGCAGTTCAATCACGCGTAATTGGGTTCACAGGGATTCCTGAATCAAACATCCTACAAGACTTAATGTCATACTTTTCCTCAAGAAGCTTGTTGCCATCTGTCTGTCATCAATTGATACAATTGCCCAAAAGTGTCTATATTAGAGCCATTAATAGATCAAAAATAATCATGATGAATCCCTTTTTTTTTATTATTCGTTAATGCAATTAATCTCAAATCTGCCTTTTCTTTTTAATGTATATTCCGTGCTGTTTCAGTTCCTCTTCTAAAGAAACAAACCAATAATGTATATAAAAAAAAAAGATTTTTAGTCTTATTAATGCTGTAGCAGGTGTTTTTCATTTGATTGCATCTCATATTTGTGGAGTTAAAATGAAATTCTGCCTCGCAAATACTGCAAATGACTCATATGGGTTTGATTTATAGATATTTAATTAGCCATTAAAAAATCTGTCTCCTTAATTTCCTTCAACCAGTTTTCAGAAATCACACTCAAATGAATAAACTCTTGTCTTATTAGATTAATGCATTTGCTATCTTAAATTTACCACTGTTAAACCTATTTACTGAATCTTTAGTCATTATGGAAGTAGTGAAAACTACTGTGGTTGTGTTTGAAGGAGTCTATGGGCAAGAGTGCCGATGGGAAGGCGTATGTGATCACTGGCACCTGGAATCCGAACACTCCGGCTTTCCAGCCACTGAACGAGGACACGGCGAAAGGTGAAAGCTAATGCACAATCCTTTGAAACCGTGAAACTCGTTCACTTCTCAAGTGTCTCTAGTTCTTTTCATTGCTGTGGCCAAGTTGACAGGTTTCACAGAAATTCACACTCTTTCCTGCCATCTTTTGTGTCCTTCTCACATTACTTGCAAGCCATACAGTTTTCAACACTTTGAGCATGCTGAGTTTCTGTTCCAGCAGCTTTTCTTACCATGGACAAAATGTGTGCCATCTCTCACCGTTTGTAAGTCTCAATCGAGACCCACCACAGATCTTCTATTATTTACCATCCCATCTTTCTCACCACCACCTTTTCTGACCTGACTCTATCGTAATTGGAATCTATTTTCAGCGATTCCCTCATAAATCTGTAGCTATTGTCGTTCTTGTTTCCTGTTAATTGAAATAATAAAAAGCCCTTAGTCTGAAACAGGCTGGTTTTCACTGATTTGTGGTTTGTTTCTATCAGCGGTCTGGTTTGTTTCATAATTATAGGGCTCACCTGAGAGAGAATAGCAGTTCCCAGGACGCTACATTCTGCCACACTCGTTTTAGATATGTTACTTTTTTGCTGTATGTCTGATTCGACTCTTAGTTTCAGTTTAAACGAGATGAAACGTTACGTGACTAACTTTTACACTTCCATGATAAGAAAATGCAATGGGTAAATAATGTGGGCGGGGCTTGGTTTGATCGATTTGAATTTGATTGGATGATGAAAAGTGCGTTTGGGATATTACTGGTTAATATTTTCCCTGCGCACATCGAGGCAGTTTTGACTTTAACTGTCAACTTTTCCCCTCCAGATAAGCAGGTTTACATGACGGTGGCAGTGGACCTGGTGGTGACTGAGGTTGTAGAACCAGTTCGGTTCCTCTTGGAGGCGCTAGTGCGGGTCTATCCGGGTAATGAGAGGTTCTGGTATTTCAGCAGGAAGGCCTTCTCTGAAACGTTTTACCTCAAGCTCAAACAGGTACACTCCTAAACCACACACACACACCACCCACACACACCCACACACACACACACACATGTCTGGTTCGCTATCTTTGTGGGGACTCTCCATAGGCATAATGACTTTTATACTGGACAAACTATATATTATATCCCCTTACACTGCCCCTATCCCTAAACCTAGCCATCACAGGAGACATTCTGCATTTTTACATTTAAAAAAAAAAACATAGTTTTTTGTTTTTTAAGCTATTTGAAATATGAGGACTCATGCAATGTCCTCATAAATCACGTGTAAGTTGTGATACCAGTGTAATATGCATGTCATTATACACATTTGTGTCCTCATATATCACAAAAACAAGAGCACACACAACACACACACAACAACACACACACACACACACACACACACACACACACACACCCACACACACACAAAAACATTTACGTATTATTCATAGATGCTGAACCCTAAGTGCTTTGCATACAATAAATGTTTTGATGATATTGATGATGAAATATTTTATTTCATTGTTGTTATTACAATTAAAGGTGATAACATTGATTCAATAATTGGTAAAATGAAAGCAGGAAGAATACAAAATACACCCCCCCCCCCCCCCACCAAAAAAAAATTATATAAACAAATAAAATGATTTAATAAAATTAAATAAGTAATTAGTTGTTTTTGTTAAATATTGTCATGTCAATTAAAGGTGATAATTGATCAAATAAATAATTGGTCGTCCAATAAAATACAATTTTTGTGTGTATATATATTATTTTCATAACAATTAAAGGTAATAATATTTAATGAAATAAAAAAATTGGTGATTTAAAGGTGTATCATTTAAACAAATAATTACTCTGAAGCTGTTACCTTAATAATATATTTCTTATTCTTCTTTATTTCATAATAATTAATTACATTAATCAGTGAAATAAAAGGTGTAATTTTTTTTACTAATTTCTCCTAAACTAGGCGTCATCTCTTAAGATAAAAAATAATATATCTTTATCAATATCTATATTTGTGAAATAAGAGGTGTATTATATATATATATATCACCTTTTATTGTTATGAAAATAATGTGATGGTGCCAAAAGTCTAGTTATTAGGGTTTTAAAATAAAATATCTTATTTTCAGGGGTTGAAATATGACCTGGAAACAATTTTGACAGGCTTTGTAAGATTCCCCCATTTCTCACCAAGCCTGTGAACCGCCTATGAACAGTTCTAGACTGGCTGCGCAGATGGAGAACAAACCTTGAGGAAGGAAGTGAGCTTTTGTGAAGGGTGAATAGGGGCAGTAACTCCTGGAAGCTGTGAAGCGGCAAATGGAGGCTTTGTATAATTCGTAGCTTAATAAGAGGCCCGGCGCTCATTATCATGCTCAAGTAATTAGAGCTTGCAGCCTGCATCTCTGCCTGATTGCCTCCGTAGCTATCTTATCGCAGAGAGAAAGAATGCCTGGGCTGTAGTTAAAAGCTAATTAAAAGATAATATTATGGCGTTAGCGATAGACCCAGCCCATTCTCCACGTTATTTTATTATTCCGTATTTGTTTACGCTGCTCATTAGGTGCGAGGAATTAGCGTATAATTATTCCGGCTGTAAACATCATTCTTCGCCTGTAGTAACGTTACAGTTCCACTTTGCAATTAAAATGAAAACGACGGTTTACATAAGAGCCACATGGCGCGAGGGAAGCAGTGTCAATAGAAATGTTTGTAAGAGTTACTTGAAGCGGAGTAGTACGGGTGTAATCTCTGCAAACCTCTTTCTCTATCGCCACTTGTTTTAATTGTGTGTAATTATGTATTTGTCGTTTCCCCTGAAGCAGTAGCGAAGGTGAAGCTAACTTTGAATGCTACGCTTCCTCTTAAAGGAACAGTTCATCTATAAATGAAAATTCCATTTATATAATATTTACACAATATTATTTCTATAATTTATTGTGAATATAGCAATGCATCTAAATATCTTGTATAAAGTAAATACAAGTGTATTGAGTAAATCTGACATATTACATTCATATATATGAAATATTTCTTATTTATTTAATTATTGTGTGTGTGTGTTATATATATATATATATATATATATATAAAATATATATATATATATATATATATATATATATATATATTATACATATTTATATATAGCATGGTTTTGCTCTATATGTTTGTAGGGCACGGGGAAGGGCAGCCAGGGAGATGCCATGTATGAAGTGGTCAGCCTGCAGAAACACACAGAATGTGCGGCTGGAACTCGTGGCCTCCTGCAGTCTTCCACGGAGGAAGAGGAACCAGAGGAAGGCATGTCACCGTCTAGTTTATCAGAGTGCTTTTCTGTGTTTTATATTTTGCCATTTTGAGGCCTTCATTTTCAGGTGAACTCCTTAAAGGGGGGGGGTGAAACACTCAGTTTCAGTCATTCTCATGTTAATCTTGAGTACCTATAGAGTAATATTGCATCCATCATATCTCCAAAAAGTCTTTAGTTTTATTATATTTATAAAAGAAAGATAGGCTGTACCGAGTCTTTCCGGAAAAAGCCAAGCGGATGGAGGCGTGCCGTGTGGGCGGAGCTAAATAATGACGAGCGCGCGAAGCTTTTACGTTGTAAATAGTAATCCCTGCAGAACAAGGATCTAAACAATACTAAGGGCGCGTTCATACAGAACGCGTTTTTGCTCACAAAAACGTAAGATGGGCAGTGAAATGGGAGGAAAACACAAGGTCTCGAGTGTTTTTAAAAATTTTAAATGATTTGAACTTGAGCACTGTGTTTTTAGAACACCATGTCATGCGCGAGTTTTAGAACATTTGTGTGTGTCTACTCGTGGTTTATGAAGACGTGATTTGGTTTTACAATAAACAAACAGACACCTACAGTAGCCACCTAAACAAATGTATTTAAACAAACACACACCATACATCGCATGCTGCATAGATACATTAACTATACGTGATCATGTTGTTTAGCCTACTTGCTGTGCTTAAGTTACACGCCGATAGACACACACAGATATTTGTAGCAGTTCTACTCACCACCTGCGGTTCCAACGCAAGACCATTAACCTTTAGTGTTGGGACTGCTCCATCCTTGAGAACTAAACGATTAGCAAATCCGGCTTCGAACTGGCTTTTTTATAAAAAAAATCATCCTCGAAATGCATGGAACAAACAAGAACACTTGCACAACTGTGTTGATGTTCTGGAAAAACAAACTCCATCCACTGGTCCCTTAACGCTTGATTCTTTGGGAATCTGTGTAGTGTTGTCCTGCCTTGGCAACCGAAAACACACTTCTTTGGTGACATATTGCAGCGCAGCCGATGCACAGCGCTTTGATGGGCATAGGTTACGGCTATCGCTCTACAGCTGCGCGCGCGCCCTTCCAAGAGAAGTGCCCTTAGGACCCGTATAAGGAAATTCCGGTGCATCTGACGTCACACGCGCCCATACTCGAAAAAAACTTTCCGAAACTTGTGACAACCAGGAAGGAGTATTTTGAGAACAGAAATACTCAATCAAACGTACAACTTAATTTTTGAAACTTTGTCCATTGGGAAACCAACTCTTTAACAGTGTAAAAAACTCACTATGCATGAAATAGCATTTCAGAAATAGCATTCCCCCCCCCCCCCCCCCCCCCCTAAAGGAACCCTACACTTTTGTAGTCTGCTGAAGTCCACTTCCAATGTTAGTCATTTAAATTTATTGGACCATTTTCAACACTATCTCTGACTTTAAAGTTGCCATGAAATCAAAATGGACATTTCTTCGTTTTTTACATAATTATTATACTTTTTAATACGATTGGATCGGATTGTGATTGAACCTTGATACCTTAAAGTAATTTAATTTCCATGAGAGTTTACAGACTTACCCCCATCCAGTCTCACAAATACAAGGGAAAATGACCAACTTATTTAGACTGTTCAGAGTGAAAGGGTGCGAACTTATGTGTGTACATGCGGACGTAAAAAGAACAGATTGCCTTGGAAGTAAAGCTTTAGCAGGTCCATTTATTTAGCTATTTTTTATTTTTATATGTCAATGCTAACACATTAAGTGAATGAGATCATCCGTCCAAATTTCCCCCCAACCAAATTTTAACATGATCAACATTCGCGCCCCTTACTTTTTCCTGCCTGCGGTTTGACAGCATGAATCCATCGCCAGCTTTAATTTAGTCTCGGCCCGTAGCTCGAGGTGAAGTGTATCAGCCGTCTGTCTTTTTCACCAAGCGGAGACGGCCTGTGTTTTTGACAGTGTGCCACAAGCCGGAGATGTGAAACCCTGGCGTCTTTCAAGTGGTTATCAGCGCCCATTTCAGAAGAATGGATTCCAATTTGGTTAAGTGGTATTGGCTCTCGGTCTCTGTGTGTCATCTGACCACCTGGAACTGGCCGCGTTTTCTTTTTTCTTCTTTCTTCTGTTGTCTTGGGTTCTGCTCAATTGGTCTTTTCACACAACATGGAATAATGATTACATGGGTTTGAGTAGCATGTTAAATATCACTTATAGGGCTGTTCTGCACTATTTACTACCTAATGTCCGTGAACAGTGTGATTGTTGCATATTTTAAATGTTTATTTGCTTGGTGTTCATTATGGGATAAATGCTGTCTGAATATTCCTAGAACGCTTTGTATAGTATACTTGGAGCTGAGAAGAATGCAAGACCGTTTCGTTTACATAATCTAAGTATAGTTGAAGGTTGCCAGATTTGGAGATTGTTTGTGTTTTAGAAAGCATAAATACAGGGACTCCATATGTTGGCAAAACAGAGCTGGAGTAAAATGCGAATATGTCGTGATATAGATTTCCATAGGCTAAGCGAATACTTTTTCCACATGGTCAGGTCTCATATTTGATAACATGAAGAATGTAGATCTAATTGAACTCTTGTAACTCATAAATCATTTGTATGAATACACTCACCTAAAGGATTATTAGGAACACCTGTTCAATTTCTCATTAATGCTAATCAACCAATCACTTGGCAGTTGCTTCAATGCATGTAGGGGTGTGGTCCTGGTCAAGACAATCTCCTGAACTCCAAACTGAATGTCAGAATGAGAAAGAAAGTTGATTTAAGCAATTTTGAGCGTGGCATGGTTGTTGGTGCAATACGGGCCGGTCTGAGTATTTCACAATCTGCTCAGTTACTGGGATTTTCACGCACAAAGGGTTTCTAGGGTTTACAAAGAATGGTGTGAATAGGGAAAAACATCCAGAATGCGGCAGTCCTGTGGGCGAAAATGCTTTGTTGATGCTAGAGGTCAGAGGAGAATGGGCCGACCGATTCAAGCTGATAGAAGAACATCTTTGACTGAAATAACCACTCGTTACAACCGAGGTATGCAGCAAAGCATTTGTGAAGCCACAACCTTGAGGCGGATGGGCTACAACAGCAGAAGACCCCACCGGGTACCACTCATCTCCAATACAAATAGGAAAAAGAGGCTACAATTTGCAAGAGCTCACCAAAATTGGACAGTTGAAGACTGAAAAAATGTTGCCTGGTCTGATGAGTCTCGATTTCTGTTGAGACATTCAGATGTCAGAATTTGGCGTAAACAGAATGAGAACATGGATCCATCATGCCTTGTTACCACTGTGCAGGCTGGTGGTTGTGGTGTAATGGTGTTGGGGATGTTTTCTTGGCACACTTTAGGTCCCTTAGTGCCAATTGGGCAGCGTTGTTTCTGACCATGTCCATCCCTTTAACGTCACCATGAACCCATCTTCTGATGGCTACTTCCAACAGGATAATGCACCATGTCACAAAGTTTGAATCATTTCAAATTGGTTTCTTGAACATGACAATGAGTTCACTGTACTAAAATGGCCCCCACAGTCACCAGATCTCAACCCAATAGAGCATCTTTGGGATGTGGTGGAACGGGAGCTTCGTGCCCTGGATGTGCATCCCACAAATCTCCATCAACTGCAAGATGCTATCCTATCAATATGGGCCAACATTTCTAAAGAATGCTTTCAGCACCTTGTTGAATCAATGCCACGTAGAATTAAGGCAGTTCTGAAGGCGAAAGGGGGTCAAACACAGTATTGGTAGGTGTTCCTAATAATCCTTTAGGTGATTGTATATGAACATTTTAATTTAACGTATGTATCCAGAGTAAATTTTGGCATACTTTTTATTTATTTATTATTTTGACAATGACGGACGGTTTTACCCAATTTGTTTATTTATTTATTTATTTATTTATTTATTTATTTATGAATATTTATTAGGATCAACCCCATGAGATGAAACATCTCGTTTTCATGAGGGTCCTCAAGATAATATTCATACAACATAAAATAACAAGACAACAAAGTAGATTAATTATATATATATATATATATATATTTTTTTTTTTAAGTGTCTTCAACCTTATGCGCTCTTGAAAGCACAAAAATTGTGGCAGAAAAAAAGACCAGAGATACAATACAACAGCAAATATGTCTGTCTTAAAAAAAATTAAAAAAATAAACTAGAAAAAATAAATAAATGTGTTTGTATGTGTATATATATATATATATATATGTATATATATATATATATATATATATATATATATATATATATATATATAAACATACGTACATGTATATTAATGGCCACTTGAGCAATGCCACATTTGTATTTATTTGTACATTTTACAATCAATATGTGCCAGTGCTAAAGCATTCTGGGTGGTCCCTAAGCTGGTTTGTTAAAATCCATAACCCAGAGTATGAGCACTATTGATACAATTGACTGAAATGGTCACTGATATATTGTCATGCATAAATTCTTTACCACCAAAATATTTTCCACCTACTATTGCATTTAATCAATCGCAACTTCTTTTGCGTTGCTTCTCTCTCCTTTTGTGAAATAAATGAAAGATTTTTTTTTTCAGCCATTTATTTTTATTCATCTTTTGATTTGTGCAATTTATTCTGGTCTGTACAAGAAAGTCTTTGTTGTTTGTGTTCGTCCTCGCCATCTTTCTCTACCATTTTTGAGCTCTATTGTGGAGCCAGATGGAAAAGTAGATTCATCCGCCTACATCTGCTACCGAACCGCCATGTCACCTTGCGACAGAGGCTCTGCTCAAGGCTGGTCTGTCTTTCTCTCCATTTCGCTCTCTCTCTCTTTCTCACTGTCTCCCTATCTCTCTCACTTCTTGCAACGTTGCCAAGGTACTTGTGCAGTAAATGTAAAAAGAAGCCCTTTAAAATCATTTCAAAAGAAACCACTGTGTTCCAGACCTCACATCGGGGATTGTAAAACGTACAGCATTTGAGGCTCTTGCTGGAGGTCGTGAACATTTGTAAATGGGCTCAAAAAGCAGTGCCTTGCGAGTCCTTTATTCAGTGACCCCAAAATTCATCCCTGCTTTCAGCACTACAACCGTTTTTGTTTTTTATTTGAAAATCTTTACATTAAAACTTGATGCCTCTTGCCATAATTACCATATGTTTAATCACAGCACTCCCAGTGTTTTTGGTCTTACATGGTTGTCACCACCAGATGCATTGCCATTCATTCCCTCTGCAAACATCTTTACGGGCGGCCATTTTGCGGACACAGACCTTGAGATATGGGCAGAGAGTCTGCTGGTCGGCTCTTAATGACCTTTGCAGACATTAAGTCCAAGACATTTTCTTTATCACCTCAAGGCGTGACAGTAATCTTGGCACTCCGAGGCCCTGACTAATGCAGGTGTGTACGGGGTATAACTCAACTCGGTCTTCTGGATGCTGCAAGGACGATTCTGTAATTTGTAAGTCGTGCAGCATCCTAAAATGTCCGAATGGTGTCATTCGAAGTGATGCCAAGCAAGGAGTTGAAGAGTGATGTTTGCCTACAACATACATATCTTGTACCTTGTACCTTGTCCTCACCAAAGGGTCACGACTTGAGCTTAACCGAAAGTAGACTTCCCTAGTCCTTGTTTCGCTCCGGCACGTGGACCGTCAGTGTGATGTTGTTTTAGACTGCACCCGATATCGCATTCTTCCCTAATATATGAAACCGTATGTGAAAAGAGTAGTAGGTCCTAATTCACAGTGCTCATAAAAGAGTAAGCTAAAAGTACGGATGACTTGCTACTTCCACTGAGATTCTAAAATGTGCGATGGGCACTTTACTATCTCATGAGGCCTCGGGAGGGGATTTGTGAATGGAAGTGAAGCAACACAATTGACGCTGGTAGGTCAAATGATAATGACAACTTGTCCGAATTACATTTATACTATAGAACATACTTATTTTAACTGTCACAGAGTAATTACTTATTAAAAAATAACTTCCTTATTCAAAACTTATTTTACTTATTCAGAACTTATTCATACTTAGAGAGTATGCGATTTTGGATGCAGCCTGTACTACACCGTCGGGACTGATTTTAGCGCTTGAAAAGAAAGGTCTACTAGTGTGAGATTTAAAATTAAGTATACCTGAGCTTTTTGTTCTTTATAAGGATTGGTTACATTGAAGTATCTCTCTCAAAGCGTGGTGGCAAATATGGCCATAAGTGATGTTTTTTTTAGTTTTAGTGTGCAGTCACATTCCCCCATGGCCAAATCCAGTCGTTTCAGTTGGAATCCACACAATATGAAATTTTGCAAATTTTATTAGGGTGAAAATTTTTCCCAAGCTGATTTTGCAACTGGTTCAAGTTGGCCACTTAAATTCTTGTTAACAAACAGAAAGCTGTTTGGTTTCAAAGTGACTTTTGTGTGAGTGGTGTTTCATAAATCACTACACTGTTGTCAATGAATAGATCTTTTTTGCCTGCAAAATTTTCCAAAAGATCCTGAAAATATGACCAATTTGAAAACAATATTTTTCCTTTATTAATATGTTTAGTAACTGTCTTTATATTTTAGTCTGTGGAAATCTTTAAGTTGATGATTAAAGTCCAAAATGAGCCCATGTATTTTATCATTTAAACTTATCTAACAAAGACAAGTACACTATTGCAAGAGTATTGTGAATTATTTATGCTTTAGTTCACTGTCTATGATTACTTGCGCATTTACTAGTGCGTAACTTTGTTCATGTTCACCTTATGCATTTGTAATATTAGAACACAATATTATGTCTATGTTGTCTACATATCTTATTAATCTCATATGTATAGCTTGCGTTTCAGTGAGTTCATTAACCCTCCGGCAAAGCGCTTCAGTTTACCGCTATATATCGAATCAATCCACAACTAATCTTGTGGTGTTATTTTTTTCTACAGTATGTTTTAATTAAAACATGTTGTGCATTTTTCGTCTTGTATTTATTGGCAAAATAAAACGGTAAAAAACATTTGTCTTTGTCCCCCTCTGTACAGATAGTGACAGTGAGATCTATAGTGGGACAGGAGACGTATCAAAGGACTGTCCCGAGATGATTCTGGAATCCTGGGCAGGGATCCTCAAGAGATGGTGAGACTTTTTGCTTGACTTAAAACATTTAAATTTGTAATATGGCCAGTTTGGAGTGCACAGTCCATATTGAACACAACTGCAGAAAACGAACTCTTTCGTGCTGCATTGACACAGTCTGTCTTCCACCTGTCAGGCAAGGAAACCTGTTGGTGCGACCAAAGGGTCTGTCTGCTCTGGTGAAGCCTGGGATCCCGGAGGCCTTACGAGCTGAAGTATGGCAGCTCCTGTCTGGCTGCCACAACGATCAAGCTTTGCTAGAGCAATACCGCATCCTCATCACCAAGGTAAGAGTGGACAACCATTACAGCGTTTTTTTTTTTTTTTTTTTTAATCGAAAAGCCCATTTTTATCCAACTAGCATACATGCGTTTCTCAACAATGCAGTCGCAAATCCACATTTAGGGTCTTTTTATTTTTTGATCATTGCAATTTTAGTAAATTTAGCTAACGTTCAACAGCAAAGTGTACCATGGGAGGTTGTACGCATTGGTTGGTTTTGAAGTGAAATTGAAAATTGCTTTGGACCTGCTTTGGTCTTTCAAAGTGCTTTTGGCGAGGAAAGGCAGCAAGTCTGAAGAACAGAAGAACTACGTTTTCAAGGGGAACATTGATGATCTTTACTTACTAGTTTCCGTTTTGTCAGCGGGATGAGCCTTTGTAGTATAGCAGGCTGTTTATTTACAAAACATATTTTCTACCCATATTGATGCTTCGCTCAGATGTTTGTTTAACCCTGTGAACTCATGGAAACTGAGCTAGTCGAATGTTTAGCAGTGCTGAGAGCGCATCAAAAGCAATGTTACAGCAAATTCTAGTGATTTCAGCACAACTACAGATCTAAGACAACTGATTATCTGGGATAGGACTGTGCTTTTTTGCAAGCTACAGATTTTCTGCATGTTTGAAAAGCTATTTCTTCATGTTATTCTTGTGGTCAGACTGGTTCTCATGCCAAGCATGGTCAGTGACTGGAACGTTCCCACACTGAACCAACAACTGTAGACTCAGTCCGAAATGTGGATTAGAGTTGGATTGTGGTTTTAGCCACTATTTCAGCGACAAATGTTTTCAGTAATCCAGCTCAGTTTTAATGCTTGTTATTCTCCACTTTTGTTTATTTGTTAGTTTATTTTTATAATATTAAGGTCTACATTTTTTTTTTCTTGTTTGAGTATAAGTATATTTTTATATTTTATAGTATTAAGTATATTTTACTTTGAGTGAAGAGATGGAAGGAGAGATGGATGGATGGATAGATGGGGAGAGAGAGAGAGGGATGGAGAGATGAATAGATTATTATTAGTAAAAACATATGATAAAATTGTGGTGTGCCAGGTGGTAAATTTATCAGCAAACAAAAAAACACTTCTTCAGGTCATTTTCCTGAAGCACAAGAAGTTTTTTTTTGCATTCAGCAGCTAGAGCAATTCTACTTTCAAGCCTCTGATTTCCTAGGATTTGTTTCCAAATTGACTAAAATTAATGTCAAAAGACAAAATGTCTTTCGAGCAGTGTAATGACGGTGACCAGAGGTCAGCTGGAGGTGAGGATACTCCAGAACATCCCTGCATGACCTCATTTTGACCTTCCACAATCAATTTACTGTTTGGTCAGTGGTAGAAGACCCCCCCCCCCCCCCCCCCCCCCAAGCCATAACCCCCAACGCTCACCTTTGGCTTTCCGCATGCAACTCTTCATATAAACCCCCATGGCATCGAATTTTATTTTAATACTGCTTCAACAAGAACATAGTAGTAAGCAAAATGCTCCTTTGTATGATGATGGAGATATTTTTTGGTTAACTTGGGTTTTTCTTTATGTGCAAGCTAATAATCATTGCTTTAGGAGCAACTCCTGAAATACAGCGCAATAATCAATGCCAGGCAACGAGAATGATGATGAGCGGGCGCCATAAAATACCTCAGCAGTGCAAGAGAGTGTCGAATGGTGTGTGGGTGAAGTCAAAGAATGAATGAAAAAACAGAAAAGGAAGAGCGAGTGGAAAGATTTTGCCATGTAGCGTAAATCCTACAGTTTCTCCCGCAGCCGTTCCAGTCTGGCCTTTAGCCATTCACTGACTTGGGCGTTATGGGGCATGGAGAGTATAATTGAATCATTCATTTAATTTTATGTATTCTTCACTGCAGGTCATGTCGATATAACTGTTGTGGTGCTATTTCCGTCTATCTACTTTTGGTAGGCTTTCCCCAGAAAATACTGATGTATTTAATTGCATTTGTAAATGATTCATTGCATTTTTTTTTTTCAACCATTTGAAAGAGTTTGGAGTTCAGTGCTTGGTGTTTTTACATCATTCAGGTTCGTCTATCTTGTCTAATGCTGTTTTTTCTCTTCAAAAACATTATCCTCTTCTTTCTAACCTGTCTGTAATGGTGTTTGACCATACAGTGTTTTAACACTGTCTTGAGTGTGCATTGTCCTTGGCGTGGATCAATGAAAATGCAACCCATGTGGTGTTTCCAAGAGCGTGAAACTGACATTTCCACAACCTTTACTTCTCTGATGCATGAGGGATCTACCAAAGGTGCTATTCTCCTGAGTCAGGGCTTTGAAAAATAAAGCTTGAATCTGATTTTTTTTTTATTTCCAGACAAGCAAAAAAACTTTTAATGACATTATCTGATTAATCTACAGTCTACAAGATTGATTTGTTCTGTATGATACTTTTAAGTCAATTAAATAAGTCCAATGAAGTGTTTTACTTATTTAATCACTTACAATTTGAAGAGGCATGTGAAAGCACAATGGTAAGTCATTGTACTCATCTGAGGCACACGGGTCCTTAGGCTGGAATAAATTGTTTGATTACAAGATTGTAACGGAGCATGAAACATCCTGACTGTCTCATGCCAAGAAGGATCCTTTCAACCATTTAGACAAATCGCTGGGCTGCGTCCAGCATTTCGTATTAATATGAATTTTTCAACACGACTGTTGTACCACCTTCTATTTCCAATGGCTCATGGGATTGATTATGTAGTCTTCACAAGCCTCCTTAAGTAGATGACAGTCTTTATGAAGCATGTAATGAAATCTTTGAGGAGGGTCATTTCAATACAATGTTTTTTTGCATATTCTGGCATTGCAAGAATAGTTTTTGTTAGTTGAGTGCTGGTGGTTTTGTGCGGTGTTGTCTAGTTTGAAAAAAACCCCAGACTTAACGTTGAATGAGAATTTTTTTTCTTCAGAAAATGTAAAAATGTAGCTATATGATTTCCTATCACAAAGATAAAGGACCATTCTCATTTACCTCGAAATCCAGCCATTTCAGTAGGAATCCACACGATCAAGTTTCACTCATGTGAAAGAGTTCACCATGCAGGTGTCGCTGATATTCAAGTTGGTCATGTGAATTCGCCGCACTGACCAATAGAAAGCGGCTTTGTTTGAAAGTTACTTCTGTGTTTGCTATGCTTCATAGATTGCTATGCTATGGGCAAAATTCGGACTTCGCTAATATTTACTGCACCTTTTTTTTAATCGCAAGCCATCTTTGCCTGTTCTTTCAATGCAAGTCTATGGGATTACAATTTTTTACAGTGTACTCAACGATTGGCCTTTGGACCAGTAAGTGAGCTGCCATTTTCCTAGTATATGAGATGTTTGGGACTTGCCCACAATGCCATCCCAGTTTCCTCCAACCAGCTGCCCCTCCCTCACAATAGACCTCTGTTCCCGGCACAGCCCGACATGTATCTTAATGCAGTCTATCTACATCTAGTGACTGAGCTGCCATTCACTCTAGACTATAAGGCTTCTATTAGTGGCCTCATCATATGCCCGTTCAACCTCCCTGAGTAATCACTAACCCTCAAACAACATAATTTCATTCTCGCAACGACACGCCAGTCGCCAATGAGAAAGCATTTGGGTTTGTTTTTACACATGCCTCGCTTTATGGCACTGTAAATGTTGGAATAGAATTTTGCCCTATCTGTACTGTAGAGTAGATATCTAGGCCCCCCTCATAGCGTGTGTTATCAGACTGTGTCACCAGGGTCAGCTCACTGCTGACACAGAAATGACAATTTGCATTACTGAGAGACACACTTCATGCACTCGTCTCCTCTGGTCATGTGTGCAAAGGTTTGAATCACTGCTACACGCATGCCTCCGGACTGACTGCAAGTTGTTTGTTCAACATTTTAAACATAATACATCATAGTCACATTCAAAAGTTTTCATAAGGCGTAAGTGAACTTTTTGTGTCAGGTTTATGGTTCTATTTGTATATTTGTTTATGGAAGTCTGTTTAGACTTTATCTATAACTTTATTTTATTCATTCAGATTGATTGGATTGTGTACTATATTTTAAACTGGCTTTTATTTGTCTTTTTCATTTTCATTAGATGAATATAATTTTTCTTCTTTTTTTATTATATTTTTATTTAGCTTTATTTTTATTTCAGTGTAAGTTTTTGACATTTTTATACTTATATTGTACTTGTATGTTAGTTCCCAAGGAAACATTTACAATTTCAGTTTTTAAGTCTTAGTTTTTATAAATTTTTATATTTCATTTTATTAAATTTTAATTAACAAAAAAAAATTTAAGATAGTTCTAGTTATTAATAACATCACTGGAAAAGTGGACTATTATTGGTAAAAAAAAAATATTCTCCACCCATGCGGGTGAAAAAGGCTTTTCAGAGAAAGCTGTCATAATTTAAAATACAACTATTAATTGTGGACACTAAGACCAGGGCCATTTATTAAAATTAAATCATGATGTAAAGTGTCCAGTTTGATTTCATTACTATTGCCGTAAATTATGCCAAATCAAGTCCAGCTGTCATATTGACCTGTACGTGTTCAGCCAGTGCGGTGATGAGAGCCAGAGTGCCCTTCCTGTCCCTGTACAGTCAGAGTCACTTGGATCAAAAGCTCAGGCACCGACAGATGAAGAGGATTATGGTCATTGTTTTCTCTAGCCTTTTCTCTTCCTTTGTGATTAATCATTTATACAGGCCTCTAGCTGCCACTTTTGTTCAGTAGTATCTTGTTCCACAAGTTATGGATCACCATATTTATCAATTTTGCCGACATGTGCATTTGTTTACTGCAGAATTCTATATTTTAATTTGACCTAAAATCATGTTTAAGGGTACCTATCATGGAATTTTGAAAATTACCTTTCATGTAGTGTGTAACATAGATCTAAGTGAACAAAAACATCCTGCAAAGTTTTAAATATGAAAGTTCACCGTATACAAAGTTATTGTCTCTCAAAAGTAAGAATCGACTCTGAGTCGCTGATATGAATCGATAGACGAACGATGCTTTCTCTCTAGCTTTCGTACGTCACTTGTACAAGTTATTTGAATTCGACACGCCCACTCAGTACAGAGAAACCTGACAACATCATGTCGACGAGACTCTGTTCTGAAGTGCGAATCAAAAGCAAACTTTTTTTCACTGGCCAGGGACAAGCATGTGAAGACTCAGTGGCTAGAGTTTATATTTACAACTGTACCCGTCCCGAACCTTGTGTGTGTTCGCGTCATTTTAATGAAGATCGCTTCACAAACACAAATGCTTTCAGGTGTGGATTTGCGAGTCGGCTGATATAGGAAGGTTCAATACCAAGTTTATTTAGATCAGCTTCCTCCTCCGAATCACAACCTGTAAGTATATTAATAATTGTTGCTTTTATGCGTGTGTGTGTGTGTGCGGCGTGCGTGCTGCGTGTGTGTGTGTGTGTGTGTGTGTGAAAGAGAGAGAGCTCAACAGCTTCTAGGTCTCCAATGTCATTTTTGTTTTTGGTTTTTTGAAATATGTGAAATTATGTGAAGCGTATTGTAGTACTGCAGTGCTTTATCAATATGTTTAAGCTTTGGGCTAACGCGAAATATAACTGACTGCGTCATCTGACCAATCACTGCAGATTAGCGTCACGCAAAGGAGGGTTTGGACAAATGAGTCGTCAAACGAATCATTAGGGAGTCGGTGAGCAAATCAGGTAAAAATAAATGCATATTATAAGACAACAAAAGTGTTTTTTGTCATTGCATGCATGTAAAACTGTTGTGGGGACTCCCAGAACATTATTAGGAACATTTTAAATGCATAATAGGTGCCTTTAAATAATAACCAGGACTATTTTTGTTGAATAAAAACAACAAAGTTCAGTTGTGAATCTGTAACATTACTACATACATAATTGTCATTAGCTGGATTTCCATTACTCTTCAAATTGCGCTAATTGAAATTGCGAATTGAAAATGCGCCCAATGGAAACGCGTCAATTTCGCACGTATATCGTAAAAAAAGTTTTACGCTTGCATGAGGTGGTTTTTCAGCCAATTCGAAAAAGGAATATTTAGCAAAACTGCTATGGACTTTTTTCTGTCTCGCATTTACAGGTCTGATTCACATGATCATTCTTTATAGAAGGCGCGGTATGTTTAGACAGAAGACAAGACAGAGTTATTTGTTAAACTCATAAAAGACTATGGGAATAATATAATAATTATGGGAATACTGGGATTCTAAACATCAAAGAAATGCCACAATTTATCAAGACCTCGAAGCAGATATAAGGGAGCAATACCTAATAAAACATCTTATACATGGCTGCTCCAAGTATAAGGGGCTTTCATTGCCATTAATGCTTGGATAATACGTCTATGTCTCCTTTGATTTAAAAATAATGTCTAGTGCGGTGGCTACAATATGAGTAAACCATCTAACATCCATTACCATGATTTTTGGAATAACTTATCGTGAGACTAAAAAATTATCAGCATAGCATCGGTTAATGGAAACACCATAATTTTGCAATAGTTTATTATTGACGTTACAAATTTGCACTAAACTTTTGCAATATTTTCTAAATGAAAAACTGGTCATTGTCAATTTTAGGCAACCATTAGTAATTTAATGAATATGGAACCCTGTTTACTCTTCCGCAACTCCCATTGAGATGAACAGGGATGCTAAAGGATTGCTTTCTCTGGGAATTATAGACATCATTGAGTGCAGTCTGTAAGGATAAAGTTGCGTAAGTGTTGTCTATTTATTTTCTTTTTTCCAGCCACGATTTTTTTGTCATCACATTCAGTTCAGGACTGCAAGCTCACAACTCTGCTAGGATATGAAATTGTTTTGCCACGGGGCTTGAACATTTAGCAGCAGTGCAGCTGTGCAGGAAACATTGGCTGTCATTCTCGTAATCCCTTTGTATTTTATGAGCTCCTCTTGTTGTAATTATGTCTAGCAAACTTGTCAGTAAATCTGCTAAAGATCTGAATTTGTGATTGTGTTAGAGAAGACTCGGGTGGTGATATCCTTCCAGGGGAATGAAATCCCCCCCCTCTCAGAGTCTCTTAATTTGTTTGTTGCACCATGTCAGCTGCTGTGAGGGAGGGTCCTGGCTAACTGAAATGCCTGGCAACTGTAACCAAGGGGCAGGCATTGCTGCGCTTGGGCACTGGTCTGTGTAAGTGACTTGAAGCAGGAAGGAAAATGAGAACGAGGGATAATAAAACAGGGAGCTGTTGGAGATAAAAAGGGAGAGATGGAAGTCTGTGATTATTTTTGAATGGGGAAACCTCTTCAGGGTGCGCAGGAAGAGGAGGATAATGAGAAAAGAGGGAAGAACATTGGAAAGAAGGAAAGAGAGAGAGCAGTGTGCTGTGAGGTGTTGTGTGAGAAAGAAGACCTCAGGTGCTGTCAAAAGGGGAGGGAGGAGAGTTGGAGAGATGGTAAGAGGGGAAAGGAGGGAGGGAGCGAATGTGATCGAGAGGCACAGTGGTAGAGAGAGCGAGACTGCGAAGGGGGAGAGGAAACTGTGAGCCACTCAGCATCTCTGAGCACCAGCAGTGAAGGGCTGCTCTCTTTTCTTCGGCACATTTCTGCTTTGCCACACGGTTTGGAATAGATCTGTTCAAAATCTTACTGTTCTCACCTTTTTACTGGCCTCAATTTTGAATTCTTTATTTCAAAGTGCGTTTTGCACTCCGTACGCTCGGCGGGAACTGCTGTCAACCTGCTTTGCCTCGCAGGTCGCAGAGAGCTGACAAGGACAGGAGCAGTACGCAGATTTTCCACTTTTGTTAAAGGACTGAGTATTTCAAAGGAGACTTTTCTTGCGGAATGTGTCGTAGGGAAGTTGGCGAAGAGACGGCGAGGTCTACCTCAGAAAGAAAAAAGCTGGGCATGTACAACTAATCAGATGCAGAGACTGGCATGCCATGTGATGTGCAAAGCTTTGAACAGAACAGTGGATGGAAACTGAGAACATGTGAAATTCAGACAGGATGCTGTCCTGACGCTATCTGAGGAGACATCTTCATGTAAGCAGCTATATACCTCTCTGGGAAAACACAGGTCTCTCCTTTTTTCAACGTGCCCTGCTTTTATCTGATATGCATGGTAAAGTTCATAAAAAGTAATTGGATTGGGAGCAAAGAAGACCAAAGCCTTCGCTGTGGCCCCCCAGAACCTGATTTTGAAATTTTGATTAGTTCCGTTTTGCCTCGCTCAGACTCCTGCAGGCTTTGAGCAGCGCTCTGTGCAGTGCAACTCTCATATGCTGTCCTGTGTTTGTCTAGTGTCTGTGTTTTCATTCGGACTATAGAAAGAGGGTCGATTCAGTGGCCAAGAGGTGCCTATTCCAGAAGCAAAACAGGGTGCATGTTATTGTTCTGTAACTGCTAATATGATTGGAATTTTTTTGAGATATTCGCAATTCTTGAAATACAAGTTTTGTGGGACTCAGGAGTAGGTATGACCCAAGAACTTCTTGATATTTTTTTGTTACATTTATCTTATAATATGCTTAATCCTTTTATTGTCTTCACTGGTCACAGGAAACCGTTTGATCTTCATTTCCTTATCCAACAATCCTGCACATTTTACCCTTAAGGAATTGGTTGACTTCATTACAATGCTGTGGACAATTTTGCCATCCAGGCTTCAGCACAGACGTGCAACCCTTTTGTGATTGTTCCGGTTTCCAGCAGCCTTAGTTTGTGGAGGAAATATCTCTGTCTGACAATTACTGAACTGCTCCCAAGCATGACTGATTTCAGAGGAGCACTGGGCACCTTTTTTTCTTCTCCTTACGGACTGTATTGATTTTTTGCCAATGCTCATTTCATTGAGATCCAGCCATGTGAAAGATCGAGGTAAAGGGGAAAAGACAGAAGATTGAGTTCTGCTGGAAGAGATTACTGAGAAGGCACAGACACAGGATCACTTTGCAGACCATCTGCACTGCATTTAGGACCACGGAACCTTATCCAAGTGGACAAGGTCCGAGACAATGAACCGATCGGGGCTGATCGAACCGGTCCCCACTGCAAACAGCAGCCTTAGCAGTCAATTTAGCATGTCCCTAAATCACTCCTGCCCCCTAAGCTGGGCACAGAATAAGGCTGTGGAGGCTTGCGTCTTAGAGACTGCGGTCATTGTGTTGCTGACTGTACTCATCATCGCCGGGAATTTGACTGTGATCTTTGTGTTTCATTGTGCCCCATTGTTACACCACTACACCACAAGCTACTTCATCCAGACCATGGCCTATGCGGATCTGTTGGTGGGGCTAAGTTGCCTGGTTCCCACCCTTTCGCTGCTCCATTACCCAGCTGGTATCCAAGAGCCAATCACCTGTCAGGTCTTCAGCTACGTCATCTCTGTGCTCAAGAGTGTTTCAATGGCTTGTTTGGCTTGCATTAGCATGGACCGCTATCTGGCTATTACCAAACCCCTCTCCTACAACCAACTGGTAACACCCTGCCGTCTTCGATGCTGCATCATACTCATATGGATCTACTCTTGCATGGTGTTTCTCCCTTCTTTTTTTGGCTGGGGTAAGCCGGGGTACCATGGGGATATCTTTGAATGGTGTGCCCAATCTTGGCCAACATCTGCGCTCTTCACTGGCTTTGTTGTTTGCCTGCTGTACGCCCCTGCAGCCCTAGTAGTCTGTTTCACCTACTTCCACATCTTCCGCATCTGCCAGCAGCACAATCGAGAGATCAGCGAGCGTCGAGCACGCTTTCCCAGTCAAGAGATGGAAACTGCCGAAGGCGGCAACCAAGCAGGTCATGGGCCAGACCGACGGTATGCTATGGTGCTTTTTCGCATCACCAGTGTCTTCTACATGTTGTGGCTCCCCTACATTTTCTATTTCCTTCTCGAGAGCTCCCATGTGCTGGACAGCCCTGCCCTTTCCTTTGTGACCACCTGGTTAGCAATTAGCAACAGCTTCTGCAACTGCGTCATTTATAGCCTGTCCAACAGTGTATTCCGGCTGGGATGCGTAGACTCTCGCAGACGCTCTGCTCCTCCTGCTCTTTCAGCCCCTGCACTCATGATGACAAGGACTTTAGCGAGCCAAAGCCGAGGAAGAGAGCCAACTCCTGCTCTATCTGAAGATCTGCAGAGAGTTGCTTGGATCAGTCTTAAGCTGCTAAATGTTGTTGCAAAGGATTTGGCCCAGATTTTAATGTAATTGTAACTTGTATTGAAACTTGGTAGGTTCTTATACAGAGATTGAAGAAACTATCCACAGTGAGGATGAAGTTGTCAAGTAGTCATGTGATCTACATTTCTTGTAAATATTAAGATGACACCTGCCTTGGTCCTGTAAATACTAGGGATGTCCCGATCCGATACTCAGGATCGGTATCGGCTCCGATACTGCCATTTTTGCGGGATCGGGTATCGATCAGACATCGATCAGACGAGGCCGATCCAAATCCGATATTGTGGGTATACTATTATGTGTTATTGTTAAGCCCCACAAAAGGCACAAAAACATTCTAAAGTACCATAACGTTTTCGTGCACTCTATTATAAGTGTTCTGAAGCCATTATGTGAGAAAGAAATTAATATTTAAGTCATTAAATTCAAGATCACGTAAACTTTTCCCTCTCGCGGCTGTCAGTCATTCTCCATTCAGCATTCAAACAACGCGTCGCGTTCGGTTACAGTCAATGATGAAACTATCTTCAAGATGATTCAATGTTAATACTATTATACTTGATTTGTAAGATAAAGGTCTATGTTTTCGCATAGAACAACTTTATCTTGCTGGACGTATTGCTGCCTGTAACTCAATCGTGTTACTCTCTACCGGGTGTCGGACGCTGTCGGTTTGATCACAACACTAGAGTCAGAGCACTATAATTGTTCTTCACGCGCACAGTAACTGAAATTTAAAACTGTTAAAAGAAAAGGCTCAATAAACGATTGCATAGATAGATACTGTATAATACACTGTCCATCAATATGTATCTCCGTTGTGCTTTGAACTTTTCAAAGCGGACTCGACGCGCTGCGTGCTGTAACTCCACGTGGCTTCAAGCGCATCATTCTCCGCTCGGGATGCGCATAAGCGCTTTGTGCACTGTATTGGAGCCTTTCATATCATAATGCAGTGTCGCAATTAAAGCTTATTAACATTATTAATTAATAATGTCGCTGCCTCATTAAATAGCTGTGCAATACACTTAAAACATGTCTCAATTTTATAGCAGATTTAGCTATATCTAAAATAATTATCTTTTACATTTTTGTTATCTTGTTTTTCATGAATGTATTTTACAACAATAAAAAGAGCAATGAGTATTATCCACTAATCTAGTTTATAATAGCATTTTTGTCATAGATTATGATCATATATTTTGGGGATTTGTTGTTTATCTTTATAATGAAGCTGTCTGTATTAAGTAGATTGTGTTTAACACACACACAAGAGTGATAATCAGTTTAACACACAGTTATAGAAATTCTACTTGATTTAAAAAACAAAAACTGTACTGGTATAACTTTTAACTTTAAACCTGTTGGTAGCTAGCTAGCTTTAAGTACTGAAGTACCTGTATTTTCTTTCATTTATATATATATATATATATATATATATATATATATATATATATATATATATATATATATATATATATATATATATATATATATATATATATATATATATATATATATTTTTTTTTTTTTTGTAGTGTTTGAATAAAGGGTGGCAATCTTTCATAATCAACTGTTGTTGTGGACTATATAGGAGGTATATTTTAGGTGGCTAATTGAGAAAATTGCTATATTTTTTATTAGTTTAAGAATAAAATAAAAATATCGGATTAATATCGGAATCGGCAAAAGCCAAAGCTGCGGCATCGGTATCGGTATCGGAAGTGAAAAAGTGGTATCGGGACATCCCTAGTAAATACCACTGAATGGTCACGGGCCACAACCTGTTTGACAACCTAGAGATATGCAGTTTAGAGCATTTGGGAGCAAAATAATAACAAGACAAAGCCAGGGGGTGGGTTCAAAGCTCTTGCTTGTGCTAGCTCTTTCTAAATATCGAGCACACTTTTTAGGCACATTACCCATGTTACTGGTTTGGTTGTTTTGATATTTGTTGAGTTTTGTGTAGCAGCTGTAACTATAAAAACAGTTGCTTTTCAAAAGAATGAGAGCTTAAAGACCTTGTTAACTAGTTAATTTTAGCAAAGGTCTTCTCCTAGTGGCTTTTATGGTACAGTGTGTCTTGAATCTAAAATAAACACAGGCAAATCATGTCAAAAGCGATGTAGCAAATGACAAACAGCTTGGTCTGTCTTTATTTTTTCAAACTCTTCTTTCTAGATCTGATCTTTTTGTAGGAAATCTTGAAATACCACATGCGCACAATATCAACAAATGCCTGTAATAGTTGTGGACTGTAGTTTAGATCCCCAGTGGTGTAAAGCCTTAGCTGTTTGTAATTAGACCTATTTGCCTGCAGTGACCCTTTGAGAAACATGCAACTCAGCATGTTTTATTTTTTAATTTATATTTTTGCCAGATCAGCTTTAACTTAACTTGACGTTCACATTACCTTGAGCAGAGATTATTTTTCACTCACTTTAATGTATGAATGTCCAAAACATATTTTCTTTAGTTTCATAGTTTCTTTATTTTCTTTCAATAAGTCTATTGATTATTTTTATTCAATGTTTTTAATTACGTTCTTGCAGTTTTATCTATTTCTAATAGATCTGTTAAGTAATTTTTTTTAAGAGTTTCAAATGGGTGATGGGAGAATATCATTATTTTTCACATTCAAATTCATGTATATTTTACAGCTATTTTTGGCATGTGATCTGCAGAATAACATGCATACACAAAATGTGTACTTTTGTTTTTACATTATTCTGTTGTAAGATTATGTTATACATTCCATTTTTTTCCACAGTTATGTGGCTTTCTCTGAAACATAATACTTACTGTCATATTGGTTTCTGCAATGAATAATGGTGGTTTAATAAAAAAAACTGCTCCTGCTTTTTTTGTGTGCATATTTCAGTTTATGCCTGTAAACATTTGTTTGCTGGTTGATGTTACAGCCCTGTACTTGCTAAACTTCCCAGCTCTAAAAAAAAAAAAAACAATACAACTAGGCTAGTTGATGTGCAGTAGATGATATGAAGAAAAGAAAAAGATAATAGGAATAGAAATTAAATGGTGAGGGTGTTATTTTTTAATTAAAAACTTAGAGTAAATTGACTATTTATTTATTTTTCAACATCCAATGGATGTGAAACTGATGAACTAGCAGTATATTCCTGTATTTATTTTGATGATGAACCTATAATGTCTCTGTCCAATTTTTTCTGATTATGAAACAAAAAATAAAAATACAATATATATATATATTTTTTTAGTTCAGAGATTTTTTTTTTTTTTGTGAGACACTTTGGTTTTGCTGTCGCTGCCAGTACAATAAACTTGAACAGTGAACACTGATTTGCGATGACTGCATCTTTTGGCTGTAGTTAATTGGATTTCACATCAATAAATTGAAATTTTATCACTTCTCATTCTCTTTCTCATTTCTCTCTAATGCACACCTTTCTTGATTTCAGCGTAAAAATCCTGATTCCTTCTACATCTCAACGTATGTGACCAACTGTGTAATGTTTTCTGTGAGCTGTCCGTAGAGGCTGGTCAGAGTTTAAGTTGCCCATGTCCTCTAAGGCTTCAGGGCAAACTGATCCCAGCGCAGCGGCCCCAGACTGCACACGCAGCAGGGTTGGCACTCGGCGGCTGCCTCTAAAAAGGTTACAGCTCCCTTCAGAAGGGAAATTACACATGTGCAGTTAGAGCGAGGGGGAAAATGAAGTGACCTTTTTGAAATCTAATGAGCACATCAAATGTTTCCATGATCATGGGAGGCTTTGGACCTTGGCACCAGCATGAATAAAACATGAGTGCTCTCAGCGGTCACTAACAGTACGTCTCATTCCGCTTGCTTACACTTGTTATGTGACCTTAAAATGCCTACAACATCCTTCTTGTATCTTTATCTTTACTCAACCCAAATGCATTTTCCTGTTTGATTTGAAGTGACCATTTCATATCTGTGGATACCAGGCTAAGGTCTCATTTAAAAGCAGTGTCAGTCTTGCTGTGGGAGATTTGAGAGCCTAGCGCATCTTAATGGCCGTGTGAATTGATGTTTGGCCGGCACAGCTGCTCAGGGGCACTGGCCTTTGCTGACATTGAAGGTAATGTATGCCTTGTCACAGACGCTGACAAAAAAAGCCTTGTTTTTTGGCAAATGTATTAGTACAGGTTGTTTCAGGTCTTTTCGTAGCTCTATTTTTGGCCTGACACAAAACAGCTGTTATAAAGACTGTTATAAGTTAATTATTGGATTTTTTTGCACTTTCGCTTGGTTTCCATTCTTTGCTGTCAGCTTACACAACAGTTGTTTTGAAATGTGTTTAATTCTAGCACATTTATGGTAAAATACATTTCCTTGCCGCTAATGCTGTAAATTATATATATTTCGGCTCAATAGAGTCTCTGTTTGTTAATTGGACTACGCTGAATGAGTTGTATGTTCATTTGTGCAAATTGGATAACAATGCTGAGAAAAACACCGTTCTTGGCAATATTATTTTGTACACACACTTTTTATCTTGTAGCCTATTCAGTTTATCCCATTGACGCAGAAAACGCCTTCTTTGAGAAAAGATGCAATTGTTCAAATTTAAGAATCAATATTGAGAATGTTCAAATGAAGATGCAAATAATTTAATATTTTTATGCAGCCCTAGAAATAATGTGTACTTTTATACCAATTCAATTTGTACACCTCTTTGAAATGATGGAGGACCAAAAGTTGGTTTGGTGTTGTGTGGTTTATGTTTCAGGGTCTCATTATGGCTCTTCACTTTTCGAGACTCTAGCTGATGCAGCCTGCACAAGAAAGCCTAATGTCAGCGAGATGCTGGCGCAGGTTGAGCTGAGGTTAACAGTGCTGGTCCCTGTAATGTATTTTTAGACTGCACTCCGGTCATGCTTCTGTCATGCCCCTGACCTTTTTTATTGTACATTTAGAAGAAGATTTGAGGTTAGGTGCTAAAAGCAAAACAGGCTTTAGTGCAAAAGTGTTAAGCACATATTTACAAAATGCTATAAACTGTTCCTTTTGTGTTAATCTATCGCGTTATTTTTAAGACTTTGTGTCTTGACAAACTTGTATAAAAAGTATATATAAATATTTTACTAACAGGTTAAGTAAATATAATGAATAGGCTAATATAGTGCTTATAAGAAATGCTTCATTTCTCTAGTGAACTAACCTGCTGTTGACACTAACTGGCTGAGGTAAATGTAATGCTACGTGAGATATTATTATCAAACTGTTTTATTGATATCTTTCGGCAGTTGAAACACTGGTTGAGAGATGTAAACATATCTATTGATCGATCGATCGTCTTTTCTTTTTTTACTGGTAGCAAACAGCATTACATTACCTCACGCTCCCCCCTCTGGATTGGACTGTGGCTTGCCTGTGATTGAATGTATTCATCTTCCGTACTGTTCTGTTCGGGATAAATGCTTGTACCGTTACGTTACACACCTAATATATGATATCTATCTGGGGCATGCGGTCCAAATTCCCTTATTAAAGGTGTACCATAAATCTTACATGATAAAATTTTGGTAATGCGTACGTAATTCATATGTATGTACGTACATCTCTCATTTCTTTATTTGCCAAAAGATGGTAATTTTCATCAAATGTGCCAGTTACGGAGGGGTTCGGTAAGCGGATCCACAACAGCTTTGGCGCCTACACTGTTATGTATCGAAAAGTTGTAATTATCCAAATTTGTTGATCGATTTATTAAAGTAATCAATTTGCATTATTTTAACTTGATTTTTTTTTTAAAGAATACGTTTACTTTTATTCTTGCCTATTATAATTACATTGTATGTGTATTTTATTTATAATAGGCTACTAATATTTTTCATATGATACTTTTCAAAATTCTTAATAATTAAAAATACTTCTGCATACATTAAATTGCACCTGCCATGTATTACTTATTTGTCTTCTCTGATTTAGACCTTTTATGTACCGTTTTACGATTTAGACTTTTGTGATACCGCCGTACCGTTTAAAGGTGAACTTTGTATTTTTTGCGAGACTACTGGCATTATAATATAATGTAATGTACATATTAAATATGCAGTTACTGTTGTTCAAAATCACGTCTATCACACTTGTTTGCTGTGGAGTCTTATGTTAAGTAGCATTTGCCTGTAAGAGTGAACAATTTTGTGATTTTTCTCTTGATGTTGCTGCTTTTCTCGTATACTTGAAGACATTTGTTCACCCTGCCAGTCTTTCATCCATATTCATGGACACAACTGAGTGGAGCTTACCGTCCAGGCCTGTGAATATTTATGAAAATCCTTTGCGTGCCATATTATGAATTCCTTTTAATATTAATCTGTGCTGCCACACAGCTTCAAGAGGCATTCTCCTCCATCAAAAGGATCTGAGTTGCACGACGGTGAGCGTGAGGTACACCTGGCCCTTTCTGTCGCTAATCAAAGGTGAAGCACTCGCGCATCCTCATTGGACACAATGATAATCACCATTGTCTCTGGATCTAATGGCTGTTTATTAGGGCTTCTCTCTCTTCACATGCTATAAGTGGGATATTGGTACTTGTGGTGTAAAGTGAGTGTTTAAAAGGATACCAAACCCACCCAGGCACTCTTCACATTGTTATCTGTGGGTTGTATAGGTTAGTGGTTAGATCTGTAGTAGTAGTAACTGAAAGGTTGTGGGTTGTAACCCCACAAGGGACAGTCTATGAAAATTTGTCATTGTGCTTTTGGGGAAGGAACTTTGTTTAATGGAGTCTTGCACTGCATGGCAAATCGAATACTTCCCAATCCCTACTATATTGTATGCGAAATACAGTACAGCAAAAGAGTAGTAGTCAATACTGTATAAAAAGTAGCGAAACAACATGAGGGGAGTAATTATTGACGAATTTTATTTTTGGGTAAACTATCCCTTTAAACTGACAGCGTTTTTGCCATCCTGATCCTCACATATTAGTTTGCTCTCGATTCTGTTCCCAGTTGCATTAACCTAAGAAAATCTCTTCCCTTCGTTAACCCTACCCAGATTAATCTGTACATCTGTAATGAAGCTGCCTAATGGTTTTTGATGTATTATGCAATACAGCGCAAAGATCCCACACTTAGCAGACGATTAGCGATATAGCCGTGAGGTCTGAGGATTCTCTGACTCTGTACTGCCGGCCCTGACCCACTCATGAGCAGCTGAATGGCCCGCGGTCTGTTGATACTAACATTCACGGACAGCTGTCCACTCCTCACTATTAGGCTGGTCGCATGCCCATCCGAGAATACTGCCATCTGTCCTTTTGTACATGCTGGAGCTGAGGAATTTTGGGAGGTTGGGGATAAGCCTTTTTTTGGGGGTGGATCATGACCATGGTCTCCAAAGCTGAGATGGTTTCCCATCAGTAAGTATAATTTTGATAAGTATACATTTTGTAGCAGCTATCCCAAATTTTCAATGCATTCATCACAGATTGAAAACTTGGTAAAGGTTACAGAATTGGAAGAGCAAAAGTCCACTTTTGACCTTTTTTATTTGGGCGAGGACCAAAGATATAAAGTGTTTTTAATAAACTTTAAACAATGGGATGAATGGGATCTTATTGGATGAAGAACATAATAATAGTATTATTCATCTACATGCATTCTAAATAAGTCAGATAAAGATACTTTCATTGCATTTGATAAAATGGAATTGGTAATTTATTGCAAGTCACGCAATCATGTATCCACTCATTTACCACCGCTGATTTTTTTTAATGATGTGATTTTATTTTTAGTCCTCCTGGATTTGGACACAAGTTTGTATCTGTGTCCCTAGTGATCTCTGTTTGGTCACATTTTTTGTGTTAACAGGACTTAACAATAAGGATGGAAAATATTAGAATACTATTTATGTAAGGGGAAAAGATATGTTGATTTAAAAAAAAAAAAAATATGCCAAATTGTCACCAAGATAATAATATCTAGCTGGCTAATGTAGATGTTAGTAAGTATGAGAATGCATTGCTAAATTAATATAATAATTATCTTACTCTTCTGGTAAAAAAAAAAAGGCAGGGCAAATAAAAATCTGAACTAGCAGAAAAATTATTTCGAGCCCTGGTTTATAGGGCTAATATATATTTAGCTCATACCCACTGGCTTGATGCCAGTGCCATTGCAGCTCCCGCAGGAGTGAACCCAGCTGTTGAGTCCTGGCAGCTCATGCAGACCTGCCATCCCCAGCATGCAAACTTGGCATGTCTTCACACTCACTTCCTCCATTCTCTCAGGTGAGGCCCCACCTCTGCTGGGATGCTGAACCACATTGCTTTCCAAGGGATTTCAGATATCTCGCTCTAAATGAAATACCACGAGACATCCGTTCCGTCTCCAGCAGCGTTCTTGGAGTATCACCAGACTTCATTTGGCTGCACCACAGCGGCCACCTATGCGGCTAAGCAGCCTTCCCTAGGGGACATCGATGGACCCCCTCCTGCTCTGGACTTGCTCTGAGACGTGGATTAATTATAACTGAAAATGAGTGCCTAGACATTATGTTCTCACGTGCAGCGCCCTTTCCTCTCCCATCTCTTTGGATATGGGACATTCAGGTGGTTGTTGCTTGACTATTACGACATCTGGTGCCACAGTGGAGGCAAGAGAGCTCCAGATGTTTCTGTGAACGATAAGGGAGAGGAAGAAAGGAGGTGGTGGAGTTGGAGGGTAATGGAAGAGCATCTATTTTAGGCAAGGAGATTCTGTGCTGCACACTTGTGAATCAATGATGTGATTGCTATTATTGTTCTATATTGTTTATATGTATATATATATATTGCTGTCCGCAGCTTTTTTTATATATTTATATATATATATAAAAAAAAAGCTGTGGACAACAACTTATTGCGGTTCTCGCGCTGACACACCCCCAAGCTCATGCACAACAGAAAGCCTCCTCTCAGATCCCGAATTCATTTCACTTTTAGGACTCATTACAAAACGAACTGTCAAATACACACACCGCTATCTCAAAATGGCTGTCTTGCCCAGTAATCATGTAAACACCAGCTACGTTTACATGGACACCTTTTGGTTCAATCGGAATGAAATCAATCCGATTGATGAATCCAAACACAGTGTTTACATGAACAATAAATAAAGTAATCGGGTTGATGTGCGCGTTTATGTCACAAGCTTCAAATCGGAATTGATTTTTTGACATGCGCGCACACTGCACTAATATACTACCGCTGTTTGTGCATAACTATTCTCCTCTATTGGTTCTTTATTTGTTTTAAACAGCAGACCTAATATTTATCCGCCTCTGGCCATGATTTGGAGACGATGAGTGTGTGAAACGTTTTGCCGTGCTGCTTATATTTATCATGCAGTAAAACCCTGTACCCAAAACCAGTCGTCTGTGGATGAGAGTCTGAAACAAGGACTGGTGGGACGTTGTCCTGCTCCACTTCACAAACGCTGAGTGAAATGAGAATTTTATAGTAACGGGACACTCATTTAGATAACACTTTATTCAACAGGAAGAACAGCTCGTTCCGTGCGTCATTCGTCATTACGCTATTTCAGTGTCATTGCACTTGCTCAATCCTTTCAGTTTCGGTTTTAAATCCGATCAAGTGTTTACATGTTCTCGCGATCAGATTATAAAAGGAATAAACCACCCCTTTCAATCCGATCGAAATTCAATCCGATCGAAATTCCAATCGATCGAGCTCAATCGGATCGATAAAGGCGTTTACATGAATGTTTTTTAGTCTGATTGAGCCGTCAATCCGATTATAAGGGTCCATGTAAACACAGCTACTGTCGTTTATGTCTTAAAGCAGCACTATGCAGGATTTCCGTTTTTGTCAAACAGTGACCCCTAGAGTCGCTGTGGGATACTTGTACTGTCGTAAATATCACGCACGCAGAGATGTCTCTGCACTCACGGCCTGATCCCCTCCCCCTGTACACCGGTACCGGTTCAGTAGGATGAAAGCTGTAACGAGTGGAATTAAGGTGTGGCCCCTTTAAGAGCTGCGCGCGCCCTGTCGAACTGTCGGCAGTCTGTATTGTATGTGGCGTCGAACACCACATGTATACTGCGCCGGGTTATTTCTGTTTGATGCTCATTTTAGCAGATCTTTCTTGCCGTAAAGCAATTCGTTACATCGCGAGACCTGATATCACGCGACACTTCCTGGTGCTGCGGCCGGCGGGCTGCCGGCTCAAAGTTGCAAGTGTGTTTTTTCCGCTCACAGCCAACAGGGGTGGGCGAGACAAACACCATTCAACACGAAATCAGTAATATAAACATTACAATGACTCCAAAGCTGTTCGGTTAAGGTAAAAAAGTTACTTAGTTCACCTTTAAGTGAACAAACAGTTGGGAAATAAATCGGATGTGTGTCAATAATCTTAGTGACAGCAGCCTAATACAGTAAACCTGCTGTCTGTCAAACAACAAAAGAAAACTCACTGCTCGTCTTGACTGGAATAACTTTTGTAGCTTTATATGAATCAAATGTATATTTATTTTATGTGAAGACTGCAGTGTTTTAGTTTTACATTTGATTGTTCGGTTTCTGTATTGTTTCTTTCTTTAATGCTACTGTACTGTAGATTTAACTTGTTTTCAGGTGTATATAACTATGTATTGCTAAGTTGAGCAAAGAATTGTTGGTATTAAAATAGTTTTTTTTATTCTTTGTTTAAATTGACATTACTTTTTATGTAATGCTGAAACACTACTGTTCAGTTTCAGTTGTAGTGATTCTTTCTTTTCCCAGAAAGAATGTGAAACTTATATTGTTACATCATTTTAAGTTTCAAGTTGCAGCCCCAATCATTATAGACTATGATTCAATTTATTTTGTATAAATTGCATTTTTTAATTCAAATGAATTTATAATATTTATAATATATTTCAATTGTAACTCATATTAGACTCAGATTATGTTTTGACTATAAACTTGCAGTTTATATATTTAAATACATTTTTCAAAAGTAAAAATATAAACAAATATGTTGTTAAAATACATTTTTACTATGACCCATGTGTGAGCTAAGCCTAGAACGAAAACTGTTTTCCGTGTCTCCGTTGAATGGATTGGTTGGAGAGCGCTTGCAGAATCCTGGCACTTGAATATCAAAACTCTAGTTCTGTGCCAGTCTATTTTTGGATATATTTGAATATTAATAATTCCGGGTTGCAAATTCTTCAAATAAATTCTGTATGGAGGGGAGAACACAGTCGTCTTACATTGTCATGGAAACCGCGAGGAAATTTTTACCCCATCGATAATTCACTTTTGATCATGAGAAATTAATTAAAATCATCGAGAGCGGGACGACCTGAATACACACGCCCATTTCCGTCCCTTAGCACCACATCTCTCCCTATTGTTTTCCATGCGAAACCACCAAGGGATCATGTGCCTGAGCCTGAAATGGCAGCTAATGTCATTAGCGGGTGAACAAACGGGTTATGAAAACACACAAGGGGAGGAGTGAGAAGGACAGAGAGAGAGTGTACAGTGTGTCCCAGAGGAATTGTTCTAGCACTCTTGAGATCCTCATGACTTAATGACTGAACAAGTGTCACTTTTGGAGAGCGTGTTTTCACATGTTCTCTCGGGGGTTGCTGTGCTGGCGTGTTGCGGAGAGATCAGACCGAAGCTAATGACCCTGATGGTAATGAGACAGCATTCGCTCTCTGCGGGTCTCCTGCAGACAAACCAGACGAGGCCCCGACCTGTCTTTTTTTTTTTTCTTCCTTTATCCCCTTGAATTTTCTCTCATTTGCGCAAACCTTTGCTCTCTATCTCTCGTTCTCCACCTTTCTCTCTGGACTTTGTCTCCTGCTCTGGCAGGCTGCCTCTGAACAGACTTCACTGCATGCCAAGCCATTTACAAATGCCTTCACTTTCCAAGCATTTTTTTGCCGCTCATTCAACCTGCCATCGCAGTGCAGCTATGTGCGTCTGCAAGCTCATATTGAGATGAAATCAAAATTGGCCTTGGCATTGGTTTACATATTACTGGTCGTCTTGTGATAAAAAAATAAATAAAATAAAAAAAGGCCACCTTTTTAATATTTACACTATTTTGTCATACAATAATTATCAGTGCACGCACGCATAAATGTATTTGTTATAAAATACTTATGTTATTTCTGTCAACTAAAATGAATCTTTAAATTAATTAAATTACTTTAATAATTTTAGTCAGATTGACATTGACAAAAAATAATGTTAGTGATTAAATTAACATTTTAGTATTTAATATAACATTATTTTTGTGTATTTATCAGATTAACCTTATCCACCTTATTCCTACGCCCCATGACGCTTTGCGCGAATTATGGGTGTGACTTCCGTTATGCTGTAAACAATCAGTGAAAGACTCGCTCTATGAACGCAAAGTGTCACAACGAGATAATTAATCTACTCACCCTTCAACTATCAAACATTAAAAGGAAATTTAAAATTTGAAAAGCATCAACAAGGTACTTTCAACAGACCAAATAACCCCAATAGCGCGAGTCTTTGCTTAAATATCACTGTAGTATGCTAATCTATTTATGTAGGTCTAACTTATGTTGCCCGAATCAAAAATGTTCATTAACAACATTAAGTGATACTATTTCAAAGGTATTTCCGCCATTTTAACAGATTATAAATTGCATTTACCTGTGAAAACAAACCTGGAAAGAGACGTGAGGATTTGAGGAGAATAACGAGAGATTTTTCGTTCATTCCAGTGAATTATTAATGGAATCGTAAATTAAATTCGGGAGAACTGACCACAAATATGCAGTATATGTTGTCCTTTTTCATATGTTTACAGCGGATTGCAAAGAAAAAAAAAGAATGCAGTGACTGAAAAGAGCTCTTGCTGTATATATTATTGTTATAAAATGTCACGGTAAAATACCAAGTGTTACGTTATTCTCATGATGTCTGAAAATAAATCATGAAGGAAAATGGACAGTTCATCCAGTCCAACTGATGGATCAGCTTTATTTGTAGGGCAATCTTATGATGATTTGAAATGATTAGTTTCAGCCATTTTGAATGTAAGTTCCCCAAACCAGAAGTGCCGCCCATAATTCAAAACGCAGTAATGTCATCAGGAATAAGGTGGATATCTGGATAGGATGCGTTTGGATATTTAATTAACCTGCTAGCAAATTGCTTTGGTTTATCAAGTGGGTCAAACCTCCAAGATTATTGCCTATGATCGGAATATTTGAAAACATTTCTATTTTGCGCCAGTGGCAGTGCCCCCCCTAAAATGTGAATGTTTCAACAGTTGAAGCTTTTCTACTCAAAAAGGAAATTTGTTTTACTCACCAGCATGTCGTTCCATGTGGAACACAAAAGAAAATACTCTGATTTTGTTCCCCATACAACGAAAGTCAATGGGTTCCAAACAATGTTGTTTTGGACCTCATTGATGGTTATTGTATGGATAAAAACAGTTAAAACATTCTTTAAAATACCTTTTTTTATGTTTCACTGAAGTAAGTAAATCATACAGGTTTGGAACATCAACATTTCTAATTTGCAAGGGCTGAACTATCCCTAACCCTAAGAAGGTAAGTGGTCCGAACCGTGCAAGGAGTGAGTGAAATTGGTCGTGTGGAGAGAAATAAAGATTGTCGTTGTGCCTTTTCCCTAAAGGTTGCCCCTTTGTCACACAGGTTTGGGTTGAGGGAGCGAGACCGATTGAGTCAAATCGTGGACTTGACACCTTGTGAGGAAAAGCAGGTCACCAAGAACAATGAAGGATCGCTTCGACACCACTGTTCCCTTATCAGCCAGGCTCCACTCACAGCCCTTTAATTCATCACCGACTGTATGAAAAGCCCTATTCCCCTTTGAGACGACGCTCTTATTTCCAATCATCTCTGTGGGTTCGGCCAGATCTGTCATAGTTTAATCTACTTGACCTGAGGTGACTCTTTTGGGTCTGTACTTTCCCCATGGAAACAGATTCTACCTTTTGCTTCTTTGTGTAAACGTTGGATTATTTGTTCATTTGAATGAAATATCGACAAGACGAGAGTTCCTGTCACTAGCTCTCAAGGTTTTTTTACCCTTGAATCTCCCAAGACTTCAAGTCTTGTAGCTATGGCAACTTAATACTTGAGAGTATCCTTTTTTTAGGCTGAAAAATAATAGCCATTAAAATAGAAATTTCTCTGCTTATTATGTCCGTATGCCATCTTGAGAAGTTGAGATGCTGCTTTAGATCGGTTTCTTGCGGTTCTCTAAATTCCCTGGTGTCTGGAGCCTGTACTTCTGAGGTCCTGTCCCAAATGTCACCCTTAGCCCTTGTGGTCCTTATTTGGTGTTCATTGACGGCCCATAGCATCCTTATGAAACCTAAAGTGTCAAATAAAACACGTGGCCATCGGAAGACCACAAGTACACATCAAGCATGCCGTTTGGGACACATCCTGTATCTAAGTGTGTCCTCTCAAGTTGTCGGTTTCTCAAAGGTCATCTGGGTTAGTTTCACATCCACTACATGTTTGCTACATTTCCCATGTGTGAAGTGCTGCATGCATCCACCTACTTCAGTTTCTCAGATTGCTTTTGGGATGTCTTGAAGGGTCATGCGTTAGTTGCCGTCGCCCCCTTTTTACTGGTCCGTGAACTGTGTGGCCTTTTTCTTCCATAATAGTGAAGTCTAAGTTTTCTAAAGAGGAAACTGGCCCAAGGCATAAAGGGCACCTTCCATCTAGGCACTCACATCACAAATGGATAGGTAAAGAACATCCACTGTCCCCAGGTGAAAAGACAAATATAGCCACCATTCAGCGAGGCTCCACAACCGAAAACCTGCATGGCGGCCGTTAGAGATGTTGAAAATAAGTCCATACTAAAATTAAAAAGCAGTAACCTTTTTCTGCAGTATCGGTAATACAGAGTATCACTACGCCGTTGAGTAAATGCAAACAAGCATTCTGTGCATTAGGCAGCCCACTGTCTATTTATTTTTGGTGAAATTATTCAAACAATAGTATTACTAGGGCTGTTTTCGACTAAGGATTTTCATAGTCGAATCTGATTCGTTAGATTTTGCCATAGTCGACTGATAGTCGAACCTTTTTTTTTTTTTTTTTTTAGATAGCAGCTAGATTTTTTCCATTTCAAACAAAAGAGCTAAAAAAATTCAAAGAAAAACATGGTGTTTAACAAATACCTTTTATTCATTTAAAGCCAGATGAACAAAACATATCACACATAGGTAGGGTCACCAGACGTCCCGTTTTTCCCGGGACATATTTCAACTCTAATTTTAGTGTCCTGACTTAGGCTATTATGAAAAAAATCATGATTTGTCCCGTATTTCATCGTTAACATATATGTATTTTTATATATTAGGTTTCGTTGAATACGCGCAAGACAGAGGGAGGGAGAGAGAGCGAGAGACCTTGCGTGTGTGTGCTAGAGTCCGCATTAATTACACGCGCAGGACAGAGCGCGAGAGACCTTGCGTGTGTGCTAGAGTAGGCTACTCATTAATACGCACGCGTCTTCCCCAAAATTATAATAATAATAATATAGGGTTTATGTCTGTATTGACAAAAGAGTGGTAGAACTGTTTGTTTGTTTTTTGTTTGTAAAATTAACAAGCCTTACCTGTTTCAAATGAGCCATGTTGGTTGTCGTCGTGTGATATGAAAGAAGCTGCTGGCACAACTTGCAATTAACTTTCTTTGGGTCATATTTAACCTTCTCGAAATACTCCTACAGTTTTGATTATTTTTTAGAAGCCATTGTGAGTCAATAAATCCGTAAATGCTAACAAATGTGGTCCAGACGTTACAGGCATGTAGTGTGCTGCTGCTCATTCGTTGCATACCGCGTGCCTATTTTGAAATAACGAACTTGAGCGCGCAAAAGACGCGATATGTGAACAGACCCCCTACTATTCGACTATGAGGTTCATAGTCGAATCAGACCTCTCCGAATCGAATCGTCGAATCCTCGACTATTAGAAGTCAGCCCTAAGTATTACCAAGAAAAGAGATCTTAATTTTTTCATTTTATTTTGTCATCCTTTTCCTTTAAAAATGCTCAATCTGTTGTCATATCGGTATGAACCGATAAATGACTTTATAATGTTACCGATTTTGGTCTTTTAAGAAATATTTATATTGTTGATTGATGTCTACTATCAACCAATATAACAGTTATCGGTTAAATATCTGTTATCGGTATTGGTCCAAATTTCAGTGGATCCCTAATTTCTTAAAGGGGTCATAAAATGGTACATGCACTTGGTACTGTTTGATGGTACTGACATGTGTGTTGGCAGTGCCTGTACACAACCGTCATATAATGATAAAAATCCATCCAGTGTTTTTGTTTTAATCTACTTATATGTTTTCCCCTGCCTCAAATTGAGCCGTTCGTTTTTGTGACGTAGATAAAACGGACGCCCCTCCCACGATTGTTGATTGACAGCAGCGTTTCAACACAGACCCACCCTCGCTCGCTCGCTCTGTCAATCATAGTGCGCGCAGACCGGCGCGGTCATTGTTGACACTGGAGCACTGTCTAAGAGCAGAATGGAGTCTAATCGAAGTGGTGTTCTTTTTTTGGGTGTAATAAGGAACACAGCAGTCATTTTAATGTTCCTAAATCCGAACCGCTGAAGACGCAGTGGCTGAGTTTGTTTTCGAAGGGAATATTCCCCACGATCAACGTCAGTGCGTCCATGTTTGCGCGAATCATTTCTCAGCAGACTGCTTTATAAACGAGGGTCAGTATAAAGCTGGTTTTGCTAAGAAGCTGCTCCTGAAAAAAGGATCGGTACCAACTTTTCGTGTTCCTGCTGCACCTCGAGAAGAACTGACGTGAGTGTAACATTTTATTAACCTTTATATTCATATTAATCTTTGCAAATCGCTAGCTGAACGGTTCACGATGAATGCGGCTAAGGTTTACACTCAGGGTACATTACGGCATGTTTTCTATGTACGAAGTTCTCAATATAATTCATAATCCCACTTTTATAATGAACAACGTGTTATGGTTATTGTGTTACAAATGGTGTACGCACAGAACAGAGGGGCGGAGTCAGCGAAGCTCATTATCATTTAAAGGCATATGCACTGAAACGGCGTGCTGACAACAGAGCTGTTTTTGACCAGGTAAAATGAGTGTTTTCTTACAATACTAATGATAATTTTTAATTAAAGTATATTAAAAACTTTTAATTTAGACCCTAAAGAATCATATTAGCTTGTACGAAAATGGCATTATATGACCCCTTTAAATAATTGCTTAGAAAAACTTTGATTTCATTAATTGAGAATCACTTCAACACTACATTTCATTGTCTTAATTCAAATGATAAATATTTGTATTAATATTTAATACATTATTTAGTACTTTTTTAAACAATGTCTTTGATAAGATGCTAGTTTTTGCTGTGGTATTTCAATTAGTATCTATAATCTTAAAATCTCACTGGTATCGATATCAATGATTTTGGTTTTGTGACAATTGCGGTATCCGCAAGTGTTCTTTCGAATTAGATCATTAGCATGCCCAATGAATTAGCATTCAACACAGTACTGGCAATTAAAAGAGCAGTGACGACACGCTGACAGACGTGTTAACAGTCTGTCCTGAGGACCAGATGTTGCAGGCCCTCGGGAGACCGAAAAATCCTCGAAGAGCCATGACAGAACGGAGCTCTCTGGTTTTCAATGAACTTGGTGACACAGTCTCAACATTTGATTGAAGTTGTGAAACTCGTAATCCAGAAAATGTTTACACTTAGATGGAAGGGATATGGAAGGGATTTGCATCTTCAAGTATACACTGCAGTTTTAAACTCAAGTTAGCATACGCCTCGAGCTGTAATCTCTGCCAGTCCCGAGCTTTCCACGATTACAGTTTTTTTTTTATCGCCTTTTGCACAAAGTCTTCGGTCTTTTGCAGTTGTTTAGCCGTGGATTGTATATGCATGTGAGGTCTGTTGATTCGGGTGTGTTTTCGCACTGTGACACAGTTAATAACCGGCCGTCAATACGATCACACACCGCGCTGGCATGCATTATGCATGAACAAGATTAATCTGTCTTGGTGCTTGCGAAGCATAGAGAACACTTCAGCCCTCCTTCCTCGCTCTCTTTTCTCCCTTTCTCTTCCTTCTCTCAGGCGCCTTTTATTTTGCTGCTGCAAGGTTGGCTGTTGTGATCAGGCTAATGCTGCAGTTTGTCAATTTCAATTACGGCCCCCTTTGAACTGCGCCGATTCCAGCCAGGGAAGGAATAGAGGAGGTAATATTCCTACTGTCAATCACCTGCGATTTTTCTGCCTCGCCTTTTCCTTCACTTCTAATTTTAACCTCCAGCACTCCGAGGTTCATTGCAGGAAGGTTAAAGGGGTCAGGGGATTTACTTTATCATACAAAAGAGGATTCTCTCTTTGTAGAGAGAAAGATTCTCCTCCTAAAACTTTTATAGAAACTAAGCTGTAAAAAGGAGTCATCTTAGCTGACATAAGAAGGTATATACTATATCTGTATCATGTCGGTTATTGGGCGATATAAGTATTTTTAGGAAATGTATTATTTTATATACTGTACATTTATAATGTTGTTATGCTTGAATTCAATTTAGCTTTTAAAATTATTGATTTATTTAGTGTTTTTTTGTTAATTAATTTTACAGAATAGAATTTTAGTATCGACCATTTATCTATTTATTAGCCATAACATCGGTGTCAGGTAGAGTTTTAATATGGCTGCACGCCTGTTTCATACTCATCAGTTTTTCATACAGAACATGAAATGAATTTATGATTTTGTGATATAAATTCAACTCGGAATCATTTCTCACAGATTTTCGCTGTCTTGAAATAAATAAATAAAAGTTATACTGTACATTAACATGAAATAATTTGTAGAACTTTTTTAATATCTGTGCAATTATAAGTGAACATAATTGTGGTATTATTGGCATTTAAGACTTCAGTTTCCTGTTCATGTTGCTATGCAGGTTATTTCATGTTCTGTTCAGCACAACATCAACGGTCAACATCTTTATTTCATCTTCCGCAGCTGAACAGCATGAGATCTTGTAATCGTTTTCCACAGACCCCGGCTTGACCTATAATGTTGCATATTGCAGCATCGTGAGTTGACGGAGCAGATTCGGATCCCCGTAGTAACATCTACATCTCCACTTGGAGCAGATTCGGCTTTTGATAGTGCATCACGCCACTTGTGTACTCTCTTCTCCTGGTGTCACATCCGAGAAATAGGTCAGCTCGCCCCGGGTGGGGCTCTGGTGACAGCCGCTTTGTTGTCAGACCCGCACAAGATCGGCGCTGACTGGCTTAGAACCCAGTGGGAGGCCCGGCACAAACTTCAGAGGCTCTTTCGCACTGTGTGCCCACCACGGAAAGTTCTAGAGTGACTGAGCGAGCCTGACGGCAGCTTCTCGGAGACAGCGCGCCTGTCTCACTCACTGTGCCTCCACACCAGCTTGTCATGCTGCATCTCTCAGTCCAGCTTGCACTAATGTTGTTTGCTGTCATCTCGGGTTTCAGAGCGACTCGCTCTGTTCTTGCGGGAGACTCTGCTTGGAGCTTTTAGCCCCGGCGTTGCTGTGACCCAACCGACTGGCTTTCACCGTTCTAGGACGCGCTGAGGTGCAGTACTGCCTGTCATTTCGGGGTGTTAACAAGATGAGCGGAGGCCCCGTGAGCTTCAGGGTGAAGTGCGCTGTGGAAAGAACGCATCTGTTGATGCCCTTTTGTGGCAGCTCATTTGTTGGGCCCAATTCACACAAGGCAGCATGTCAAACTGTACTAAGCATATGTGAAGGAAGCCCTGTTTTTTAGTTCCTCTCATTTTTATGAGCATGATACTAGGTGCTACCACATCTTTAATCTTTCCAGAGCTGCTTTTTCTTTATATGATAACTTTCATTAATGACATTTATAATGCAGTTTTTTTCATTTCGCTTTATTTTTTATATGTAGTCTAGAATCGTAATATCCATTTTTCAAATTATACATTAAAGGGGTGGTAAAATGCCCTTTTCACAAGATGTAAAAATTCTTTGATGTCCCCAGAGTGTGTACTATGTGAAGTTTGGTAACGCTTCCTTTTACAGTACAGTACTTACAGTGTACTTACAGTGTACTCACCTAGAAAGTACTGGCTAATATAAGGTAAGTACATGGAACAAGGGTAGGTTTAGGGGTAGGTTCAGGCTTAGTACTAGTTATTACCCAGTAATTGGAGTTACTAAAATAAGTACATAGTATTTACATGGGTAACTGGACTGTAAAAGGAAGCGTTACTTGAAGTTTTAGCTCAAAATACCCCACAGATATTTTTATATAGTATGTTAAGATACTATAAGAAATGTAAATAAATACTATACTATACACAAGAAAACGCACTGTTTTTGTGTCTGTCCCTTTAAATGCAAATGAGCTGCTGCTCCCGGCACAGAGGGCGGAGCTACAACAACTTGTGTCCTTAGCAGCTTCGATTACCTCACACAGACATGCACTGAACATTTTGAATGGAGAGACTCAAGAAGTGACAACATGTAGACAACATTTCTTAATGGTTTGTTGATGAATTTATGTAGCTTAAGCCTAGTCATTGATTAGCATTTTCTGTCTTGATCATCTATAAATCGTTTTCCAGGGCGGGGTTTTTGTACATTTTAGGAAAGGAATGTTGTGTAGTCCTTAAGCAATTTCTTTAAAATAAAATATCTCCCTTTGCTTTGAACTTTTAGCTTTGTTACTTTGCAGATTTTGTTTATGCTCAAACAGCAACATTACACACTAACTAAAGTTAGAAAAAGTGAAATCATAATCAACCACACCTTTAAAATGTGATTGCTGTATTTACTTGTAGCATTTAAAATGATTATGATGTTGATTTTGTTTTTAGTCTGTTATTACATCATTAAATATGAATTATTATTTGACACCTATTATTAATTTGAAAGAAAAAAATCACAAAATGTATATACATATTTCATACTGTACATTATATCTCGATGCCTAAATTCACTGTATTAATTCACATTCACTTTTAGGGTTATTTTAAATGTTTTATTTGTTTGATTTATTTTCTAAAAAAAATGTTTAGGTATCAGATGTTAGGCTTTCAGAAGTCTATGAAATCACAAAAAAAATGTATTAACTGTTATCTCTTTCCCTGCCAGCGTTTAAAAAAAAAAAGTTGCCAGCCTCCGCCAGCGTTTTTGGTTATTTTCACAAAAGTTTCATGGCCCCCAAAATATTTTGTTTTATGAATATATGAACATGCAATTTATCAAAAGAAATAGCAAAGTCTCTGATTTTAAACAAACAAACAAATTTTTTTTTTATTCTAGCTTCATTCATTCTTTTTTTAATCAACACTAAAAAAAGCAACATTTTGAGCAAAAAGCTGCGAAAATTACGTTTTTGTCAAAGACTACTTCTGGATCTGATTCAGAACTATGATCAAAACACAGATGAAGTTGATCGAGTCCATCAAGACTCCTAATACTTGCACTGTCCTATAGCTCGTCCTGGGTCGACATTTCATTCTGTAACATTAGGCAGTTTTAAAATATATTCTGTTTAATGTTGGTGGACACGTTATTTTAAGATTACATATGATATCACTTGTTTTTGCATCTTCCTCGCACGTGTTTTGAGGAGGCTCTGTACTCTTTCAGAAGATGTGTATTAGCGCCCCCTACCGTATAACAGTGAAAACGCATTGCTGGAAAATTCTGTCAATGGCGGGGAAAAAGTTAAATTACATCTTTTGTGATGTTGTGAATTGTGATGCCTTAATTAACTGTATTTAAAACCGTTGATTTTACTTTTAGTTTTCACAAAAAATTTGAATTAACATTGGCCATTTACCATTTTATGTGTTCCCTGGAAGTCGAACCTATAATCTTTGTGTTGCTAGCTAGCACCTAGCTCTACTGGTTCAGTTTCATGAAGACAAAACCAGAATACTCGCGTCCTTCTAATAAACTGGCACGCATGTTGAAGATCCCTCAGATCAATGTCCCTGAAGGTCAGTGGTTTTATCTTCAGGAGCCTGGACAAATCTGACTGGCCTTCTGTTATTTGTGACCACGGGAGGTCGGCAGTGAGTTTACTCAAGCTTTTGCCATGGATGTAATCAGATTGCATCCCTTTGTTTATCCCCTCCCTGGGTCTCTGGTCTGGGCGGTTTTGCTATTGCTGAGCCTCACAGATGTTTAGTGGCCACATTACCATTCGCAGCCTGTGTCTCTGGCTTTATTTATGAATACCATTTGTCACTAACTGGCAGTTTATGAGGCAGCATTTCATTTTCATGCACACTGCGAGAAGCGAGAGCGATGGGGGTGAGAGGGAGGGATGCAAAGAGAGGAAGGGAGCAACAGTGAAACAGTCCGCTGAACTCAATCATACACCATGGTGTGATTAACCCCATACTGTGACAAAATTACAGCTTTGAGTCTTTTTGTTGCTGTTGCAAAACACGCCAAAATGGCACTCGCTGTAAAAATGCAGGTCTAAAGGTCATAGCTGAGCAAAGGTCAAAGGTATTTTGATGAATGGAAAGTTCTATTTCATTTATTTGAAATGGAATCTTTTGTAACATCATAATAAAATGTCTTTACTGTAACTTTTGATCAATTTAATGCATCCTTGCTTGTATAAAAGTATTGATTTTTTTTTTTATACTGACCCCAAACTTTTGAAAGGTAGTGTATAAAGTCACAAAGCTTTCTATTTCAGATAAGTGCTGTTCTTTTGAACTTTCTATTCATCAAGGAATCCAGATTTATATATATATATATATATATATATATATATATATATATATATATATATATATATATATATATATATATATATATATATATATATAACTGTTTCCAATATCGATAATAATAATAATAAACATTTATTGCGCAGCAAATCATCATTTTATAATGATTTCTGAAGGATCATGTGACACTGAAGACTGGAGTAATGATGCTGAAAATTCAGCTTTGCATTACAGGAATAAATTACATTTTAGAATATATTAAAATAGAAAACGGTTATTTTAAACTGTAATAATATTTCGCAATATTACTGTTTTTTTTATTTTTTAATCAAATAAATGCGGCCTTGGTGAGCATAAGAGACTTATTTTAAAAACATAAAACATCATATATATATATATATATATATATATGTCTAGGCTATATTACTCTATAGAGTACATATATACTGTATGGTTCTATTTGTGGTTGTTCTTGATTATCCATCCAGAAAAAAAGCATACTGTTATCACTTGCACATATGTTGTGGTAACCTTCATTGAAAATGGCCTTTATGACCTCAATTTTTCCTCTGCATAAACGTAATCTGATGAAGTAAGTTACACAAATGGGTGTGCTGTGCTCTGTACTGTCATCAAGAATTTATCCGGATCATGTATATGGAGAAATGGCAGAAAAGAAGGCTGCATTATTCATGGCATGCATGTTGAAGAGAAAAGGGAAGGTAACATTAATCAGGATGTACAAGAGTAAGTCAACTTCAGCTGTTGATGGATGGATGTATAGACAGACATACAGACAGATAAAAGACCCATATAGATGCAAATAAGACCCATACTTATAAGCTTCATCCGTCAGGCTTTATTCTGTCCACCCTTTAACAAACTCTCAGACACAGGTGGAAACCTGTCCTTCCTTCTCTCGCATTAGTTGACTAATGATGCCTTTAATTAGCCCTGACACACGCTGTTAATGGAATGGACCTTATTACAACTCATCCTGTCAGAGACATTTCCGCAGTCACCGTCTGATGTTGCCACGGCGTGAATTCCACCGATCTGTTCACTCAAGAGTTGATAGGAAGGACAACCGATTAATATTCTGCTTGTTTGGCCGGTTTCTGACAGCAAAACTACATTTCCCATAATTCTACATGGCAAAACTCTCATTCTATAGTCAGTTTGCTCCAGAGTAGATGCTTTCAAGTGTCTCTCTTGGTTCTGGTCCTGAGTTTTATCCCTGCTTTGCACGTCAGAGTCTGTTCTCCATCATTTGACTGGAACGCCATCTGCATTTGACTTGTTAATTCGATTTGTGTCCCGCTTTGAAGAGTGTGCTGTGCTGAGTAAGACACTTTCCTGCGCTTCTTAATCCATCTCCAGTCTGTAAACACTTCACACAAGGTTATTTCTTCACTCAAGGAATCTTCATTGTGTCGTCTTGACAAAATACACATTATACGTGCTACTTCACTGTCCTCAGTCAAGCTCAACCTTGTTTGTATTGGAGCTTAAAGGAACATGGATGGAGATCAAAGACTGGAGAGAAAATGACCATCACATTGATAGTAATTGAGCTTTTCCAGTGCAGTTATCTGAACTCTTATCTGGTTCGGATCACACACTTGTTTCCCTATTTGCTGTTGCGTCTGTCATTGTTCATAAAAAAAAAAAAGCATCAGAAAATCCACAAAAAGTCTAGAATCTAACTTGGGTTATTTTCTAAAAATAACTGTATAAAATTGCATTTCATTTATTGTGGGGCATTATTATTGTTATTGTTAAATAACCATGACTAATTAAATATTAGTAATAAATGAAATATTGTTATAGTACAGTAGTGTTTTATTAAAACTATTATTTATAAAATAATGATAAAAATAAGTAAATGATAAAACCATGCAAGATGATGATTATTATTAAATATTTATTTAAATAAGTTTAACTAATAAGTAATAATACTTAAATGACAATAAAACATTGTATTATACAACCATTTGATTTATATTATTAAAATAAAATTAATTAAATACATTTAAAAAAATACAATTATATTAAAATAATAAAATATAATTCATAAACAAATATAATACAAAATCAAATTAAATTAAATGTTTTAATGTATAAATAATTATTAATATTATTAATAATACAATAGTAAAAATTTATAATAGAATTACTAAATACTTTATTCATTTATTGATACAAATCATTATAAATAATAATAAATTAATAAAGTTGTAATGCAAATATGTATATAAACCTAATAGTAAAATAGTATTTATGTATTAATAAAAGAATCATATATAATAATTTAATTGAATACAATAAAAAGTTAAATAAGTTATATTGTTGTGTGTTATAAGTTATATAATAATAATAATCAAAATAATTATAAAATAATAAATAAAAAATAATACAAAATATTTTTTTGATAAAATAAAAAGACTCCAAAAAATGCCTGATTGCAAGTGTTGTTTGGACCCACAGGATTCTGCCCAGGAAGGCGTCATCACCAGAGACATCCATCGCACCTTCCCTGCTCACGACTATTTCAAAGACTCGGGAGGCGATGGCCAAGATTCTCTATACAAGATCTGCAAGGTGAGGTGAAAGCGGCACATCCTCCAGGCATGACTCACTCCTGCCGTCTGCTAACAAGCATCACGACACGCTGCAACATCTCTTTCCACTGACCTTTTGTTTTGCTGTAACGGCCTTGGTAGATATCCAACCACATGTGCTGTACTCGCCTCCATGCATCCTGCTATCTGTTGCAAATCTACGTCCCTGAGATGGGTGAAACCTATCCAAAATGCTAGTTTACACATCATAGATCTGTTATTATAATTAGAAGTGAAGCTGAAACTAATGCAGTTATTATCTAACAAGCAGTGAGTGCAATTGAGTGGATGAGAAAAGGAGTGCAGTTGTCCTGTTCTCTGTTAAATCTCTTTTGTTAGGAGTCTTAAGAGGTTCTCCATCAGCTGATTGGCACCGACAGATTAAAAGGCTCCTAAATTGTGCAAAAGACCTTCAATCCAGCTAATCCTGGCAGCGGCATATGTTGCCAAGAAAGTTTATCTGTTTCCAGACATTTACATATGATGAAGCAGAATTATAACTGCTTGTGATTTAAAGAAAGCATTTACAACTTTAAATTGAATTATTTATTAATTTAAACATATTTAATGCTAATTAATGTAGGGCAGAACCAGATGTTACACATCTCTAACATATTGTGTTTTTTGTATACATTATTCAATATTCAAAATTCAATATAAAATATATTTTTCTCTAAATAACATACTTTTTAAAATTATATTACTTTGTATTATTATTGATAATGTCAAAAATGTTTCAGAATATTAAGTAATGGCATTACATAATAAAATAAAAAAAAAACAGACAAAAGACTTTTATTCCTTGATATTAGTTTCAGAAAGCTTTGTTTCTGTGCACAATATCTAAACTGATGTTTTTTCCACAGGCTTACTCTGTGTATGATGAGGAGATTGGTTATTGCCAAGGTCAATCATTTCTGGCCGCCGTATTACTTTTACATGTAAGTATTTACCCCGGATTTACCTAAAAAAATCTGTTTAGTTGAGGAGAGGTGATTTTTTTTTTTTTTTTTTCGTTTTTGATTTGTTTGGTTTTTTACAATTGGTTTTGTTTTTGTTGTTTTGTTTTATTTTTTTAAATTGTGTTTTTTGTTTTGTTTGTTTTTGTTTTGTTTAATTAATTCTTTCATTTCGTTTTATTTGAATGTATTTTATTTATTATTAAATATTTAGTTTATGTATTTATATTTGTTTTCAATTGTTATTTTTTTGAGACACTAACCCGAAAAATACTGTCACATTGAAAAATCTGTCCGAATTTATTCGGCAACAGAAGTATATTACTTTTTCTTACAAGGCTTTTAATGTCCATTGGGTCAGTATTTTCTTTAAGCTCAACTCCTTTGATGGCAAATCAACAATTGAAACAGTTTTTGAGAGTTTACTACACTTTCGACATGTTCATTACTAGCTACAGTAGCTAGCTAAATAATAACACTAATAATAGTGTAAATGAAAACCTCCTTCATTGTGCTTTTCTTTGACTTTTTGAGGACCTACATTAATAATAGGCAGAGAGCAACAGGAAGCGAGGGAAGGACATTGATGAAACGGTTAATCCCATATTTAATTAAAGTGAGGACTGAATAAGATGCCGTTTTTTGTTTCCCTGCAACAGCGGCCCGTATGAGGCTTGATATTAGAGTGCGTTTGGGGATTTCTATAATATAGTGTAAGTGTCTTTCTCGTGGCCTTGCCCAGGAAGCTCAGGAGCTGTCAGGAATATTAATGACAGAGCCCGTATACCTGCAGGAGCCCATTGAGCTCGGGACACACACGCTGTCTGTGTGATTTAATACCCAGCTCTCTGTCTGTCTCACTCTCCGTCTCACAAACACAAACAAACTCTGATTTCATCACTGTAGACAATGCAGCTGACACATTTAAACATCATGGGTTGGTTGTGTTTATCACAGCATATTCGTGCAGAAATCATTAGCATTTGACATCATCTAAAATATAATGTGCCGATATCGTTCACTTTTTCTCCCTAGATGCCCGAGGAGCAAGCTTTCTGCGTGCTGGTGAAGATCATGTACAACTATGGTCTCCGAGAGCTCTACAAAAACTACTTTGAAGATCTTCACTGCAAGTTCTACCAGCTGGAGCGTCTGCTACAGGTTTGGCCTTCGAGTGTTAGTCGAGAGATTGTGTGACAGACTCATTCAGCTCTCATGAGTGTAAGCGGTGGCCCTCGTGTAAGCTATTAGACCCAATGCGCTGGAAAATGGGTTTTAATTTTGTGCTGAAATGCAATTAGGCCTGAAGTAGCCTCTTTCGGCGCTAAACCCAACCTGGTTAGTATCGACTAGCTCTGCTACTGCAAGAGTGTTAGCATCGATCATGTAAACGTGCCATGCGTGCCACTCTCTGGAAGAATCTCTTCCTCTGTTGTCATTTACTTTGCATGTGTTAACACAACGCTCCCACCTCTCTGATCTGACAATGCAATTTACCCCAGAAAAAGATTCCGTCTTCCCGCTCCGGAAGATCCTATCCAGCTCCTATCTTTCTTTTTGAGATGCTAATTTAAGATGTGCCTTTGTAGATGTCGGTTACGGCTTTGATTTATTCTCTGCTTGGTCTCTGAATACATAGAGCAACACGCTTTTTGAGGCAAGCATCACTGTAGCCGTTTCTCATACCTAGGGTTATTGATCTGAACAAACCCCTAACTTTGACATGTACTTTCCTGCTATAGATTGAATGGAACCTCAAATTGTGTAGCTTGATAGAAGAGGTTAATTTTTTGCGATATTTAATAGTTTTTAATTTATTTTTAGACATTTGTTTTGGTTTTTATTTGTTTTGAGGTGGGGAAATTACTTTTCAAAGAGATGCAGAAGTGATTCAAACATTCATTGATTTGATTAACTGTTGTTGAATGCAGATGCTTGACAAATGCACTCACAACCTTGCTACTATTGAACTTTAATACATAAAGTAATACATCATTTCCATTCAACTTTTGGCTCAGAACAATAGAATAATGACAAACAAATAAAAATAAAAATGTGCACTCCGAAAAGTTTTTTGCAGTTCAACTGTGAAGCTGCACTTACGCTTCGGCATTTTGCGTACAATGCTGCTCCGCTCTGCTCCCTGTGTATATGCGTGTCGCAGAGCCGCCCACAAGGCAGCCTCTCTGGAATTACGTCATGTAACAAAGTACCGTATTGTGTGCAAAGTCAAGCGGCAGTCAATTTAAAGTACACGCTTAAAGTAACACCAAGTAACTTTTCCTCTTCGGTCGCCCTACTAGTTGGAAACGAAATTGTCCATTGGCGCTGTCGTAAATAATTTAGCCTACCGTCGCACGCACGCTCGCTGTTTACCCAGCACCGGCTTTAGAATGATGTCCACAGACAAGGTAGAGTATGTTACATGATTTCATGAAAGGATGATGTATTGCGACATCAGAAACGAAGAAAAACGAAATAATGACTATTGTAGCGCTTGACGTAAAAGTGACACAGACTCCGTCAGGCTATGGCAGAAGTGCCTTTCACCCTGTTACGACCTGATGAACCACTGATAAGATTTTGGAAACATTATTTTAAGGTAAACAATGTTACATAGTGTTGCTTTAATGGTCCCATGAAAAATAGTGAAAACCGACATTTTCATGAATTTATACCCGTCCCCCCATCCCCCCCCCCCCCCCACCCCCCACGTAAAAAGTGGACATGTCCGGGCAAAAGAGGACGTTTGGTCACCCTAGCTCCCTCAGTGTTGGGTTTTCCATGGTTACTTCATTTTTATGTTCCTTCATTGTCCCCTCAGGAAAACAATGAACATGTTCTGTGTTGATACTCCTGATAACCTCAGAAGTAGTCACTTGCTTTGGTTTAAAAACTGAAAACAAACACAGAGTTCACAGTGACATTCTATATCATGGTATCTGTTTGTTTCTTGTTCTAGCTATCGTTATGTCTGTGTGTCTGTTTATCTGTCTCTATCATTTTGTTGTTCTATCTATCTGTCTGTCTACATATCTGTCTAACATATGTCTGTTTACATACGTCTATCGTTTTATATTTAGCATTCTATAATTTTTTCTATTATTCTTTCAATTGTCTGTTTTTCTTTTTGTTTTGACATACTTCCAAGCTCCACACCCTTTGCTTCAAAAAATAAATACAATTACTTTGTCATCCTAATAAAAACATGCTTGTTAATTTCCCTTGCGCTAACCATTCCTGTTTCTCTACTTCCTCTTTCCAGGAGCAGTTGCCGGACCTTTGGTCTCACTTCCAGGACCTGAACCTTGAAGCCCATATGTACGCGTCCCAGTGGTTCTTAACACTGTTTACCGCCAAGTTCCCTCTCTGCATGGTCTTCCATATCACCGACCTGCTCCTGTGCGAGGTGATAAATCCTTTTCCAGTCACATAATTACAGCAACCATGTCCTAACCAAGTCATTTAACCAATAAGATGTCACTGTGTGTTAGACTAACTAGCGCAACACACCATAAATAGAAATCGAGCCACTGACATTGGGTCTCTTTCTCTAACCATCTCTGTTCTACACTGTAGTGGGTATTTTTGGTACATTTGCACATAATACACATTTAGCACACTTTGTTTGCATACTATATATATTAGGGAAGTGGGCATATTTAAATGCAGGACTGGATTCGTCAACCCGTTATACGCACCTGTAGTGAATCTACCGGAATTTTTGTCCTAGTAAGCAACTTGTACGATTATTAGTAAATGAGACCGAATGTTTAGTTTGTATATTGCTTGTGTCACGTTCATGTCTGGTCAGGGCAAAAGCATAACATTTGGATACTGCACTGGTTTATGCAAAAGTTTCATGATTTAATACATTTAGTGATTGTTAATGTTACACTGTAAAAAAAATATTGTTGGTTTAACTTAAGAAAAGTAAGTAATCTACCAAAAAAAAATGTAAGTTCATTGAAATAATTTGTTTTAGTTAATGTAATAAAGGAGATTGGATTAATCAACAGGAACTCAAAATATTATGTTATCTGAACCACATGAATTAATCGAAGTTGATTTGACAAAAGAAAAAAATTTGTGATAACAAATCATGAAAATATTAGTTTTACTGTGTAGTTTCTAAATATACTGTGTATTGTTCATTGTTATTTTATGTTTGTTAATTTAGCATTAATCAATCTATACAACTGTTAAACATGTGATATGTAGAAATTAAGATAAACCTAGATTAATGCATGCTATGAATTTATTGATCTTTCTTAGGTCATAATTATAATGCTATAAATAAGGCCTAATGCTAAACTGAGAAATTAATAAAATCAGGGTAATTGAATAAATACCTGTAAAAAGTAATTGAAATTCATGTAGTTATGCTCAAGTGTAAATTATTTAATTGGCTAGAAATTGCTCTTTGTTCGTGTGATCTGCTGATCTCTTCAAAATTATTATTACAAAAAAAATTCTTATTCTAATTATGAATGTCAGGAAAAGTTATGGAAATTAATCAAATATGTAAAGTATGCTCAGATTTAAAATACTGGCTTCTTTGTGATTTAATTATTATAGCAGTTACTTGTATTATTAACTATACAATTTTAATAGCTAAAAATGTAATGAATGCTGTTAAAGATAAACTGTTAACGTATTGAATAATTTTCTACTTCCAGGGTTTTAAAATGTATTTCTTTTCTGTCTAAATAAATAGTGTAGTTGTGTTGGGTTTTGAATAGCACATCAAACTGATGAAAGTTCAGTAGTTTCTAAACTCTGTTAGATTTCCCAAAGCAAGCATCTTTGACTTCTTCGAAATGGGCTTTGTGTCTTTCCAAAAGTAACGCTTCGACCTTTCTGCTCCTCTGAGAGCTTTTCCTTTTATTTTTTTCCCCTTTTCCTTTCATTCAGCGTCTGTGGTAGCCCGAGGCAAGACAATTAAAAGTTTCCTCAGCCTGTCTCAGTCAATGAATCGCATGATGAGAATCTGTTAGATGCTAGCGAGACACCTCTCTCTCTTCTCATCCATCTATCAGTTCATCTCTAATTTATTTAATGTTCTGCCTTCTTTTGAGGCTCTGCCTCTACTTTTGAGTAACTTGTTATAAATAAAAAGCAATCTTTCCCTAAGCATATTTACATTTCAGTTTATTTGTATTCCGTTCTATCCCAAAATACTAATCCAAAGAAAATCGTTCACTGATCATCTAACGCACACAAAACCGGAAAGCTCTTTCTCACTTTGGTAAGCTCTAATCTGATTGGCTGCCTTTCAATATCTCCTGGGACCAAGGGCTCACAGGATTTGTTATCAGTCCATTGGGAAACTAAGTCAGGTTGACTCGGCGAGTGCTATTGAGGATTGAATAACAATTGGACTCTCCAAAATTTGTAAGGTTACATGCATAAAATGTTTGAAAGATAACCTTATGTTTAAATTTATATGTGTTGTTTTTTTAATTCTTCTTTTTAACCTGAGACACTGTTCCGCTAGTCCCAACTTGTGTGCCGATTCACCTTAACAGGTTAAAAAAATGCACACTCATCTGTTTCACACTTTCTAGGAATCTCTCATTTAGTTTATTCACTATGTGTTCACTAAGACAGGATTAAAATGAATGGATTAGGTTCACTTTGAGATTCAAAAAAACATATGCAGACATAAATGAATATCCGCGGCCCCTGACGATACACTGGGGTCTTAAGAAGCGACCTCTTATATGTCAAAAGCTCAAGGCAAATTTCCCTTCTCATGTCATGAGCCCTTTAAAAAAGAGACTTAAAAATCTTACCGACTCCAAACTAAAATAAATAAAAACTACAAACAAACAAAGACTATTCTCATAAGACTTCGCAATTTTGTAACATTCCATAGTGGCTCAGTTTGTTGTAAGTTGCTTTGCATGATATTCTGTAAATCTAAATACATATAGTTTGGCTATATTGATTTATAACAATCAATCGTAGTACATCGACTTGACTTTTCTGTTAATTGTCATGCCATTATTTGAATTCATTCATATTTGTTCACATTATGCATTTCACACTTTAGATTAGGGTCCAATTCTCACTATTAACTATGAATTTTGCCTCAATAAACTCCTAATTACTTCCTATAAATAGTAAGTAAGGTAGTAGTTAAGTTTAGGTAGGATTAAGGATGCAGAAGAAGTTATTAATATGTGCTTTATAAGTACTAATAAACAGCCAATATCCTAGTAATATGCATGCTAATAAGCAACTAGTAAGAATTAGACCCTAAACTAAAGTGTTACCATTTTTATTATTATATTATATTTTATTTAATTTTTCCACTTTTAAATTATTATTATTATTATACTGTTCCGCCAGTTGGGACAATTTCTCAGGTTGTTGTTTTGCATAATTTCCTTTAAATATAAATAGTGATAGTTTTGCTAGGATCGGTTATAACAAGCAATCGTAATACATCAACTTGGCTTTTAAAATCATATTTCGTGCATAACCAAAGTGTACAGCTCTAAAGCCAAAGAGAAAAGTCTTATCCCTCTCTCAACAAACACACACAATTATCCCCCCTGCAATTTCCATCTAGCCCCCTAGCGCCATCTAGAGCCTGTCGGGAAGAGATACTTTCTGCCGTCTGTTATTAATAGAGAACATGGGATATTTTTAGCTCTGTGTTGCCATGTGAACGGGTCCTCTAAGCGATGCTCGAGACGGGTGTTTCCATGCGGAGCTGACTTCAGCATTGCTTCTCCGCTCGCTACTGCGATGCCACCTGCTCCCCTCTGACACACACACACACACACAGCACCTCCCGCCCGTCCTTCGCTGTGCCTGTGCACATCAACCTGCCTGTCAGTCCACCTGAGCGTGTGTGAGCGAGATTGTTTGCCTCTTCCTTCAGCTCCTGTCACTCTCACACATTTGAGCTCTTTGTATGATTCGTGCTATTTTAGGAAATGCAAATGTGTTCAACATCGCACTTCCCATTGCTAGTAGAGCGCAAAGACAGCATTGCAGCCCCTCCGAACCATTTATTCCAAATGTTATCGTCTTTATTACAATGAAACACCTTTGTATGTGGCCTGTTTTGTAGTTCCAGGCAGTTTGATGTTCAAATAAATTCTTCTGTGTGTTTGTTTTTGTGTATATAATTTTTTTTCAATGTCTTTACAGGGGTTGAACATCATCTTCAATGTGGCGCTGGCTCTTCTGAAGGTATTGCACATCACTACGCTTACATTTCCTTGTTTTAAAATGTTTGGAAAAGAGGGAAAGTAATAAAATCTGCAAAAAGTAATGCTAATGTTTCTAGTTATGCTTAGGTTTAAAATTCATTGGTTAAATTGCTTTTTGTGAGTGCAGTCTTCTTGAAAATTATTACCGTTATATTTTTAAAAACTTATACTAATTATGAAAAACTGGAAAGCTTATAAATGAATAAAATCCATAAAAAGTGAGGCTAGTTTAAGATTTAAACTATTAGCTACAAATTGTTCTTTGTGAGCAGTGTTATCTTAGTTTGTTTAATACATTTATGTGCTTTTAGCATTTTCATCAGTTTATATATATCTTTAATTTATTTTTATTCCAGTTTTTGTTTGTCATTTTAGTACTTCAACGTTAACTAATTTCAGATAGTTGCCAAGGTGACATTTCTAATTTTCTTTTAACAATAATAACACTGTTTATGAGTGCAATATATTTTTTACCCTAATAATGAGTCATAGAAAGTCAGTGTTTAAAAAGTGTGGGAAACCTGGTTGAAGAATTGATGCTTTTAGTTTAATATACAGCAGGAATAAAAACATATTGAGTGTGTCTCCCTCTGCCGGTCAAAAGAAGTATTGCCTTGATCTTTTTTTAAACCTAAATGTTGCTATTCACAGACCTATCCGTTAGTGTCTTTCTGATACTGTATCTTAGGTTTTGCTTTGAGCAATATTACTGAAACACTTAAAATATAATACCATAATCATATATGTAATCATATGTATAACAGTCAATATAATATATATAAATATATTATGATAGTATTTTCATTACTGTAATCAAGGAATTTTTTTTTGTGTGTGTGTGTTTCTGGGTCCGCTTATGAAGTTATATGCATATATACAGTGCTGGGTAGATTACTTACAAATTGTAATCAGTTACTGATTATAAATGACATGGCAAAAATTGTAGTTAGTAATGTAATCCATTACATTACACATTTCAGGTAATATAATCGGACTACTTTTTGATTACTTTTAGATTACTTTTGACTTAACTTGTTTATCACGTTTATTTGAATAGGATAATCGTAAACCATATTGATATAAAAATACAAAGAGAAAGAAAATATACCTGCATTTCATGTAATTATGGGAATTTGTGGCAATTCCACAAACCATGAAGATATTCTTAACGTATATAAGCATTAGGCGTTTTTTACAAAGGAAAATTTAAACGATAAAAAAGTAGTAGTAAGGAGAAACAATGAATTAATAACATGTCATAAATAACATAATCAGAATAACATGTAATCATGTAGTTAATAAAAAAGTCACTGTAGTCTGATTACTTAGACTAGAGCGAGACTAGACTAGAATAATTTTAAAACATAGTATAATCTCTATATATATATATATATATATATATATATATATATATATATATATATATATATACACACACACTTAATATATACATATAATAAATAACTTATATATATATATTCAATATAATTTTAATAGAATACAAAACCGACACATTTTAAACGACACAGGTTAAGAAATGCTGTGTGAACAGGAAATAACCTCAGTTTATCACTTTTCGTGCAGTCTTTTCTAACTGCAAATGGCATTTTTCCTTTCATACGATACATTGGCTCGTTCACACAACATAATAACAAATTTGATCCGAACCGCATGGCTGCTGTCGGAGTATCTATGCGTGCATTTGGGTTTTGTTGTTGTGGCATTATTGATCATCAGCGACACTATGGATGACACAGTATGCAGCTTTGGGTCATTAGCCCAGTAATGCCACTATGGCTCTATTAATACAGCACTATTTGTGGTGCATTAGTACTATATAGTACGGTGCTTTTTAGAGATTTACAAGCAAAGCTCAGTCAAAATTGATCACATTTGAATGGTAAAAACAGAGTGCGTTATGCTTTTTGGAACAAAATCCACTTATAAACTACAAATATTTTCATAGTCTCTTATAGTGGTTGTGAATAAAGCGTTTATTAAATTTCCACTGCGATTTAAAGGGCGGTGTGTCATTATCGGTTGGCCAATACTGTCTGCTGCAAACCTTTTTAACGGTGTTCTCAGCACAAAAACATTAGCTTCATCCACAAAGCCACACCTTTGTGTAAGCTGCAATGACAGAATGACAAATGGAGCTATTGCAAGAGCGGGTTGCGCTGCCCTGAATGTGTCTGAGCTAACCTATAGAGGAGACGAGGATATATCCGCTGATTTAATGTGGAGAAATAGACTCCACTGCCCTGTTCTGTAATTACAGCAGATGTGAGAACCAGAATACGACTCTCTGGTTTCTTTTTAAGGCTCTTTAGAATCCAGGTGTTCATTAAAGAGGAACTATAAGAATATTTGTAAATAATCATCAAATCTTATGGTACTAGAATTACATAAGCCTGATGATATAATTTGTCATGTTAAAGAGAAAACAAGTGTTTTGTGTAATTACTCATGACAAATGTTCTCTAATGTTATTTGTTTATATCATCTCAAAATATAAACCGTTATCAACCAGTTCTAATCTAAATGTGACTTCAAGGCGTGAAGATATTAATTTACTATAACATGTCAAGATTTTCTGAAAAGCTGCTTTAAAACGATGTTTATTGTAAAAAAGAAAATTTGACATTAGGGGCCCTATTTTAACGATCTGAAACGCAAGTGTCAAAGTAACTTTGTGGGCGAATCCCGGCGCTGTTGCTATTTTCCCGGCGGGATAAATGCCTCTTGCGCCTGGCGCAAATCTAAAAGGGGTTGGTCTGAAGTAGCTTCATTATTCATAGGTGTGGTTTGGGCGTAACGTGAAATAAACCAATCAGAGCGTCATCCAACATACCCTTTAAGAGCAGGGGCGCATGTTGCATGGCGGATTGTTATTATTATGGCGCGCGCACCAGGCGCGCTTCAGAATCGGTTCACAGCCGAGGAGATCGATGTTCTCGTCAGGGCCGTAAAAGAAAGAGAAGTGACATTGGGGATGGGACAAACCCACCCAAATCAATAGAAAAAAAATATGAGAAAGCTCAAGTTAAAGAGTAAGGTTTTTAATGTAGCCTACTTACATTATGGTAAAGGTGATTTCGCAGTCTTCAGAATTTTTTTCCCTAGTTCTTGACGGACAAACTAATTTGTCAGATGTCCTTATATACATATGTGTCTTGCCACTATTGGGCAAACAGGTCTGATCCGTCAATTTGCCTGATAAATTACCAATATACACTGGTAAATGTGTAAGCTAGATTTATGCCTACTTTTTCACATCTTCATGGACACCACAATGATTTCCCTCGTGTGGTAATATATTTCCTTGTTATAATGTATGATTTGCAAAAATAAAAACTGCTGCATCTGTGTTGATGAGAGAATCAAAGTGTATGCGCGTTGTGCACCAGCTACATTATGGCCAAGCATGCGCGCTTAAAATAGCATTATGAACAACGCGCAACGCGCCACTGACTTTAGACCAGGTTTTTTTGGTCAGTGGCGGAATTGTTTTCTGGAAGTGTAAAATAGCACTAGGGAATGTTTGCACCGAAACACGCCTCGTTTTTGCGCCGACCCGCCCAGGGAGCGCAAGTTAATTTCCTAGTTTACCGGCGCGCGTCTGTGGAGGGAAAAGCCTGCTTTGCGCGGGTGCAAAATAGGAATGATACATGCGTCAGTGACTTAATTATTATAATTTTTTATGGATTAATTTTAAAAAAAGTATTCAATATTTTTTCCGATTGTCATAATACATTTAAATGTTGTATTTTAAGTGATATATATGATATTCTCTTTTTTCTTTGTAATAATGCATAATGCGTGTGTGTGTGTGTGTGTGTGTGTGTGTGTGTGTGTGTGTGTGTGTGTGTGTGTGTGTGTGTGTGTGTGTGTGTGTGTGTGTGTGTGTGTGTGTGTGTGTGTGTGTTAATATAATAAAACATTGATTTACTTGATTAAATTATTCATTCACTTTCTCAATGCATTGGAATGTTTTCTAGTTCACATTTTTCTCTGTAGAGATTCTAAGTATAATTTTTATTACTGTAATCCAGTATTTTTGGGTCAAATATTTATTTTTAATTCATATATTATTTTAGTTTTTTCCTTGAAGCATATTCTTGACAGATTTTGTCAATGTATGCTTATTGTTATTTCCTCACTGATTCAATTATAATGTTTCCTGTAATATAGATACTTAAGTAGGCGGCTTGTGAATACATTTTGTTAGTATGTTATGCTAATTTCCTGCTATGTTTCAATGGAAACATTAGAAACGGTGAAGGCGGGTGGACAGAAGCAGAGCGTTGAGTGATGTGAATGTGCGTGCAAGGAAGCAAGAGATGTGCATTAATAGAGAGCGAGCGTGAGGGGAGCTAGAGGGGGTTGCACTGCCTCGCTCCTATTGGCTAACCATTACGACATTCTCCCCGAAGGCTCCTAAACCCTCTCCTCCTCCTTTCTCTCTCTCTGTCCCTCCTGCTCCACCCCCCCTCCACCTCGCTCTGTTTCTCCACATGTCCCCCTGCCTGTCCGCCTCTTCCCTTAGTAAGCGATTAGCATTTAGCATGAGTTGCATTGGATCCTCGACCATGTCCACTGTCCATTCGTCCACGGTCTCCCATTCCCTCGCAACGCCCCTCCTATCTTCCTCTCCTCCTCCCTTTCCGCCACCCCGCCGCCTTTTCTAGCATCGACAGCATCTCTGTGCGCGTCTCTCCCTCCCCGTTTTCCTCCCATGCGCTTGTTGACTTTCCCTACCGACGCTCTGACTGGCTCGATCAGGAAAGCGAAACAGAGAAGCCACTGAAGCTGGAGTAACGAAGGCCTGAAGACGAGAAGACGACAACCACCCAGTCTCACATCTCGCCACCTTCATCCTGGATGATTCTGAATGGACCACTCGGCCACTTCTTGACCACGACAGGATGGCAGATGATGTGTTGTCCATGTACTCTTATCCGCAGCTCGATTGGACGAGAATGAGAATTTCGCTTGACTTTTCTCACTCTCTCGATGCACCTTGACAGAGAGCAGAATCTACCTGGCAAACGACTCTGGTGCACTTAACTTCTGCCTTGTAGTGCCTCGTAAGATCCAGGACTGAAATCCTTTGAAGACTAGCAAAACAAGGAAGACGTGCTGTCTCGACGGCACCACGCGACTCTCCTCCTGCCTGTTGCCAGGCAACAGATTGCAAATTTGGGAATTCTAAAGGAGCCGGCCAATGATAAACCAGGATCATAGCGCATGTAAAGCCACTTTTGGTTTGGCTTGGTTCTGGCATCTTTTAAACTAGGCGTGGTCTCCAATAGTGTTTACATTGCAGACCCAAAATGGATCATTATAAGTGTGGATCCCCCCTCCAGTTTTTGACGCCACACGCTCACGCTCGTCGAATCATGATCGAATGACACCGACACACTTGTCGAGACTGCTTTAGTGCTACCAAAATCAACCGCCTGGACTAAACTTTTCCAAGATTGGGCTCCGTCTCGGGACATCAACGTGGCTGACTCCAAGTCAGCCCCACAGCCTCTGTGGGAGGACGATGCTGGGGATTCTGGACGAGCCCAAGAGGCTCTTTCACCTCTGACCCCAGAGAGAGATTTGCTTTCACCGCCTCTATGGGCTCAGATCCCACCCGCCATGAAGAGGCTTGAGGAAGGGGCCGCTGGAGAGGACAAGGCTGGGCCGGTCAATGACTCTTCTGATAGAGTCATGGGGCTGCTAGGCATGGGTCACCGCCTGTTTGTGCCCCGACTGCTGGCGGTGAGGGGCAGCTGCTGCAAATACAAGTCATCTTCGTCTTTGTTTACATCTTTCGTATAACATGCGATTCATATCAGGTTGCTTGTGTGACCTTTTATGTAATAAAGGGCTTTTATTTGTCATAGGCAATTGTTTCACAATATCTTTTTTGATGCAATTATATCAGCAACATATTTTATTAATAATGCATGTCCTTAAGTTCACTTGCAGTATACAAACAGTGTTTTAATTAATTATTAAATGTATGAATTTTAGTATTCAAGTATTTAATGCTTTGATGTCTTAAGTTCACTTGCAGCATACTAACTTTGTTTATTTTAAAGCTTATTTATTTATTTATTATTGTATTAATAATGCTGATGCCTTAATTTCATTTGCAGCATACAACAAAGTTTTTATTTCATTTTTTTATTTTAATTAATTTAATGCCTTGAAGTCACTTACAACATTCTATTATTTTTATATATTATAGTATGTTAGTATATTTATTTTTTCATTATGCTTCAATGCGACACATTCACTTGCAGCATACAAACCTTTTATTTGTTTGTTAGCAAAGTGTAGATTTATGGTTTGGCCAAATATCGCTTGTCGGCCATAAAATAAAAATGATATTGGCTTACCACTATTGGCCATGCTTTTAAAATTGGTACTTCCCTATTCATGATGTTGTAACTGTGCAAGTCTCCTTACTCTTTTTGTCATTGGATATATAGACATGTTTAATAGCTGCAAATAGGCTGTAATATCAGATGTGCCAAATGATGACACAAACACTCATCTTTTGAATTCTGCTTGATGTTGTGTGGTTGTTTGGTTCACATCATAAAAGGGCAAAGCAAGCACTATACGGAAAATAATCACCAGGCTAAGTTCCTTTTCAGGCTGCTTATCAGGTTGATTTCCTGAAATGACCCTAAACAGTTCTGTTTTTCTGTCTAAATGCAGACCTCCAAGGAAGATCTGCTGCAGGCCGACTTTGAGGGTGCGCTGAAATTTTTCCGTGTCCAGCTCCCGAAACGCTATAGGGCGGCAGAGAACGCTCGGCGCCTTATGGAGCAAGCCTGCAATATCAAGGTAAAAAAACAACTCAACATCTTTCAAAGCACTCACCATCAGAAACTATGTGCATTTATTAATCATTTATTTTGTTTGATCATTTGCTATCATTTTAGTGCCAGTGTTAGTTGATTTCTGTTGATTTGAACAAACCCACAGCCATAATTATTATATTGAAGCATTTATAGTTATTTATGCTTTGAACATGAATGATGTTGTTTATAGTGAAGAGGTGTGCTGTTAGTTGTCTAAGCGGTCAGATTTACAGACGATGAAATGGGTGAAAACTTATGGACTTGTGCTGAAGGAGTTAATTATGCAATACCAGGTCGCTTTTGCATTGTTTGAGAAATTTGAAGCGCTACATCACAGAGCTAGCATGCAGTTATTCAGAGAATTCAGAGACCTTGTCTGCGTTTCAAGGCTCCATTGAGGCAAGGTGGCGTAAGGACTCAAGGATAAACACAACACATTTCTCTGCCTCAAACCCATTCCACACGACTTCTATCAGGGATGTGATTTTTCCGGATTAATCCGGAATTCCGGATTTTCCGACCTGAAAATGTGACCTACGTGAATCATGCAGATCTGTAAAAAAAAAAAGAAAAAAGAAGGGGGTGGGAGGTGTCAAGCGAAAAGGAGAGCATACGAGGAAATCTACAGGCTGACGTAGTAGTAATACTATATGAAGCTATAGTATAATGTGAGATAGAATGTATATTTAAGTCGTTAAATTCAAGTTCACGTAAACTTTTCCCTCCGCTGCGGCTGTCAGTCATTCTTCATTCAGCATCAAACAGGGCGTCGCGTTCGGGTAAGACAGTCAACAACGATGAAAACTCTCCAAGATGATTCAATGTTAATATTATTGTACTTGATCTGTAGATAAAGCTCTATGGTTTCGGATAAAATGACTATCTTGCTGGACTGTATTGCTGTACCTTAATCATCTTCCTTTCTACCGTGTGTCTGTTAACTTGGATCACAACTGGAGAGCACTATAGCCTCCACTTGTTCTTCACGCGCGCACAGTAAAATTTAAAACTGTTAAAAGAAAAGGCTCAATAAACTATTGCATAGATAGATACTGTATAATACACTACGCATCAATATGTCTTTCCTTTTTGCTTTTAACTTTTCAAATGCGGACTCGGAAGAGCTGCGCGCTGTGACTCCGTGTTGTTTCAAGCGCATCATTCTGCGCTCGGGATACGCATAAGTGCGTTGTGCCGCACTGTATCGGAGCCTTTCATAATCACATCATAATACTTTTGCGCAATGAAAGATTATTAATGGCCTTTTTTTGTTCTGTCCTATCTATCATATGTTGCTGCCTCATTAAAAAGCTGTGATATACATTTAAAAAATGTCTTAATTTTATAGTAGACATATATAGGCGCATATATATATTATATATATATATATATATATATATATATATATATATATATATATATATATATATATATATATATATATATAATATATATAATAATTGATCTTTCTGATTTTTATCTTGTTTAAGATAACTAAATAATTACCCCACTAAATAATGTGTTTTTTCACTAAATGTTCAGATTTTATACAATTATTTTGCTCTTGTGATTTATCTGGACTAAATTGTACTGCTGAGTTACTCACTAATCTAGTGTAGTGTATAATATAATTTTTGTCATAGGTTATGATCAATTTTTTTTTTATTTGTTGTTTTTCTTTATAATGAAGTTGTCTGTATTAAGTAGAAGTTTCTCTCCCCAGGTTGGCAAAAAATGCATCTCAAAATGCATCAGATTGATGCTTTAAAATATGTAATATTTAAAATGATCTTCCGGGGGAGCATACCCCCTGACCCCCCTACAGGGGTAATATCCTTCTCACCTTTGTCACCCCTGAACCGTTTTCATGCCTGAACAGCACTCTTTAAAGCTGATGATACACCAGGGCAACTTTTTGCCCGCTTCTTGCCCAGCAACATTGCTGCCAAGTCTGTCTATGTTTTGAACGTATAGCAGCGGTCAAGGCCGGTGGCAGAGTGGTGCGGGAAGAGTAAAAGATATATTTTATTTTGGGGGCGGGCGGTGGGGGGTTCTCAGTATATTTTCCTGCTTTTTTGTCCTTAGCCAATCACATGCCTGTTCTATACACTCTAACCCACTTTATTCTGGAGTTAGTGCCTCTTCCATAGATTACATTTTATTTGGGGCAGGGATGTGTTGAGTGTGCGTGTTCAGGAAGGAAGGAGGAGTAGAGATCGAGATGATACTGAGTTCATCCGCTCCCTTGTATTTCTCTCCCTCTCCTCTCTGTAAATGCACTAACAGCAGGATTTCCTGTGCCTCCAGTCACTCACTGCTGTGCTTCAGTAATGCAGTAATTGTATAATGCAGGGTTTAACTAGGGATGTCTGTTTGAACACTGCAATTAATACAGGCATCATTGAGAATGTTTTGTCCAAACAGTGTTGCTAAAGGGATATTTTCTTGGATGCTGCTACTAAGTATGCAGATAAATATGTCTCCTGTCTGTGCATACTGAGTGAATCTCATGAAACCTGTTTTTAATTTAAAAAAATGTACACACACACACACACACCACACACACTATATATATATAATGTGCTTAGTTTTCATGTAAATAAAAGTAGGCTTTCTTTTAATTTTCTGTCTATATATATATATTTTTTTTTATAAATATAATTATTTAAATAACTAATTAAATTTAAATAAAACATAATAAATTATATTGTAATGTTTTTGTAAGCGCAGAAAATGTTTGTCTTTTTATTTTGTATTTTGAGTATACATTTCCGGGTAGTTGGGTGTAGGTGGGTATTTATATACCTGGTAGTGTTTACTGTTTTTATATAGGCCATGTATGGGAGGGGGTGAGTAGCCAGGAACACCCACTTTCAGTTTAGTAATTTTGCTGTAAAAAAAATAAATAAAATGTATCTTGAGAATTTAAGAAAAATAAAAAAAGTTAAACACCTAAACATTTAAATTTTGAGGCAAAATATACATAATGGTGCTCATAATAATGTCACAATGCAAAAGAAAAAAAAAATCTTACTGGTCCTAAAAATATTACTTTTTTGTAAAATATAACTTTTACATATGATTGACTCATACTGTATACTTCCTTTTTTTATATATATATATATATACATAAAGTAAATCAGTATCTCATGTGCTGTGCTATATTGACTATTCTCTAAGATTGGACAGAGAACCATGTATTTGTTAGCATTTAGGACACCGCGAGAGAGAAATTAGAAACCAGAGAGTCAGATGCACTCTGTGGGAAACCAGCATCTGAGTGAGGTGATGTAACAGGTGCATTCATCAGCTTACAAATGAATCAGCGAAGAGAGACAAGCTTCATTTTACACCAGAGTCTTTAGGATTACTATCCTTTGTTTTCCCTTGTATGGCATTTTCAACTCCCTAAAGTCCACACCCACCTACATGCTCCCTTGAGCCACATCTCTTCCACTCCCTCAAGAGAAGGATGGGTTTACACCTGCAACATTTACACCAGCCACTCTGTTTGCAATTTGCTCAAGTCTGTTGTTTTTGTTCCTTCCGAGAGAAGACCATAAGCAGAAGCCGTTTGATCCCTCTTATTTTGCAATTACAATTTTTTTGTCATCATGACAAGTGGCGTTTTGCCCACGTAAATAAGTTTGCTCCGTCATTGCTCCCAGCATCTGCGCTGACCACGCCTCATTGGCGCCTGTGTGTGCGCAAATGTGTACTTAGTCACACTTTCCTCTTTATCTTCTGCAAACAAAAGTGAAAGGCAAGCAGGAGAGCAGATCAATGAGGTGTTTCATCCAAAATCAGCGCTGGAGTGGGCGAATAAACGACGTTTAGACAGCCATTCCACCTCAAAAGTGTTATTTTTATACTCACCGTTTCTCTTTTTACACTGATCTTTTGGTTTCTGGAAGATTCTGCCACTGGGACTTCATCTGGATGTTTTTTATAATACGGCTAGGAGGGAGGAGATTATGTGGCAAGGACAGGAAGCCTTGTGAAGCCTGTTATCTCCATATCAGACCTGGACACCAGACACTGCACACACATAAAACACCAGGCTGAGCACAGATTACTTCTACCAACCGTGATGACGAACCATTTCCAATCACATGTGTAAGAAGAGGAAATGCGAAGTGGTCGTTTCTGTTTGAAGTGGTGTGACTTTAAAGAGGATCAAGTCGCCGGGTAATACGCTTACAGAGTGATGGAATTCAAAGGCACCTGCTCCCGTCGAAAGCACAAGCTGTATGAACTTCCCCCTCCGCGGATTACGAGCCAAATTCCAAATTTCACATCCTCTTGATATTGAAAGGGGACTTAATCGAAAGGAGACTGGAAACGGCTTAGAGGAATCAGCCTTGGAGAACTCCGGTACATGCCATCTTGAGTCTTTGGCTTGTAGATGTTTGCGTTTGGATACTTATTAAACCAGGAACAGACCGGCTTCAGTTCTTCTTGGGAGAATAAACGAGACCCGGACAGTTAGATGAGAAGATAAAGGGAGAAATACCAGGGGAGTTAGAAGACCCCGTTGTGGTTTGTCTGACAAACCCAAATTCCCCCTGCCCCTCAACCTTTTCCGCTTGCCTCGCTCTTCATATTTCCAGTGGTAACCACCGCTACCCATGAGACCGTGGCGGTAAGAGTCATCCCTGCACAACTTTCAATTTAGAGTCGAGCACAGAGCTTCATCGCTTTCAAGGAACTGAGTGAAGTACACAATCCTTGGAAGACAAAACCAGGTGTGTTTTTGTGAGTGTGTGTTCCTCTATGGTTCATCCCCCCTGCGTTTATTTCCCGCCTCAAGGGGCCGGCTTTCACCCGTAAAAAAAACTTGTCAACTGGTCCCGGTCTCGGCAGACTTGTCAGCTCTCTCCTCCTCCTTCCTTCCTCCCTCCCTCCTTCGTTTCTCGAAGCTCACCTGTCTCGCTCAGTGCTCCTCGCAGAAACTTTGCCAAAATGATGCAGGAAGTGTCGATAACGGTGGCTTACGACGCTCACGTTATCAATCAGATTAACGAAGAGGATTTCTTTGCCAGTCTGGTGGCCAACTCCAAACTTAAACCGGTGGTAAGTTTCACTCAAATGGCTTTCTTTTTTTCTTGATTTGGCAGCAAGAATGCCATCTAGTTTTGTTATACAAGCCTCTTTCTTGTAGAGCTGATACTGTCTCAGGCTTTTCGCTCTGTGAGAAATGTCCTGTAATGAAATTACAAGGCTGTACAATTTTCCCCATTATCTTCTTATTCGAAGGAATGCCAACTTGGAGTTGAAAATACTGTGTGTGTGTGTGTGTGTGTGTGTGTGTGTGTGTGTGTGTGTGTGTGTGTGTGGTGTGTGTGTGTGTGTGTGTGTGTGTGTGTGTGTGTGTGTGTGTGTGTGTGTGTGTGTGTGTGTGTGTGTGTGTGTGTGTTGGTAATAAGATGAACGTGGCTGTGTTCAGGAGCAAGCGAATGTCTGTCGACCTAATGCAATTTTGCATGTTGTGTGTTTTTTTTCTTTTCAAATAGATGTTTTGAATACTCAGATGAGCCTAGTGACCTGAATATTCAAACATTGTCCGAGCAAATGCACTGGTTTAACAAATTCCAGTAAACCAAAATTAAGCTTTGCAGTTCTTGCTTTGTAACAACAATAACTTGTACTAAAAACTGCCACAGGAACTGTTTTGCACTATGTACTGGTGGGAAATCACTAACATGTGCTGTTAATGTCAACTTGAATGGAAAATGGAGATCAGCTACTCATTCATATATGTGTAGGTGTTTTGTGTGTATATAAACTCATCATTTACACTCACCACGTTTGTTGAGGTGAAATCTCCCTGACAAACTTTCCGTATGTATAAGGCTGTGAGTGTTAAACCGAATGAACGTTTGTGTTGAAAACTTGACTTCCATGTTGGCTGTGCCATTTCAACATGTCATTCTGTGGTCTTTGGCTATACACAGCACATCCGGACTGCGTGTTCTTCTAACATCTCTCCATCTAATGATGCCTGGTCTCTTATCTGCACCACTGACTGTCAGATTAATAGGCTTCTGCTTTTTCCTTTTTTCTCCTCTCTTTCTCTAAGGCAAGCGTCACTAAGCCTAACCATAAGTATTAAACTTTGGCACACACCTTGTGTATTTTATATTTTTGTTAAAATAGAGAGAAAGCAAGTGTACTCTATTTACTTTATTTGGAGATGGGCTCTTTAGACTTGTACTACTAGCAAAGCTCCCTAGAAAACACACAGTGAGGCTCAAGCAACCACCCAGAATGCCCTAGTAATAACCCAGTTCCCTAGAGCATCCACCCAAAACCCCTCTTTTTCTGTCTCTTTTCCTTTGCTGTCCTGATATTATGAATCAATTGTGTGCTTATCCTCCTAGTTGACTCTGTTCTGAAGAGTTTGTATCATGTTTACATTCCTCCGAACAGTACAACGGACACTTTGTGCTGGAGTAGAAAGGCAAAGGTGGCTGTTTGAAACCTTTTTTCCCAAAAGGAGAAGTCCGCTTACTCAAGCGCAAGCTTTTGACTTGTCATCATTACAACTGCCATTGTGAGTGCCATTGTGGCTTCGTTGATAACACAAGTGGTGCAACAGTTTCTTGCTCCGGCGATCCCCATCCTGAGGTCAGAGGTCAAGCACACTGTATGGTATCATGGATGACGGTCAACAATGAGCTGCTGTTCAGAAGAAGTGATGCAGATAGAGATGAAAGAAAAAGGGCTCCTTTTGTGTTTTTTGGATCTGAATAAAGCGGAAACATTGAGATTCGAAATGACTTTCCCAAGTGCGAACTCTGTTGATGTGCAGCACGTTTTGCAAGCTTGTTGTGTGGAAACCCCAAACGTCTGTTTGTTTGCCCTCAAAATGCTGTTGTGGTGGCAGTACACATTTCTGCTTTGTGTGCGAGCAGTTTCAAACTAAAATGAAGTAGCAAATTATGAAAGGCTTTATGAAAACTGATCCCAGACCTGCTGAATGAAGACTGTAATAAACAAAGTCTCCCGCAGTAAAGCAGCGAGTAAACCCGGATGAAGAGATCCCCTCAGGACTGGCTATACTGAGCGTGCTCCACCCTCAGAGACTCCATGCTAACTCCGGCTATGCTGCCATAGCAACAGACAGGAGCGCTGCGCTTTTTAAGGCTCCTGAGATGGTTTTGCTTTTTAAGGAAGTGTAGAAAGAGCATCATTTTTTTTTTAAGCTCATAATGCTGCACATTGTTTGTCGATTAGTGTCTTACCAAATACTGTATGTGTAAAAATTAAATATTAGCCATTACTCCAGACATAATGTCTATCTATACACAATGTCTGTCTAACTGTAGTCATAGTGTCGCATGATCCTTCAAAAAAATAAATCATTCTAATATGCTTATTTGGTGCTCAATTATTATTGATAATGATTTATTAATTAGTGTTTTTTTGCTGCTTAACATTTTTGTGGAAATTCTTTCTGAATTCTTTGATTAGAAAATTCAAAAGGGAATAATTTATTTGAAATAGAAATCTTTTTTTAACATCATAAATGTCTTTACTGTCACTTTTGATCAATTTAATCCACCCTTGCTGAATAAAATTTCTTAAAAAAAAAAAAAGTTAGTTTATCACGGTTCCCACAAATATTAAGCAGCACTAGTGTTTGCAACATTGATAATAATGAGACATGTTTTTATATTTTTTAAGTTACATTGTAACATTTCATGAAATATAAAGAATACAAATTTATTTTGTATATATACAAGCATATTTTGAAAATTATATGTTTGCGTTTTAATGTTCTCATTGTTCATTAAATATAAGTAAGGAATAATTGACAATGGGCCGTTGTTTTAGAGGGAGAGATTAAGTGTGTGAGAATTACCTGAGTCTGTGCGTCTCTCAACGGCGTTCGGCAGCAGCGTCTCTACTAATAGTGAAACTGTAAGTTTAACTACTCCAAAAACAGCAGCGTTATGCCATCGCTAGTGAGAAATGTCATGTAGCTTTTAAGTTGTCAAACTATTTTACTGATGAAATCTTCAGAGCAGCGCTGACAACGTGTGTGTCTACTTTATGTGTGTGCATTTCAGAGAGTGTGAGAGAGTATGTGCTTTCTGTATATAATAAAATGTAATTTTGTGTCAAAAAACATGGAAATAAGTTGTTGTTTTTACCCTATTGTTTACTATATTTTTTTGCTCAGTCAGTGTCGTTGTGGGTTTTGGTTCTGTAGGCTGTTAAAGGGCACCTATTATGGCATTTAAAATGTTCCTAATATTGTTTTGGGAGTCCCCAACAACACTTTTACATGCATGCAATTGACTCCCAAATGATTTGTTCAACGACTCATTTTTCCAAACCCCTCCTTTGCGTGACGCTAATCGGCGGTGATTGGTCAGACGACCCAGTCAGTTGTGTTTGTAAAGCAATCGTCATTAAAATGACGATTAAAATGAACACAGCACAAGGTTCGGGCCACTGATTCTTCACATGCTCGTCCCTGGGCAGTGAAAAAAGGTTGCTTTTGATTCGAACTTCAGAACAGCGTCTTGTTGTCGACATGATGTTTTCATGTTTCCCTGGTGTCTGCGCGGCGCGCGCAATGAGTGGGCACGGCCAATTTGATAATTTTTCGTCTTGACGTCACAAGTGAAACGAAAATGACTCATTGGAAAAAAAACGATTCATTAAATTGACTCTGAGTCGACTCATACTTTTGAGAGACAATAACTTTTTTTACGGTGAACTTTCATATTTAAAACTTTGCAGGATGTTTTTGTTCACTTAGATCTATGTTACACACTACATGAAAGGTAATTTTCTAAATTCCATAATAGGTACCCTTTATGACCTTTGAAATGACTGAAATTATTTGGCGAAGTGACAAGGGTCTGTAATGCGGCCAAGACCTCCCTGCAACTACTTTAGCCGATTTAGCCCAATTCATTTATTATTCATCCTCATGTCGTTCTAAACCTGTAAGACTTTCGTTTTCGTTTCGTCGAGATATCTGTTCCTCCATTCACAGTCTACGCAACTACACCACTGTACCACTTTTAAGCCCCAGAAAGATAAACACATCATAAAATCCTTGTGACTCCCGTGGTTTAACCTCAGAGACTCAAGTGCTTTTTTTGTGCAAAAAAAAACAAACAGGCTAATTGTTTTTTGTGAGATGTTGTACGTTTTACAAACCTGATCTCTGATTTCCTGTCTTTCTTAGGTGCCGACAAAGAAACTGAAGAAGTTTGAGAAGGAGTATCAGTCTCTGAAAGAGAGCCAGCTGCAGCAGGAAGACCCAATAGACAGATATCAGGTAAGCAGGAACCTGATTTAGCCTCCCCTCCTCCAGTCCTCATCCTCACCTCCTACCTTCATCTTCATCTTCGTCTCACTCTGTCTCAGTTCAGGACTGTGTAGCGGGCTGCACTGGAAACCACAGAGACGCTGTACGTCGCAGGGAAAGAGCTAAACACTCGCCAAACATTCGCATTGTAGATTCTAGTTTTGTACACCAAATATTTTAATTTATTTTTTGGACATTTAAATGAAGGAAAAAATGGCATTTTTTTATTTAAGTGCCTGGTTTATTTTTTATCAAACATTAAAAAAAAAAAAAAGCTGGCACATAGCTTTTGTGTTTTTGTTGGCACATTTAAGTCTCATGTTTACATTACCTGAAATGTTTAAAAGGCAAAAAACATGCTTTTTTATTTAAATTGATCGCATTTATTTGAATGTATTACTTTTTTACTTTTTTAAAGCTTATATTCTTAACATGAAAAGTGGTGAAATGTGTAATCCTAGGAAATATGTATATTTTTTTATGTTTGTATGAATGTGTGCTTTCACAAGCAACGTGCAGTGTTAAAAAGCCAGGCATGCTATTAAAGGAAGCTCCATTACTCAGTGGTTTCCTTGCTGTCACTTCCTGTTTACCCTCTCCCTCACTCACCCATCTAACCAATGAGATTCCCTCACTCACCCATTTAACCAATGATCTGTGGCGGGGGGTGGAGCATGGACAGGCGGTGTTGTGTGTGTGGAGCGGTGCTGGATGGGGAAGGCCTCTGCGGTTCTTGTTCTAGTGGGTGTAGTATTCACTGTGTTGAGGGTCAACGGTGCAGGTAAGCCTTCAGCCCACCAGCGCTCATTGGCTACTAACATCTGCCTGCATGTGTGTTTGTTTCTCTGATGCCCTCAAGTCTTCCAACCTAACCAGCAATGTGTGTGTTTGTGTGTGTTTGTAAATGGAAGTCAGATGACAGCTTTCTCCTTCCTGATAAGGAAATGTGTGTCATGTGAGGCAGTGGGAGACTCCCTGTGACAACGCCAGCTCTCTAATCAGGCAATGCAGAAGTCACTCTGTGGTCATTTAGTGTGATTTCTCAAGACTGGATGTAAAAAACTGTTCCTAGATCAGCTTGTGATCCAAGTCTCTTTACATATGGCTGTAGTTTTTTTAGTCGATGTGCTTTTTGTGCGTTTCCTGCTTTTATTTGGGAGGGATAGTTTACTATATTATGAGTTATGTGGAATAGAATTCAAATAAAATTAATTTTGGAATATTTAATATACTAACATTCATGAATGCATTCAATTTCTGACTAAATTACTATTACCGATTCTATGTGAGCAGCTTCATTTACAATTTTATAAATTTTTAATTATATTTTTTGTAATCATGCTATTATTATCTTAATTAATTACTTGTTTATCATCTTTGTACTATTGTTATAATCCCACATTTTTTTGTATTATTTGCAGTTATCTTAACTTATTACTATATATAATTTTTTACAATTATAATCTTCTACTATTTTATGCACTTTTTTTTACTATTATTATCTTTATTTATTTGACTTAATTACTTGATTTATTACCATCTATGATTTTTTTACTATTATAGTCTTTTAGTAATTTTTTACTATTATAGTCTTTTAGTAATTTATATATTTGTACTACTATTTATTTATTTGCTATTGCTAATTCAACTATAGGAAATAAAGAAGTATAAAAACAGAAAAATCATTTAAAATAAAAAATCGTCTAAAATAGTAAAAGATTGTAATAACAGTATATATATTATATATTATTTTATATAGCAATTTTAAATAATTTAAATATATTTTAATATATAATAAAATTTTAATATACATGCTCTGTGCTGACAAAAAAAGTAACTGTCAAAAATATTGAAATAGGAGAATTTTATTGACAAAATTAGTATATGTCCTTTTAATTTGTTGCATTCATGTATTGCAAAACGGTGCAGTTTACACAATCATGTACTTTCATACACATTTGTAATGCTTACATGTTAGTGCTTGGGAAATTTGAGTCTGTAGCTTGTGCAAAGCTAGCCTCGCAGTCTTTTCAGTCTCCGTCTCTTAACCTGCACGAGTTCTCCTCCATAAAGTAATAAATGAACTGCGTATGTGTCCCTGCAGAGAGAAAACCGGCGACTCCAGGAGGCCAGCATGCGTCTGGAGCAGGAGAACGATGATCTTGCCCATGAACTGGTGACCAGCAAGATAGCACTGAGGAATGACCTGGACCAGGTATTCCTACTCTAGTTAACACACTATACGTTAAACGCTTTTGCTTAGATCTTGTGTGTTTAAAAGTTCTGCATTCTCAGGCCGAGGACAAAGCTGATGTTTTGAACAAGGAACTGCTCAACACTAAACAACGTCTGGTAGAGACCGAGGAAGAGAAGAGAAGACAAGAGGAGGAGACGGCACAGGTACGAGGATCGAGGACTCTAAGTTTAAGTATTAAACTTAACTCCTACAGACATGAACGAGACTGTTTGTGCTTTTCAGCTGAAGGAAGTGTTCAGGAGAGAGCTGGAGAAAGCAGAGTTAGAGATCAAGAAGACCACAGCTATCATATCAGAGTATAAACAGGTATGTGTCCCATACATATCTAGAAATCCCATAATCCTCTAAATTCACCCCACACTTAAATAAACAAAAAAATTCTCAAGCAATTTTTGAAGGAGACACAAATAATAGCCAAAATTGTACTTGTAGCTTACACAAGGGTATAGTTGTGTAAATATGAGTTAGGTTCATAGATTCACCATGCGGTCATATTATAATTATTCAATTATCTTGTGTCCTCCACATAGTATTTTAGGTTTCGTCTGATCTACAATATTAGCCTAATATCAGTTCACACATAGGCTTAACTCTGTGTTAGTTGTAGTGTGTTGTAGACTTACTATCCAAAAAGCTACGGTATTAAAGTAACACCAAGTAACTTATCCTCTTCGGTCGCCCTACTGGTTGAATTGCCGCTGTCGTAAATAGTTTAGCCTACCGTCGCACGCACGCTCGCTGTTTATCCAGCACCGGCTTTAGAATGAACGATGTCCACAGACAAGGTAGAGTATGATACATGATTTCATGAAAGGATGATGTATTGCGACATCAGAAACGAAGAAAAACGAAATAATGACTATTGTAGCGCTTGACGTAAAGCAGTCGAGTTTTGTAGTTCTTTTTGTGGTCGGGTTCCTACCCGAAACCCGAAGTTACATAGTGCCAGTAAAAGCAATATAGACCACGTCAGGCTATGGCAGATGTGTCATTTAACTTATTTTAAGTCGATGTACCATCTCAAGGGTCTTGGAAATATATTATGAAGGTTGAAAAACTACATAGTGTTACTTTAAACAAGCACGGCATCATCTGTATTAAAGAGAAAAGAATCACTCCATCCGATTATTAAAGTGAATATGATAGCCTTGACAGCGGACTTACTGGAATTCAAGCTAGAAATAAAAACTATAATAGTATCTCAATCATACTAAAATAACATCTTCAGGACCTTACATCTCATTTTTAGCATTTATTGTGATGGATAGAGTATAATAAGATCTGAAATATGGTCTTTTGTTTGTGTTAGATATGTTCCCAGTTGAGCACGAGGCTGGAGAAACAGCAGGCGTCCACAAAAGAAGAACTGGATATAGTTAAGGTGGGTAACTAACTAGTCTTTGAGTGCTCTAATGTGTTCTGTTGAGTGCGTGATGATCAGTATCTCATGTTCTTCCAGGCTAAAGTGATGGCGTGTGAGCGCTGTAGGGAAGTGTTCAGCAAAGACGGACCCCTGCAGATCCCTGCGGTGAGTCAGGACAACCGGGACACGGACATGGATGAGGAGAAGGACTCGCTCAAGGCCCAGCTGAGAGAGCTAGAGCTAGAGCTGGCGCAAACCAAACTCCAGCTGGTGGAGGCCAAGTGCAAGATCCAGGTCAGTCGTCAAACACCATAGATTTATACACTCAAGCTGCAGGTCAAAATCAACTTTTATCTGTTTAAAACTAGCTACTGGTAATTTGTTCTAAACCACTGACTTATTAGTTTACAGTAAACATATTTGAAACTACATTTTAGTGCCAGGTTAACACTAATAAAGTCATAACATTTACTATTTGTAACATTTTGAGAATAGTTGTGTTTTCACTACGTCACTTTTCATATTGATTTTCTTATGCCTTCTCATATTCCAACTTTGTAGTTCTGACTTTATGCTCAATTTAAGCTTTATATTCAAAGTATTACTACTAAAATTTCAGTGTTACGTCTTGATTCACATATTTTTGACTTTTATCGAATTTTACAATTTATTTTCTGAATTTTGACTAAACTGTGGGTTTTTTTTAACTTGTGAACTTTCACGCAATTTTGACTTAAATCTCAGTTACGACTTTATTCACATAATTTTGATTCAAATCTCATATTGTTACGACTTTGTTAAAAAAATTACTTAAATCTCATAATGTTACGACTTTGTTCACATAATTTTGACTTAAATCTCATAATGTTAAGACTTTGTTCACATAATTTTGACTTAAATCTCATAATGTTACGACTTTGTTCACATAATTTTGACTTAAATTTCATAATGTTACGACTTTGTTCACATAATTTTGCCTTAAATCTCATAATGTTACGACTTTGTTCACATAATTTTGACTTAAATCTCATAATGTTACGACTTTGTTCACATAATTTTGACTTAAATCTCATAATGTTACGACTTTGTTCACATAATTTTGACTTAAATCTCATAATGTTACGACTTTGTTCACATAATTTTGACTTAAATCTCATAATGTTACGACTTTGTTCACATAATTTTGACTTAAATCTCATAATGTTACGACTTTGTTCACATAATTTTGACTTAAATCTCATAATGTCACGACTTTGTTCACATAATTTTGATTTACCGGTAAATCTCATAATGTTACGACTTTGTTCACATAATTTTGACTTAAATCTCATATTGTTACGACTTCCATGTTTTACTTATTCTTGTCATTTTTACTTAAATCTCGTAATTTTATGACTTTTCTCACAAACTTTTGCTTTAATCTCATAATTTTTACTTTAATTTTGTCTTTTTGACAAACGTAATCTTGTACTGTTAAGTCTTTATTCTCAAAACTTTGACTTTATCCTTGCCTACTTAGATTTTTTTGTGCCACTAAAACGCTGCTGTCGTATCTTACCAAAGAAATTCTGCTAACAAATGTAAATATTACTTAGCAGTTTACAGCCATGTCAGTTGACAGTAACTTAAATATAATTTGTTCATCTTATGTACCAGGAGCTGGAGCATCAGAGGGGTGTTTTGATGACTGAGGTTCAAGCTGCCAAAAACTCCTGGTTCAGTAAAACACTGGGCAACCTCAAGAATTCCTCCGGTAACCAGTCACCCTCCTCACCCAAAGAAGGCCAGTAGGACTCGCCTAGGGCTTAACCAAAGGGTAGAGGAGTGTGACTGTGACCCTTCCACTTGGCCAATCGGAGTAGAAAACAAGCTCTCTAATGAACACTACTAGCAACACAACATGGCAATGCAGTATTCCCTCGCATGGACTAATGAAGGACTTGAACAAACCTCTCCATCCAGATGCACTTACTACTGTTATAGTTTTCTTTGCTTGCGATGCCACCTAGTGGATATTAACAAGTACCAGAGTAATAATTATTACTTTTACCCATGGTTCACCCCGTTGTCCACTTCTGTGGATTGAGTTTGTGTTAGCAAACTGTCAGTTCTAGCATGCAAGTACATAAAGTATGACCTTGTTTTGTTTTGCTTTTCTCAGAGGGAATACTGCATTCTGCTTACATTTAAAAGTAAAAAAAATTTGTTTTGTTTTTCTATATAGAAATAATAAATGTAACAGTTTTGTCATATAAATATGTATAACTAAATGTTGATTTTTATTTTAATCTTGTACAGTTCTGAAAGGAAAGTGTTCCATTATTTTTTACGATTTTGAATATGAATGTCCTCTTTATAAATGTCAAATACCGAAAAGCACAGAAAATATAGACCATGTATGAAAACAAGCACCCCGTTGACATTCCCTTTCCGTCCATTCCCGTAGTTTTCCATTGCTGTAGACGAATTCGCAGTGAGCACGTAATTCATCAGATGACGCAAAGCTTTCACGTCACGATATTCATGCCAAGCTGCACATATTGTTTATTTTATGTTATTTAACAGGTATACATGAGCGATTCAGCGAGAGATGCCATGCAGAAATCACGAACTTGTCAAGATGTCTTAAAAAGCCATATAAAGTCAGAGTGTACAATTGCAATCAATTTCATCTGCTATTTGTCAGGATGTCCATATTAATAGTTTTCCTATACGTGTAGCGGATTTGAATAATCTGCATGGCTCTTATTCACGCTAACAAGTCACCATATTTACACTGATATAAGAAAAAATTCTTGTCTTCTATTTTGTCATTTTTGAAACTGTGATTTAAAAATGCCAAACTAATTATACAAATTAAGAAAGAGATGTCAGTTTAATGTCCTGTGGGTTTCTACAGGTGTTTTTATATTGTAATCTACAGGACGGAAGACATTGCGTCTGGTTTATTGTTGGTTCATCTGTTCCAGCCTGCTGATGTCGTCTGTCTAGTAATAACTATCTGACAGTAAATATATGGTTATTTGTCCATGTTTCATTTGATTCACACCTTTCGTTGTTTCAATAAACAGTAACGCTAATTCATCTTTTGTCTTTATATTTATCTTTTCTGGTAGTATCTCAGCTTCACTTACCTTTCTGCTGCTTATTTTTTTAAGTTATATTTTAGACTCTTGCGTAATTGCGTAAGCGTTTTGGCCCCATTGGCCTTCCATACAGGCTCATTGTGCTGTCACATAGGCTATTGTATTTGTAGTAACGTGTAACTGCGTCACTTTAATATAAAGTGTTACCAAACTTTCAAACAATATTAACTGCCCCTCAATTCTTTATAAAGAAATCACACAAAAGGTTTTGCAAACTTGTTAAAATAATTTGCCTTTTTTAATAAAGTTGAAGATGACAAGGTGGACTTTGGCATGACTGTGGACAAATGCTTTAATGGGTGAAGAGAACAGGAACATCAGAGAAACACTCAAGCAATGATACTCTAAATATTTAACTAAAACCACTCACTTGATTTGTTAAAAAAAACGTAGATTCATTCAGTAACGAAACATCCGGTGTGTTGCATGTTGGTCTATGAAAGATTGTACCTAACTTTACTGTGTACAAAGAATCACAATGCTGAAAAAAAAATTCAGTAACAACATTTGTATTTAAAAAAATAAAAATAAAACTTGTGTTTGTGGACTACAGCTGTGGATCATTTGCTTTCTGCAAACGTGTCATATATAGCCTATGCGAAAGCACCATCCAACGTTTTATGCGATATCCCAAAATTCACATAATATAGGTGGATGGCAACATAGTGGTGACAGGAATACAGAACACACACGGCAATTGTTTTTGTGCTAAATTTAAAGCTTTTAAATAAATACAATACAATGTTTTTGTACTTTAAATTGTTCACTTTATTCAAAACATTATTCTTTAAAAATATTTTTGCATAAATTTAGATTGTGTGGATCTTATTACAGCAAATGTTACATCTACATCTATCCCCATGTAGTGTTACAAGTAGTGGGAGCAGGTTTATAACAATAGAACTCTTTGTATTTGACATTAACTCAAATAATCTGTGATTATGTTTTACATGTCCAGGTGAGTTATATCTGTTGCAGACAAATTCTACATTTTAGTCTCAAACACAAATCTTTCCTCAGAATAGTTAAGGAAATGAAGTAACAGCAGCTCTTTATATGGGGTGGCTCTCTATGTGACCAACATCATCCAGATAGTCGTCTGCAAAGTTGAGCATCTGCTGTAGAGCGGTGAGAAGCAGGACGTCACAGTTGAGCTCCAGCTCCAGCTCCTGACTGTAGTTCTTCACCGGTAACACACAAGACACTGGCACACCCAACCGAGAGCTCACCTCCTGCACCTGCAGACACAAAACAACATCTCAGTCACTCTGAGTCCTGTGGGAACAGCTCATGTGATCATGTGATCATGTCTCACCTTTGTCTTGATGTAGGAACTGACATAAAGGCTTTGAAGATCTTCCTCCACTAGAGGACATGCTTCATCTACTTTTGTCATCAAGACGATCTGAGCAATGCCTGAAAATGTTGAGATGTGTCACATGCAACTATCAGGTAGCTCAATGTACAACCTACTTTGGATTAGTCACATGATTGGCATAAATATGTTCACTTACCCAGTGAGTTCACTTTTCTGCGTATGGCAGCGAGTTTGTCCTCTAGTTTGCTGGACATGAGGGAGATTTTGGTGGCGTCGATCACATACACCACACAGTGGATCTTCCTGTAGAGATGCAGCTCTGGAGGCCTTTTGCTCATCCGGTTGAAACGCTGTTGTGGGGTTGAACTGAGGATTGAGCATGAAACAAACATTTTATCATTCATACTTCAACCTTCATTCATTCTGGAGAACAGTGCACTTACTTTATAGCGGTCTGGTACGTGACCTTGAAGAATGCTGCTGATGTCATCAATATCCAGTCCTGCACCCGATTGCTCCTCGAGTCCCATGGTGTCACACAACACAAATGGCAAAGGTTTTCCTTCACGACCGTCTTTCACCGGGTATGTGCGAAACTACCAAACAAGAGGAGAAACACATCAAGATCTGAAGTCATCAAGAGCTGTTCTCGACCTGAAGAGAGGCTTCTGTAGGAAACACTGAATCCTGTTGAATCTGTACCTGTGTGGTGAGACTAGTGCCTGCAGATCCTGACATGGCTTTGCTGGTCATGCGGCCCATGAAGACGGAGTTGATGGAGTTAAAGAAACTGGATTTTCCAGCACCTACAGGACCGATCATTAGGATTCTGACCCGACTCACAGACGGCATCATGGGTTTATAGTTCCTGATTGATTCTATGAGCTCGTCTCTTCGTCTACAACATAAACACATTTTTATAACTGTATATCAAGTTACAATAGTAATATATATCTGCATGCAGTGATGATGGGTACAAACCCCGACGCCACCGCCACGTCTGTGACTTTAGTACAACTGTGCAGGCAATGTACATAAAAAGCGGGTAAATGTAAAAGAACTGTCAAAATCGTTTGAATATGCCACATTTACTGCAGCCAGCTGGTGCCACTATGACCATGAACCACAACAGCCACTTCCACGAGATCAATAATGAATATCATGTCATAGAACATAGAATGTTATAGGTCACTTTCAAATGAGTGTGAATTTATCATTTGCATAAGTATTTATCTTGAGGATTTTTTTATATTTGCATTAATCTTATTATTAAACTAACTATATAAAACTATATTGTCACACAAAGAGGCAGAGTACAAAGTTTCAATTGAACCAGAAGATTCAACAACATTGTAAACAAAAGTGTGACAGAAAGTAGATTTGATGTCTAATATACACTCACCTAAAGGATTATTAGGAACACCATACTAATACTGTGTTTGACCCCCTTTCGCCTTCAGAACTGCCTTAATTCTACGTGGCATTGATTCAACAAGGTGCTGAAAGCATTCTTTAGAAATGTTGGCCCATATTGATAGGATAGCATCTTGCAGTTGATGGAGATTTGTGGGATGCACATCCAGGGCACGAAGCTCCCGTTCCACCACATCCAAAGATGCTCTACTGGGTTGAGATCTGGTGACTGTGGGGGCCATTTTAGTACAGTGAACTCATTGTCATGTTCAAGAAAGCCATTTGAAATGATTCAAGCTTTGTGACATGGTGCATTATCCTGCTGGAAGTAGCCATCAGAGGATGGGCACATGGTGGCCATAAAGTCAAGTCAAGTCAAGTCAAGTCACCTTTATTTATATAGCGCTTTTTACAATACAAATTGTTTCAAAGCAGCTTTACAGAGATAACAGGAAAACAATGTTGTAATAGTATTGTTCAATTGAAAATTAAATGTCCCCAACTAAGCAAGCCAAAAGGCGAAGGCAACAGTGGCAAGGAACCAAAACTCCATCAGGTGACAGAATGGAGAAAAAAACCTTGGGAGAACCAGGCTCAGTCGGGGGGCCAGTCCTCCTTTGGCCAACGAATGAACAGTGTATGATTATGAGTTAGGCAGCATAATGTCAGGAGTCAGATGGGATCAGATCTTTCACGATATTATCCAGTTCATCTGGTTGGGTAGGGTCATCCGGCGGTGAGGAGATGAGTGGTGAGGTGTCCATGGGCCTTCACAGCCCTGATAATGCGTGTCGTTGTGTTAAAGGGATGGACATGGTCAGAAACAATCCTCAGGTAGGCCGTGGCATTTAAACGATGCCCAATTGGCACTAAGAGGCCTAAAGTGTGCCAAGAAAACATCCCCCACACCATTACACCACCACCACCAGCCTGCACAGTGGTTACAAAGCATGATGGATTCATGTTCTCATTCTGTTTACGCCAAATTCTGACTCTCCCATCTGAATGTCTCAACAGAAATCGAGACTCATCAGACCAGGCAACATTTTTCCAGTCTTCAACTGTCCAATTTTGGTGAGCTCTTGCAAATTGTAGCCTCTTTTTCCTATTTGTAGTGGAGATGAGTGGTACCCGGTGGGGTCTTCTACTGTTGTAGTTTATCCGCCTCAAGGTTGTGTGTGTTGTGGCTTCACAAATGCTTTGCTGCATTCCTCGGGTTGTAACGAGTGGTTATTTCAGTCAAAGTTGCTTTTCTATCAGCTTGAATCAGTCGGCCCATTCTCCTCTGACCTCTATCATCAACAAGGCATTTTCGCCCACAGGACTGCTGCATACTGGATGTTTTTCCCTTTTCACACCATTCTTTGTAAACCCTAGAAATGGTTGTGCGTGAAAATCCCAGTAACTGAGCAGATTGTGAAATACTCAGACCGGCCCGTCTGGCACCAACAACCATGCCACGCACAAAATTGCTTAAATCACCTTTCTTTCCCATTCTGACATTCAGTTTGGAGTTCAGCAGATTGTCTTGACCAGGACCACACCCCTACATGCATTGAAGCAACTGCCATGTGATTGGTTGCTTAGATAATTGCATTAATGAGAAATTGAACGGGTGTTCCAAATAATCCTTTAGGTGAGTGTATATCCAATAGCAATACCTAATAAAAGCAAGTCATTCTGAAAACACTGTTCTCAGCAACTTTTCAAAAGAGTGTGAAGTTATCATTTGCAGCTCAAAATTAAATCCAGAAGTATTTATCTTAATGTATTTTTATAATTTTATAAGCGTGCCTGATAATGTGAAATAAAAATGTACCTCAAGAAAACAACAGGGCCTTTCGCCCTTTAGGGCTTGAGTGAACAAAAGATCTCAAAACCTGAGCGGAAACATACTCAGCTGTCCACAGAAAGTTCCTCCATGGTTTCTCCTCAGCACTGATTTGAGAGCCTGGCACAATAAGTAAAATGTTAACAATAAAAAACAAAGTTATTTAAAATGATTGAAACTTATTGTGACTACATGACTACATGTGCATATAAAACTCTTTTTTTTCTGATGATTGACTTACTCTGCTCCACTTTGTACACCTCACATTCAGTCAATTGAGCGTCATTCCCATACATTGTTGTCGTATCAACACTAAATGTACTCCCTCCTTGATTTAACAAAACTGGTTGGTTGTTGTAGCAAAAGTACAACTGTTGGCCGAAGTTGGGAGCTCCAGCGTCATCAAGACGTGCATTATATCCACTGTTAATTTTGATGCACACAGGGATCTTGCTCTGAAAGCTAAATATGAATATGTCTGGATCAGTAATTTGCTGTCCACTTTGAGCATACTCTACACTAGTGTATCCACCAAAGATGTAGCCTGAACTGTTGTACGCTACAAGTAAAGTGGGACCCTGACGGTCACATCGCTGATGGAAGGCAGAAGCATCATATCCATGAACAGAAGCTTTGTAGAGAAGAGTCAGCCAGGTCAACACTCCCCAGCAGGGCACAGAGCTGATTTATTTTCTCCTCTGTTAGATTAGAAGTGAGGAAGTCTGTGGTAACACTTCTGACTTGTCTTTTATACATCCTTGAAGACAAAGACATGCAAATAATACAATATAAATTAAGCTTAATATTTTCAGTCAGCACATTCCACTACAGGGTACACTTTTGGGTCCTATTTTATTTATTTTTACATCGTGATTAGATGTAGCCTATAGGCCTACTTACTGCATTCATAAAGATTATAACCATTCAATCCTGTTACCATATATATATGGTATAAATAATATATATATATATAAGGTATAGCCTAATATATAAGACATTCAGTCCCAAACTAAAACGTAATTTTCAACTAAAAAACAAAAACGTATGCGTTTTGGTCGTTAATTTACACAACAGCAGCGTTTTGGGGGCGTAAAAATGCAAGCTTTTGAAAACGGGTTCAAAGTGCAAGTTTTTGAAAACGATACCATTAACGTCTTCGTATAAACTACAAAAACACATTAAAAGGTGACGTCATGCGCATGTGTAGCCCTATTATGTGTCTCTTTACAAAGTGACGTGTGTGAACAGGGATGTTGTCCTTTGTGCGCGAAAAGGAAATCGCAATGGAAAAACTTTTCCATTTTTAGTAGGCTATCGTTGTCGTGTAAACGTAGGCTACGCCAAATTTTGGTAGCAGGGTTGAAAAGCTGTATCTCAAGTAAAATGAATAGAATGTAAAATTAATGTTCTATTAGTATAAAACAAACCTATATACAAATTTGTCTATTTTGTTCATTTAAATATATACTATATTTTGTTTATATTACAACAGTTAAAAACAGCTCATATGTAGTTTGATGTCCTGCTGATGCTCCACATTTTCTGAAGGTCAAGTAGGCTACCTTCTTTGAGTGGCCATTTGTTGAAAACGTTCATTAAAGTCACTCTTCCCCTGTTTGTGGCTTGTGTATTAATTTGTTTGTTTGATGTACTAATGCACAATTGAATTTTATTTTTTCGTACTTACTTTCCTTTAAACTTGCTGTTCATTGCTTCTGTGAATTGCCACTGTACAAAGAGTTGTATGAATTTGCTTTTGCAGATCAAAATAAATTCATTTTACAGCATATTTTCCAAACACTAATCAGTAAAAAACTATTAAAACCAATTTAGAATATATGCGTGTAATATTTTATACTCTTGTAATTTACATGTAACTTACCTTTCGTAGAGCACTTGCTGTGTGAAAAGCAACACTGAAATGCTTCAACTTGTTCTTAGGATGTTACACCCAAGTCAAACCTGTTCTAAGTTCCTTAATTCCTCAGGAAAGGTTTTTGCATTGAAATGTATCAACAAACAATTAATGAATTCTCAGGTCTCTAAAACAAGTGTGTTGAGGGAGATAATAAACATCACTAATAGTTTGAGCAAACAGAAGTTCCTGTGGTGTGGGAACCACCCAGCGATTCCTGACCTGGCTTTATGTCTGAGCAAGGTTCTCATTGCTTAAAGGTACTCTAAGCGATTTCGGGTGACGTCACTTCTTGTTGACGTTTAAAGTATTGTCAAACAAAACGGAGGCCAGCTAGACCCGCCTCCCTTCTCCTCATCCGCGCACTAACCCCCCAAATCCTTCTTGTCAGTTATTGGCTGGAACAGTTTGTTATGTTTCGTGGTGCGGGTTAGCCCAGTTTGTTTTTGTTGCCGTTTGTGGAGCCTGGGCTGTCTGCAGAGACCACGGTTTTTACAGTGTGTTCAGGGGACAGGCAGCTAGCGGATAGTGAGGAGATGTTTGCTGTATGTGACAAAAAAAAGTTTTGGCCTAAAAAACGCGTGACATCGCTTAGATCACCTTTAAACATTAGTAACATAGTGAACACCTGAGGTTTCCATGTCTGTCACATATACTTTTCAGTTGTGTATTGTTTCCAGTTTCAACTAAAGAGTTCTAATATCACAGGTATACATGACACCTGTTGCTGTGACAGTAAAATATCTTAAAAACATTTCGATATGCTAAAGAAAAGTTGTTGTATCTTTGTAATTTTTTTGGCATCTTAAAATCAAGTCAGTTTGGGATTATATCCGGAGAGTACCATAAGAGTTCATTGACATTTGCCTATGAGTCGAAAGTTGCAAATAAACTAAATGGATAAATCTGGACATAACCTTGGCCAAATTACCTCTGTTGGTGTCAGAGCAAAGAAAAATGAGCACTTGTTACTGCAAAAAGAAGCATCATACAGGCCTCCAGGGAGATACCGCACATTAACTCAGTGTCATAATATTTAATTGTGATCAGGAAGCCATACATACAGTTTTGTTTTTGCCAATAGGAATAGCTCATTCCAAAATGGACTTTACTCATGGAAAGTTGCATTTCTTTTAGAACAGTGTGAAAGTCCTAATTTGTAATATTATACTGTAAACTTGATAAGATACTGATCTTACACCATTCTTGCATTAAATAAGCCACAACAAATAAATGTAATTCAAGTAATACACCAATTGTCTGACTTAAAAATACATTATGGCAACAAAGCATAGCTTGTCATATAATTAGAATATCATCAAAAAGTTGATTTATTTCAGTAATTCCATTCAAAAAGTGAAACTTGGATATTATAATCATTCATTACACACGTACTGATATATTTCAAATGTTTATTTCATTTAATTGTGATGATTAAAACTGACAACTAATGAAAATCCCAAATTCAGTATCTCAGAAAATTAGAATATTACTTTAAACCAATACAAAACAAAAAAAAGATTTTTAGAAATGTGGCCAACTGAAAAGTATGAACATGAAAAGTATGAGCATGTACAGCACTCAATACTTAGTTGGGGCTCCTTTTGCCTGAATTACTGCAGCAATGCGGCGTGGCATGGAGTCGATCAGTCTGTGGCACTGCTCAGGTGTTATGAGAGCCAAGGTTGCTCTGATAGTGGCCTTCAGCTCTTCTGCATTGTTGGGTCTGGCGTATCGCATCTTCCTCTTCACAATACCCCATAGATTTTCTATAGGGTTTAGGTCAGGCGAGTTTGCTGGCCAATTAAGAACAGGGATACCATGGTCCTTAAACCAGGAACTGGTAGCTTTGGCACTGTGTGCAGGTGCCAAGTCCTGTTGGAAAATGAAATCTGCATCTCCATAAAGTTGGTCAACAGCAGGAAGCATGAAGTGCTCAAAAACTTCCTGGTAGACGGCTACATTGACCTTGGACCTCAGAAAACAGTGAACCAATACCAGCAGATGACATGGCACCCCAAACCATCACTGACTGTGGAAACTTTACACTGGACTTCAAGCAAAGTGGATTTTGTGCTTCTCTCTTCCTCCAGACTCTGGGACCTTGATTTCCAAAGGAAATGCAAAATTTACTTTCATCAGAGAACATTACTTTAGACCACTCAGCAGCAGTCCAGTCCTTTTTGTCTTTAGCCCAGGTGAGACGCTTCTGACGCTGTGTCTTGTTCAAGAGTGGCTTGACACAATGTCACAAACCCATGTCTTGCATACATCTGTGCGTGGTGGTTCTTGAAGCACTGACTCCAGCTGCTGTCCACTCTTTGTGAATCTCCCCCACATTTTGGAATGGGTTTGTTTCACAATCCTCTCCAGGGTGCGGTTATCCCTATTGCTTGTACACTTTTTTCTACCACATCTTTTCCTTCCCTTCGCCTCTCTATTAATGTGCTTGGACACAGAGCTCTGTGAACAGCCAATGAACTTTTGTGTCTTGCTCTCCTTGTGCAAGATGTCAGTGGTCGTCTTTTGGACAGCTGTCAAGTCAGCAGTCTTCCACATAATTGTGTAGCCTACAGAAGACTGAGGCCCTGTCCACACGGACACGGGTATTTTTATAACCGTGACTTTTTCTACGCGGTTCCGCCATTCGTCCACACGGAAACGCACTGAAACCGAACATTTTTGAAAACCCCTGCTGAGGGTGAGGATTTTCAGAAACGCCGGTTACAGTGTTGTCGTGTAGACAGTGAAACCGGGGTTTTCGCCTTGCGACGTCAGAGTGTGCGCCGTTATCCACTGTGTTTGACGTCAGATTTGCACCTACCGGAACCGGTAATAACTTGATGGTTTTCTTACTCTGTTCCACTTTGTACACCTCGCATTCAGTCAATTGAGCGTCGTTCCCATACATTGTTGCCGTATTAACACTAAATGTATTCCCTCCTTGATTTAACAAAACTGGTTGGTTGTTGCAGCAAAAGTACAACTGTTGGCCGAAGTTAGGTCCTCCAGCGCCATCAAGACGTGCATTATATCCACTGTTAATTTTGACTTATGAATGAAATCCTTGGAAGGGGGATTCTGGGGCATCCTCCCCCAAAAGAATTGTTTGTGATTTTAACATGTAAACAAAGCATTATGGTGCACTGTGACAAGAAAATAAAGGGAAAAGACGTTACAAAAAAGTATTTTTATTTAAAAGAAATTTAAAAAATACTGACCGCAAGAACCTTTGCTGGACTCCCCTCACCTCTGCTTTTGCCTCAACCTTTTAGCCAGGACCAGCTCCAGCTCCATCTGCACCTCAGCCCTGATTCAACTTTACATAATATGCCAAAGCCTGTGTTTCTGTTTAAAGCAAAGACTCCAGCTCGCGTGCTGATTGGAAAATACTAGAGACATCCTCTGCCCCACATGACACCTAAGCGGAAGCTTATTACATGATATAAAACCACGGTCATATGCAAATACCCAATTGTTGTTTTGTGACTTTGAAATCGAAAACTGAAGAAAACTGGTTAACTTTAATATATTTAAATTGAATACATTAGCAAACAACTCTGATCATGTTAATACGTAACCATTTTCAACACAATCACTCATTAAAACACAGCGGGTCTTGTTAGTCTTTATTTCCCTTGTAACTTTTGACAATGACAGAGGTTAAAACAGATAGAAATACAGATGCAGTGGGAGTTAGCATTGAATTTAGCAAAAGTATTCCAATAGGCTCTATGCACGAACCCTGCTGACGTATGTCCAGTAGGATCTCAGCCAGCGTCTTACTTCCGCATAGCGCGTTCTATAGCCAAGTGTATAGCGGCAAAACTTTAATAAAATTAATTTTCTCAGAAACGGAGACAACGATTTTAGAAACTGATTCGCTAGTTGGATTTCGCTACATATTTAGTATACATTATATTGATGCATGATTATACTTTTCAGAGGGCTGACATTTCTGTATTTAAAATCCTTTTTTTATTGATTTCATGTAATATTTTAATTTTCAGAGATTTTGAATTTGGGAATTTCATAAGCTGTAAGCCATAATCATCAAAATTATAACTTTTGCACTATATTCTAATTTTTCGTGTTTCTCCTGTACATTGATATCAGCAAACTAACCTAAAAATTGTCATAGTACCGCAAAAGTTGTTTTAATCTACAGAAAAGTAGACAATGATTCTGATTGGCCAAAATACACATTTCTGATTCTTGTGAGGTTTAGTGTTCCTGAAGTTTTACCTGAACCTCACCTGAAAAAAAAACTGATCTACACGATTCACATAATGCATATTTTGAATAAAAACGCCAAATTTCACCGAAAAGGTAATGGTGATCACTTTCCTTAAGCTATGTAAATGATTCGCAGAGCTTTTGATTTGGCCATTTTCAAATCTGGTATCAGCCACAAGAACTGAGAAAAAAAAACTTATATAGGGTTGTCCTCCACAGGACGTATATCATCAAAATAGTCGTCTGCAAAGCGAAGCATCTGCTGTAGAGCGGTGAGAAGCAGGACGTCACAGTTGAGCTCCAGCTCCAGCTCCTGACTGTAGTTCTTCACCGGTAACACACAAGACACCGGCACACCCAACCGAGAGCTCACCTCCTGCACCTGCAGACACAAAACAACATCTCAGTCATCACAGCAAAGAATCCAAAAGAAGTGCTGCACAGGGTGTGAAATCTCAGTGCTCTTTGGTTGCTTGGGATAACTAAGCTCAAAAACAAAAAAAGTTAAGGCACTCGAAAAAAAAGTTAAATAGCCTTTATTTAATCATGGCTTTTAGCAATAAAATTGGTGACAGATACATCTACGCGTTGTGGCTTCGTCAGGGTGTGTGTAGCAAACAGAGGCCATTTCTCAATATGCGTTCTTGTCTGTACTTGTGTTCTTGTGGACTTGTGAAACGTCATCAGTCGCTGCCCAAGTACTGTTCCAATTCAGAGTTCACATCTAGCCAAGTTCAGTTCAAATCCCCGGATGTGTTCTTGATCCGCCCCTTTTACCAAGGATGCATTGTGAGGTGACTTGTGCGGACTTGAGTCAGCCAGGTATCCCAGAATGCATCTCGCACCAACCAGCAAGCGTCAATAGCAGAGGAGTAAACCCGCGTAATATCAAAATACTTCTGTTACTGTCACGAAATGTAATTTTAAGAGTGTTTCAGTCAAGAATGTAGTTGTTTAAAGCTCAAATCTGTGGTTTATTTATAAAGATAGCGCCTATTTGAAAAATGTATCTGAGGTTTTCGGAGTTGTGAGATCCAGGCGATCACCGGGCGTTCAGCGCTCATTAACCCCGACTGGAACAGCTTTTCCTCGGCTTGTGCTTCTGATGTTTGCCGCTGGCTCTGATGTCTCTAGTCTAGTGGTTAAACATGAGATATAATTCGTCTTGTGTAGTCGATCTTTGGTCTCATTAATCTATAGTTTGTTCCATGGCAAATCGTTTTGGCTGTGGGCAAAGTGAAGTTTCATAACTTTATATATTTAACTTTAACTTTGTAGCCTTGTAGATAAGGATCACTCATAACTATTTACCAATTACTCTTTATAATTTTCTTAATTTTTGTCATAATAGTTCGTCTCTACTAATGTTTCCTACTGTAGGAAACATTAGTAGAGACGAACTATTAAGACAAAAACGTGAATCACAGGATTCAGATAACTGTTTATTTTGTGACACAGTATAGCACATTGGCAAACAGAATTAAGAAAATTATAAAGAGTAATTGGGAAATAGTTATGAGTGATCCTTATTTCAGGGAGTCATGCCTGAATCTCCTTCTGTTGCATTCCGGAGAGCACCAACAATTAAAGACAAATTAGTGAGAGAAGCCATCTTTCCTCTGAGAAATCAAATATCTGGTTATGTTTAAGTGCAGGAAATTACAGGTGTGGCATCTGTAATCACTGTGATAATATGATTAAGACTAAAATTTTTAGAGATGTAACCTCGGGCTCTGAATTGAAAATAAGATATTTTATCAATTGCAATACCTCATTTGTGATATATAGGTTGGAGTGTCCATGTAGATGCCTTTACATAGGGATGACTACTAGAAAATTAAAGATAAGATTATCAGAACATAAAAATGCTATTCGAGTCTGTAATCCTCTATACCCTATGGATACATTATAGAGATACAAATCATGGTAGTAGCCCAAGTACACTGAAGATAATCGGCACTGAACATGTCCCCAAGACCATAAGAGGAGGAGATAGGGTTAACAGGCTATTACAAAGAGAGTCGTTTTGGATCTATACAATGAAAGCTACATTTCCAGGCTTAATAATAATAATAATAATATAATTCATTACATTTATATAGCGCTTTTCTGGACACTCAAAGCGCTTTACATAGAAGGGGGGGAATCTCCTCAACCACCACCAATGTGCAGCATCCACCTGGATGATGCGACGGCAGCCATATTGCGCCAGAACGCCCACCACACACCAGCTTACTGGTGGAGAGGAGACAGTGATGAAGCCAATCAGTATATAGGGATGATTAGGAGGCCATGATGGACAGAGGCCAAGGGGCAAATTTGGCCAGGATGCCGGGGTTACACCCCTACTCTTTCGAAAGACATCCTGGGATTTTTTGTGACCACAGAGAGTCAGGGCCTCGGTTTAACGTCTCATCCGAAGGACGGTGCCATTTTGACAGTATAGTGTCCCCATCACTATACTGGGGCGTTAGGACCCACACAGACCACAGTGTGAGCACCCCCTGCTGGCCTCACTAACACCTCTTCCAGCAGCAAACTGGTTTTCTCAGAAGGTCTCCAATCCAGGTACTAACCAGGCTCAGCCCTGCTTAGCTTCAGTGGGCAACCAGTCTTGGGCTACAGGGTGATATGGCTGCTGGCATATATGGCTTAAACGGAGAATTAGATTTTGTACCGTTTTTGTGATTTTTTTTGCAATAAGTTGTATTATGCATTATTTGATGTATACATCAATTGATTTGTGTACTTGATCTGTGTCACTTGTTCTAAAATACCAGTACTTTATCTCATTGAATATATAATATTGATTTGTATACCGTATTTAAGATATCGATGTAATTGTACATTAATATTTATTTGTATTTTCTTTATATATATGTATGATATAATATGTATATATATGTGTATGTATGATATATATATATATATATATATATATATATATATATATGTATATGTGTATGTGTGTAATATATATATATATATATTTACAGTATATGTATATTTTTTCTTTTTCTTTTTTTTCTCTATATATTGAGTTTGATTTAACTTCATATTGTGTGAGATACTATTCCATTCTTTGAACTTTTCTCCCTTCAGGCTGCCTTACATAGTGTGACCAGGTGTTTGCTTTTTGATTAATTAACTGCTACTTAAAATGAACCTGTGACTCTGTTTGCTACACACACCCTGAAGGCATAAGCCGCAACGCGTAGGTGTACCACCAATTTTATTGCTAAAAGCCATGATTAAATAAAGGCTTTCTCAGTCACTCTGAGTCCTGTGGGAACAGCTCATATGATCATGTCTCACCTTCGTCTTGATGTAGGAACTGACATAAAGGCTTTGAAGATCTTCCTCCACTAGAGGACATGCTTCATCTACTTTTGTCATCAAGACGATCTGAGCAATGCCTGAAAATGTTGAGATGTGTCACATGCAACTATCAGGTAGCTCAATGTACAACCTACTTTGGATTAGTCACATGATTGGCATAAATATGTTCACTTACCCAGTGAGTTCACTTTTCTGCGTATGGCAGCGAGTTTTTCCTCTAGTTTGCTGGACATGAGGGAGATTTTGGTGGCGTCGATCACATACACCACACAGTGGATCTTCTCCTGCAGAGATGCAGGTCTGGAGGCCTTTTGCTCATCCGGTTGAAATGGTGCCATTGGGTTAAACTGAATTGAAAGTAATGGAATTGAAAGATACATTTTACTCATAAATATACATTTCCAAGCCTAAACATGAACCCATGCACTTACTTTATAGCGGTCTGGTACGTGACCTTGAAGAATGCTGCTGATGTCATCAATATCCAGTCCTGCACCAGATTGCTCCTCGAGTCCCATGGTGTCACACAACACAAATGGCAAAGGTTTTCCTTCACGACCGTCTTTCACAGGGTATGTGCGAAACTACCAACAAACAGGAATCATTAATTGTTGTGGAACAATTCTTGTTTTATGTCACAAGGCAGGTCCTGAAGTCCTGTTGAATCTGTACCTGCACGGTCAGACTAGTGCCCGCAGATCCCGACATGGCTTTATTGGTCACATGACCAGTGAAGATTGAGTTGATGGAGTTGAAGAAACTGGATTTCCCAGCACCTACTGGACCGATCATTAGGATTCGAACACGGCTGATAGACGTCATCAGGGGTTTATGATTCCTGATCAATCCTATGAGCTCGTTTCTTCGTCTACAACAGATCGGTTTTATTATTTCAGATTTCCATAGGAAATTAGCAAAATAGAGATTAAGAAGAAACATACTCAGTTGTCCACAGAACATTCCTCCATGGTTTCTCCTCAACGCTGACTTGAGGCTCTGGGAATTGTTGAATAAAGATAGAAATTTTTATTGGAGTAATGTTAAAAAACAACAAATAAGTTAATTATATTAAAGAGACAAATTTATTTGTACTTGATTTTGTGTGTAGAATATAGGGTACAAATAGTGCAGAGAACAGGCGCGCTCAACTCCCAAAGCAGCTTATGGGTGCGAGTAATAAAATATAATCAAGTAAGAATGAAAAACCGCACTCTCTAGTAGGACAATCTCATATATTTATTGTACCATGTCCACAGGTGGACATGGTACAATAAATATATGAGATTGTCCTACTAGAGAGTGCGGTTTTTCATTCTTACTAGAATATAGGGTAGTAATAAAGCTGATGGTTACTTACCCGGTTCCACTTTGTACACCTCGCATTCAGTCAATTGAGCGTCGTTCCCATACATTGACGCATTAACACTAAATGTACTCCCTCCTTGATTTAACAAAACTGGTTGGTTGTTGTAGCAAAAGTACAACTGTTGGCCAAAATTGGGCCCTTTAGCATCATCAAGACGTGCATACTGTCCACTGTTAATTTTGATGTAGCTACAGGTTCCACCTTGAAAGTTGAACAGGAAAGCTTCCTCATCTGTAATTTGCCGTCCACTTTGAGTATAATCTACACTAGTGTATCCACCAAAGATGTAGCCTGATCTGTTGTAGGCTACAAGTAAAGTGGGACCCTGACGGTCACATCGCTGATGGAAGGCAGAAGCATCATATCCATGAACGAAGCTTTGTAGAGAAGAGTCAGTTCAACATTCCCTAGTGAAGCACAGAGCTGTACTTTTCGCTCTTTGGGTAAATTAGAAGTGAGGGGATCTGTGCTTGCTTTTCTAACTTTGACTTTTTGCATCTGTGACAAAATAACATAAGTTACACAGGTAAAAATCCACACAATCTTTATAACGCAGTCTTCAGCCTTCTTAGGAGAAAGTACCATTTGTGTCCACATATCTTAATACTGATAACAGGAATTGCAGGATAATCATTTGAGAAATGTAACTGTGTTATGTAAACTAAATTTAAGCAATTTAATTTTAAAATGTTCATATTTGCTTTCTTTATTGAATGAGTTAGAACCAAGTTGGATTCTAACTTGTTTGCTTTTATTAAAACTGAAATATGCTTTCAATGTCACTATGTAGTTTATATCAAAATGTTTTAAACATTTCAGATAAATACAGATTTCTTGATTTGATTGTTCTTTCTGACATTATATACAGGATAGATTCGTCTGACCATGTTGTTCAAACAAACATAAGTCAGTTTTACTTAAAATTGTAAATAAATTACTTTATATAAAAAAGAATGGTACATAGAAAACCAATATGTTTTGTTTAAAAACAGTGCAGTGGAAGTGGAACACAAAAAATAATTGAAACTAACTGAATAAAAACAATGGAAAGCAAAATTCAAATTAAAGACAAACGATTTTATATTCAATAACCGTTTCCTGGAAGATTACATAGATTTTATACCAGATAAATAACTTAGTTTGAAACCGGAAGTACTTATCAGTTATTGCGTGCATATTATGTGTTGCTGTCGATTAAAAAATAACTTACGTTTTGAAGAACACTCGCTCTTTGCTAGAAACCTCGAAATGCTGCTTCTTTTGTGGACTTTGACCCGAGACGAGCAACGCTGCATTTACACTGCAGGTCTTGATCATAGACATAATATAATACATAGACGCCCTATTGGCCGCTGGAGCGCACGTCAACGGCGCCGCCATATTGGGGATGGCAACTTTCCCATACCTCTCATACTGGGAATTGAGAAAAATGCCTGTTTTGTGCACTGCTTGGGGCTGTACAAGTCGCCACACAATTGAAAACAACTTTCGAGGAATTATCTTTCACATGCAAGACTGAACGTTTGTTTTTGGTTGTATTTGGTCATTATTTAATTAGTAATATTAACGTTCAGAGGATACATTTAAAAATACTACTGTTATTGTGTCACGAAATGTAGTTTTAATAGTTTTTCAGTCGACAATGTAGTTGTTTAAAGCTTAAATATGTGGTTTGTTTATAAAGATAGCGCCTATTTAAAAATTTGATCTGACGGTTTCGGAGTTGTAAGATGCGATCACCGGGCGCTCAGCGCACATTAAGCCCGCAGAGGACAGCCTTACCTCGGCCAGTGCATCTGAAGTTTGCCGCCGGCTCGGATGTCTCTAGTCTAGTGGTTAAACATGAGATATTATTCGTCTTGTGTAGCTATATCTAACGGGCGATCTTTGGCCTCATTAATCTATAAATGGTTCCCTGGTAAATCGTTTTGGCTGAGGGCAAAGTGAAGTTTTATAACTTTATATTATAGGCTATTTAACGTTGTATCCTGCTGTATGTTTGACTGAAGCTACTTCTGTTATAATGGCTATTACTGATCAATATACAACTGAAATTTAACGAAGAGTTAAATATTAAATATAAGTCACTATTTAACTTATTTTTATTGTGTATATTCTGTAATTGATATTTCTTATTCTATTGCTCTTATTATATAGTATTATAATAAACCATATGCTATTATCAATATTTTTATGATTGTATTATTGTATGATATTATATAATTATACTATTCATTACTATTTTATTTGCTGTATACTATTTGTTTATTTTATTGACTAAACTATTTAATATTACTTCTCACAAATGTTATATTTACTGCATTGCACAGTAGTTGTACCATAACATATGTATTATCATAAAGGATGCAGTTATCTTTGTTATTGCTCAAATCTGGTCAATCACAGAAAATGCTTTTTCCACAATAAGAAAACTTAAATTATATCTCAGTATGGGGGTCTTCATCATTCTTATCCAAGAATAAAAAAGCCAGATACGACAAGCCTGAGCTTTGACCATTCTTTATTAAAACTAATATTTTACAAGTGTAACTATTAAGATTTTAAATAACTAGAGATGGAACTTTTTGTACACCACATACAAACCACTGAAATCGGTTGATAAATATAAAAACAGTTTTTGTTTTTATACAGAAAAAACGCAGCTCACCCTTGATTACAGTGCAGTCTTGCCCTCCGCAAAATAGCGGACCCGTTGACGTATCGCAGCAACATTCCAAAGCGGCCAATAGGGCGTCTATGTATTATATTATGTCTATGGTCTTGATGCCCAAATCCGATTTTCTGACTATATCCGATTTTTTTGACGACCCGCTTACATCATCTTTTAAAAATGACCCGTATCCGATTTTTGCATTTACACTATACACTGCTGAAACTACCAAATGTAGACGTTCTGACCCGGAAAAGGAAGTAAAACAGCACGAAATACAATGGATGCAGATGCGAATAAAATTATCCAGTGTTTTGCTTTCGTTTTGTATATTTGTTTTTTAAGCTTTGTATCTTATGGTGGCACTGTAGCCACGAGCGCTTAAAACCGTGCCTCCCCATATCTCGTGAAATATCTTCAAACACGGATTTATTTCTGTAACAACCCTGCATTTTTGCGTGCACCGTCTCTTCGCCCCAAACACTTATGCCTCCGCATTGCTCCACTGTGTGTATCCTTCTCCCTCATGCCTATAATAAGAATGTGATCGCGCAGTTGTAGTGTCCTCCTGAGTTGACGTCACTTTTTTAATGACGTACGACTCGCATTTACTGGGGAATATCCGATTTGTCTGCTTACATGGCACACGCAAATGCACATATCCGATTTATTACCACATATGAGTGAAGCCGCCTTTCCACTGCACACGACATTCGCATACGATTGTCGCATTTCGCCCCCTAGTGTCAGTCGCACGGAACTTTGTAATTGGTCGTGAAGCAACCGTTCCCTTTCAAGGCTACGGAACTTCGACATTACGGATGTCGTATTGGAACTCTCTTCATCCTTCACTTCCGCTGAAATCTTATTGGCTAACGCCAGCAACGCTGGCCAATTGACGCAAATATGCAAATACTGAAACCCCGTTGCAGTATAATGCAAGTGCAGTGTCAATTCCTCCTCAGAATCTCTCTCTTCACGCTCAAATCGTGTGCTAGAAAGCTGATACTACCCTACTTGGATTTTTGCTATCGTTGAAGGTGCACCGGAGATACCTGAACTGTCTCCAGCATCCGATGGCGACCGTCTGCAATCTATGCTCGGGCCCCATAGTGCCCCCCGACCTGCACCTGTTCTGCATCGCGTGCATGGGGTGGCCCACGCGGAGTCGGCCCTCAGGGATGAAGGGTCCTGCGACTTCTGTGCGGACATGCCCCTCCGAGCCCTCAAGGCCAGGCGAGACGAAGCTCGCGCTGCTGCGGGGATTGGGCCTGCTGCCGCCACCGAGCCGCTGGCAGGCCCCCCCAACCGCGGAGTCGAGGTTCGACCCCCGGTGAGTTTTCCGGACCCTTCGTTTCATCCTCACCACGACGTTGCTGACTTCGTGTCCTTCGGGGTGAGTGAGGAGGACGACTCTATGTCCTTGTCGGCCTCCGAGAACGACTACGGTGCGGAGCAGGCCGCCCCTCTGGCACCCACGGAAGAGACCCCCGCGGATCTGCAGGAAGAGCTCTTCCGTATCCTCTCGAAGGCCGTCGAGGAACTGGATTTATCTTGGAAGGCTCCCGACGAGCCCTCAAAGAGCAAGTTGGACGCGTGGTTCCTCCAATCGAGCCGCCGTCAGGCCGCTTCGAAAAGGGGAACCCCGTTCTTTCCTGATGTGCACGAGCACGTGGTGAAGTCGTGGGTGGCCCCGCAATCGGCGCGCACCCTCACTTCGACCCAGGCCATGTTCCCCCCCGTGGACGAGGCGGGGGACCACGGCTACCTCCGCATCCCTCCTGTCGAGGAGACCGTCGCTGCACATCTTTGCCCGTCAGCTCCCGCCCTGGGCTCGGACCGCAGCCTGCCGTCCCGAGCTTGCAGGTTTACGGCTCACCAGGCTAACAAGGCCTACGGCGCCGCGGGGGAGGCGGTTTCTGCACTACACGCTATGGCCGTTCTTCAAGTGCTGCAGGCCAAGCGATTGAAATCTCTGGATGGCGCCGCCTCTGTCGACGCTGACGCCATCCGAGACCTCCGTTCGGCAACGGACCTCGCGCTCCTGGCCACGAAGCGCTCGGCCCAGGCGATTGGCCGTTCGATGGGGTATTTGGTGGTCCTCCACAGACACCTGTGGTTCACCCTATCGGACGTGCAGGAGGCGGACAGGAAGACGCTGCTAAACGCACCGATCTCCCCTGATGGCCTGTTCGGAGATGCCGTGGAGAAGGTCACCGAGCGGTACTCCGAGACGCAGAAGAAGGCGAAGGCGATGAGCCATGTGATCCCTCGGCGAGCGCCGCCACCGCCCCCGCCGCAGCGCCCTCGCTCTCGCTCGTCTTCCGCCTCGGGGCGCCAGTCCCAGGCTGCGGCCAGACATCAGCCAGCCTCCCGCCCGGGACCGGATGCCCGTAAAGGCCGACACGGGCAGTGGCAAGGAGCGGGAAGCAAGAGGCCGGCTCAGAGGAGCCCGCGCAGAAAACCCGCCGCGTCCCCAGCGAGGCCCAAGCAGTCGTCCTGACCGCTCGGGCAAGAGGAGAGCGCACGGATGGCCCCGCTTCCAAGCGGCGCGCTCTAGAGCACGCGGTCCCTCTGCGTTCGGCGAGCGGCGCGTGCAGTCATGTTGTGAATGTTGTGTGTTGTTCAATAAAGCAAATTACTTCTTCACAAACAGAGCTTTCTTTCTCCTCTTGCACTTCACACTGTGTTACCCGCCCTGTCTTCGAGCAGCGCAGAGTCACGGTCATTAACTATAAAGGCATAAACTATAACTATATAGTTTATAGTTTAACTATAAACTATTATAGTTATATAACTATAACTATCCCCAGCCCTCACATAGCGGCGATGACCGCAGGTCTAGACCGGCCCACACTCAGTCGTTTCCTGACGGCGTGGGAAGCTATTCCGGGCATCTCGCCGTGGGTGCTGAATGTAATTCGACACGGGTACACACTTCAGTTCAAACGCAGACCACCCCGCTTCCGCGGCGTAATCCAGTCGTTAACTTTGCCCCAAAATGCTCATGTACTGAGGCAGGAAGTATGCAGTTTACTCGACAAGGGAGCGATAGAGCCGGTTCCCCCGAGCGAGCGGGGAAGCGGATTCTACAGCCGCTACTTTGTAGTGCCGAAGAAGGGAGGGGGTCTCCGCCCCATACTGGACCTGAGACCCGTCAACAGAGCGCTTCACAAGCGCGCTTTCAGGATGACTACACTGAAACAGATCCTGGCGCAAATTCGCCCCAGGGATTGGTTCGCTTCAGTGGATCTAGAGGACGCTTATTTTCACGTCCAGATAGCGAAGCGCCACAGGCGATTCCTGAGGTTTGCGTTCGAGAATGCGGCGTACCAATACACGGTACTCTCGTTCGGGCTAGCCCTCGCCCCCCGCACTTTTTCGAAATGTGTAGACGCGGCACTTTCACCCCTCAGGTAGAGCGGGATGCGCGTCTTGAACTATTTGGACGACTGGCTGATTCTCGCGCAGTCGAGGGAGACATTGGTCGGCCATGTGGAATGCCTACTTCGCCATTTGAAAATGCTTGGTTTGAGGGTAAACGTCCAAAAAAGTGTGCTCACACCGAGCCAAACTACCACATTCCTGGGAGTATGCTTGGACTCAGTGAGTATGAAAGCGCGTCTCTCCCCCGAACGAGCGGAGGCTCTGACTTCTTCGCTAGGTCTCTTCAGACCTGGCAGACTCGTCCCTCTGAAAGAGTTTCAGAGGCTATTGGGGCGGATGGCAGCCGCTTCGTCAGTGTGTCATCTGGGACTGCTACATATGAGACCGCTTCAGCACTGGCTGAAAGCGCGCGTCAACCCGAGCGCGTGGCACTCCGGCCGCAAGCGCGTTATGGTCAACCGTGTGTGCGCCCGTGCCCTGGCCCCGTGGAAGAACACGGATCTCTACAGTTCAGGTGTCCCTATGGGTATAGTGACGCGACGCGTGGAGGTCCTGACGGACGCTTCGTCCACCGGGTGGGGAGCGGTCTGCCTGGGCAAGCCCGCCTCCGGTCGGTGGTCGGAGAGGCAGATGGAGTGGCACATAAATCGCTTGGAACTGGAAGCGGTCTCTCTAGCCCTAAAAGTTTTCCGGTCTCAACTGGAACAGCGGCATGTGTTGATTCGAACCGACAACACTTCTGTGGTCTCTTACATCAATCGCCAAGGCGGTTTGCATTCCAGGGACCTATTCAAGCAGGCGGATTCTCTCCTGCTGTGGGCGGATCGGTTCTTTCTCTCGGTGAGAGCGACACACATCCCCGGTGTTCTAAATCGGGGGGCGGATATGCTCTCGAGTAGCGGGATTCCTCAAGGGGAATGGAGGCTTCACCCCGGGACGGTTCAACTGATATGGGATCGTTTCGGCAGAGCGGAGATCGACCTCTTCGCGACGAGCGAGAACGCGCATTGTCGGATGTTTTTCTCGCTGTCCCGTTCCCCCCGGGAGATGGACGCGCTAACTGCGCGATGGCCGAAAGCCCGTCTCTATGCCTTTCCTCTGGTGAAAATTTTGCCCATGGTGTTGTGCAAAATCAGGGAGGAAAAGGCGGCGGTGACTCTAGTGGCCCCGTACTGGCCGAATCAGCCCTGGTTCGCGGACTTGGTAGAGTTACTAACGGAGCAACCGTGGGAAATTCCGCTCAGAAGGGACCTACTGTCTCAGGCGAGCGGATCGATTTGGCATCCCAGCCCCGGGCTGTGGAGTCTCCACGTGTGGCCGCTGCAGGGGCGCTGAGCGGGTTGGAAGTGCTTCATTCGCGGGCTCAAAATACCATCGCGGAAGCGCGAGCCCCGTCTAACCGACGCCTGTATACTCTGAAGTGGGGGGTGTTTTTCTAAATGGTGTCAGGATATCGGTTTAGACCCAGAGTACTGTTCTGTGTCGGATATTCTACGCTTCCTTCAGTGCAGGATGGACGAAGGGAGCCTGCCATCCACCCTGAAGGTATACGTAGCTGCTATTGCTGCGTTTCACCCGCCTGTTGATGGACAGTCTATCGGTAGACATGCGTTGGTGACTCGGTTCCTTAAAGGAGCTAGGAGATTATGCCCTGCACGGTCGCCTTCTGTGCCACCATGGGATTTGACTTTGGTCTTGGAAGCTTTGTCACGGCCGCCCTTTGAACCCTTAGTGTCGATTGCAGTTAAGGAGCTTTCGATTAAAACGGCGCTGCTTCTCGCTCTCGCTTCGGCGAAGCGGGTTGGGGATTTACAGGCTTTCTCTGTCAGCGAAGATTGTATTCGCTTTGGACCCGGAAACTGTAACGTGACTCTCAGACCGAGGCTGGGTTATGTCCCTAAATCGCTCAATACCCCGTTCAGGGCGCAGATTGTTTCTTTGCCTGCCCTGTCTGTTGAGCCATCGACCTCTCTAGGTTCGGATGCTCAAAGTGCTATCTGCCCAGTCAGAGCGCTCCGGGAGTACATCTCTCGCTCGGCTGCTTTCCGAAGCTCGGACCAGCTATTTGTGTGCTTTGGTGGATGCAATAAGGGACGGGGAGTCTCTAAACAGAGGCTTGCTCACTGGATTGTGGACGCTATTGTTTTGGCTTATGACTGTATGGGACAGGAATGCCCCCTCAATGTTAGGGCCCATTCGACCAGGGCGATCGCCTCTTCGTGGGCCTGGACTAAGGGTATGTCTATTCAGGATTTATGTCTTGCGGCTGGCTGGTCTTCTCAGAATACGTTCGCCAGGTTTTACAAGTTGGATTTACCCTCTGTGGCGTCTCAAGTGCTTTCGGTGAGTTGAATTCTTGCACAGCATTTAGAGCTCTCTGCGCTTTGCTCATGAGTTGTTCTGTGTGCTTATGTGTATTAAGACTGTTGTCACCGCTATGCGTTGGCCTTATTTTACTGTTGTTGTTGCCCTGTTGGTCTACAGTGCAGACTTCCCCCGGTTAAACTGCTCGGGATATGCAAATTCTGGCAGTGTTTTGTGAGTTTGTGATTCGTCCCCGTGGACCTATCAGAGGTTAGAGGCTCGCTATTGGCCAGTCTCGTCCTATCACATGCTAGCTTTCTGGGGGGGCGGTGTCGGGTTTTTGTATTGGGTTCTGTTCTGTGGTTTGCTTGCTTCCACGGCGGGATTCTATACAGTTCCCATATACGACATCCGTAATGTCGAAGTTCCGTAGCCTTGAAAGGGAACGTCTCCGGTTACTTTCGTAACCTCGGTTCCCTGAAAGGCAAGGAACGAGACATTACGCTCGCCGCCGTGTTCGCTATTGATTTGGCGTTCTGTTCGATTCTGAGGAGGAATTGACGCTGCACTTGCATTATACTGCAACGGGGTTTCAGTATTTGCATATTTGCGTCAATTGGCCAGCGTTGCTGGCGTTAGCCAATAAGATTTCAGCGGAAGTGAAGGATGAGAGAGAGTTCCCATATACGACATCCGTAATGTCTCGTTCCTTGCCTTTCAGGGAACCGAGGTTACGAAAGTAACCGGAGACGTTAAGCCTGTTTTATGCTTCTGCGTCGAATCGACGGCGTACACGCGCAGAGCCCTCTGCGTCGCTGGGAACCCCTCTCATACCCCTACGCCGTAGCTCGACGTGCACCTCCAAAAAATTGTAACTACGCGTCGAGGCGACGCAGACCGCAAGGGCTGTGATTGGTCAGATGCACCGCGATGCAACGCAACCTGACGCAGAACCATAAAACGGCAACGACGCCGTAGGAGTGACGCTGTAGCTACGCCTTGGACTTGACGCAGAAGCATAATGAGGCCTCGGATATTCACAATGGTAAAATGAATGATTTGAATGAATGTAATGCATGCATGAATTAGGGCTGTCACTTTTGAGAAAAATCACATTCGAACGGATATCGAATATCAAGCAATATATTCGAATATATTCGAATATCTACGAGTAAAATGTAAAAGTTAATGAACAACCTCGATCCATCAGGAAACGCCACATATGGTCGCTGAATTTAACTGCGCTTCATGAAGAGTTTTTCTTTTGCGTGAATAAGCCGTTCGCCGGAGATTTGTTAAAAGATAGCGGAGTACATTCATGATTCATGAATACACACATTCATACCAGTATAATAATCCTCCTGGCGCCGGGTCTGGGTGAGTAATTTACTCTCTTACCTTTGTTCTTTGACACTTTGACCAGCCGTTGCTGACAGAGACGCGATCTGACCACACAGAAATGGATCTGACACGCGTCCCATTTTCTCACAAATCTCTACGTTCATTTAAGACTTTATTTAAATAATTTAAATTACATTCATTTGACATAATTTGTGTGTTATGGTTTGTTCAAGCCCGAAAGAGAACTCGATACTCACACGCGTCTTTTCTGTGGGTCGTGTGTGTGTGTGTGTGTGTAATAGGCAGGAATTATAGCGCGGTTTCTTTCGTTTTTATCTTCCATTTTCAAAACAAGCTGGCTATATTGGCTATTATTCGCTTGATTTGGTCATGGACCTACGCTACAATACGTTTAGAGCGGCCGCTACTGGATGAGATGGCAAACAATAAATAAAAAGCAAATGATAGACTGTAAAAAATGCGCAAAACATGGCACTTTAAAAACCGGATAGTTTATTTATAGTTCGATTTCAGATATTTCACGTCATATTCGAATGGATATTCGAATATCGAATAAAAAGTGACAGCCCTAGCATGAATATATCCACACAAAACAAATGACCCCCCTCAATAGATCTAAAATAAAACAGATAGATTTTATAGAGCTAATCAATATAGATAATGATTTAATAATTATAAATGTTTTTTTTCTGCCATAATTATTAATAACCGAGATTTTACAGGAATAGCGTTTAGAGAATAACATTAAAGAGTTAAAATATTGGTAATTCTAGCCTCGCGCTCATAGTTTTGATTAGAAAACATCACATCCGGTCGGCCGGTCGGATAGGGTCTAGCCGCAGAAGTTCAGATATTTCAACGGATCCAAAGCTCAAATCGGATCCGAATTTTCCGCATATGATCGGAAATCCCCGCAGCTCCCGTACGACTCTCCATTGGAAATGAATGACTTCCGGTTTGACGGCTGTCGTTTGTCGTGTGCAGTGGAAAGGCGGCTTGAGGATCCGATCTGAGAAAATCGGAATCCATGCGTTTTTTTCCTGCTTACACGTTCATGGGTCATATCCGATCTGTGCCACATGAGAGGAAAAAATCGGATTTGGGTCACTTGATCCATGCAGTGTAAATGGGGCCCAAGATGTCCATGTCTTTCTTTCTTCAGTCGAAAAGAAATGAATGATTTTGATGAAAACATTCCAGGATTTTTCTCCATATAATGGACTCTACTGGCAGTCAAAACGGTTCAAGGTCCAAATGACAGTTTCAGTGCAGCTTTAAATGACTTCAAATGACAAATGACGATACCAGACGATGAATAAGGGTCTTATCTAGCGAAACGATGCGCCATTTCGAAAATAAATAAAACAGTTGAAGTATTATTAGCACAAATGCTCGCCTTGTTCTGTCCTAAGATCCACGTTCGTGATTCTCCTGTTCGAACTCGTTCATTAAAATGAACAAATCTTTTTTCGAGTCATTTTATTCATTCAACGAACGAAATGACTCGAAAAAAGATTTGTTCATTTTGAACGAGTCTTTTTTCGAGTCATTTTGTTCATTCAACGAACGACTGTATGGAGATTTTTTTTTTTTTTTTTACAACAGTGACGTTGACACTGACCCTTAAAGGTTTTAAAGGTGCAGTACACATAAAGAATGGAATACAGAACGGAAGTGGATTGCATAAACGGGAGGAGTTTAGGATGTAGAGCGGAAACGGCTCAAAAACTTGTGTATAGTAGGGGAGACTCTTTTTACAGTCTATGGGGAGAACACAGGTATGGTTGTAACACTTTGTGCATTACAGTGGTCAAATTAATAATCAACATCTTTCTGTAATCTGACAATTATATTTAAGAAAAATGTCCAAATTAAATTTCAATGAATCTTGTTAGCATAGCAAAGGAAAATACTACAACGGAGCATCATACATGCCTTTGGTAAAAAGACAGTAACACAATCATTCATTAAAGGGGACATATCATGCTAAATCTACTTTTTTAGCCCTTAAATGCCTTTTGTTGTATATTTGGAGTGTTTATAAGTACAGAAAAGTTGAAATCAGTCTCTTCGGGAACTTCGTTGATATCTTTATATTCTGTTTTGGTCACATTTTTCAACCGGTTTAGATTTTTCTGTAATCTATGACGTTTTGTGAACTATTACGTCAAAGTATTTGCAGCGGAACTGCCAAATAAGTACATCGACTTCCGACCAAACACTTTGAGCAATCCGCCATTTTTATTTCTCGCTGCAATTTTGTAGTCCAAGTTCAAGGATGCAGAAGTTACGAGAGGGTACGTCAAAATGTTGGGTTGTTGGATGTAGCAACCCACACGCTTCATTAAATCGTATGCCAGCATCAGAACCTCTTTGAAGTGCCTGTTTGAGTTTTATTTTTCACGGAAATGTACCCACATTTGTGGGTAAAGTCATGTTTGTGTGCGCGAAGCACTTCATGGATAACTAACGTCACTTCAGCAACCTCCGCCAGTATAAAGAAGGATTTGCCGATAGACTTCGTCTGATTGAGGGGTCAGTTCCTTCTATCTTTGGAGACGACGAACAAAGCACTTCGGTAAGCTGTAAATAACGTACTACATTCTTAAAACACACGGTGGTCATGGTTTAGCAGTTGTCTTGTTAGTGTGCTTGTTTTAACAAGAGAAATAATCGACTTTTCTTTAATTGTTTATAATATAACTTATATTTTGTTTTGTGGGTATTAAATAGTCGTTGTAAATCATGCAGTATTGTAGTAGTTGGCATGGATGGAGAACTTACTGTAAATACAGTACACCATTGCGATACATCCATATGAAGACGTTGTTCTGCAGGTTCGTCGTCTTTATTTTCATCTCGCTCCGACTCTGGCTCGAACATGTAAGGCTTGATGGACAAGTCTTCCGTTGTTGACATTTTGTAACAAAAGTTTCTGTTCCACTAGATAATCGTACCTCTGCTATAAAACTACAAAAATTGCCGAACGGGGTGGAGTTGAACCGAGTGTCACCTCTGCGAGCTGGAGAGGGGGCGGGGTATGAAGTGTCGCATTTGTATTTAAAGAGACCGCACCAAAACGAGTTGATCTCAGACGCACATCAGAAAAGCGGTAGAAAAGTGGCCTGTGGAGCTATAATAATGAGGAATTCAGACCCAAGCATTGCAGTTCTGCTTTAAATAGACCACAAATGTATGATTTATATGTAAAAAAGGAACGATTTAAAAGCATGATATGTACCCTTTAACACAGTCCCAAAAGAAAAATCTCCAGCAGCAGCGATTTATTAGGAAGGTGTTCTCCACGTGACAAACATCACCCAGATGATCAGTCATCTGCAAAGTTGAGCGGTGAGAAGAACATCACTGTTAAAAGTGAAAGTGAAAGCCAAGAATGGTAACCCATACTCAGAATGTGTCCTCAACATTTAACCCATCCACGTTACGATTAGTGAACAGTGAAAACACACAATGCAAACCGTGGACACACACACCCAGAGCAGTGGGTAGAAATTCACAGAGGCACCCGGCGAGCGATTGGGGGTTAGGTGCCTTGCTCATGGGTACCTCAGTCATTTCCTGCCGGTATTGAGAATTGAACCCACAACCTTTGGGTTACCATCTGACTCTCTAACAATTAGGCCATGTTTGTAAATGTTTTACTAATTTATATTTTTTATACATAGACATAATAAAGTCTTTGAAATGTGTATTATTCATTTATATTTTGCACAGGTGTAAAATACATTTTCAAGCTTTGGCTTTAAAGAAATATCCATTTATCAATAGAAGCGTGTTTTTATATATTCTTTATATTATTCAGTTTTAGCATATTGAATTCTCCATGTTTTTTTCTGGTAATTTGTAGTCAAGTAGGCCTACCTTATTTGCATTTTCTATGACTAAAAAAAGAACAGAATAACAATTTTCTAACTTAAGATGTCTTATTGTGCTGATCAAGAAGTATATATATCCCGATCTATGGTAAATGGACTGCATTTATGTAGCGCTTTAAACAGACCCAATGGTCACCAAAGCGCTTTACACATTGCCTCGCATTCACCCATTCAGACATTCACTGACGGCGGTGTCAGCCATAAAAGGCGCCATCCAGCTCGTCGGGAGCAGAGCCGTTGGTCGGGAGCAGCTGGGGTTAGGTGTCTTGCTCATGGACACCTCGACACTTGGTCAGGTGGAACCGGGGATTGAACCACCAACCTTCCGGTTTCTAGAGAACCTACATGAACCACTGCTGCCCACGATCTTTGACACAGCACTTTATTTGGGTTTGTCCTCCACAGGACCAACATCATCCAGATACTCGTCTGCAAAGTTGAGCATCTGCTGTAGAGCGGTGAGAAGCAGGACGTCAAAGTTAAAGCATTAGTTCACTTTTAAAAAAACTTTTGCTGATAATTTACTCACCCCCATGTCATCCAAGATGTCCATGTCTTTCTTTCTTCAGTCGAAAAGAAATTAATGTTTTTGATGAAAACATTCCAGGATTTTTCTCCTTATAATGGACTTCAATGGCAACCAAACGGTTCAAGGTCCAAATGACAGTTTCAGTGCAGCTTCAAAGGGCTTTAAACGATACCAGACGATGAATAAGGGTCTTATCTAGCGAAACGATCGGTTATTTCAAAAAGAAATAAAAAAGTTTAAGTTTTATAAGCACAAATGCTCGCCTTGCTCTGTTCTGTGATGCACGTTCGTGACTCTCCTGTTCGAACTCGTTCATCAAAATGAACGAATCTTTTTTCAAGTCATTTAGTTCATTTCGTTCGTTGAATGAACGAAATGACTCGAAAAAAAGACTCGTTCAAAATGAACAAGTCTTTTTTCGAGTCATTTCGTTCGTTGAATGAAGATTTGTTCATTTTGATGAACGAGTTCGAACAGGAGAGTCACGAACGTGCATCACAGAACAGAGCAAGGCGAGCATTTGTGCTAATAAAACTTAAACCTTTTTATTTCTTTTTGAATTAACTGATCGTTTCGATAGATAAGACCCTTATTCATCGTCTGGTATCGTTTAAAGCCCTAAAAAAATAGACATAATAAATACATAGACGCCCTATTGGCCACTTTGGGTCGTTGCTGCGATACGTCAACGCATCCGCCATTTTGCTGAGGGCAAGACTGCGCTGTGAATGCAAGTAAACGAGTGAGCTGCGGTTTTCCTGGATAAAAACAATAACATTTACATTTATCAACCGATTTCAGTGGTTTGTACGTGGTGTACGTTTCTATTACTAATTATATAGTGACCAAATACAACCAGAAAAAAATGTTCAGTCTTGTTTGTGAAAGGTAATTCCCCGCGACCTGTTTTTAATTGTATGGCGATTTGTACAGCCCCAAGCAGCGCCCAAAACAGGCATTTTCCTCAATTCCCGTAATGAGAGGTATGGGAAAGTTGCCCTCCTCAATATGGCGTACTATTTATTATATCTATGATGTTAACTACATGACATACCTACTGAGGAAAATGTTTTATTAATCTTGTCAGAATGTAGGCTCATTATTGGCCGACGCTGGTCATGTGTGTGATGTCTGTGATGTACAACACAGAAGCGCTGCGCTGTTACACTACGTGAACTCACTCGAGGCCCATAGAGAAGAAAATTAATAGTTGAATAAAGTCGTTATTTTTGTTGTTTTTTTGCGCACAAAAAGTATTTAAATGTATTATGCGTCGCTTGATAAACTTATGGTTCAGCCACTGTAGTCACTTTGTCTATTTTAACAATGTTTTTACTAACTTTTCTGGGCCGGCAAGTTTCAATCCCATAGACGCCTATGAAGGAGTGATCCAGCTCTCAGATTTAATTCAAAAATATCTTAATTTGTGTTCCGAAGATGAACAAAGGTGAGTAATTACTGACAGAATCTTTATTTTTGGGTGAACTAACCCTTTAATATCACAGCTTGGACCCCTGCTTATAGGACAATCCTTAAAGGGATAGTTCACCCAAAAATGAAAATTCTTTCATTACTCACCCTCATGTCTATCCAAACCCGTAAGACTTACGTTCATCTTCGAAACACAAATGAAGATATTTTTGATGAAATCTGAGAGCTTTCTGTCCCTCCATTGACAGCTACGCAACAACCACTTTGCTTGACGTGCAAGAACCAATTATGTTCATTCTTATGTGTTACGCAGCATGTTTGACTTCTGCAAGAACCAATGAGGCTCCAAAATGAGAAGGAAGGTTTGCTGCGCTACTGTAATTCCCAAACAATCCGGTGCAACCAGGGCAGGACAAGACAAGGCAGAAAAGGAAATTCGCCGGTGCAACACATAAATCTTCTTAGTAATCCATTTATTTAAGGTACATAACAGTGACTAATGTTGGACTCTGATGAAGATGTAACTACATCGAAACGTTAGTCACTGTTATGTACCTCAAATAAACCAATGAGGTTTGTTCTCACACGTCAAACAAGTTCGGTTGAGCTTCTGTTTATGTTCGCTGACCAACGTTTATATTTGAATAAAAGACTAAATCAAGTCATTATTGCCACACCACAAGACTCTGTTTTTGTTTGCACCATTTCTCCCTGCCTTGTTTGTCATCATGGTAATTCATTTGATTTAGTCATTGCTTTCAGGAGTGTGTGTGTCATTATTTCCCCTATTTAATAATAATAATACTAGCCTAAAAATACATTTGAGTATATTATGAGTGTAGTATAGTAGTAATTTAATAACTAACAGTAATAGAAAATAGTATAAATTGTAGAACAACAATATACTAGGCAGAAGAGTTACAGTGTCTTGGAAATGCAGAGAACCGTCCATACACTGTAAGTCTTACAGGCTCTCTTCGCCCTTCCTTGAGATTTGTGTTGTCCTGGTTTGCCATGTGGCTAAAATGAAAAAAAAAAAAAAAGATTTATATGAACCAGGGGCGGTTCTAGGGTGAGTGGATATCCGGGGCTTAGCCCAGAGAAATCCATGTATTACCCAGGGGCAGGGGTGTAGGAATGAGTGTAACATTGGGGGGGACCAGAGGTGATTTTAGGATTTTAATTTTAGGGAGGCTCAGTCCCCAATGAGAATACGCAGGGTTTTTTCTTGGCTCAAAACGAAGAGGAAGACATGAAATCCTCATCATGTACATATTAAGATAATTCGAATGTTTTTTTTTTCACAGACCATAGGCTGTTATTCCCACAGTGTTTATTTGTGGATGTAGCCCAGTACCTCTAGGGGGGTCCGGGGGCATGCACCCCCGGAAGAAAATTTTGTACATTTTAAAATAAATTCATTAATCTGGTGCACTTTGAGTCATCCAAATCCACTGTTGAAAATAAATAATCCACCCGCCAATCGACGAACCTATGAATTCTCTGATTTAGATATCTGCATGAAATTTTTTCTAATTATTCAAATTGAATAACATTCTCCAACGGGGGTCCTGTTTCTAAATCAATACAAGGAATAAACTTTAAATAAAATGTGTTTTATTTTATTTTAATTTTTAACAAGATAAATCTTTCTGGCTTATTAAAAGTAAAAGTCACAATGTCACACAGAGTTAAACTGAAAAATCAATCCTCCCTGATCAACGGAATTAAAGCCAAGTATGCCCTAATTATAAACACATGGCTCTATACACTTACATTTTTGAAGGAGCACTTGTACATGCATTTTACACAGCACTTACAATTTGCATAAATAATCATATGAGACTAATGTATCAAATATCAAATTTGGAATACAGAAAATGAAATATTAAAAAAAATAGATTGGTAGGCCTACTTGCCACTAGATGGCGGCAAGCCACTGCCTTAATGAATGAGTCGGTTTATTCAATGATTCGTTCAAAACAGATGATTAATTTAGAAAAAAAATAAGACATGTTTTTTGAATGGAGAGGTCAGTGAATCGTTTACAAGCAAATTCATTCAGTAAACACCGTGATGTTTTGTTTGAAACCATTAGCGAAATATTTTGTTTAGCCTACTTTATATTATCTTTTTTATTGAATTGTTGCCCTTAAACCTGCAGGCCATGCTAACCAAACACATAACGTTAACGCTCTAAAAATGTGTGTGTGTGTGTGTGTGTGTGTGTGTGTGTGTGTGTGTGTGTGTGTGTGTGTGTGTGTGTGTGTGTGTGTGTGTGTGTGTGTGTGTGTGTGTGTGTGTGTGTGTGTGTGTGTGCGTGCGCGCGTGTGTTGCGCAACCATAACTGTTGATGATCAAAATGTAAATCAGACACAATTTAAAACCGAATAAGAAATATAATACTATGGTTAAAAGTTACAGATACCTGCTGAAGCTGTTGTATCTTGTTTTAGTGCTGGCTGGAGGTGTTTTACTTCCTTTATTTTTTTGAAGAAGAAGAATAATTTTTATATATCCATTTACTATCAACAAACCGCCTGGCTCCAAAATATCTAATTTCATTGGCTGGATCGTACAGACGCTGAACTTCTTATCGATGGGTTGGCCAGTTTACATTTCAGTCAGAAAAGCTAGCTTAAGTGGGCGGTTCTTGTCGGTTGTGAGTTGTGAATGACCACCATAGACTGACAACGCGTATGTGGACGGACCATAGGGACGGACACTGTGTAGATGCGAGAGTCGAGAGAGATATATATTTAATTAATTCAATTCTAATAAAAAATATTTTAATGCACATGAAAACTCAGTGATGGTGCGTACAATTCATGGTAAATAACATTCGGGGCTTTACTGAAAACATTCGGGGCTCCAGCCCCCTTAGCCCACCCCTAGCGCCGCCCCTGATATGAACCCAGATCTGATGACAAGCAATCAAATCAACTTCTCTTTAGAGATGAATTGAACCTTTAGTCATTTTTCCCCTCAGCTTATCCAGTTCTGTGATTGGGTTTCTGTAAAGTTAGTAAGTATTAAAATAATCATTTCTGTTTCAGCATGCAGGTAATTATGCAAAGTCATGACCTTCAAGAGAGGCTTTTATCACTCAGTTGTTCCAAAATGATCAAATATAGGCTATCATTTTATTATTATATAAAGGATATTTTATTCATTATATTTTTCTATACAGAAGTAAAAGTAATTTAGTCATAAAAATGTGTATAATAAATTGTTTTTATTTCAATCTTTTTAAACAAACATTTCAAACAGAATCACAAATGTCATATTTATTGAAATAAACATGTTTTATGCTTACAGTTATTAGTGTGATTTCTCTTAATCTGCAGTACTAACATTCATTAGTATTATACTAAAAAACATTTTGTGGCACAAAATTATAACAATCAACAGCAATAATGCAACATGCTTAAGTGATATAAGAACTTTGTTTGCACTTCCTATCATTACCTTGAATGAGTATTTAGGATTCTTAAAGAAATACAATGGACAATAATGAATTAAACACTTAATATAATTAAATTTATTATTATACTATAAATTTAAACACAAATATAATATTAAATTATATTTAATATTTAAATATAAATTATACACTTATAAACACAAATATAATACAAATATCAGCTACAAAGGGAGATAAAACGTCTCGGTTACGGATGTAACCCTCGTTCCCTGAGTAGGGAACGGAGACGTTCCGTCGGATGACGACTAATGGGGTTTCACTTAGAAAGCCTATCAACTTGGCAAGGTGGCTTGCCAAGGGAAAGACACATGCTCAGAGAGGCTTACAGTGGAAATACACATGTGGGGGTTGCTCCGGAGAGGGACCATGCACACGGGGAGGCACCTAGCCGACGCTCAGGCAAGAGACACTGGCGCCGACGTCAGGAGTGCAGGAGGAACTCAGGGCTTTCGGAGAAGCTCACCTGAGGAAAATATCGCACGCATCCAGTCCGTGGAGTGAAATGGCGAGCAAGCGAAGACACCTAACGAGTCCCATGTTAGCTTGAAAAAGACAGTACATGGGAGGAGACTGGCTCCACTCTGAGATTATAGAATCTGGCGAATGTGTTAGGTGTCGCCCAGCCTGCAGCGCTTCAGATGTCTGTTAGCGAGGCGCCATGCGCTAGAGCCCAAGAGGATGCCACACTCCGGGTGGAGTGGGCCGTCACACCAAGGGGGCACGGTCGACCTTGCAATGGTGTCCACTATCCAGTGGGACAACCTCTGCTTGGAGAGAGCCTTTCCCTTCAGCTTCCCACCATAACAGACAAAGAGCTGGTCTGAGGTCCTGAAACACTGCGTCCTGTCTACATAGGTGCGGAGAGCACGTACTGGACAGAGCAGTGCCAAGGCTGGGTCTGCCTCCTCCGGGGGCAGCGCTTGCAGGTTCACCACCTGGTCCCGGAAGGGAGTGGTAGGAACCTTGGGCACATATCCAGGCCGGGGTCTCAGGATCACGTGAGAATCAGCCGGCCCGAATTCCAGGCACGTTTCGTCAACCGAGAATGCGTGCAGGTCCCCTACCCTCTTGATAGAGGCCAATGCAACCAGGAGCACTGTCTTCATTGACAGGAGCTTAAGCTCCACTGATTGCAAAGGCTCAAAGGGAGCACTCTGCAGGGCAGTTAGAACCACCGCGAGGTCCCAAGAGGGAACGAGAGGAGGGCAAGGAGGATTCAGTCTCCTCGCTCCTCTCAGGAACCTGATGACCAGGTCGTGCTTTCCCACAGACTTACCTTCTACCAAATCATGGTGTGTGGCGATAGCGGCAACATAGACTTTGAGGGTGGAGGGAGACAGCCTTCGCTCCAACCCATCCTGAAGGAAGGAAAGCAAAACGCCGATCGAACATTTCCGGGGGTCTTCTCGGCGAGAAGAGCACCAGCTGACGAAGAGGTTCCACTTGAACGCGTAGGCGTGTCTCGTGGACGACGGAAGTGACGGTAGCCACCACTGCAGGTGGTAGGGTACTCAAACCTGCCTGGTCCCGTCCAGAAGCCAAACGTGGAGGTTCCAAAGATCGGGAAGAGGGTGCCACAGGGTGCCCCATCCCTGAGAAAGAAGGTCCTTCCTCAGAGGAATGGGCCAAGGACGGTCGCGAGGAGTATGAGTTTGGAGAACCAGGTCCGGGTGGGCCAGTAGGGCGCAACCAGAAGGACCTGCTCCTCGTCCTCCTTGACTTTGCGCAAAACCTGCGCAAGAAGACTCACTGGGGGAAACGCATATTTGTGTTCTGTGCCGAGCGTGCCCTCGGTCAGGGAATAATACAGGTCGCAGTGGGTCGAGTCGTGGGAGGCAAACAGATCTATCTGTGCGTCGCCGAACTGGTCCCAAATCAGCTGAACCGACCGGGGATGGAGTCGCCATTCGCCAGGGAGGGGCTGAAAGCGAAAGCGACCTCGGATGCTTCTGACTCCATAAGAGGAGGTGGCGGGCGAGTTGCGACATACGGCGCGAGCGTAGACCACCTTGATGGTTGATGTACGCTACTGTAGCGGTATTGTCTGATCGGACTAGTACGTGTTGACCCCTGAGCAGCGCTCGAAAGTGGTGCAGGGCAAGGCGTACGGCCAGCAACTCGAGGCAATTAACATGCCATAGGCGCTGGGGTCCTGTCCAGGAGCCCGCGGCAGCATGACCATTGCACATGGCACCCCAGCCCGTGGTGGAGGCATCTGTTGATACAACAACATGCCTGGAGGCCTGTTCCAGGGGGACACCGGCCCTGAGAAAACTGAGGCTCAACCACAGGGTGAAGCAATATGAAGCAATCCGAGCGGCGTTGCCGCGGCTGCAGATGCCATCTGCCCCAGGAGCCTCTGAAAAAGTTTCAGTGGAACCGCTCTCTTGTCTTGAATTTGTCTCAGACAAGTCAGCAGTGACTGCGCGCACTCGCTCATATGCTGCGCGGACATGGCGACCGAGTCGATGTCCATACCGTGAAAAGAGATCCGCTGGACGGGGCAAAGTTTGCTCTTTTCCCAGTTGACCCGAAGGCCCAATCGAGCTAGGTGCCGAAGCACGGGGTCCCTGTGTTCTCAAACCTGGTCTCGAGAGTGAGCTAGGATCAGCCAGTCGTCGAGATAGTTCAGGATGCGAACCCCGTGAACCCGAAGGGGAACAAGGGCTGCCTCGACGACCTTCGTGAAGACGCGAGGAGACAGGGCTAGCCCGAAAGGGAGAACCGCGTACTGGTATGCCCGCCCCTCGAAAGCAAACCGGAGGAACGGTCTGTGTCGAGGAAGAATGGAGACATGAAAGTAGGCGTCCTTCAGGTCGATCGCTGCAAACCAATCCTGGGGCCGCACGCATCCGAAAATGCGTTTGGCAGTGAGCATCTTGAACGGCATCCTGTGTAAGGAGCGATTCAGCACGCGCAAGTCCAGGATTGGTCGTAACCCACCGGTTTTCTTGGGGACAATGAAGTAAGGGCTGTAGAAGCCGGACCTCACCTCGGCTGGAGGGACAGTCTTGATTGCACCCTTCGCCAGCAGAGTGGAGCGTCACCGACCAGAGTGGAGCGGACTCTCCTGAAGCGGGGAGGAGACTGAAGACTGCGAACTGAATCGCATAGCCGAGCCTGATGGTGCGGGCGACCCAGCGGGACAGACGGGGAAGCTCTAGCCCGGTTCCTAGGTACTGAACCAGCGGGGTCATGCGGACCACAGGCGTCCCCTCGGAGGGGCAGCAAAGCAGAGTAACTGGCCCAGACCTGGACGGCATAGCGATCGATGTGGGGGCACAGTTAGCAACCCCGCCCGAACAGAGGAGGCCAGGGAAGGACCAGCGTTCCACGGGGGCCTGCTCTGTTGGGGGTCTGGCGACAGAGGGGGACAAGGTCGAGGCGGTCCGTGGACGACCCACCGTGTCAACGGCCTCTGGGACAGAGGGGGGCGAAGAGAGCACGGCTTGTGGGTGGCGCTCTGTGTCGTCCGAGAACTCTGTGAGCTCAGGGAAGAGGGGTTCGTTTCTTTCTTTAACCACATTAGGGTACTGCTCACCCGTGGAGTCGATCGCTGAGGGTCGCTGGGGTCGACCGTGGGTGAGCAGTGGGGAGTGGAGAACAAAAGATTCTCCCCCGGCCCTCCACCGGGGGAAGGAGTGGTCCTGCTGCCCGTCTCAGGACCACCGCTTGGCCTGGCGTTTAGCGGGGGGCGGGGCTGAAGAGGGCTGTGGCGCCTTCTTGTGGCTTCCTCCGCGCCTGGGCCTGGGTGGAGGCTGCTGCGTAGGCCGGGCGGGAGGGGCGGGAGCCGCAGGAGGGCGCCCTCGGCGGCGAGCAGGCTGAGGCATCTGCCCGACCGGACAGGTGGAGGCAGCAGCGGGCTGGCGGGGCAAGATGTGTTTAATGGCCTCAGTCTGCTTTTGCGCAGTGGAGAACTGTTGGGCAAAGTCCTCCACCGCTCCGCCGAAGAGGCCGGCCTGGGACAGGGAGGCATCAAGCAGACAAGTCCGCTCGGAATCCCGCATGTCAGCCAGGTTCAGCCACAGGTGTCTCTCCTGGACCACCGCAGTGGACATCACCAAACCCAGGGAGTGCGCGGTAACCTTCGTCGCTCGGAAAGCAAGGTCGGTCGCGGCGCGCAGCTCATTGAAGAGCCCTGGGTCTGTCCTGCCCTCGTGCATGTCTCTCAGCATTTTGGCCTGGTAGACCTGCAGAGTGGCCATAGCATGCAGAGAAGCAGCTGCCTGTCCCGCCGCTCTGTAAGATTTTTTGATTGTTTGATGTGAATCTACAGGCTTTGGATGGGTGCTTAAACTCGCCACGAGAAGAAGCACTCCGAGGACACATTTGCATCGCAACAGAGCGTTCAACCGAGGGAAGTCCAGTGTACCCACGGACAGCTGCTCCATCGAGGGGAGGAAAGGTAGATGAGACCAGCGAGTGGTCACGGGAAGACAGCGGGGTCTTCCAGGACTTCGAGATCTCATCATGCACATCCGGGAAGAAAGGTATTGGGGTTTGCCGTGGACGCGGGTCGGCGACTTGGCCCAAAAACCAATCATCCAGCCGCGAGCGCTCGGGACATGGTGGTGGCCGCCACTCAAGCCCGATGCTCGCGGCTGCCCGGGAAAGCATGGCCGTCATCTCCGGATCCGACTCAGGCACAACCGTATGCACACCAGAGGGTGGCAGCTGTGATCAGTCTTCACTTCCAGAAGATTCGAACCCACCTTGTGATGCTGCTACAGACATGGCATCTTCCTCTGTAGCTTCAGCCGAAGTACACGGGTCATCCGAGAGTAGACCCGTGGAAATCGACTACTCACTAGCGGGCACCGTCATGCAGGGGGGTTTGGAGCGTGGACAGATAGTCGGCGCCTTGTTCCAAACTGTGACCCTCAGATCACCCTGGCCACCAGCCGAAGTAGCACCCCTCGAGGGGGCATTAGATCGGGTGTGGCAGAGGGGACTCTCACTCTTGCGAGTTCATTGAGTCTCGACCGTAATGACGCGATGGTCATGTTCCCGCAGAGAGAACATGACTCATCCACGAGCGCTGCTCTAGCATGATCAAAGCCCAAACACACTAGACAACGCTCAGGCCCATCAGAGTCCGATACCGATCTGCCGCAACCAGAAGTACACGGACGAGGCATCTTTAAAAAGACGTGCCGCGTGCAAGCTCTTTTGTGAGAGAAACACTCAAGTGTTGAAGCGCCCGGGGAGACACACACTCTCTGGCAAACCACTGCACAGATAAGCAGGAAGCGCGCGCCCCGCCGGAGATCGCCGTCACACCAACACTGAGGAACTCGTTTGTGAAGCTGACAATTCAGAGATGGCTTGTGGAGTGAAGAAATAAACTTGGCTCCGAAGCGAAAACATATCATGTCAAAACATGTTGCTGGACTTCCTCCTTTTATACCCACGAGGTGGGGCGGAGTTACTTCATGCAAATTTCGCAGACCCATGGCATTTCTTTGCCATTGGCTCGTTTTGTATACTCGAAGTTGATAGGCTTTCTAAGGGAAACCCCATTCGTCGTCATTCCGACGGAACTCGGAGTGACAACGAAAGGGAACTCCACTAGTAGCACTTTATAAGATCATCCTAAATAGGACCAACATCATCCAGATAGTCGTCTGCAAAGTTGAGCATCTGCTGTAGCGCGGTGAGAAGCAGGACGTCCCAGTTGAGCTCCAGCTCCAGTTCCTGACTGTAGTTCTTCACCGGTAACACACAAGACACCGGCACACCCAACCGAGAGCTCACCTCCTGCACCTGCAGAGACAAAACAACATGTCATTTACATTTATACATTTAGCAGGCATTTCTATCCAAGATGAGCATGAGTAATTTGTCACAAAACCGACAATATTCATAGTATACAATGCCAAGTTTAAGAGAGGTTGAAGGTTATGGAGAGTGACTTTGTGCCTTGATGTGAAGGAAGAACAAGTCACTGAGTCCTGTGGGAACCGCTCATGTGATCGGGTGATCATGCCTCACCTTCGTCTTGATGTAAGAAGTGATATAAATATTTTGAAGATCTTCCACCACATCAGGACATGCTTCATCTACTTTTGTCATCAAAACCATCTGGGGAATGCCTGAATTTTAAAAAAAATAACCATTAGTTAGTTTCGGAACATTTGGCATAAGACAAGAATTATGCAATAAACAGCGAGTATTAGTATTAGTCACTTGATTACAATTAATCTTTGATATAACAATTTTCTAAAAAATGTGTTAACTTACCCAGTGTGTTCACTTTTCTGCGTATGGCAGCGAGTTTTTCCTCTAGTTTGCTGGACATGAGGGAGATTTTGGTGGCGTCGATCACATACACCACACTGTAGATCTTCTCCTGCAGAGATGCAGTTCTGGAGGCCTTTTGCTCATCTGGTTGAAATGATGTTGTGGGGTTGAACTGAATTAAGAGGATTTAGAGTAAGCATTGTTATTTATATATACTTCATTCTGGAGAATAGTGCACTTACTTTATAGCGGTCTGGTACGTGACCTTGAAGAATGCTGCTGATGTCATCAGTATCCAGTCCTGCACCAGATTGCTCCTCGAGTCCCATGGTGTCACACAACACAAATGGCAAAGGTTTTCCTTCACGACCGTCTTTCACTGGGTATGTGCGAAACTACCAAACAAGAAGAGAAACACATCAAGATCTGAAGTCATCAAGAGCGGTTCCTCGACATGAAGAGAGACTTCTGTAGGAAACACTGAATCCTGTTGAATCTGTACCTGTGTGGTGAGACTAGTGCCTGCAGATCCTGACATGGCTTTACTGGTCATGCGGCCCATGAAGACGGAGTTGATGGAGTTGAAGAAACTGGATTTTCCAGCACCTACTGGACCGATCATTAGGATTCTGACCCGACTCACAGACGGCATCAGGAGTTTATAATTCCTGATCGATTCCATGAGCTTGTCTCTTTTTCTACAAAACAAATCACACATTTTATTTAATCAAAATTAAATTTTATTAATGAATGATTTCAGCAACAGAAAAACATACTCAGCTGTCCACAGAACATTCCTCCATGGTTTCTCCTTGACACTGACCTGAGGTCCTGACAGAGTTCTTCCTGTTGGAGTAAAGTAAACAATTTATATTAAATTAGTTATTAAAAGAGACTGGATTTTATAACATTATTTTACTGTAAATAACTATATTTTTTCTTATAGTTGACTCACTCTGGTCTACTTTGTACACCTCACATTGAATTAGTTGAGTGTCATTCCCATATAGTGTGGCAGGATTAAAATTGAATGCATTAACCCTCACTGGATTAAATGTACTCCCTCCTTGATGATACATTGATCTTTGTAGCAAAAGTACAACTGTTGGCCAAAGCTGGGCCCTTTAGCATCATCAAGACATGCATACTGTCCCCTGTTAACTTTGATGCAGAGAGGCGCTCCACAATAAACTCTGAACAGGAAATCTCCCTCATCTGTAATTTCTCATTCACTTATAATCTACACTAGTGTCTCCACCAAAGATGTAGCCTAAACTGTTGTAGGCTACAAGTAATGTGGGACCCTGATGGTCACATCGCTGATGGAAGGCAGAAGCATTATATCCATGAACAGAAGCTTTGTAGAGAAGAGTCAGTTCAACATTCCCCAGCAAACCACAGAACTGCTTTTTTTGCTCTTCTAGTAAACTAAAAGTGAGTGGAGCGTTGCGAGTAAAGGGCGCTCCGAAACTGAATGCCAACAAAAATATGATTTGAGTTCTTTGTAATAGGCACACATAGACACAAGCAGTCAGATGATTTGTGTTGTGAAAGCCCTATACAAACTAACCAAAACTGATTAGCCAGAATCGAAACTGAAACCTAAGCAATTACATGATCATACCAACATCTCTAATCATGGGCGTGGGGGAACGGATTACGACAGCTGGATTGTTTACCGTCGGATTTTGTTCCCCCCATGTTTCTTACACAACGCGGTTCTAATATTTATCATACTGATGCTGGTTAAACTCCATCCACTCAAAGAATATAATAAGCATCTTTTAATCCAACACATCAATAGTATCTCTCATCGTGGGGGAACGGATTTCGACAGCTGGATTGTTTGCCGTCGGATTCTGTTCTCCAAATGGTTCTTACACAATGAGGTTCTAATATGTATCAAACTCATACAGATAAAGTGCTGTTGATAGCCTAGTGGTCAATACAATGACATTTAGTGCTTTTGATTTTGTGGTGTTGTGAAATAATTTTCTTCTAAAGTTTAGGAACTCAGAAGCGAAGACCAGGAGACTCGAGTCTTTTAAGCAGGATTCTTTATTTTGCTGTAGTCTGCTTCATCCAAGATCGTATCCAAATCTGGCTTAACCAGGATAAATTGTAGTTGATATACCTTTCAAGGGGGAGGGGTTACATTGAGGGGGATAAACTCTGAAACAAAGAATGCAAATGAAGTAGGAACACAACCTACTCTGAGGGCAATAAATCAGCATAACAGATTCAAATGCTGATGCTGGTCAGGAACTCTTTCAAAAGGTGAAAGGCTCAGTTATCAGACTCATTTAACTTACAATGGAGAGAAAGGACTGTCTGGACTTTCTTGCTGGAAATTGTTTCACAGCTGATATCATCATTCCACCCTTAAATGTTACATTCAATGTACAGAATATTTCTCAGTTTATATACTAATGTATTGGAACCTAAATTAAACATTTGAATAAATTTGGAATCCTCCAGTGGTGAACAGAGTTCAAGTCAAGGCTCGTGGACTTTTCTGGATCCCATACTGTCCTATTAATACGCAAAGACAGCAAAAAATTCTTCTTCTTTAAATTGGTACCGGTTAAGCTCCATCCACACAAAGAATAGAATAAGCATCTTTTAATCCACTTTTTGAGAAGTTTTGTGTCCCTTAATCCACAAGGTGCAAAGCATGTGTTACACCCCTCTTAGCCTGTTAATTTTCATATTAACTCTAGCTCCACCCACCTGATTTCTTAGCCAATCAGGACTCTATATCTGGCTTTATTAACTGCACCAGTGCCCACAGCATGTTACTTTTGTGTGTACATGTACTGTGCAGAGGACTGAGTTGGTCTCCTTTCTTTGTTATTCCTGCGTGTGTTTTTCCTAAGTGCCTTTTGTTTGATACTTAGAGTCGTTTTGTATTTCTTAAATTTGTCTTTAAAGGTGTTTTATTTTTATGCTTGCTATATTTCCTGTTTAGGCATTGTCTTTAGTTATTTAGATGTATATTTGATGAACTTTATAGTATGAGTAGATACCTCATATATTGTTTATTGTAACCTTAAATGCTGTATTCCTATGTTCCTTTGTAGAAACCACACGCACACAAAAAGAAATAAAGAATTTGATACCTGAGTGACTAGACTGGACCTGTTCTTACCGACAGCCCCATTGGCTTCAAGCTAGCTACCTTGCTATCCCCCTTACTCCTTTTCACCACTACATCAACATCTATCATCATGGGGGAACAGATTTCAACAGCTGGATTGTTTGCCATCGGATTCTGTTCTCCCCACGTTTCTTACACAATGAGGTTCTAGTATTTATCAAACGGAAAGTAATTGTTAGTCAGATGTGTAGAATTAATTGTTTATTTTAATCTTGAACAGTTCTGAAAGAAACTTTCAAGCTTAAAGTACAAAATTAATAAACAAGTTTATCAATAGAAGCACTTTTTAAAATAATGTTTATACAGATTTTAGCATCTTGAATTAGTCAAAACATATCATTCTATTATTATTCTATAAATCTGTCTACAAAAGCAACAATGTCAAATATATACAATAACAAAATCATCATGAAATGTGCAGCTTAAGTGATATATGAACTTTGCATTTCCCATCATTTTCTTAAATGGATATTATGTATGATTATGAAGGATCTAAAATGGACAAACAGAAGAGAATAATCATCTGATTTAAGATGAATCCTTGTGCTGATCAAGAGGTATAAACCCCTATATACAGCACTTTATATGGCCTAAATGGTATCAATATCATCAAAATAGTCGTCTGCAAGGCGAAGCATCTGCTGTATAGCATTGAGAAGCAGGATGTCACATTTTAGCTCCAGCTCCAGCTCCTGACTGTAGTTCTTCACCGGTAACACACAAGACACCGGCACACCCAACCGAGAGCTCACCTCCTGCACCTGCAGACACAAAACAACATCTCAGTCACTCTGAGTCCTGTGGGAACAGCTCATGTGATCATGTGACCATGTCTCACCTTCATCTTGATGTAGGAACTGGCATAAATATTTTCAAGGTCATTCTGCACATGAGGACATGTTTCATCTACTTTCGTCATCAAGACCATCTGAGGAATCGCTGAAATTATTTGAATAAACTTTCAGCCGGTCATGCAACATTTTGAGTCGAGTTATGCAAAATGGTCTAAACATGTTGTTAGTTCACTTACCCACTGAGTTCAATTGACTACGTACAGAACTGAGTTTTTCCTCTAGTTGGTCAGACATGATGGAGATTTTGGTGGCGTCGATCACATACACCACACAGTGGATCTTCTCCTGCAGAGATGCAGGTCTGGAGGCCTTTTGCTCATCCGGTTGAAATGGTGATTTGGGGTTGAACTGAATCAAGATAATATAACAGGAAGCATCCCCAAGAACACCTTTAATCTGAATTTTCAATTCCTTCTTCAACTTCATTCTGGAGATAAGTGAACCATCTTTATGCACTTACTTTATAGCGGTCTGGTATGAGACCTTGAATAATGCTGCTGATGTCATCAATATCCAGTCCTGCACCTGATGGTAGCATGTACATATGATGTACTTATTATTATAGTAATTACAGTAACTGGGTAATAACTAGGCACTAACCCTGAACCTAACCTTAACCCTTGTAGTTACCTTATAATACCCAGTATTTTCTTAGGCAAGCACAATGTAGTAAGTACACGTACTATAAAATAAAGTGCAACCCACCTGATTGCTCCTCGAGTCCCATGGTGTCACACAACACAAATGGCAATGGCTTTCTCTCACGACCGTCTTTCACCGGGTATGTGCGAAACTACCAAACAAGAAGAGAAACACATCAGGACCTGAAGTCATCAAGAGCGGTTCCTCGACCTGAAGAGAGACTTCTGTAGGAAACACTGAAACCTGTGTGGTGAGACTAGTGCCTGCAGATCCTGACATGGCTTTACTGGTCACGTGACCCATGAAGACGGAGTTGATGGAGTTGAAGAAACTGGATTTTCCAGCACCTACAGGACCGATCATTAGGATTCTGACCCGACTCACAGACGTCATCAGGGGTTTATGATTCCTGATCAAAACCATGAGTTCTTCTCTTCGTCTACAACATAGATCACAACATTATTATTGAAAATTGTTGTAGGAAATCAGCACCAATGAAATAAATTTGAAAAGAAACATACTTAGGTGTCCAAACAATATTCCTCCATGGCTTCTCTTTGAAACTGAACTGAAGGGCTGGAAAATTTTGAACAAAGATAATTATAGAATTTTTGTTGGATTAATGTTAACAACAGAAGTTAAATAAGTGAAAAATATTAAATAAGACTCAATATGATACTTTTTTCTGATGATTGACTTACTCTGATTGACTTTGTACACCTCACATTCAGTCAGTTCAGTGTCATTCCCATATAACTTTAAAGTATTGAATGGTTCATCCCCAAAACTCTGTTTCGATGTCTTGTAATATACAACTGGTTGATTTTTGTGGCAAAAGTACAACTGTTGGCCAAAGTTGGGTCCTCCAGCGTCATCAAGACGTGCATTATAACTGTTAACTTCAATGCGAACAGGGGTTCCACCTCGAATGTTGAATAGGAAAGCTTCCTTATCTGTAATTTGCCGTCTACTTTGAGTATAATCTACACTTGTGTATCCACCAAAGATGTAGCCTGAACTGTTGTAGGCTACAAGTAAAGTAGGACCCTGATGATCACATCGCTGATGGAAGGCAGAAGCATTATATCCATGAACAGAAGCTTTGTAGAGAAGAGTCAGTTCAACGTTCCCCAGCAGGGCACAGAGCTGATTTATATTCTCTTTTGTTAAATCCGAAGCGATGGTAGCCATGTCTTCCCCAAATCTATTTTGAATCTTTAAGACAATACAATATATATAATATAAAATTGTAATAATGTTTCACAGTATTACAGTATTTTTACTGTATTTTATATCACATAAATGCAACCTTGGTGAGCATAACAGATGTTTTTTTTTAAACATACATCTATATATATATTTCATATTGTTTATTATAGTTTGTCTTTATGAATCCACATTTCAAGAACATACCTGAACTTGATTAACCGCTCTCTGCACATTTGCCTTCTCCTTTTAAAAAAGTCCTGGAATGGACATAAATGAACATGAAACATTACTGTGAAGAGATATTCATTGTTAGTTTATCCCTAATGAATGAACTAATGTCAACGTACAGAACCTTCCTTGTAGTTCCCTTTTTTACAGGCCTAATGCCACATTTACGTCTAGAGATCTGCTGCTCGCCAATAACCTCCCTCAGTCCCCCCAGTGGTTAAGTTTACAATAAGATGTAGGCAGAGATGGGCATAAATACATGGAAATGTATTTAAAAATAAAAATAAAAAATAATGTGTGGAAAAATGTATTTAAATACAAATACAAAATACTGTGTGGAAAAAAAATATTTAAATACAAATACAGTATTTTGTATTTTGAAAATACACAAAATACATGTGAAATTGGACATCCAGTGTAGTCACAATGAATGAAGAAACTACATAGGCCTATTGCTGGCAATTACACATAAACTTGTGCAAAATAGCAGCCATTTATACTTATTTCTGACCATGTTACAATGGTTACAACAATACTTGTGGTGAAACACTAAAAAAAAATCATACTGTCTGTATGTAAAACTGTGGGAACCTTTTCAGCTGCAAAGAATATGACCCAAAATCTTACTTTTACTTCACAGTAACAATATATATCATGGTTTCACAATTCTCAATATCAGTTTTGATACAACAGCACAAACTGAATTTCTAACTCTTTTTTGAGGCTTTTTTTGCGGGTAGTCAAATGTTTTTAAGTAGGGGTTTAATACCCTCATGTCACGATTCTGAAGGGGGTGGATTGAAATCCACTGCTGCTTCAATGTATATGTAATGATGAGTAATTATAATCAAATTATTAATCAATATTTTTCTTTCTAAATATTAAATGAGTTGAATGATTTCTCTAGGCTTCTGAGATTTCACTTTGTTATAGAAGTTACCAGTATTACTGAAATATTCTTTTCATGTATTCTTTAATGTATGTATTTGATATCTGAATGCAGTAAAAGTGCTTGCTTATTTATCCCAGCTTCCAGAAATGAAATAGGGACTTGTTTTGTGTTTGAGAAAGATCTTCAACGTGTTAAAACCTATAGGTATAGGTAAAACCTATACCTATAGGTAAACTATATATAGTTTAATGGACCATTTCTTTGTTAAAGCCTTACTTTCCAGTTATACTAAAGTTAAGAGAAAGAACGCATTATCTTGATGTTTTGAGATGACTCTCATGTTTATAGTTTGAGCCTGGCTAAATCCAACCTTGGAAAAGCTGTGTGTCGGTGTGTGTGTTAGTCTTCTTGGTTAAGGAATCACTGGCATTATTGGAGATTGAGTGAATTGTTGTTCGAGACATGCTGGCGCTCAACAACCCAAATCTGCGACCTGGAAGGTCATGACGTGGGTCCGAATGTGTCAGATGCATAATCGATGGAGATATGCTTCCGTCTGTCTGTATGTGTGTGGAAAATTACTGTGTTTATGTATTTCTAAGCCAATGAGAACCATTCAACCTGTAAGCAATGACGTAGCTTAGACCTTGAAAATGGTATAACTGCTGTGATCTTTGTAACTGTAAGGGGGGCGGCCTACGAACTCCTGTGTGAGTATTGAAGCTGACTTCTGCTGATGAAACTGCAAACTATCTTCAGTAAAACTTTCCTTTAATTTTTTATAATTCTGACTCCGGGTCTTCATTCTTCATATCTGGTCCTGGGTCTTTGACTGTAAACCCCTTACAGTTATGGTGGAGGATGCGCAGGCAATTATTCTCGGTGACACCCCTGGCAAATCAACAAACAAGGTAGTAAGCTTTTTATTAGGGCTGTCTGACTGGAAGAGATTTTGAAGGAGAGCGGGAGAGCCTTCACTCCGATGAGGCGAGTGAAGGAGTAAGTTAATTATACTGCTGACAGTATAAGTATAAGTCGCTGAGAGCGTCGTTAAGGGTAACGGCAGCAGACAGTGCAAGCGAAGCGTGCTCTGTGGGGGCCCCACTGGGCATTACTGGTGTAGCACCACCCCAGCAGAGTACGTCCCTGGGCTGGAGGTCCAGTGGCACCGTAAACCTGCTCAATCTCTTCCATCTCAGATAGGGGATCCCCGAACTTAGTGAAGTGAATCAGGCAGTTAGGGATACTAACAATAATAGGGTTGTTTGCCAGGGATGCATCAGGAATGATTCCGAGAGAAAAATTAAAAAAGTTGTGACCCAAATTGGCGTGGACCAGTATATGTAACTGTGATTTTGGAGTATACTTTGCAGTTTCATCACGCCGAAGCCAAGCTGTGTTGTTCAAAGATCGCCGCCTCCATTTCTGCAATAACTTCAGGTGAGTATGAACCATGATTAAGATATGGCAGAAAAATGTAATAGCCTAACATGATCAGTAACCTGAACAGTCCTGAAACAAATAGTGAGACAGAAAAGCAAACGCTGTAAGCAGCTGTGCTCTGAAGCCCTCACTTCAAAGAAATTTGCAGAAATTATGAAGTTAAATGGTAGTCAGGGTTTTGATTCTGATTGGAAATTTAAACAACAACTTGACTGGCTACAAACAAACAAAGAAACTGAAAATTTTAAATGTTTAGCCTCGTATTGCTTACGATGATTATAAAAGCAAGTGAAAGAAATTCTGGGTCAGGGATAATTCCCTGGACAAGTGACTAAAGTTAAACAGAAACTTTGAGAAAACAACTTCGAATATTTTGAGCATTTCGATGCAGCTTATGAAAATTAATGTTGTGCCAATAATAATGATGAAGATTATGATTCGTCTATGAGTGAATCCACCATTGTGGACTGTAAAAGAGTACAGAGAACTGCTTATCAGTGGCTCTGTTTACATTCCTAAATGGGACACACTGCTTCAAGGGTGTGCAGTAAGTTAAAGCAGACAGAGAGTGTTTTAATTGTGGTCAGCAGGACTATTTAACATGTAAATGCCCACTGAGAAGGTGTTTGAAAATGTGACAGTGACACATTTCTGGTAATAATGCAGGTTTGAAAGTAGATCAGTGTTTAAGTGAAGACGATATTAACATTTTCGTCTGAGAGAGAATAAGAGATAAAAACAAGGTCAAAAGATTAAAGTCTTAAAGTGAATCCTTTTGAAAAGATCTATAATAGTAATTTTTATAAGTGAATACAGTTTGATGTAAAATTATGGATAATGACTCCAACAAATGTGAATTGCAAAATATATAAAAGTAACTAAAAAGATGATTGTGTTTTAATTAAACATTTTAAAAAGGGTTTAGATTATATAGAGAGACTAATCTCACAGATGATTTATAATAACTACAAAAGATGTATCACAAGCACAGAGTACTAGCCTCGTCAAAGTTAGTGTGAATCCTAATTGGAGATTGATAAACTCCTAGAAAAACTTTGAAGACAGATATTAAGCTATGGTAATTGAGAACTTGACAATTAAATTGAGATGAAATGTGAAATGTTATTGAGAGCTAGAATAATTATTTAAGATTAAATAAGCAGAGGCAGTAGGCTACTGAATTAACAGTTCCTAAATGTAAAATGTAAAAAGGCACCTGATTAAACAAACAGCTTGAAAACTGTTGACCATGAAAGAACTAGAAGCTGATGTTTTGCTTTCAAAAGATAAGTTTGTTATTGGCTGTAATGAAACAGGTTGCTTATCTGAATCTGATGTCTGCTGTGGCTGTAAACGGCCAGTACGACAGACACTCAATCTGAGTGGAAATTTGTAATGTCTAAATAAAGACAACTATAAAATTATGTTTATTTGGAAACAAATGTCATTTCTGGCAAAGATGCCTTAAGCTGGGATAGTTAAAAGATGATAGATAAAGTTTAATGATTTTGTTGAAGTTAGAAGTTTATGAGAGAACAGTGTACCAATCCTGAGTGCCTCAGAGTCTCTCTCAGTCAATCTCAGCTAACAGGCTGTTATCTGACCCTGTGTCATAAGTAATAATAAGCTATTTATAGTAAAAGCACAGTGTTTCAGTTGAAAAATCAGACACAGAGATGTTAAAAGAAATCATTGCCATTCATAGAGCAATTTGTATTTGTGAATGTTTTAAATGTAAAACTGAATGACTTTAAAGAAGTCTTTAAAATAATAATACAGATCTTAAAGGATAGAAATAACATTTTTGATTATTTTATTTTAGGACCAGTAACTTCTTTGTCTTATCTTAAGTCTCCACCATTGAAACAGGCCCGATGGCTACGGCTAAAGATGTACAGTAACAGTACACTGAATGTATGGTTGTGATCTAAATTCACTGAGTATAATCTAAATAGCTAGGTTGACGATTTTAAGATGGTTAATGGATTTTAGTGATTAAATACTGCTGTTATTAACCTGTCTCCCTGTGTAAACACTATTAGGCAATCAGAATGGCTCTGGTGACTCTTGAACGTGCCTTTCCTAAAGCTCCAGAAAACAGCTGAGTTCTGTTGAAGAAGACTGATTTGGTATTGGGAAAGAGCGGTACCAGTGGGCACGAGATAATCACCCCACGACGGGTAAGACTCTCTTTGGCCAGACAGAGGGCAACCTAAGCCAGGGGATTATCGTAAAGTCACTGCGGACTTCCTGAATGGAGGTGTGTTATTGAGACAGGTATGAGAGTTGAGCAGGAGCTGTGAGGCCAGCAGCGTCCTTATACCGTTAAGGGGAGATGACGCTGTGACGAGTTATGGCAGTCTACCCCATAAATGCAAAGCTCCTCTATACCACTCACCAGAAGAAACCGCATTAATTGTATGGCTTGTTTTTCATTGTGACAAGTATCTGCAATTAGGCCAGGGGGACAACACCCTGAGGAGAGGAAAATTAAAGATAAAGAGCTAACGGGAATCGGCTTTCAAGAGACAGCTGAGAAATGAGGGGATTGCCATTATTTGTTGTGGAGACAGGAACAAAACTTTTTATGTATTGGCTGCCTCATGGGCAAGAATAAGAAAATGTATAGAAGTGTTGATTTTGAACTAATATGTTTTAACTCCTGAAGGTCGTTTGACATGGTGGGTGGCTAAAGATGAAGACAGTTTTTGATTTGAGAAAAGTCTGGATAACAAAATTTAATGGTAAAAGGATAGTGATTAATTTAATGTAATTATTATTTGTTAAAGGCACAATATGGAACTTTTCGGCTTTCAAAATAGCAAAAATAACTGTATCTATGTTATATATTTCTTTTAGTTGTGTACTAACATTATCCCAAAAGTTCCCACCAACTTTCAAATCCGGAGAAATTTATATTTTAATTTGAAGACACGGGCCGTGTCTTTATTTCCGTTTCGTCGCCCGTCTATGACGTCATATAACCTTTGACTCTAGTTTCTCTAACTTAGTGCGGATCCCGGCGAAAAACCGCCAAACGCAAATGTAAACACCGGACGCACGTCGCTAAAATAAAAGAAGACGATAAAGAATCAATAGTTGGATATCAATAATGGACCATGATTATGCTTTGCCTGCACGTTCTGCTGCTGGAGGCAGATCCGTGAAGCGGAAACGCACGGGTGACAGAAATGACTCGAGAAGGGTTTGGGACAGGAGGAGACATGACTCGCGTTAACATTGGAGTTGCATTTCCACGAGCTTCGTGACTAACAGGAACTACAGAGAGATGCCGATCTCGCTTGCATTCTAATAAACAAGTAAGCACCCATTCAGCTAACTATATCTATCCGTAACTTATATGTTGTGAAACGATGATGGCATGTGTAAAACGCAGACGGACTAGCTCTCATGTATAGCATAATGTAAATTCACATTTGTTGTAGATATAGCTGCAGAAAGTAGCTTCATATGCAGTTCACTATCTTTTTCAATATCATACGTATAAAAGTAATTATAATTATTAACGAAAGGTGACCGTGTTTTTTAACATCTATTAATACTAGCTAGATGGAATATTGATTCAATAGGGAATGCGGAGGTACGTCACGCCGTGTTGCATTATGGGACGTGGCCGCCATCTTTACAGGCACGATCTCTGTTTACCTTCGGTATAATAGTGGGTGTTAGGATAAAACGAGGTAAAATTGAAGAAGAATGGAAGAAATGGAGATGTTTAAAGAAAAGGAGAAGGGGCCCTACTGGGATAAACTAAATGCCACTGTCAAAAAACTATTTGGACAAACTATCCGCGATAAAAAAACGTTGATACATCTGATTTAGTGTTGGTGTTCGAAGCCTATGCTAAGTTGATTACTATTGTACATAAAGCTCAAGCTATTTTACCTGAAAAGCAGCTATCGTAGTTAATGTTAGCTTGCTATTTTCAGCATATGTTAAGTTTTCATAGGTTGTGCAAGAAAAAAAGTGTACATTACTTTATAATGCCACAAGATGTGGTAACTTGTTAAATACAACTGTGCCTTATTGTCAACATTTAATGTTGACACGTGTAAAAATGAGAGTATTTGGTCGTTTATTTTACAAGTAATGTATCTTTGCCCATTATTATGTGTACTTAAAGGGTCTTTGTGGATGCAATCAGTACAGAAACAGAGAAGTCACTTAATGTATTTATTATATAAAATCATGATTCACAGACATTTTAAAAAAGGCATGTAAAAAGATGTACAGAATATCAAAGCAAATTGTTAATTGAAAATAAATATAATTTGATTCATGCAATGTGTCCTGGCTTCATCATCTGCTGCTAACATTAACCGCAAATTCAACATCATTCATCAACTATCCTCCTAAATGTTAGTCATCAAGGAATATACAATACACAACCTCTTGCTTTGTACAACTTTTAACAAACGTAGCATGCAGTGGAGGACAATAAGTAAGTTTTTCCTCATGATTGCGGCGATCCGGCGTCTTCTCGTCAGCTCCTCGACCTGGTTCCCTTGTTGTTTTTTCCAAGAAAGAAAGGTGAAAAAACATACTCCGTTGTTCAGTTTCCTCCCTGAACGATCGTGTGACCTGCTATGGCAGTTGAACTGAACAACCATATCGACGTTTATTAAAATATCGACAGAAAATCCAAGCACAGCCTCCAACACACGCATTTAAATACAGCGGTATTGGGGCGCGATCCTGTAAATATGGCGGCGGACCCATAATGCAACACGGCGTGACGTCATCTCCACATTCCCTATAGCCATGATAATTCATATATCTCTCCGTTCGAAGAGACGTGATTTTAAAAACACTAAGTTAGAATGAGTGAGGAATGTGGGGAGCGACAGAGCGAGCGTGTTCATTACAATGGCATTACATAAAGTTAATAGCCGTAACTAAACGTAACAAGAATAGAGATATAATAGAAATAACAACACATTACCTCGTCAGTGAACATGTTATCTGCTGGAGATGCTAGATGGCTGGGGAATGACAGATCGCGCGTGTCCCAATGAACATCGTATAGCTGGTTCGCGCGCGCACTCCCTCTCTCTCTCTCTCGACAACGACAACAACTCCCATGAGCACATGCTCTTTCACGACGTCATCAGAATACGTCTTTTGCTATTATTTTGATTGAGTGACCCCTGGTGGCCAAAAGTTACATACTGTACGTTTAATAAGAGAGAGAGACTGTTTGAGTGGAGGAAGGGATGGCTGTGTCTGTATTTCTGTTATTGGCCTGCTAAAGCAAGCTGAAGCAAAATAATGATAAGGAAAATTAAACAAAACAACCCAGCTGACTTGTCTAAAAATTTAATGAATAATGAACAAACATGCTTTGCAACTGGTTAAGAGACCACTTAAAATTAGGTAAAAGCTACAGAAAAATGTGAAGTTTAAAATCTTATTTAAAATTTAAATCTTTTTAGCAATAATATATAAAAGAAAGAGTTAATATTAAAAAGCGAACATTGAAAATGAGCAGTTAACATGCGTGTCCAGTATGAGTGTGTGTGATGGTGACTGCACTTTATGTCGTGTATGTGTTAATACTATTATTTTGTGATATTGTGTCATTAACCTCTGGAATGAGTGTTTTATCATTACAGATGGGTTAAGTGAAACGACAAACTTTAAAGAAGCTGATAATTCTGAGTCAATCTGATGAAAAGACAATGCAGAACATGGGACGAGCTTTAATTGGATTGGTTTTCCAGCTCTGTCTGCTATTGGTAATTATGACTTTTTTGTCACGTATGATGTTGATTTGAATTACTCTCTGGATTAGTATTTAAATTGGAATTGTGAAGTTGAAGATTGCCGTCCATTATGGGGTAAAAACTCTTGTCTAAATTCAACTGAGGGTCTAAATTTAAATAGACAACTAGGTGGGATCATAATGGTAAATGTAAAAATAATAGATTTGACGGCAGAGAGACAAAGTGACACATTGGCTAAGTCACTATCCAAATTATCCAAAGTGAGCTCCCTCATTTTTACGAAAGGCCGGTGGGCGAACAAAGGAAGAGTGAATATAACTGCTAAAAAAAATTAATTTCTCAATCCATTAAATGGATGTATGACATTAGATGTCCAAGAAAACTTCAATTTAGTTAATAAAGGTTAAATGACATAATATTTTGGTTTCTGCACAACTGTATAAAGATAAGTGGGACTGAGACAATACTGATAATATTTTTTGCATCTTTAGACTAACCATTTGATAGAGAAATACTGTGAGAAGTAGTTATAATGAAAAATAAAGTTAAAATTAATGATAAGAAAACAAGGGTATTGAAGAATTATTAAAATACCAGGACTTCCCTAATGAGGGAACTTTAAGTGTTGTTTAACTTTTAGTTTAAGACATGGGTGAGAGACTCATGGGAAAGATGGAAGAAATATAGAAAAATGTATGTTATGAAAATAAAATTTCTGATAGAATTTATGGAAGTCAAATTAAGTTTAAATGGTATGAAAAGTGAGTTTCAGAATAAAAATGAGCCATTATATGATTAACAGGGATTAACGTGATATAAAGATAAGGAATTAACAAAAGCTTTATTAAGCAGAATGGGGGAACAATACTATATTTTAGTGGTAAAATAATGATTGAAATGATGATGTGAATTTGTTTTATTTTATTTCTATTTTTGAAACAAACAAAAAAGGGTATAAGATGTTATACAATTAACATGGTACATGCTATGTGACCGTCAACTTAAGAATAATTTCAGTAAAGACTTAAAGTGCTCTTAATTATTAATATTTTATTCTTTGTTGTTTATTTATTTTATTTTATTTGACAACCATTGTGTTTTGAACCTAACGGGTCTATAAAAGGGTTAGTGAAAATAATGGATTAACCATCCAACTTTGTTTATAATAAAAGGATTTGAAAATTATAGTTTTATAAAAACTGGTTCATATATTCGTGTATTTATGATTGTAGACAATGTCTGTCTTTAATATCTGAGGAGTGACTGAGGGTTCGATCAAGGTCGAGAGTACAGGAGCAGTGTCTTCTTATTCAGCCCGGCTTTTTGGATGTTAGATATGCACTTGTTCTGTAATCAGTGTTGTTGATAATAATACCAAATTAGTAAAATGTAAAGACAGCTATGTCCAAAGGTTCTGGAGAATAATATACTATCTTGGATATGAGGGATAATTTGAGGGATATTTTTTTTTCATGTTAAGTCCTTGAAGGAAAAAGATATTGTTTGTTTTATAAAAAAATTTTTTAACCTGACAGAGCAGCATGGGTCAGAAACTTAACATTTTGAAGCAGCCTTTATTGATAGACCAGATGTGGTGGTATTGGACCCCACATTGGTCTAAAACGGGGGACTGAAGGGGGTGGATTGAAATCCACTGCTGCTTCAATGTATATGTAATGATGAGTAATTATAATCAAATTATTAATCAATATTTTTCTTTCTAAATATTAAATGAGTTGAATGATTTCTCTAGGCTTCTGAGATTTCACTTTGTTATAGAAGTTACCAGTATTACTGAAATATTCTTTTCATGTATTCTTTAATGTATGTATTTGATATCTGAATGCAGTAAAAGTGCTTGCTTATTTATCCCAGCTTCCAGAAATGAAATAGGGACTTGTTTTGTGTTTGAGAAAGATCTTCAACGTGTTAAAACCTATAGTTTAATGGACCATTTCTTTGTTAAAGCCTTACTTTCCAGTTATACTAAAGTTAAGAGAAAGAACGCATTATCTTGATGTTTTGAGATGACTCTCATGTTTATAGTTTGAGCCTGGCTAAATCCAACCTTGGAAAAGCTGTGTGTCGGTGTGTGTGTTTAGTCTTCTTGGTTACGGAATCACTGGCATTATTGGAGATTGAGTGAATTGTTCGAGACATGCTGGCGCTCAACAACCCAAATCTGCGACCTGGAAGGTCATGACGTGGGTCCGAATGTGTCAGATGCATAATCGATGGAGATATGCTTCCGTCTGTCTGTATGTGTGTGGAAAATTACTGTGTTTATCTATTTCTAAGCCAATGAGAACCATTCAACCTGTAAGCAATGACGTAGCTTAGACCTTGAAAATGGTATAACTGCTGTGATCTTTGTAACTGTAAGGGGGGCGGCCTACGAACTCCTGTGTGAGTATTGAAGCTGACTTCTGCTGATGAAACTGCAAACTATCTTCAGTAAAACTTTCCTTTAATTTTTTATAATTCTGACTCCGGGTCTTCATTCTTCATATCTGGTTCTGGGTCTTTGACTGTAAACCCCTTACAATTCAATACATATCACGATACTGAACTCACGATACGATGTTATTGCGATACACCAAGACATATGATAAAAGGTTAACAAAAAATGTACTGTTGATTAAATGCTAAATTTGATATTAAATTGTGGTGGAAATGAATAGGTTTGGACTTGGTGCTGGAAACCCAATGCACAGGACAATAGAGACACCACAAAAACAATATTCATGATTCTGAAGCTGAAAATACAGAATTATTTTAGACGAATATGCTTGCACTCTGTCACTGACTAGATATATATTTAAAATAATGTAGGCCACTTACTTTACATCAGACATTTGGCATTATCAGGACACACAAATTCCCCTATTGCATTATTATTATTTATATTCAACATTATAGTAGCTTAATGTAGTACTCACACTAAAACTCTGAAAACGTGATTTTTTTTCTCACACAGTAGTTTTTATTTTGGGTGAACTATTCACCATACACATGGTTGCAATATATTGCGGCACAATATTGTACACCCATATTTAGAATTGATCATGATGTTCTCACCTTATTCCAGAAAAATCGCTGCAGCTCACATGCATGAAACCAGTCTACCCTGATAAAGAGGTTGACTGGCAAAAAGTAGGCTATTTTATGTATTTTGAAAATACAAAAATACTCATCTTAAATGTATTTAAATACAAATTAGGCTACATTTGATTTTTTTCCAAAGGCTTCAAAATATAAAATAGTATTTTGTAGTTCAAATACGTATTTTAAATACATATCTGAAATACTGCCCATCCCTGGATGTATGTATGTATATAATGTATATAGATCATGTTAGGGCTGGGCGATAAATCGATTTTATCGATTAACTCGAATGTGTAGTTTATGCGAGTTTACGCCGATTTTTTTGAATGAAAATCGGTTTTCTCTTTAACAACCGCCGAGGCGCCCATATGGGCTCCCGTAGTTCCGACCGCGCTCAGCGCTTGCCATGATATAGGGTGCTTCTCAATATCCCTCCTCGTCTCCTCGCTCCTCTGTCCTCCATCCTATAACCCGGAAACTGAAAAGCTTTCATTCGATTCCTCCGTCCTCCTTTTCTTTCCTTGCAGCCTTCCCTCGCGTCCTACAGGGGGTGGAGCTGAGACGCGAGGAAAGGAAGCGAGGAAAGGAAGCGAGGATGCACAAATAAGAAATGAGAAGCACCCAGAGATACACAAACAACATGGCAAATGAACAAGACCGCGGCAGCAGAAGCACACCCGCCGAAAACATTTACAAACTGAATCTGTAGGGCCGCCAACTCTCACGAGTTCACTGAGAGACACGCAATTGTCACTTTTTACACGCTCTCACACACACACCCATTTCCTCACGCAGAGAAACATCGCGAAGCAAAGAGGACACTGACACCGACATACAAGACAGAGCAGGTTACTGTTGATATGAAACAGATTCTCGTCTCTCAGATTCTGTTAATTTTATTACGAAATTCCAACAATAAACACCGTTTTGGCGCTTGTAAATGTGACGTGAAAGATCGCTGACAGAACTCAGTTCAAGCGGCACATGTCATGAACCGATCATATGTTACTCTTCACTACTAGTAGCCTACTAACTTACCCAAATGTAGCTAATAAAATCAATCCATCAGTGTTTTTCAGCCGCGGAAAGATGTCCATAAAACAGCTGGAGAACAACATGTGTCACGGAACGTTACATTTACCTCAGGATGCCTTTTAATGACCCATAGCACGCATGTTATCTGGACTTAAAATAATTGCTATAGAGAGGAGTATTTGGCTAAATATGATAACTATATTACACATTTATTATATTTTACCTATATCATTAAAATATTATAACGTAGTTTGTTATTATAAAAAACGCATTATGTTTAATTTGAGTTAGTTTTAACCTTTAATAATACCAGCTGACAGGGCTCTCTATGTTTACAGCATTAGGTGATTTATTTTTGGAGAACAATTAACATAACACATTAACATATCTACTGTACCTATATTTATCCAAAGGAATTGATATTGAATCAATATCAGAATCAAAATCACATGAATTGAATTGAAATTGTGAAATTTGTGTTAAGCAATAATAAAAACAGTAGCATACCAGTCTTTATGCATGTAAACATTGTGTTTACATAGTTAATAAACTTGATAAAATGATGTTTAGTTACCAAATAATTTGACAATCACAATAAACTTCTTGTGATGCAAGTTTTTTTTTTCTTTACACATCCCCCCCAATCCACCCATTTTATGTTATGTTACATTTACACTAGGCTATTTACAATGACAGGACCCTCTGGTCTTTTTGGCTTGTTGTTTCTGATTGCACTTTAATCCAGATAATATCCCAGAAGGGAATATCAAAACAAAATAAAGTAAAAACTTGTTTTGAACAATTTCTTTGTCATCTGAGGATTGATTTTAAGTAGGGAGAGAAAAAAATCGATTTAAATCATAAATCGGATTTTTTGTCAAAAAATCGGGGATTTTTTTTTTAGGCCATATCGCCCAGCCCTAGATCATGTATATTTTCCAATCATCAATCAGGCAGCAGACTCAACAGAGGGGAGTAGGCTAATAATCTGGCAGGCAGGGAATCGAAATTCGGCACAACACCAGAATCGAAACTGAAACCTATGATAAAAGTTTATTCTGTTTCATCACTGTGATTCAATAATAGTTCAAAGTTAAAGACTAGTTTCAGATCAGAGAAAAAAGCATTTCACGTTTGAACCCGATTGCGTTTATGATTACGATAAAATTGCCTACTTTCAAAATTTAAAATAGCCTAATTAGGCCAACAATATTTAATAGGCTTAGCCTATATATTTATATAGACAACGATGCTTACCTTTTTCTTTGTGCAACATAAACATGTAAATGTAAGCTCTTTCCTGACTGTCAATATGCCAGAAGAACGTTACAAGTTTCCTACATAGACAGGTTTCCTGCTCCGTGCCGAATTCCGACTCCCTGCCAGAATCTGACTGCCCTCGCGAGCACGCGCATGACGTCAAATCGTGCCGCCACTTGCGAAAACGGGGCTGCGTTCAGCGCCGACAAAACGTTGCAGAACGTTTTTTAAACAGAAACGGTGACGCTTTGAACGCACTGTTGTGATGACGCAAGCGTTGCAACTACGGCAGCTGAGAAGGCTTTATGTGTTCTTTGTGAAGAATTTTCAGAACCTGATGAAGTCAGTATAAATATGTGTTTAATACTACAAAATATGCCGATGTTACAGTTACTGCACTTGAGCACAGAACACAAGAGAACATCCCAATCGAGTGAAGGGATTTGTGGAAACTGAACTGGAAGCACATCTTACCTAATAAAGAATAAAACACATCTATTTAGCCTCACATACTGACTTTATTTGTTGTTCATACTGTTTTATTAATACCCTGTATTTTCTTTCTCATTTTTAGGAAAAGCACTTTACATGCATTGTTTATTTCTATACCAAATGTCATACACTTGAAATTAAGCTAAAAATATAAACAACTACATCATGTATCATTATGTTGATATCCTATATTTTTACAATAATACTTACGACAAACATGTCTTTTACTATCCTCAGTTGTTGCGTATCGAACACATTTGTAAATTACTTCCATTGTGGGAGTTCACTTTAATAGCGTGTGCTGTATATATACATGTTGCTGCTGATTGGACTGCAGATCTGACACGCCCACCAAACAAGAGAAAACGCATCTCAAACCATAGACATAATATAATACATAGACGCCCTATTGGCCGCTTTGGAACGTTGCTGCGATACGTCAACGGGTCCGCCATTTTGCGGAGGGCAAGACTGCACTGTAATCAAGGGTGAGCTGCGTTTTTTTCTGGATAAAAACAAAAACTGTTTTTATATTTATCAACCGATTTCAGTGGTTTGTATGTGGTGTACAAAAAGTTCCATCTCTAGTTATTTAAAATCTCAATAGTTACACTTGTAAAATATTTGTTTTAATAAAGAATGGTCAAAGCTCAGACTTGTCATGTATCTGGCTTTTTATTCTTGGATAAGAATGATGAAGACCCCCATACTGAGATATAATTTAAGTTTTCTTATTGTGGAAAAAGCATTTTCTGTGATTGACCAGATTTGAGCAATAACAAAGATAACTGATGGATCCATGCTAATACATATGTTATGGTACAACTAACCAGGCCCGTCGCCAAGGGGGGGCATTGGGGGGCCGTGCCCCCCCATATGACACAACGTGCCCCCCTCATATGGTCATTGAGCAAACTTACCATTGAGAGCAACGTACGTATCCACGTATTCTGCAACATGACATCATGACTTTTGCGTAAACATACACGCCACTTTCAAGTCAAGTGGCGTGTTATTTATACGCATTTTGAGCTATCCGCGTGTATGCGTGTATATCTACGCCGTTATGTCCGAGTGATTCCGCGTGTATGTACACGCTGTTAAAAATCCGAGCGAAATATAAGCCAAATTTTGATATACATCTGGGGGAGCGATATTTTTCTTACTAGGATGGTAGAGACTCATAAATGGTTTTAACCAGTGACGGGTAGGTTTAGGGACGGGGTTGGGGTAGGTCATATATTTATATATACAGTAATGTAACGTTAAGTCAACGGCGTTCATAAACACGCTGAAAAGCATAACACATTGTCTTCAGAAATATGAAAATTAGCCGGAGCGCTTCCCCTGGCCAAGCGGGCGTGTCGAATTTTCTGATTCATTTGCCTGCTAAAAACAGCCTTGGCTACTGTTTCCACGTAAAAAAAGCTAATTTTTATCAGAATTGCGTGATATAAAATCAAAATGGCAAGTTATAAAGTCAGAGTTGAGTGATATACAGTCACATTTGCGTGTTATAAAGTCAGAATTGTGAGAACTGAGAGAAATCCATGTGAGAATTGTGAGATAAAAAGGCGCAATTATCTTTTAATTTGTTTTATTCCGTGGCGAAAACAAGCTTCCATATACTTCTGATTGCTTTTAGAGGGAAAAGCTGTCCATAAATGCTGGTCTAGGATCAGTTTTCTCCGTAATAAAAGAATATGCTAAACTCCTGTGTTTTGAGCGGATTAGTTCTACGCGCGTGCAAATCCTCTCGTTATAATAAGCAGTTAGGCTATGTAAATAAGGCATTATTGTGTATCAGCTTTACTGATAGCCTAGGAACTTTGTGAGATCGCGATGAAGTTGTATAACCGCTTTTTAAAGATAATAAAATAGGCGCTCTTTGCGAGCTTTCTGCCCTGCCAAATCCTGCATATAAATATTTGTAAAGGGGAAGCGCATATCCTCATGGTGTTGGTTCACCCTCCGCCTATGATCAGAAACTCAATATTTTGTGTTTTGGTGTTGTTTAAATATAGAATTTGGTCTATTTCAGTTATATTAGACTAAATAGGGGATGTTATTGTTTTTGTGACTGTCTGTTTTGTAGATCATAAAAAGTGTGCCCCCCCCCATGAAAATGAAATGCCCCCCCATTCTATATGTTCTGGCGACGGCCCTGCAACTAACATTTGTGAGAAGTAATAGTAAATAGTTTAGTCAATAACATAAACAAATATTATACAGCAAATAAAATAGTAATGAATAGTATAATTATATAATATCATACAATAATACAATCACAAAAATATTGATAATAGCATATGGTTTATTAATAATACTATAATAATAGCAATATAATAAGAAATATCAATTACAGAATATACACAATAAAAAATAAGTTAAATAGTGACTTATATTTAATATTTAACTCTTTTTGTTAAATTTCAGTTTTATTGATCAGTAATAGCAGAAGTAGCTTCAGTCAAACATACAGCAGGATACAACGTTAAAAAAGCCTAAATATAAAGTTATGAAACTTCACTTTGCCCTCAGCCAAAACGATTTACCAGGGAACCATTTATAGATTAATGAGACCAAAGATCGCCCGTTAGATATACACAAGACGAATTATATCTCATGTCATGTTTAATCACTAGACTAGAGACATCCGAGCCGGCGGCAAACTTCAGACGCTCTGGCCGAGGTAAGGCTGTCCTCTGCGGGCTTAATGAGCGCCGAGCGCCCGGTGATCGCGAAACCGTCAGATCAAATTTTTAAATAGGCGCTATCTTTATAAACAAACCACATATTTAAGCTTTAAACAACTACATTGTCGACTGAAAAACTATTAAAACTACATTTCGTGACACAATAACAGTAGTATTTTTTAATTTATCCTCTGAACGTTACTATTACTAATTAAATAATGACCAAATACAACCAAAAACAAACGTTCAGTCTTGCCTGTGAAAGATAATTCCTCGAAAGCTTTTTTCAATTGTGTGGCGACTCCAAGCAGCGCACAAAACAGGCATTTTTCTCATTCCCAGTATGAGAGGTATGGGAAAGTTGCCATCCCCAATATGGCGGCGCCGTTGACGTGCGCTCCAGCGGCCAATAGGGCGTCTATGTATTATATTATGTCTATGTCTCAAACCCCGTTGCACACCGGTGCAGGCCGTTTCCAGGAAACATGACGTTCAACCCGGAAACCGTAACAAAACGTTTCGCACCATTGTGATCTTGAACGTGCCCCAGACAGGCATCAGACGACGTAAGAAATTACATGATAGAAATTTGTGTTTTGATCTTTGATCATGTATTTATTAGTTATTTGTCTTTGATCATGTTTTTATTAGTTATTTGTCTTTGGTTATGTATTTATTAGTTATTTGTCTTTGATCATGTATTTGACCACCAAACTCGTATGATTTACAACTTCGACTGTCTGTGATTTTTCGCTTGTATTGTGTTTTTACTACAGTAGCCTATTATAAAACAGTGGTTTTAAAAACACTACAGTGTTTTTGTAGTAAAACAATGGTTTAGTTTTGTAAGGGTAGCCTACACCTAAACATGAACATAATACTAATGCAGACAAATTAGTCATTTGACTTTACTGCCTGCACATTTCCTTTATAAAAACAATAGTGCTGCCAAAATCATACTCCCTTATGTAAAATACTTATTATTGAACCTGAACACTTGTGCTTTTTTGCAGGTAGTCTTCAGGATGAGATGTGTCTCCAGAATGAGTTGTTTGGGTCTCTGACCCAGCTAAAGTGATATGAGTGTGGGGGGTGTGAATTCGGCAGAGCTATGTAAAATACTAATTATTGAACCTGAACACTTGTGCTCTTTGGCTGGTACTATTCCCGGTTTCCCCCTTGTGGGAGCTTTGATTTGTAGCTTGTGTTTGTTTGTTGTTTCATTAAATTCACCTTTCACCTGCAATTGCATCCACGCTTCCTGATTTATGATCACGTGACACTTCAGCCTTCCTTGAGGTTTGTGTTGTCCTGGTTGCCATGTGGCTAAAATTAATCATAAAATAAAAAACTATTTATATGAACCAAGATCTGATGACAAGCAATCAAATCAACCTCTTGAACCTTGATTTTGAACCTCAAAAGTCTGCATCTTTTCTCAGTCTACGTTTGAGTTCCAATTTGGTGGCCAATGAGGCGTCTATGTATTTATAACTCTATGGCAGCTGTAACAGAAAAGGATAGACACCTAGTGAGACAGAACAGTACTAGAGATAAAATGTATCATATTTTTTCCGCCTCAGCTTATTCAGTTCTGTGATTGGGTTTCTGTAAAGTTAGTAAGTATTAAAATAATCATGTCTGTTTTCAGCATGCAGGTAATTATGCAAAGTCATGACCTACAAGAGAGGCTTTTATCACTCAGTTGTTCCAAAATGATCAAATATAGGCTATCATTTTATTATTATATAAAGTATATTTTATTAATTCTATTTTTCTATACAGAAGTAAAAGTAATTTAGTCATAAAAATGTGTATAATAAATTGTTTTTATTTCAATCTTTTTGAACAAACATTTCAAACAGAATCACAAATGTCCTATTTATCGAAATAAACATTTTTTATGCTTACACAGTTATTTGTGTGATTTCTCTTAATCTGCAGTAGCCTATTAACATTCATTAGTATTATACTAAAAACATTTTGTGGAACAAAATTATAACAATCAACAGCAATAATGCAACATGCTTAAGTGATATAAGAACTTTGTTTGCACTTCCTATCATTACCTTGAATGAGTATTTAGGATTCTTAAAGAAATACAATGGACAATAATGAATATTCTTAAGATGCCTTATTGTGGTGATCTAGAGATGTACATCGATAATAAGAAAGCTTAAACACAAATATAATATTAATTCAGCTACAAAGGGAGATAAAACTCCACTAGTAGCACTTTATAAGATCGTCCTAAATAGGACCAACATCATCCAGATAGTCGTCTGCAAAGTTGAGCATCTGCTGTAGCGCCGTGAGAAGCAGGACGTCACAGTTGAGCTCCAGCTCCAGTTCCTGACTGTAGTTCTTCACCGGTAACACACAAGACACCGGCACACCCAACCGAGAGCTCACCTCCTGCACCTGCAGACACAAAACAACATGTCATTTTCATCTATACATTTAGCATTTCTATCCAAGATGAGCATTAGCAATTTGTCACAAAACCGACAATATTCATAGTATACAATGCCAGGTTTAAGAGAGGTTGAAGGTTATGGAGAGTGACTTTTGTGCCTTGATGTGAAGGAACAACAAGTCACTGAGTCCTGAACGAAAAGTCCATGTGATCGGGTGATCATGTCTCACCTTCGTCTTGATGTAAGAAGTGATATAAATATTTTGAAGATCTTCCACCACATCAGGACATGATTCATCTACTTTTGTCATCAAAACCATCTGGGGAATGCCTGAAAAAATGTGTAAATAACCATTAGTTAGTTTTGGAACATTTGGCATAAGACAAGAATTATGCAATAACAGCAAGTCACTAGATTACAATTAATCTTTGATATAACATTTTTTTTTAAATGTGTTAACTTAGGCTACCCAGTGTGTTCACTTTTCTGCGTATGGCAGCGAGTTTTTCCTCTAGTTTGCTGGACATGATGGGAGATTTTGGTGGCGTCGATCACATACACCACACAGTGGATCTTCTCCTTAGAGATGCAGCTCTGGAGGCCTTTTGCTCATCCGGTTGAAATGGTGTTGTGGGGTTGAACTGAATCAAGAGGATTTAGAGGGAAATAAGCATTGTTATTTATATATACTTCATTCTGGAGAACAAGTGCACTTACTTTATAGCGGTCTGGTACGTGACCTTGAAGAATGCTGCTGATGTCATCAGTATCCAGTCCTGCACCCGATTGCTCCTCGAGTCCCATGGTGTCACACAACACAAATGGCAAAGGTTTTCCTTCACGACCGTCTTTCACCGGGTATGTGCGAAACTACCAAACAAGAGGAGAAACACATCAAGATCTGAAATCATCAAGAGCGGTTCCTCGACCTGAAGAGAGACTTCTGTAGGAAACACTGAATCCTGTTGAATCTGTACCTGTGTGGTGAGACTAGTGCCTGCAGATCCTGACATGGCTTTGCTGGTCATGCGGCCCATGAAGACGGAGTTGATGGAGTTGAAGAAACTGGATTTTCCAGCACCTACTGGACCGATCATTAGGATTCTGACCCGACTCACAGACGTCATAATGGGTTTATAATCCCTGATCATTTTCTATGAGCTTGTCTCTTTGTCTACAACAAAGATCACAACTTTATTATAACAGTACAGTATAAAATCAGCAGCAAAATATCACTGAGTGAAAACTTACTTTTCTGTCCACTTAACATTTCTCCATGGCTTCATCTTGGGACTGATCTGAAGAGCTTTTTCTGAGGAAGTTTTATTATACAACTTACATTCGCCGTAACATTAACAGCAGTACATTTTAAGATTCTGGACTCTTGAATTTTTATAATTTACTCTACACAACTATATCTGTGTATATAAAATAGAAATAAACATTTATATAAAACAAATCGGATAGCTGACTATACTCTGTTCCACTTTGTACACCTCACATTCATTCAGCTTAGTGTCATTCCCATACAGTGTGGCAGGATTAAAATTGAATGGATTAACCCTCACTCCATATCCACCATATGCATTCTGTCCTTGATGATACACAACTGGTTGATTGTTGAAGCAAAAGTACAACTGTTGGCCGAAGTTGGGTCCTCTAGCGTCATCAAGACGTGCATTACATCCACTGTTAACGTTGATGCGCACAGGGATCTTGCCTTGAAAGTTGAACAGGAAAGCTTTCTCATCTTTAATTTCTCGTCCACTTTGAGCATACTCTACACTAGTGTATCCACCAAAGATGTAGCCTGAACTGTTGTAGGCTACAAGTAAAGTGGGACCCTGACGGTCACATCGCTGATGGAAGGCAGAAGCATCATATCCATGAACAGAAGCTTTGTAGAGAAGAGTCAGTTCAACGTTCCCCAGCAGAACACAGAGATGCTTTCTTTGCTCTTCCGTTAAATCAAAAGTGAGGGAGTCCAAGCGTAGATTTACCAGTCCTTTTTTCATCTGTAAGACAAGACAAAAAAGACATGCCATAGAAATGACTGGTCTTTTTAGTTTTCCATATTTTTTTTAAATCCTTTATAGTTTAGTCAATAATTTAGTGTTATTTTTTACGAATACATATTAAAGCCAGCAGCATTGGGTGAATTGAAAATCCTTAAACAAATTCTTGTTGTGGTTTCAAAACTGTCAACTTAGACTAACAGTAAAAAATGTTTGAATTAATGCACATGTCTACATAAACTAATACATTTCTAACACAAGATGTTCACATAAACATTATTTTCTAATATGGTATCGCAGATGGAGCTCAGGGTGGAGCCATGAACAGGCCTTATCATTGCAAGCAGTGTTTGCAAATGGTTTCTGCCGCACTGTCAGAAACTAGACCGTTTAACTAGAAATGAAACTCAAAAAGATTTCAGTCGACAAAGATTTGGTTGAAGGTTAGTTGCATGTATGCATAATTTATAATTTACTTAATTTACACTTACTATGGTAAAGTACATGTAACATGTAACAAGGACACTGTAAAATAAAGTTTTACCAAAGGTAAATACTTATTTAGATCTGAGAAACTACTTTCGTGTTTAAAAACGATTGCATAAATTAGACTTACGTTTTAGATTAGCTATAGAACATTACAATTTTTGATATTCATTATTTATGATAGTCTATCCTCTATGAAGCTTACCTTTTAGCTGTATCTTTGTGCATCAAACACTGAAATGCTCTTCGTACAAGATCATACACCAGCATTAAAAAAGCATAGGCTAGCTCCTCCTATAAAACACTGATCTGCATTTTCCTTTCCTTTCCCCCTTTCCTATAGGCTACTTAACTAATGTTAACAAGATTTTAATAAAGTATTAGTAAATGTTGAAATTAACATTAACAAAGATTAACAAATGCTATAAGTGCAGTTCATCATTAGTTAATGTTAAGTAATGTAGTTAACTAAATGTTAACTAACGAACCTTATTGTAAAGTGTTACCATGGTATGCATATAATTTGTATGGTATGGTATGGTATGTATGGTATGGTATGGTATGGTATGGTATGGTATGGTATGGTATGGTATGGTATGGTATGGTATGGTATGGTATGGTATGGTATGGTATATACTTTATTGTCCCAAAGGGAAATTTGTTTTGGGCTCACAAATACAACCACTGCAACCCGACATTTAAAACAAACACAATACATAAAAAACAGAGAAAAATACACACTTAAAATCAAGTATTTGGCCTCACATTACTATGTGCACCAGAGAGTACCGGCATCATGCTACTGAACACTGGAAGTGCACTTCTATGCACTGTAAGATGATTAGCGTCACATCACTCTCTACAATGGGACACAAACGGCATCATGCCACTCTATACACTAAAAATTAACTGGCATCACGCCACTCTGTCCGCCAGAAAAGTAATCTGCATCACGTCACTCTGTGCACTAAAAATTAATTGGCATCACACTACTCTGTCCACTATAAAATAATCGGCATCACACTACTCTGTCCACTATAAAATAATCGGCATCACACTACTCTGTCCACTATAAAATATTTGGCATCACACTACTCTGTCCACTATAAAATAATCGGCATCACACTACTCTGTCCACTATTAAGTAATCGGCATCACGCTACTCTGTCCATTATTAAGTAATTGGCATCACGCCACTCTCTAAACGGCCTCGCGCTACTCTATACACTTAGGAAAATTATTATTTCTACTTGATACTATTTAATAACTTAACCGCTGAAGGAATGAATGAATTCTTAAACCGGTTTAGTCTACAGGCATTCTAAGTCTTCTCCCCGATGGCAGCAATACGAACTCAGAGTGCAGGACATGTGTTATATCATGCATAATCTTATTTGCCTCCCTTAATGTAGATTTTTCATATAAGGTCTGGAGATAAAGAGGTTCTGTTCTGCCCATGACCTTCATGGCCGTTCGAATGAGACGACCAAGCCTAGATTTCAAATGTACTGTTAAATTACCGTACCAAAGATGTATTCATAAGAAATCACATTCTCCAATACAGCCTGATAAAACAACATCATAATCCTATTACTGACCCCATAAAGTCTCAGCCTTCTCAAAAAATACAGTCTTTGTTGTAGCCGAGTGCACAAGGTATCTATATGAGCCTGCCATGTAAGAGAACAGTCAATGTAAACACCCAGATATTTATATGAGGACACTTGTGTGATAGGAACATCATGGATATAAATAGAGTTATGGTTCCCAATTGACTTTGGATCAAATATCATCTCCTCAGTTTTCTTCACATTTACAATCAGGTGATTAGCATCACACCACTCTATAAACTGACTAATCTCAGAGCAGTAAGAAAAAATATCTTGATCTTTATATAACAAGCTAAGAATTGCAGTATCGTCACTAAATTTCACAATGTAGTTGTTACTACAAATCCTCACACAACTGTTTGTATACAGTGTGAAGAGAACTGGGGAGCTCACACACCCCTGAGGGGCACCTGTACTGATGTCAAGAGAGTCAGAGATCTTCCCATTAACCCTAACCCGTTGGGTTCTGTTTGTTAAAAAAGAAAAATACCATTTAATAATAAACGGGTTTACATCCATCGATTTAAGTTTCTCCAGTAATAAGTACGGTTGCAAAGTATTAAAAGCTGAGCTAAAATCAATAAAAAGTAGACGCGCATATGCCTTTGAATCATCCAAATGTTTAGATACAAGATGGGTGATACTTCCTACTGCATCATCCGTGCTTCTACCCTGCCTGTACGCAAACTGCCATGGATCTAGTTTTGACATAACTTCATATTTTAATAAAGACACCATGTACTTCTCAAAACATTTCATTATTATTGATGTTAGTGCTACAGGTCTAAAATCATTATTCTCAGACGGATGTGGCTTTTTTGGAATTGGAATAATCACAGCTTTTTTCCAGAGCGCAGGAACTGTATGTGAGTCCAATGAACGCTGAAAGAGTGTACACCACACTGGAGTAAGTTCTGCAGCACAGGTTTTCAAAAGCTGTGAGGAAATCCCATCAGGTCCCTTAGATTTCTTAGTACATAACTGCTGAAACAGTAATTGCACCTTAGAACTATCTATTATTAATCTACTGCCACCTGTCAGAGAACCTATAACAGATCTACATGTATCCGAGAAGTCATGAGTTTGAAACCGTTTTTGCATGCTTTAATGAAATGATGTGTATTCTCTGTCCGAAATAGAAAGTAAAAATGCTACAAGGAATTCTCTTAAAATGGTATACTGTGCATTAATTAGGTCATCAATTGATTATTGTAGAATAATACATGGCTCAGCATCAACCTCACTGCTTACTAGATACAGGTGATTCAAAACCAAGCTCTTAGAATATGTTGTGGAGCTTTTAGATCCTCTCCTGTGATAGCTTTGCAGGTAGAAATGGGTGAAATCCCACTTGACATTCGTGAAATTCAGCTAAAAATTGTATATTGGACTGGTGTTAAAGGTAATTTTACAAATCACCCAGTCAAAAAAATATATATATATTGGGAAACTGCTGTGAATATGAGAAGACGAATCTGAATAGCTTTGGCTGGACAGTAGACAAGCAGGCACAACAATTAGGCATCAGTAATATCAATATTAGCCCCACAGTGGCTCTGCCAGTCTATCCACCTTGGCTCGATCTTCTTCTCGCCAACAGTTAATCTGCAAAAACTTTAAAAGCAAATAAATGAAAACCAGAAATATGTTCCAAAAGAGATATAGCACAAGTCTATTTGATGTGATGTTTACATATGGAAGACGTATTTTTTAGTGTTTGCTCATCTGCAATACGTCTCTAGGACAGTTCCTGTCCGATGTCAAATAGACGTTAAGAAGATCTCTTTAAGATGTAATGATTTAGAATGCATGTTAAACTGACATCTTCTAAACGTCTATTTGACATCTGACAGGAAGACGTATTGCAGATGAGCAAACACTCTTAAAAATACGTCTTCCAGATGTAAATGTAGAGGGGTTTTGGCTAATGTGCTGATTAGGTTCAGCAGTATTTAAATACTGAATACTTGTTTGCAAATTTATACAGATGGACCCAGAACATAGGTGTACAGCCGCTCCAATATTCCTCATATAAATCTGCAAAAAGAACTGCTAACAATATCGGTATACAGTCTGCAACAGAGATGGCAGGATTAAAATTGAATGCATTAACCCTCAGTCCATATCCACCATATACATTCTGTCCTTGATGATACACAGCTGGTTGGTTGTTGTAGCAAAAGTACAACTGTTGGCTGAAGTTGGGTCCTCCAGCGTCATCAAGACGTACATTATATCCACTGTTAACTTTGATGCACACAGGGATCTTGCTCTGAAAGTGGAACAGAAAAGCTTCCTCATCTGTTATGTGACTCATGTCTTGTCCACTTTGAGCATATACTTACACTAGTTATCCACCTGAACTGTTGTACAGCTAAAGTTAAAGGAGCCCTGATGGCAATCATTGCTGATGGAAGGCAGAATTATGATATCCATGAACAGAAGCTTTGTAGAGAAGAGTCAGTTCAACTTCCTCAGGTCACAGAGCTGATTACTTTGCTTTTGTGTTAAATTAGAAGTGAGGGGAAGTTTTGTTCCTTAACATTTAACACGTATTACTTCTTTATGTAACAGATCAAATTTATTGTTGGTTAATTTTATTGATTCTTTAGTCGTCTTTATGTTATCTTTATGGATTTTTTATTTGTCCGCATTAATAATAAAAAAATATTAGTTGTGGTTTCAGTTTTTTACACTCAGAAGTAACCACACTTTAGTTAACCAAATAAAAAAAGATTAACAGTAAACAAAGTTATTTGATGTCAGCATAAACTAATAATTTTTTAACACTGTAAGCTGTTAAAGTTAACATTATTTTACCATGGTATCGCAGATGGAGCTCAGGATAGAACAAAATATAGCATACCCTGGTGATAACTTTGTAGCATTGTGGCGGTGACTATATATTTCACATGCTAACACATTAATTTCCTTCATGTTTTGTGTATATAAGATGATATACTACATAATACATATGATTTATTTATTATTGTCTATGAAGTTTACCTTTCAGCTGTAGCCTATCTTTTGTGCATCAAACACTGAAATGCTCTTCGTACAAGATCATACACCAGCATGAAAAAAAGCATACAGGTCCTCCTATAAAACACTGATCTATAAACCCTTTCCCTTTCACTGGCATTGGTCCATAACATACTCCAGCAAACAGCAGATCCATCCATCCATCCATCCATCCATCAATCTATCTAATCTATCTATATGAATTGATGATACAATTTGTATATACAACACTCACTGCTGCCAACATTTTTGCGTGCTTTAATGAAATTCAGTGTATTTAAATCACTCTGTCCTAAATGGAATGTAATTTTCTGTTCGAATCAATTCGGTTTCTTTTGTGAACCGGTTCAGACGGCCATTAAAAAGATCCGACTCAAAAGCGATTCGTTCACGAATCGGACATCGCTAATCAAGGAAGATCCGTCGCCAACAACAATTTCAGTGCGGTAAACCAACCATGGGGACCCGTGACGACGAATACGATTATTTGTTTAAAGGTCAGTGATTAATGTCGTATCAAAGAGAATAATAGACGTGTTTTGACTTCCTTTATTATCAAATAAAACGGCAAGTTTCCAGATGACTGTGGCTAGCTGGTTTAGCTGGAATGCTAGGGTGCTGACATTACTATAGAAATATTAACCGGCGACTTTCAAAGAATCAAAAGTTGAAAGTAGATTAATAAATTTAAATAGTGATTTGCATGATTTGCATCGACAGTATTTATTAAACCATTATCCAATTTGATTAATTTAGTTTGTATTGTGTTAGCTAAGCAGCTACATAGCTCTCAAACTGCAGTAAAAGCTAAAGTGAACTATATAAAACTATCTGTTTTAATTCAAGCAGTTCGTACCTAATGAATAAACAAAATCTGTTCAATTCACTTCTGCGGAATATGCTTCTAAACTAATAACTTCGAAAAACGGGCAACTTTCTATTCGTTTAGTAATGTGTTGCTTAATATTTAGTGTGGTTGTGTTGCTAGGCCATATGAAACTTTTTGTCGTTAATTACACAAGAGTCCCTTCTTGATGTTCAACAGGCCAAATTTGGTAATTAACCTGCAATTGTACGCAGTTTTGTAGTTGGGACGTATTTACAACTCGTAATTTAGTTAAATCATTAAGCTGACATATGAACTCTGTAATGTGAAGTTGACAACAGTAGAGGACCATGACGTCATTCTGAAAACATTTGTGTGTGTATATATATGTAGGGTGTGTGTTTTTTGCCCATTCAAATTCGTCTTGTTCCTGTTGGGCTCCATTGGGTTCCTGTTTTTACACTAAGCCTTTAACAAGTTTGAGTTAGTGGGAAACCACAAACTATCTGTAGAGGTTTCACAGATGTCCCACATTGGTTATTCTTAAGATTTTTTTGTTGAAAGCTTTGACCTGTGTTTCTCCAGTTTATCTACAACCATTTGTGAATTACTTCAGGTTTCATCTAGAAAAAGTGAATGGTGACCACGTTGCAACAGACACAGTATGAGCTGTTTGATATTTTCTATGCATTTCTCATTCTTTATGCAATTTGACTAAGCCTATGTTTCAGTTTTTATGGTGTCAAATTGATGGAGCAAAAGGAAAATGACAGTGGAAGTGTGTGTTTGTAGATTATGGCTTCTCTCTTATCTCTCTGGCCTCGTCATGTTGAAGTAACCAGGATGACTGACTAATCTAGTGTTTCTGCTCTTGAAATGATGACATTGTATAGGCCTATGCTTTGGGTGCACACTTTGGTTTGTGGTTTAATTTCAAGGACTGATTTTTTTTTTTTTTTTTTATTCATATGGTGATGGATGGCTATAATATCTTCATTATGAATATGTTTTTTATAAGCAGCTATAAAGCGTTATTAGATATCAGGTCTAGCTCGAAACAGCCTGATGTTTTCTTATGTTTTCTAGTGGTTCTCATTGGAGACTCTGGTGTGGGGAAGAGTAACCTGTTGTCCCGTTTCACTCGGAATGAGTTCAACCTGGAGAGCAAGAGCACCATTGGTGTGGAATTCGCGACCCGCAGCATCCAGGTGGACGGCAAGACCATAAAGGCTCAGATCTGGGATACAGCAGGACAGGAGCGCTACAGAGCCATCACATCAGCGTGAGTACATGAGCATGGGCAGCACACACAGCAGGCCCCAAAATAAGGTTTAAAAGGCTTTTTTTGTGATCTAATAATAAAAAAAATGATCAAATAAGTATTTCCCCCACTGTACAAATTTAATTTTTTTCTACTTTTTTGTGACTCTAACTGCTTTCTATAATGTACAACAATGTCAGTTTTGTCTGTGTAAATACAGATTCAGAGAGTTGGTAAAATTGACTGGGAATATACTAAAAGAAAATGAACATTTGTATTTTTACAGTACATTTTTTTTCTAGAAATGTGTTACATAAAGGTGAAACTCGAAAAATTAGAATATGCAAAAGTTATAATTTTGATGATTATGGCTTACAGCTAAATTCAAAATCTCAGAAAATTTGAATTACATGAAATCAATTAAAAAAAGGATTTTAAATACAGAAATGAAAAGTATAATCATGCATATGTATATCGTTATATATTCTGAATATATTTGAATTACTGAAATACACGAACTTTTGCACAATATTCATATTTTTCGAGTTTCACCTGTATAACTAAAAATTCTTGTCATGCAAGAGCAATAGGAAGATATGTAACTAAGAAAATATGAACTATATGTGTTAAAGATTTTTTTTTCAGCAATGTGTTACATGTAAACTGAAAATTGCTTGTTCATTTTTACACACTCTATTACGTCTTTCTCTAACACATACACTATATCTTCTTAGTTACATATCTTCCTATTGCTGTGACAATAATTTTTAGTTTATATGTAACACATTTCTAGAAAAAAATGCACATGTATTTATACAGTACTGATGTAGCTGCTGCTGGTTTATAGTTTAAATTCTATAAAACTTAAATATAAAAAATTATTACAAAGAATAATTGTATTAATCACTGCATCATTTAGTATTTAGAATTTGAATATGATCCTGTATGATATACATTTTCAGGATGCGTTTTGCGTGGATCTTGTTTACAGGTACTACCGGGGTGCAGTTGGAGCTCTTCTGGTCTATGACATCGCAAAGCATCTGACTTATGAAAATGTGGAGCGCTGGCTGAAGGAACTGCGGGATCACGCGGATAACAACATTGTCATCATGCTGGTGGGCAACAAGAGCGATTTGAGGCACCTGAGGGCCGTGCCCACCGACGAGGCCAGAGCTTTTGCAGGTGAGCGGCTTTTTAATGATGTTGGATAAGAACAGATCTACTTCAGGTGTTAAAATATCTCTCATCTTGTGTTATATAGAGAAGAACAATCTCTCCTTCATCGAAACATCGGCTTTGGACTCCACAAATGTGGAGGAGGCATTTAAAAACATACTAACAGGTGGGTCCTGATTCTGATAAAAGGTGCGATCACAGTAGACAGAATGCAAGTCATTTAGTAAGTTAATTTATTTTTGTTGGTCAATGCGGCGAATCTGCTCGACCAACTCAAAACCATTGGGAAATCTTTCGCCCTTGTGGAAAATTGCAATTGAAATGACTGGATTTTGCCTGGAAAATTCACGATAAATGTGATCACGCCGTAACACATTCCCATTGGGCATCTCAAATGAAATGTCTTGTAACATAACTCTGCTCTTTTTGTTGCAGAAATCTATCGGATCGTGTCACAGAAGCAGATCGCCGACAGGTCCATGCATGACGAGTCTCCAGGGAACAACGTAGTGGACATCAGTGTGCCGCCCACTACTGATGGGTTAAAGGGCAACAAATTTCAGTGCTGTCAGAACCTGTGACCCCACTTCCCCCGGCTCTACCCCGACCCTTGGGGTTCAGTTCCCCTCTATTTATCTCGGCTTTGCTCCTGTGTGTTGTGCTATGGCTACGGCTCTTTCCTCTTTTTACCTTCTTGTGATTTCCACGCAAATTCTAGATGTCCCTTAGAAGCGTGAATCTCTAGGTAACATTCCTTGTCCTTTTTTGGGGGGGTTTGTGTTTGTTTGTCCCTGTTTTTTCTTTTTTCTTATTATCCACTCTGAATTCATGTTTGCTCGGCAAAATGTTTTTCCTCGGAAGTGATTATTCGGGCGCTGATCGTGTGATCCGCTCCTACGGAAAAGGGATGGTGAGGGATCAGTGTGTCTTCGGCTTCCAGCCACTCTGATGGGTATTCTCTGGGATCCACACTAAACATAAACTGTCTGTTAAGCCAGATCCCAGAGGGGACGTCTGGTCTGACTTGAGCTTAAATGGGCAAGTTCTTTGAAAAAAAAAAAGTGCACGTTTTGCGCATTCGTCTTGTTTGGATCGCGGGGATACCGAAGGAGGGCTGCTGTCATCTTTATTTCAATTATCAAACATTTCAAGCATCACACCCTTAGTCTGCAATGTTTTACTGGGCTGACGGGTGTGAAATAGTGCAATTTGATTGATGCAATCAGATTGCCGTATATATAGCAGTTATGTGAATGCGTCTACTAAGCATTTCATGAGAAATTATTCAAATAACAGTTATATATTTAAATATATATATAAACTATTCATTGCATTGCTGAGGTATTATATCTCTTCTGTGGGAAAATGCAATGTTCCGCAGTGTTTTAGATGGTCAGTTGTTTCACCGGTCTGTGAAAGCGTCACTATATATTCGATTGTTTGACTTTAAGTGATATGGCTATTTTGGAAATGCCTTATGTTTTCCCATACTGTGATTAAGATGCCTTTTTCAAGTGTGGTTATGTGACATTTACACATTTATGAAGTCACAACAGCTGTGTTGCCTTTTATCAGGTTACATAAAAATGGAAAATAAACCAAATTACTGTCACAATTGCAATCATGATTTCTTTTTTTTTTGACTCCATATTGCACAACACTCCTGTCAGAGCATGATATGTATGTCAGAGTCCGTACCTAAATAAAAGTGTCATATGTACCATGGTTGGCAATGGCATGACTCATGGGTCTATTGAGGGTTAGCTACAGTTGAGAAACGATCGAAAAACGCTCTATTATTCATGCCAGGCGAAGTCAACTTTGTGAAGAATCTACACGCCTATAGAATGAATATGCAAAATGCATACGCATGATGTCATCGTTTTCGTGTTTTTATAGTTTACTGTGAGGCGATAACGGCATAATTTTCAAAAAACTCTAAAACAATTTTTCAAAAGTTTGCTTTTTCAGGCCCCCAAAATGGTGTTGTCGTGTCAATAAACAGCCAAAATGCATACGTTTTCTGTGTCGAGTAACCGGCCTATTAGTTTCCATGTCCACACGGAATACACCAGGTTAAATACAAATTGCTATTTTGGTATTAATTATACAGTGTTTTTAATCGTTTAATCAGGATAAATACAAAAAATGATAGTGTTTTTAATCGTTTTTGCAGATCCATGTGAACGGGTCGTTTTGACAATGTTGTCATCTGTATGCGAAAAAACAGGAAGGAAAAACTTTTCCTTTTTTTTTTAGTACATTGTTGTCGTGTAAATGTACCCTAAAATATTAAAAACATTTCTCTTTAATAAAATATAATTGCCATAAAATATAAATATACTCATTGATAAACTCTAAATGAAATTAGAAATTGACTAGGCAATAAACTGAAATATGTTTGTTGAAGCACTAAACTTCATATATATAGCACATAATGGAATTGCTAAAAATATATAACAATGAAAGCTAATTCAAAATATTAATGAATCTAAAAAAAAATTGACAATGGTTTATCTGTATGTCAAAATTAATGTCTTGATGTTTTTTTTAAATTATGGCTTTGTTAATAGGAGAAAGCATATTTGCTATTTAGGATTTTAAACTAGTTTTAATTCAAGTGTTTACATCCAAAACTTGGTAAAAATGACATGCAAAAATCGACCCAAGACACTTAAAAAAAAAAACATTCATTTTGTTAAAAACAATGTGACCACATAATAAACTTCAAAATATAAACTCAAAATAAGTAAAATTAAGATTTTTAGATTACATTTCTTCAAAACACAGGAATAAAAGTTTAAGCACTAAAAATAAATAAATATTAAATTAAGTTTGTCTAAAAATAGACTCAAAATATTAGAAAGACTAAACCTAATTTTTTTGACACATTAAAAAATTGCAAGGAAAAAAAACATTTTTAGATTACATTTGGTAAAAAAATAAATAAAAAAAACAGGGAATAAAAGTGCACATTCTTATGCACCAAACTAAAATATTACAGTTAGTAATGTGTAAACGCATTTTGTTCACTATTGCTAAAAAATAATGTCAAAATGAAAGAATGATTCTCAAATCAAACCATATTTCCATCAAACACATAAAAGCTCCCCATGAGAAGTGAACAGTCCTAGAAATAACAATAGGCACTTCTCGGATAACGGTTATTCACAACGCCGTTTACGTAAATTCCGAAGCAGCGCTGCGTACAGAAGCCCCTCCTCCTACGCTCTTATCGTACACACTACACAGCGATAATCAGAGACGTCGGTAGGAGGCCGAGTCGTTTCGTTTGCTGAAAGGATCAAACCCAAAACAAGACTTGTACTTTTACCTTATCGTTTCAAAACAAGCGTCATTTTCAAAAGGAATTCACATTTAAACACAACAGCTCAACATGGAGATTCAGAAGGTAAGATTACACAATAAATGTTGTTTTAATCCATAATCCCAGGCTTTGGTGGCATATTTGGCTACATTGCTAATGTAACTAACGTTAGCAGCCTAATGCAGCTGCATTATTCCACATTCAATCTGACTGTGTCTCAATACGCATTGAATCGTTTTAATTTCAATTTAAACGAATAGTCTGAAATCTATACAACATTTAGCGCTGTATTAGAGGACATTTATGTTTCATTTGCAGCTTGTGATGTGTGCCAAAGGCCCACCCAAGACCAGTGTCAGACAGATCAGATCAAACCAGATCAGATCAGATGGTTTCAATGTGGACTGACACTATGTCAGCACAAGTGGATTTAACATATTGGTGATAAAGTGCACGTTCTTACACAAAAACGAAATATTACAAGATGTATAATTTGCATTTTGGGGAGCCTTTAATCTAAAATGGCAGTGCATTTATGCTGTTCATTTCTTGTCTCTTTTTCTGTCCATACAGTCCCGTGTTATGATGTTGGTTTTATTTAGATTTCATAGTCCAGCAAGTTATCATCCCACAAAATATGTGGTAAATAATGCTGTCTAGGTAGACTTCTTTCTTTCTTTCTTTCTTTCTTTCTTTCTTTCTTTCTTTCTTTCTTTCTTTCTTTCTTTCTTTCTTTCTTTTCTTTCTTTCGCACTGCTAAATGCAACCGAGGTTGCCCAAATTGCTTTACATTAAAATAAAAAAGAATAAAATATAAAACATGCATAGTAACAAATCTCACACCACATATACCACATTGAGATGACCTGTTATAAGCGGTCAGTGATAAATGGCCTTGAGCAAGTTCCTGAATATAGATTTAGCAGATATAGAGGCACCTCATTCCATAATCTCGGTCCCATAACAGCGATCACCTTTGTGATCACCGTTTAGTCCCCCTATCTTTGTATTGTTCAACTGGTTGAGGTTGATATGGGATTTAGAAAGTAATTTGTAATGCATTACATTTTAGAGAGAGTTGGCCTAAATTAGTACAGTAATCTTAATTACATGGTTGAAGATGCAATTAGTAGCTTGTGACTTTTATAGTAATTATGACTTTTTTGGGTAACTTACCCAACACTGATTATAATGACATATTGTGTTAAAAAATCCTCACGTTGTTTTAAACCTTGCCTGAATTTCTTCTGTGGAACACAAAAAGAGACGTTTTGAAGAATATCCAAGCTGCTCTTTTTTTATACAGAGTATAAGCATTTAGTGATTATGATTGTCAAGCTCTGAAATCAATTAAAATCCGTTTTTTGATTTTAAAATGTTTCTGACACTAAGTTTGGAATATAGTGGACAATCCACATTTCAAATTTTATAGTGCACGTTTAAAACTAAAATATGGTCCTAAAAATAAACTCTAAATAATAAAATAAACTTGTTTTAAAACTTGAGCTGTAAAGCTTTTTAAATGATCATTTTAGGGTTTACCACTGTAAAGGCCAATTCCCGCCGCACAGACAAACGTTAACAAACACGTTTGTTGGGTTTTGTTGGATCAGTGTGTTTCCCCTGTTGGTGTCTGTTGGAGTTTGTTTTCACATGACTGAACATGTTAAATTTTCAATTTTGTTTGTTGGGGCAGCAGTTATTTTTCATAAAATACCAACAGCTAACTTGTTTGTTGGTGTTTGTTGTCATTTGTCTGTGTGGTGTGAATTGGCCTTTAAATTGTAAAACAAAAAAAACATTGTTTTTGTAGCTATACTATTGAAACAGTAAGTATTTTATCATTTACAAATTGGCCACATTCACTTCCTTTGCAGGTATCTCACTGTAACTCACTGTAAGATTTTTGCTTCTTCTGAAAAAAAGGATGGACAAGTTATTTTTTGTGGTAATCAATATTATGCCACAAATCCTGTTTATTGAACTAAACTTGTATTGAACACATAATATTGTGTTAATAGCTAAAATTATAGTTATATAATTAAGGTGCAGTCCGTTTTCTGTTGTTCAGTGAATTTTTGTGAGTGAAATAGAGTCATTTCATTACGAATCCACACAATCTGGAAATTTGCATAGGTGATATATTTACCCATGCAGATTTTGCATTGGTTTCAGTTAGTCACGTGGATTCACAGCATTGACTCCTGTGTGGGCTGTGGGCTTCAGACATCACTTCACTATTGATGATAGACAATTTACCATTTTTCCCTGCACAATTTAGCCAAAATTGGCTATTACCCCTCAAAATGACAGTGTAAATGTTCCTTCTCTCTGCAGTGGTAGGGTCTTTGTGACTTGAGGTGTGGGAGCGAGGCTGCTCCCTGATTCCCCCCGGCGTTCCCCTGCCCCCCGCCCTCCTGGACGGCCCCGAAATGACCACAGGGGAGTGTTGCCACCTCCCAGGCTCCCTGTGTGACTGCACTGGCAACGCTGCCCTGTCCAAAACCGTGGAGGAGGCTGACAACCGCCGGGCCCAATACGTCACCCAGGTCACGGCCAAGGATGGACGTCTACTATCTACTGTTATCAAAGCCCTGGGCACCCAGAGGTAAACAATTCGAAACAATATTTAGTGTAATATTATTAAGCATGCAATTTAACGTAGTAGTTTTGACAAATACAGTCACGTGATGCTCATTTCCGTGACCTAGAGATAAAGCTGTTAACTTTGTTCTCTGTTAGCGATCGGCCAATTTGTCGGATCTGCCACGAGGGTCAAGACGTGTGCAACAGCGAGGGGCTTCTCTCACCATGCGACTGCACAGGCACGTTGGGCACGGTCCACAAGAGCTGCCTGGAGAAGTGGCTGTCCTCCTCTAACACCAGCTACTGTGAGCTGTGCCACACTGAGTTCACCATTGAGCGCCGGCCCCGACCCCTCACAGAGGTAACAAAGGTTAATGCCTGCGTGGCTCCGCCTAACTTTTCCCATCGTACATTTATTTATGTACATTTTTTAGAATAATTGTCATTATTATTGTTGTTATTTATGCCATTTCTACTTCTGCAAAGTTATTTATTTATTTCTATCTTTGATTTGTCATGTCTATTGTTAAGCTATACATGTCTCTTTGAAATTATCCAAACAATGCATTTATAAGTTACTTTACCTTTTTTATTTATTTATTTATTTATCCTTTATTTACAGGATAGCCTGAGATAAAATCTCTTCTTCCAGGATCTGACCAAAATGGCAGCACAAAAAGTTTCACGTATACAATACAAACATAAAACTAAAATTTTACCAGCACTATAAAATGCAACAAAGTTACTTACAAAAATGCAACAATGTTTCCTTTAAATTGGTCGATAAGAGATTTTTAAAAACGTTTAAAGAGGGGAAGTTTTTATCATATACTCTGCAGCTCATTCCAAAACCAGGGAGCATAGGAAAAAAATGCAGTTTTACCAAGCTCTGAACGTACTCTAGGAACCTTTAAAAGCAGTTTTGCACTAGATCTAGTGCTATAATTACAGATGCAATAAGATAATAGACGACAGATATAAATTGGTAATTTGCCTAACAATGCCTTAGCAATAAACATCAACATGTGTATTTTTCTCCTTTGAAACAAAGAAGTCCAACCCACCAATTCATACAAGGTACAATGATGCGTGAAGACACCGTCACAAGCGTAGCACTGGTATACACAATCTAATTTAAGAGATGACTGCATGCATAAATACATCACGAATCCATACGAGAGAACAGCTTTGAATAATTCTCTTTCTGCTTCAAAAGAAAACATTTCTTTAAACGAAAGAGGAAACCCAGTTTTGGTCTAAGCTTTTTCAAGAGATTTTCAATATGTACATTACAACCTAATTTTTCATCTAACCATATGCCTAAACATTTATAACAGTTCATTCTTTCTATACAGTCCCCCTCTAAACTTAAAATCGGGCGATCTGTGTTGATGGAACAATGGGTGAAAAGCATATAATTTGTTTTTTTTTTTGTGTTTAAAATTAGTTTCAAACTTGACAAAGACAGTTGCAACGACCGAAAAGAATCTTGCAAAAGCTCTATGGCTTGATTCAGTGAGTGTGCTACTGTATACATGACTGTGTCATCAGTATATAGATGGATTCTAGCTGGAGTTATCCCACAACCTAGGTCATTGATATAAATAGAAAATAAAATTGGTACTAAAACAGATCCCTGTGGGACACCATTTTTAATTGTTTGTTCTGCTGAAGTAAAATTTTCTACTGAGACGCACTGAGTTCTAATAAGTAATTATTAAACCAGTTTAGAGCTGTTTCACTAAACCCACACAAATAAGTCTCTGCAACAAGAGTTTATGATCTACAGAGTCAAATGCTTTGGAGAGATCTACAACTAAGGCTGCACAATGCTGTTTACTATCCAAACTTTCAATAATATCATTTGTGACCAGCATGGCTGCTGTTATAGTACTGTGACCTGATCTAAAGCCTGATTGGAATTCATTTAAAATTTTATTTTCAGTTAAAAACTGTTTTACTTGATCATTTACAAAAGATTCAAATACTTTTGTCATTACCGACAACCTTGAAATTGGACGGTAATTATTCATCTCAGATGGATCACCACCTTTTAATAAAGGTAGAATCCTAGCCGATTTCCATGCACTGGGAATAACATTAGAATTTAAACTTACATTTAAAATAGACGTGATGGGCTCTGTTATAAGATCTGCAGCAAATTTTTAAAAAATAAGGCTCTATTTTATCAGACCCTGCTGATTTTTTACAATCCAAGTTTGATAAGGCTTTATAAACTTGTGTAGCTAAAATAGGAGTAAAAGTGATCCGCTCAGAACAACATGAAACGTTTTCCACATTGCCTTCTATATTATGTTCCTTTAAATTACTAAAATCTGAGTTTAAATCAGCAGAGATAAAATGGCTGTTAAAGGCTTTTACAATATTTTCTTTGTCCCGAATTACACTCTCATTTAATTTAAAAAAATCCGGCAGACTGGTGAAGTTTTTTTTACCACAAACTGATTTAGTCAACTTCCAGAAATTAGTCGGATTGTTCAAATTTTCATTCATCATATTTATGTAATAATCACATTTAGATTTTTTTACCAGTTTTGTACAATTATTTCTTATTGTCCTATAATTTACCCAGTCCATGTTATTATTTGTTTTCTTTGCTTTAGCCCATGCCTCATCTCTTTTTTTTTAAAGTAAAGATATTGACTCATTAAACCAGGGATTATCTCTACTTCTTACTCTAAACATTTAAAGGGATACTCCACTTTTTTTGGAAATAGGCTCATTTTACAAATTGACTCCCATAGTATATTTTTTTTTCCTACTATGGAAGTCAATGAGACCAGAAACTGTCTGCTTACTGATATTCTTCTAAATATCAGAAAATCGGCTGAATGGATTTGAAAACGGTAAAACTCAACTGTTTAACTCTGGGGGAGTTGTAAAATGAGCCTATTTCCAAAAAAAGTGGAGTATCCCTTTAAAAGGTGCATGTTTATCTCATATAGTCAAAAAAGTAGATTTAAAATACTCCCGTGCTATATCAACATCGGGTATCTGTGAAACAACATATAAATCACTGTTATAAATATCTTGCAAAAAGGCTTGATCGTTAAAATGTTTAAATTGTCGTTTCAAGATAAAACGTGGTTTACTCTTTGGAATCCTGCAATTTCTTACACATACTATTGGACAGTGATCACTAACATCATTACAAAAAACTCCAACCGCAGAGAATCTATGAGGAGCATTAGTTAAAATAACATCAAGTAGCGTAGATTTAACCAGATCTTTATGATTTAACCGGGTGGGTAAATTTTTCAATTTTTATCAACTTTGAATTGCATTGTCTTTTAAAAATATTGTTCGAACTGGTCTGTATCTAAGAATGTCAATTGTAATATCGATTATTGGTTTTGGGAAAAAATTGCTGTTTATTAGGGGTGTAAGTGCTTCATGTCACGATTCAATACATATCACGATTCAATATTGCGGTACTCCAAGACATATGATGAAAGGGTAATGCTAAATTTGATATTACATTATTGGTGTACATGAATAGACTTGGACTTGGTGGTGATAACCCAATGCATAGGACAATAGTGACAGCAGAATAAAATACAGAATTATTTTAGACAAATATGCTTTGACTCTGTCACTGACTATATATATTTAGACACATGATTGACAAATCAAAGATATATATAAATTAAAGCTGCAAGCAGCATTTATCGGGGTTCAAGCAGTTAAGGCCTTTAAGGACATAAGCATTTAAGACATTAAGTTTTTTTTAAGAGGCTTTTAACCACTGACATATTAGATGTAAAAGACCATTTACAGCCAATACAGGCAATTTACCATAGCAATTTTACATTTATAGCGCCACCTATGGTCCGATCTCTATAAAATTTGGCATGCTTGTTACTGATGGTATGTTACACATGCTCACAATTTTTGTGAAGTTTTGAGGTTTTTTTTAGGATTTATAGGCTTTTGAGTGTATTTTGCCACGCCCATTTTCTAAATTACCCTTTTATAGCGAACCAAAGGGCAAATTTCAACTTTTTTTCGATAATTATTGATCTAGAGAGTCCAGAGAATTGTCCTAGACTGGTCTGGTTTTGATCCGGCGAAAAACCAGGGACTAGTTCGCAAAAGTAGGTTTTTAACATATTCGTGAATATTTAATGAACGATTTGATTGACAGCAATGGTTCTAGAGGCAAAGTTGTTCAGCTTGAGGAGATCTATCATATGATATGCATTTTGTGGGGATTTGTGCAACACCACGTGATTACAGAGCTGTAAAACTCATTAGCGCCAACTAGTGGCCGATTTATTTCAAAACTCTTACAGACCTCTTAGGCCATGAGTCGAACATGCCCATCGAGTTTCGTTCCGATTGGCCTCCGTTAACCTCGTCTCAACTTCTTTGGTCGATGGCGGCCATGTTTTTTGAGATACGCCAATGTCCTCTTACACATACATGGGGCCTTGGACCAAGACACTGCATACCAATTTTCAGGTCAATCGGACTAACGGTTAGTCCTTTATATGTTTTTTTCATGTTAGAGCGCCACCTAGTGGTCGATCGTCACGATTTTTTTTTTCTGTGACCTCAGATTGAACTCACGCACATGTTTACCAAGTTTGGTGAAGCTATCTCATTTCCTTCTCGAGTTATAGCCATTTTAGTAAAATAGGCTCCTCCCACAATGTTCATTTTGCACCCCCTAGCGACCGGAAATCGAAAATTAAACTTTTTTTCGATAATTATTGATCTTCAGACTCCAGAGAACATTTCTGCACTGGTTTGGTTCCGATCGGACGAAAAACCAGGGACTAGTTCACAAAAGTCGTTTTTCGACAAAATTCAAAATGGCGGAAAATCTATCATGACGGAAATTAAATCGGAAATATTCGTTGTTTTCGTCAGGTGATCAGCTTTCCAATGATATAAGACACTTGAGTCTACGACTAACGGTCTAGGAGTTATGAGCAGTTTCGCGCAATTGGTTGCTATAGCGCCACCTATGGGCCAATTGGGCTCATATTTTGATAACCTCTCCTCGATTTTTGTACTACCTTGTGCCAAAGTTTCAAGTCTCTAGCACTTACGGTTTGGGCTGCACGACACGTTTTACGGCGGAAGAATAATAATAATAATTAAAGCTGCTAGCAGCATTTAGCGGTGTTCAAGCTGTTAAGGCCTTTAAGATTTTTAAGCACACAAGCATCAAAAGACATTAAGTTTAATGTAGCAAGCATTTAACCACTGACATCATAGATGGAATAGACCATGTTTTAGCATGATTTACCATGATATGCCACATTTAGTGTGATTTTTCATGATTTACCATGTTCCAGTATGATTCACCATGAATCTAGCATGATTTACCATAGTTTACCATGATATACCACATTCTAGAATGATTTACCAGTATTCTAGCATTATTTACCTTATTTACTATGATTTACCATGTTTCTAGCTTTATTTACCATGATTTACCACGTGGCTAGCCATTATGTGAAGCATTAGAACAAATGAATTGATAAACTTTGACAAAATATGATTGTGTCATAATAGTAATAGTTATATAAGGGATTGTTAAGAGTCTAAAGATATGAATGCACATGTGAAAAGACTGTTAATAAGCATAATGGCCAGCAGAGGGCAGTAGAAGACTACTTATTGGCTCATTTTCATTTTGAACTACTTGGTTTCACCAGTATTCTTCACTAAAGCAAACCAGTGATATACCAAGTTCTAGTATGATTCACCTTGATTTACCCTGTTCTAGCATGGTTTACCACAACTGAACACATTTGAGTATGATTTGCCATGCTATAGGATGATTTACCATGATATACCACATTCTAGAATGATTTATCAGGATGTAGCATGATTTACCATGATTCATCACATTTCTAGCATGATTTGCCATGATACACCATGTAATAGTATTTTTTGCTATGATTTACCATGTTTCTATCATGATTACAGGCAATTTACCATAGGAAATACATGGTTTTAAAGCTTTTCAACAGTTATAGCGCCACCTATTGTCTGATCTCCATGAAACTTTGCATGCTTCTTCACCATGGTATGACTCATATGCTAACCATTTTTTGTGAAGTTCTGAGTTTTTATTTATGATTTATAGGCTTTTGAGTGTATTTTGACACACCCATTTTATAAATGACCCTGTTTTAGTGAACCAAAGGGCAAATTTCAACTTTTTTTCGATAATTATTGATCTAGACAGTCCAGAGAATTGTCCTAGACTGGTCTGGTTCCAATTGGGCAAAAAACCAGGGACTAGTTCGCAAAAGTAGGTTTTTAACATATTTGTGAATATTTAATGAACGATTTGATTGACAGATATGGTTCTAGAGGCAAAGTTGTTCAGCATTAGGAGATCTATCGACTGATATGCATATTATAGGGATTTGTGCAAACACCACGTGATTACAGAGCCGTAAAACTCGTTAGCGCCAACTAGTGGCCGATTTCTTTCAAAACTCTTACAGACCTCTATGGCCATGAGTCGAACATGCCCATCGAGTTTCGTTCTGATCAGCCTCCGTTAACCTGGTCTCATAGGTGCTCAAACTTCATTGGTTGATGGCGGCCATGTTTTTTGAGATACGCCAATATCCTTTTACACATACATGGCACCTTGGACCAAGACCCTGCATACCAATTTTCAAGTCAATCGGACTAACGGTCAGGTGGTCATAGCTCTTTTTATGTTTTTTTAATGTTATAGCGCCACCCTGTGGCCAATCGACGCAATTTTTTTACTGTGACCTCAGAATGAACTCATTCACACGTGTACCGAGTTTGGTAGAGCTATCTCTTTTACTTCTTGAGTTATAGCCATTTTAGTAAAATAGGCTCCGCCCACAACAATCATATTGCGCCCCCTAGTGACCCTGAATCAAAATTTCAACTTTTTTTCAATAATTATTGACATTCAGACTCCAGAGAACATTTCTGCACTGGTTTGGTTCCGATCGGGCGAAAAACCAGGGACTAGTTCGCAAAAGTAGGTTTTGAACAAAATCCAAGATGGCGGAAGATTTTTCCAGGCGCAAATAAAATCGGAGATATACGTTTTGTCCGTCTTGAGCCAAGGATTACAGGGATATAAGACACTTGATTCTAGGATAAATGGTCTAGGAGTTATTCACGATTTACTACTTTTGCTTGCTATAGCGCCACCTATGGGCCAATCGGGCTCATACTTTGATAACCTCTCCTCGATTTTTGTACTACCATCTGACAAAGTTTCAAGTCTCTAGCCCTTACGGTTTGGGCTGCACGATGCGTTTTACGGCAGAAAAATAATAATAAAAATCCTTACAAATACAATAGGTTTTCAGCACTTCGTGCTTGAACACCTAATAAAAATCAGTACAATTACAATAGGGTTTCAGCACTTCGTGCTTGAACCCCTAATAAATAAATAAATAACATTGTAGGCTTTTTACTAGTAACATAAGACATTTGGCATTATCAGGACCCACAAATATTCCTCCATTGCATTATTATACATTACATTCAACGTTATATATAGTAGTTTAATGTAGTACTGACTCTAAAACTTTTTTCTCACACAGTCATTTTTTTATTTTGGGTGAACTATCCACGATACATATTGTTGCATTTTTCTATTGCAATATATTGTGACACAATATTGTAACACCCTTACTGTTTATACATTTTCACTAAACCTCACATCATCTTCCAATAGTGGCTTAGGGACCCGGGCCCCCGGAATGAGAAGCGCACCCTCTTCTGTGACATGGTGTGCTTCCTGTTTATAACGCCCCTGGCGGCCATCTCTGGCTGGCTGTGTTTACGGGGTGCACAGGACCACCTGCACTTCAACAGTCGCCTGGAGGCAGTCGGCCTCATCGCTCTGACCATCGCACTCTTCACCATCTACGTCCTCTGGACTCTGGTAGTGTATTACAAACCATTCAAATGGATTTACATGTTTTATTCAGAATACTTAAATTGACTTGTCTGAACATGTCTGGGTCATATTTCAAAATTCTTCCCAAAATCCATAGAAAATCAATAAGAAATAATCATAATTTTGTGTTAAATATGTTTAAAATTTACAATTACCTTAATGCAATGAAATTTTATCTTCATTACTGCAATACAAAAAATATCTTGTTCGCTGTACAATAGTCCAAAAAAATAATAATCTTGTTCTCATTACCGTAATAAAAATAATTCTTGTTTTCATTACCGCAATGCAAAAAATATTTCATTCTCTTTACCATAGGCCATAAAAAATCTTGTTCTTATTACCGTAATACAAATATTTCTTGTTTTCATTACTGCAATGCAAAACATATCTAATTCTCTCTACCATACTCCAGAAAAAAAATCTTGTTCTCATTACTGTAATACAAAGAATTCATGTTTATTACTGCAGTGCAATAAATGTATCTGATTCTCATGAACGTATTGCAAAAAATCTCGCTCCTGACACTGTAACCACTCCTTTACAGTGTAAATCACGGGTGTCAAACTCAGTTCCTGGAGGATCACTGTTCTTCCGAGTTTAACTCTAACCCTATTTAAACACACCTGAACCAGCTTATTCAAGGGCTGCGTTTTAACTTCACTTTTAGAAATACACTTGATGACTTCCCTAAGCACTTTTCCCTCGAGGGAATCCCCTCTGATGTTTTGAAATGTATTAAACTTCAAGTGGGCAAGGGAATCAGTCTAATGATTCTAATCAATATGTACACTTCAGTCAGATCCATAGACCACAATGGAACGAGATTGTGACGTCGTACAGCAGATCGCAATAAAAGGTAGGGTAGGCAATTTGTGTTTTTTTTTACAGTTTTTGTTATACTGGTTGAAACTCTCTTTACATCCTGATAGCAATCAATAATAAAAGTGGTCGAAATATTAAAACATGTTCATATATCTTCTGTGGAAGTCTCAGGACCAAAAAAATTTCGTCCAATCATTGGATTCTGTCTGAAATTTTGGGAAAAAACTGGCAAAAAAAACTCATTCTTATTACTGTAATGCAAAAAAAAAACATGATGATTCTCATACTCCAGAATGATAGTTGGAGGGAATGTTCCTATACTTTCTTTTTGCACATTTTTTCATTTGATTTTGGCATGAAATGTCACCCAGGCATGTTCTTCATGAGATTCACCATTTTAATCTCATAAACCAAAAAAATTGTCCTTGTTTTGCAGGTCTCATTCCGCTACCACTGTCAGTTGTACTCCGAGTGGAGACGAACCAATCAGAAAGTCCGCTTGCTCATTCCTGACACCAAGGGTGCACACTCTACCCAGCATTCCCTGCTTTCCACAAAGCTGCTGAAAAAGACAGCAGACGAGACCATAGTATGAGAGACGTGGTGCAGGGGAATGTGGCCCGATCGCGGTGGTATTAGCGTGCTTCAGGTTCTCGACGAAGCGTCGTCGACTAGAACCGCGGCACTTTTGGATGCATTCTTTTCTATTTAATCCTTTTTATCTAAATATGTGAGCACTTCATTTATTTTTATTGTTTTGTTCATCAGTCTCTTAATATTTTTTGGAGCCTTTATAAGTGTGTTGTTTTAAAGAAACCTTTTATTTATTTGGGGCTTGAACAGCCAGGCTGAGGCCCCATACCGTTCAGTATGCATTGTATTTGAAACAATCAGAAATCTAACTTATGTGTATAGACAATTCCTTTGAGCACAGCGGCGAGGGATTACGACTTGAGTACGTACGGCTGCTGAAGCTTAAAACCAAACCTTTCTTTCATTTTTGATGTATTGTTTTTCTACTCATCTACCTTCAAGTACTTTCCATCTTAACCCTAAGCGATTCTCACGAACTTAGTCCTCGTGGCTCCTATACGATTTAGTCAATATAAATGTATAAATATAAACACACTAAGTGAAATAATAAGCTCTAAGCTTCAATTGACATGAGTATTATAGGGTGCTTTGTTAGGTGGCCTGGGCAATGAATGTGGAGGCTGATGTATTTCTGCTGCGATGTAGCGGATGTTTAAAATGTAGGCAGTTGATGAAAAAAAGAGTGCAATAACACGCCGCCATTGGCATGATTCTGCCAAGGACACGCAGGTTTTCATGCATGCCTATTTCATTTTGCAAATCTCATCAAATTGGTGACTGTTCGTGTACAAATCAAAGGCTGTTTTGTCCAAATCAAATGGTCTCCGAACAACGTAAAACAGCACAACGGTGGTTCTAAAGTCGTAGCACTTTCTGACGACGTAGCCTAGATGTGAGCTGATAAAATGTAGATACGTGTACGCTTTTTGGGATGCAAATGTGTGGCAACTTTATTTGTTGTCGTTGAGTTGTTGTAAGTGCAGATGCAAACAGACCTCTACAGTTCATTGTTCTGAATCACTTTCAAATGGCTCTAATCATTTTCCCCTTCATTTTCAGTACGTTTGAAGACGAATGTGTATGTGTGTTTACGGTATGCATTTTGTAACCTCTGGCTCTTTGTGCTGTTCAGTTAGTATAAAATGGCTGAGGTTAATGATGGCATACTTGTAATTTTGTAGCAGTTTATCTTGTGAAAGATGCAGGTCAAGCAACAGTGCAAGTCAAACATCATTGCCAGACCAGTAATAAAACCGTGGCCCTGCTTATCAAGCAATCTTTTAGCTGTGTGTCGTATTGGTGCAAGAATCTGCAGAACACCAACCATCAGAGCTTTTAGTTCCCCTACAGTAATGTAACGTGTAACCTGTGGGAATAGCTCTTTGGGATACGCAGTGTTGTAATAATTGCACATTTGTAAAGTAGACTTTTTGCACCATATGCTGTGGAAGATCTAGGTCTGAAAGAGCGCAAATTGTTTGAGGCTTGAGCTTTTGGCGGTAAAGATCACTAAAATAATCGTTCACCTGAAAATGTCATTATTTACTCACCTTCATGTCGTTCCTAACTTGACTGCTGTTATTTTAATCGTATTTTAATCGATATTGACGAATCATAACTGGTACATCTACCGCTACATGACCTATGTGATTGTTTCCAAGTCCATATGATAGATATAGATAGATATAAATGCAATCTAATTTGCATTTATGTTGAGAGTCAGAAATGTCTGATTTGCCATGCCTAGTTTATTTTTGAAAGCTTTTCAGTGAATTACAGCTTACATTTTGGCCTTCGTATGAATTTAGAAGAGTTGGAAATATAGTGCACAAGTTGTATGGACCACTTTTTTTTAACCGTTCTGGAAACATCTGTGGGTTTCACATAAAAAAGACTGGAACGACCCTGAGGGTGAGTAAATAATGACAGTGTTGAACTGTTCCTTTAAGGCTAATAAATTAAGCTACCCAAGATATGTAGGTCCATGAATTCCTTTATTGTAAATTCTGATGCGTCTCAATTGTAAATGTGTAGATAAACTGATGTCTCTGTTATTAAGAAGTGTTGTGTGCTGTAGGTCCAGGGTTCTCTGTGTGTGTGCGTGGTGTGTGTGTGTGTGTGCGCGTGTGTGTGTGAAGCAGACAGGCCCATGAATGTCTGGATTATTTGCTGACCACTTTTTTTTAAAGAACGCAGCTGATCAGCCTGCGGTTAGACGCTTGTAGTTCACGCGGCGCTGACAAAGTTCAGTGCCAAAAACAAGCGAGTTTGAAACCAAAGGGTGCTTCTGTAGTTGGAAATTCAAACATGCAAATGTTTTCCCCTCAAATTCATCCATCCCCCCCGGGGTCTCCCGTGAGCTCATTTTGCTTTGGAGAATGGGAGAGATGTCACCAGAGGAATAAACACTTTAATGTAAAACCGTGTTCCTCTCTAAATGGGTTTTTTGTAAGGGAAAAAAGTGGTGCAATAGATACACAACATTTATTTGTTGATAATTTTGGTATTTTTAAAGGGTTTTAGAAATAATACATCTTTATCATTGTCCTCTTTCCCATTGCTCAGTGATTTCAGAAGGAAGCTGCTCTTTTGTGTGCTATCTCATTGTCGTGCTTCCACTTGCTTTCTTCTCTTTTTAGGCCATAACCTGGTTATTTTGCAATGTAAGCTAATACATCAAGAGTGCAATTTCAAAAATATTACAATGCAATTCTTACCTATAACCTTAACAATACAATACATGAATGGTATAAACATAGATGTAGATGTTATTGCATATGAAGGACTTTAGGAGGAGAGGGACAATGTTGAACTCATACTTTTATTTTTTATTAACTTGCAGTGGATGCCAATGAGCTGGCCACAATATGCAACCCTGCAAGTGCAGTTCAGCAGCTCAAATGATGTTACTTATCTGTTCCTCCAATGCATGCTTTCTTATTTAAATACAATGTCACCTTCACTAATTTATAATGGAAATGCGGTTTCTGTTGTAAATTTCTGAGGGTGTTTTTAGCTTTTGTTGACGTTTTAAAAAGGAGACATTTGCAAAGCGGATCTGAACTTAATTGTAAACTTGTTCACATAGTTTGTTGATTCAGTTGAAATATCTCTAATTTTGCCTGTGTGTGTGTTTTAATGTATTCATACTGTATATCATTTTGCTTCTGTTTTGTTTTCATTTGTTCATGGAGCACAGGATTTGTATCACTCTGAACTTTTGCAAAGTATACAATGTTTATGTTGTGCAGTGGCTAAGAGAAAGATGTCTGTAATGTCCTCACCAAAATATGTTGGTGCTTTAAATCAGCCAAGAAAAGTGTGCAAAGCAAATTAAAAATGATGCTCTGGATCTGATAACTGTGCGGTTGTTTTTTCTAGAGATTGCTAAATGGCCGCACAATTTCATAATGACTTTAAACAACCCATTTATTTTGATAATACATTGTACATTTTCATAGGAATGTAATCCCCCTCCCCCAGGATGTTGATTTTTAACAAAAAAAGAAGAATTGAATTGCAACAGTGTCCAAAAGTTTGCCTATGTGCATTTAGTCATGAAGTTTCCCACCAACGTGTCATTTCCACAACATTTATTGTGATGGAAATTACATTTCAAACATTTATGAACAAAACCATGTCAATCTCATGCTAACAGATACTTACATAATTTGCATTATGTGTATACTAAATATAAAGAGATATTTTCCATACGTGCATAATTTGACAAAATAACAGCTTGAATTGAAGTGACAAACAATATATGATATTTAACTTGATTTCTTCTCACATATTTCAACTTTTCACCAACAGTTATCTCTTTGATGACACACAGATGTAACTTTTGAAAATACTGTACATTAGAAGTTGAATTGTGGTGGAAATGATGGGAAAGCCACATCTTTTTATAATAAATATTGAATTGAATGATTATTTCACTCTTTTTGATTAGAAGGTGGTTTTAAACATTTAATTTCATATTTGTTTTATTTATTTCCATAGATCTTCAAATAAAAAAGAAGAGGTTGAAACTTGTAAATAGAACGCCACCCATTAAAGGGATAGTGGGAACACTTTACAATAAGTTTAATTAGTTAATGTATTAACTAACCATGAGCAATACATTTGTTGCAGTATTTATTCATATTTATTAATGTTATTAATAAAAATACAGTTGTTGATAGTTTGCTCGTGTTAGTTCACAGTACATTAACGAATGTATAACTAATGAACCTTATTGTAAAGTTGTGTTACCGAGATAGTTCACCCAAAAATGAAAATTCTGTCATCATTTACTCACCCTCAATTTGTTCCAAACCTGTATGAGTTTCTTTCTTCTGCTGAACACAAAAGAAGTTAGGCTATTTTGAAGAATGTTGGTAAAAGTTTATGTTCCCCGAAGTCAATGGGGTCCATCAGCTGTTTGGGTCCTGACAATCAAAATATCAGTTATACATATTCGGTCATAATATAATGGTTATAACCGGTTATAACAACACCTACTTACAGGGCGCTTTCCTGGGAGTTTTAAACGAGAACGCGCGTCCAGTGCGCGTCACACATAGTTTCCCATCATGCCTTTCTTCGCCTCCAATATCAGCTTCGCTCCCTTTGCGTCGCCGCCATTTCACCAGACGAAGGACTCAAGCAGCGCCTAAACATTATTTGCAGTAGTGGAGAAACATCACCTCACCGATACAGCAAACACGTCTGAGCATTGTTTTTACGACTTTAAATTCGTGTTTATATTTATCTAGGCCTAGTCTGAGTGGTTTAGAGCAGCTTAATCTGAAAGAGGAGGAAAAACGCAAACATCTGAAGGCAAAATGTCGACTGAGGCTTCGCCAGAGAAACCAGGCCAAGGGTAACGCGACAACTGCTTGTTTTTTTTTCTACACGTTTTGCTTTTTATGTTTAAAATAGTATTAGATGGCGTGTATATTTTAATGATAATAATCGTAATAGCTAAGCTGCAGTAAAATATCATGGTTTTTTGCTTAAGGACAAACTCGTTTGGTTGGTTCATATCCTGATGAAACAAAGAGTCGTTGGATTCAAAATGGCTGGAAACAAGCTAAGGAAACATCATGCATGAAATGTGTTTTATACACGAAATAAAGCATATAGACGACATATGAAACACTTTTTTTTTGTTAGGTAACAATCACAAGACCGAGTGTCCTTTGTTTGCTGCTTGGCCTAAGTTGGTTGCATGTGTTCAGTTTGTGGCCCTGGTTAATGAATTGATTTTTTTTGAACGCATTAACATCAAAGAAACCGTTCACTTAATAGTATTATTTTATATATTAAAGAAATTAATCAATTTATGATAAATTTGATCAACTAAAATGTAATTTACTGGTTTCCAACACACAAACCTGTTGCCAGGTTATTGTTAGACAAAAGATAAAACAAAACAAATATTCTTATATTAATGGCAAGTATATTTTCGGAAACTACAAAAACATTTGATCTCGAACTAGTTAGAGGGAAGTTTAAAATAACAATGTTCAACCCTGTTAGACTTTTTTTTTTATTCTATACTTTTTATTTCTTTAACACAGAAAACGTGTCACAAATTGATTCTTTAAAATTTAGGGTGGAAAAATTAAAACTGTACAATGAATAAAAAAAACACAACTGCTCACACAAAATGTAGTTTTATCTCCTGAGTTTGAGTTTGCATGTTTTCTTTTCCATACAGAAATTCAGTGAACGGCAAGTCCAACCATGAGTCGAGAAAGGAGAGGCCCCAAAAGCGTGGTGGCGGGGGACGATTTGAACCTTACGGAAACCCCAACAAGAGATACCGTGTGTTTGTCAGCAACATTCCCTATGATGTTAAATGGCAAACGCTGAAAGATCTCATGAAGGAAAAAGGTAAGGTTTTGTGCTGCTTGGTTTTATATCCCGGGTTAGGTTAGGACCTTTTTTTAGTTTTGGGGGTTTTGAAGGTGGCCAACTACACAGTTGCTTAAGGTCAGAGGATAAATATCCCATCATGGGGAAGTGGTCTTGGAAAAAAAGGCTGTTTGAAAAGTGTCTTGAGGGAAAAAGGCTGTTGTGGAAAAGTTAAATTATTCAAGATTCCTAATGTGGCTTGATGGCACTTTAACCTTGTGCGAACTGCACATACATTTAGAACAGAGTTTAATCCATTCATATGAATCTGATGCCATCAATCGGTCTCTTTGGCTTTGGAGAAAGTGTGTAGATTTCACCCTAACCTGTTGGATAGTATTTCAGAACAACCCATGAGTGGTCACATTTTTCCCAATCCATGTGTAGTACCCCCCTCCATGCCTAATGAATCTTACGCATGGGGAATTTCATGTGGAAATTGTTGCTTGTAGAATTAAATTGCATTTTCTTTTTTAGGTTTGCCAGAGTGAATGTTGTTGCAGCAGATCTTCATTATTGTGCCCATAAAAAAATGGATGTGTGATTGATTTCTGGGGGTACAGGTCTACAGAGTAAAGCAGCTTCTTAAGCTGGTCCTTGTTTTATCTTATGGACAGACGTTCTTGCTGGAGAAATGCCAGGTGGTTCTTCGATGTAGTTTTTGACAAACAGACTAGACCTTGTTTTGGTTTGCAGTCTCATCGGATGCAAAGTCAGCATCTAATCCTATTCTTGAGTGTTCATCCAACGGGACTTGTTGGAGCTGGTTTGGCTAATCGATTAAATTCAAGAGTCTCAATGCCAATTGTTTAGTTGGGAAGCCAAGTTGGTTCCAGGTGGATGAGGTTTCAGTTTCTGTAATTTCAAAACATTTATTTTAAAACACAGATTTAGCTATTTCTATTTAGTTACTTTTTTTTTTTTGCCTTATCGACACGGTTTAGGTGTGTTGAATGTTTTGGAGGTAGCCGAAGACGTGTTAACCTTAACAGACGTTTTCATTGACGTCCAACAAAGGCCTTAGTTGGCAATCCATCCAATTTTCGATGGCTCGGGAGGTAAAAATCCTTTTGGTCAGTCTTGGATGTTGAGGATCCCAGCAAGGACAGCTTAAGAAGTTTTCCTTAACCATTTACAGCTTGCTTCTTGTAGACCTGTACCAGAATTTGTGCTGCTGAGGTGCTGGGGGAGGAGGCTCTGGACTCGCAGGCCGAGCTCACTCTCACCGTCCCCCCGTTTGTGTCTGCTCTAAACCCCAATTGTTCTCTCGGCTTCTCTCCCCTTGGTGTGTGTCGTCTGGAATCTGATTTGTAGTGGGTGAGGTAACGTACGTGGAACACTTAATGGACGGAGAAGGCAAATCAAGGGTAAGTGCAAGAGACGAACCTCCCTTTGTCCGCTTGAGTTCTTACATGTACTCTTAGATTTTAATGTGGGATGTTCAGGACTGGGTTGAGAGTTCAAAATGTGTTGTCTTGGGTGGCATTCGAACAAAAATGGACGCCGACTGCGGTTCTGAGTGGAACCAATTATATAGTAATTCTGGTTTTTGTTTGATTTAAGAGGTAGCTTTATTGCACTGCGAGTCTCATTTCGGACTTCAGGTGGTGTTCAGTAACTAAACAAGGATAACATGGCGTCAATGATTTGTTGAGTGAATCTAGTGGGATAACAACAGAAATGGAGCTTGAATGTGTAATTGGAACTGAAGGCCTGTTGTGTATTCTGGTCAATTAATCCTGTCAGCCATTTTGAGTTTGGATGTAATTATGCACTAAATGTAACTGTTTTGCACTAAGTGAACACCACAGAGAAGTATTATATGAATATATATATATATATATATTTATCAATTTAGTGTATCTGAAGTATTTTTTTTAAAGGTTTCCTGAGTCAGTTGTCATTGATGTCCTGTGGTTTTTTTCTAATTGTCTCTCTCATTCCCGTTTTATTTGTTCGTTCATCCTGGCTGGTATGCTGACTGAACAAAGGGTTGTGCGTAAGTATCATTCTGCCCATCAATCATTTCTCATATTTGTCTGTTCTGCACTTCTCTTGCTAACACTTTTTTATTTTATTTTTTTACATTTTTTTAAAGTGTGGTTGAGTTTAGAACTGATGAACTCATGAAAAAGGCTGTAGAAAAAGTCAACAAACATGTCATGAATGGCCGTCCTCTTAAGGTCAAGGAGGTGAGTGCATCTTGTAGATGAAAAAAAAAAACTGGGTAAAAGGATATGATTCCAGTCTTTTGGTGACATTCAATTTCTCTGTGCATTATTTTTGTCTATTGTTCAGCCCAATTATGAACAAACTCCCCTGTATTTCTCTCTTAGGATCCAGATGGAGTGATTGCCCAGCGTGAAGCTAATCGGGCTCATGGGGGCGGTGGTGGCGGTGGCGGCGGACCACCAGGCATGGGTGGAGGAATGGGAGGAGGCATGGGAGGTGGCATGGGTGGAGGCATGGGGATGGGCCCAGGGCCTGGCGCTCCTCCACTGGTCAACATCCCTCCCAGTCTCATGAACAACCCCAACATTCCCAATGAGATCATCCATGGACTCCAGTCTGGAAAAATCGGAAGCACCATTTTTGTGGCCAATGTAAGAGTTTGAATTCGCACTGTAACCAAACGTTGAGTTTTAAAACGTGAACCCTGACTGTTCATATGGTATCTGTCTGCACAGCTGGACTACAAGGTTGGCTGGAAGAAGCTCAAAGAGGTGTTCGGAATGGCTGGAGTGGTTGTGCGGGCTGATATCCTGGAAGATAAGGATGGGAAAAGCAGAGGCATGGGAACGGTCACGTTTGAGATGCCCATTGAGGCCGTTCAAGCAGTCTGTATCCTTTGCAATAGCTTTTGATATGTGGAAATGGTTGGAATGTTACTTATTGTGCAAATATAAAATGTGCGATGCTTAAAGTTTTCCTTAATGGATGTTAGCCATGTTCAACGGACAGCTCCTCTTCAACAGGGTCATGCATGTCAAACTGGTAAGTAATCATGTAGGTTTAGTGATACATTGGCAATATGATTGTAAGCTCAGTGTTTCCCCTAGGTTTACAGCTTTAGGGGGGGGGAGGGGGGGGGGGTCGGGGGTTGATAATTCACCTCAGGGCACTCATTGGGATTATTGTAAACATGCAAACACAGATAGAAAAGACATGCCATCGTGAAAATAAGATAAATAGAATCAGAATCAGAATCAGCTTTATTGCCAAGTAGTGCTTTCACACACAAGGAATGTGCTTCGGTAGCAAGATGCTACCATGGCTGCTATAATCAGCGCCAATCTTGAGAAAAAATACAGCATGACATGAGGAGAGGTGAGGTGAAAAAAAGGCGACCCCCAGACTATGCGGTTCACATGGCAAATAACGTATTACCTAAGGGTTATTTAGTTTGTTTAATAAAATAAATTGTAATCTGGCACTAGAAAGAAAATCAAATCAAATTTACTTGACCTTCAAGGTAGGGGGGGGCGAGCCGTTAGGGGGGGGGGGGGGGGGGGGGGGGGGTACCATTATATGATTCTATCATATAATGGTAGGGGAAACACTGAAGCTCATTTAAATCTGCCTCTTCACATTGTCATTGTCTTTTCAGGATGAGAAATCCCTTCCCAAAGGTGACTTTGCACCCCCAGATCGTCCTCCAGCACTCCCTCGTAAGTGTTGACTTCATATTCACGTTTGCCATGTGAACCGTCATCTTGCAATTGGCTATTTTTTCCCCCCTAAACCAATTCCCACAATCTCATGCAGGTGGCCTTAGCGGTATCGGTCTTGGTCTGGGACCCGGCGGTCAACCCATCGATGCTACCCAGCTCAACCGGGGTGGAATGGGCAACATGGGACCAGGAGGTAAAAGCATGTCGCCTTTTGAATTTTTTGGATTGTTTGTGCATGTTCACTGACCATCATTCCCCACCCCTCTCCATGAATTAATTTTCTTTATAGGAATGGATGGAATGGGATTTGGTGGCATGGGTAGAATGGGAGGTATGTGTTTTTCAGGACATCTCATCAGCCATTTTTTTTTTGTGCCTGTTTTGGACTATTTTGTAGATCTGGAAGGAACTTGCAGGGGTATGATTTGCATGCCATAGTTCAAATGGCGGTCAGTCCATTTGGATGGGTGGTATCCAAACTGCATTACATACTAACTGTGCAATAACTCCTGAGCAGAATTTTTATATATAATTAAGTCACTACATTTTATCTTCAAGAATTTAAGTTGCTGCTTATTTTATGTACTAAATCAATAATGTTTTTTTTGTGTATTCTGTAGTATGAAAATTACATGTGTATATATGAAAAGTACATAGTGTATATAATAATTATAATATTTCAGGGATGGATAATTTTGGAGGAGGCATGAACAACATGGATCGTTTTGGACCCTCTGGAATGGGAAGAATGAATGGTAAATGTTTACAGTTATTGATTTTTTTTTTTATATCTTGTTTGCTCTTCAGTTTCAAGTTTGAAACCTTTATTTTTTTTATTGCAGATATGGATCGTGGAATTGGCGGTGGCTTTGATAGAGAATTTGGTGGTCGTAATGACATGGGAATGTCCCGTAGCAACTTCGGAGACTCTTTTGACCGAGGAATGGGTTGGTGATGTTTAATCTTTCCTTTTACATTTATTAAATTCTAATTTTATTTAAAAGTTTTTATATAAAATTTTGCTTTTTAATTGATTGCCAGGAAACACCATGGGAATGGATCGCATGAATTCTGGCATGGACCGGCTTGGTGGTGGTGGTGGCGGCGGCGGCGGTGGCGGCATGGACCGCATGGGAGGACTAGACCGAATGGGAATGGATCGCATGGACCGCATGTCTGATCTGGACCGTTTAGGAACTGGCTTTGACAGAATGGGTTCAGGGCTTGACCGGCTAGGGCCCAGTATGGATCGGCTGGGATCAGGCATCGACCGCATGAGCTCCAGTGTGGACCGCATGGGCCCCGCAGGGTTCGACCGCTTGGGCCCGTCCAGCATGGATCGTATGAGTGGCGGAATGGACTTTGCCTCTCCTATGGGTATGGACAGGATGAACACGGGCCTCGACCGAATGGGTACTAACTTCGACCGCATGGGCTCCGGTGGCATGGACCGCTTCCCCTCCTCAGGTCTTGACCGCATGGGTACCAGCATGGATCGAATGGGCTCTGGTGGCGTTGGTGGTCAATTTGATAGACCTGCTGATATGGACCGCGGCAACTTCGGCACTCCTTTCAGTGGGTCTGGACAAGGAGGTCCAGGGGCTGGCGGAGCCATGAATGCCAGGAAGGGCTGCCAGATTTTTGTCAGAAATGTAAGTGTTTGATCTTACTTTTTTAAAGCTAATAATAAAGAAATGCAGGAAATCATGTATGATCACAAACGGTTATTCCAATGTTTATACATTAGGATTTGCTTGGAAAGCAAAAAGTTATGTTCCTGCCCACAGAGCCTTTGTTATATCAGCAGACGAGAATAGTTGTCATGAAGAAAATGCCATGTGTATATAACTTTTCCTCCATTTGTAATGTAATTGTCTATTTTTACAGCTGCCCTTTGACTTCACTTGGAAGATGTTGAAGGACACTTTCAATTCATGTGGTGAGGCTTTTTTTTTTTTTCATGTATAGCAAACCCATTCATTTTCTGCTTTGACGTTTCTCGTTTAATTAATCGTTATGATGTGCATTTTTCTACCAGGCCTTGTGCAGTATGCGGACATAAAGATGGAGAATGGCAAATCCAAGGGCTGTGGTGTAGTGCGCTTTGATAGTCCGGATACTGCCGAGCGAGCCTGTCGTACCATGAATGGCTACCGGCTCAATGGGCGAGAGATTGACGTCAGGATTGACAGAAATGCATAGTCGTCTTTTGCCTTCTGCATATGATTCCCTCCACCCCACTCACTATGCTTTCCAATTGATTTGTCAAGTTACATATTTGTATTTGTGCCGAATGGTACACTTTTAGTTTTGCTTATGACTTTTAGAGACCAAATGTTTTTTTTTCTCCCCACTTTTTATTGTGATGCTTTCCAAGAAATTGCCTTTGTTAAAGGTTTGCTAATAAATCTCAACATTGAGAACTTAGACAGTGATGTGTGGTCCTTTTTAGTCATTATTCTGCAATTCTGGTGTGCCTACACAAACCTGGCTACCTTGCCCTGACACGGCTTGGGTATCGAGTATTGATTGGAACCGAGCTTTGCGGGTTTTTTTTCTTTTTTTTCTCTCCCCGGAATTGTTTAAATTTCGATTCCTAGTCCGCCGTCCAGAAGAAACAACCGCTGAACACCAACGAAGAAGCGTCCACTGGAAGTGTTGGCATAACCGAGCAAAGCAAATCGAGAGTCGTCCTAATGCTGCGTTCACACCAGACGCGAATAGCTCGCCAATGCTTGAACACTGAATCCATTCGCGTGCGTAAAAAATAGTATTTGTGTCTATATAAACAGACATTGTAAACTGAAAATCGGGTCTGTCCCCATTCACACCGCAGGAATTTTTTACGCGCGTAACCGTCTTTGCATTGATTTAACATTGAAATCACTCGCATCAGACACTATTCGCGTCTGATGTGAACGCAGCATCAAATCAAATTCAAACAATACCCAACCCTAGATCTGACTAAACTTGCATTTATGCAGTTGGCAGATGCTTTTATTGAAAGAGGTGTTTAAAAATGAATGGAAAATTGTGTAATTTTTCCTAATACATGTGCAGTATTCATTTTAAAGTTTGCTACTTTCTTTTTATTGGTTTAGAACCTGACTAAGCCCTTTTCCACGTTAGACCATTTTAATACGTAGGAAATTCTGAATGGTACAAGAAACGACTAAAATCTAAAAATCAACAAGAAACCTGTGAATCAAGAGTTGTATTTATTTTAAGGGTTTTAACAATGTACACACATGGGTCCATTGGTTGTCTTTTTTATGTAGGATAAATGTATATGCTGTACATTGATGTAAGTAGACTCATGTTTTGTCATGCTCTTGATATTGAGGGGGCACACAGCTTTTTGACCACACACAAACACAGCTCATCTGTTGGAAGAGTAAGCGATTGATACAGTTGTATGTCTGAGAACGTATAGACTTTACAATCTGAACTGTAAAATTTATACATAGGATACAAAGAAAGCCTAGACTTAACAAGAATTGGCGCAATGTCCTCAACACTGGAATAATGGGTGGGTTTTGTGTGGAACTAGGCTTGGACATCTTTTGCAAAATAAAATACAAAATAAAAGTTCAAATAACATTTAAAATATATTTTATATGTATTTAAAGATCTATATACAAATTCTCTAAGACAGAAAAAAACACTGAATCAGTGAATTTTTTTATAACTACAATAGGATTGAGGTTGGCAAAAAAAAAATTAAGGCAACCAAAATTTGTGTGTGCTACACTTTACAAATATATTGCTGCAGTAGTCCTTTTATTTTAGATACAACAGCAATAGCAACTGGCCACATAAGAATCAGTGTCACACACTTCCATTGTAAAATGATACACTCGCTTACTCAAAACCACAAACACGCTCAATGCATAGGCACACACACAAATTCTATACATATGGATTTACAATTTAAAACTTTAACTGAAATATTTCTGATAGTGAAATGATTGTGATATGGTAAAAATTTGTTTGACATATTTGGCCTCCCACACAATAATTTGGTCCCATCTTCCGGTTTAACCTATCTTAATAGCCCCGATGATGGGGTATCCAGAAATTTGAATTAAAATTAATATTAAAGAAATGGAACACAATATGAACTCATTTGGGATCATTTGCAAGAATGCAGATTAATTAGAAATAAAACAAAAGATTTTGCATTTTTTTCAACGGTTAAGGAACAAAGCTACTGATAACCAACATGCATTAACAACCAGAGTAGCATAAATAAAGCATAATTAACCATAAAATATCTTTCTTTTTTAAATTAAGGTCACAGCCTACAGCCCAAAAAAAGTAAATAAATAACAGCATACAGCCCAGTCTTAGGAGTCGTCTTGCATTCCAGAGCTCAAATCGGAGAACACGTTCACAGTATGTAAATTAGACAATGAACGAATGAGCAAAACAATTGAACAAAATAAAATAATTAAACATATTAATTTTTCCTCATAAATACGTCTGGACGTTGGTATTGCTACTCGCTTGGTGTTTGTGAAGTGGGTGATGGAACGATGAAAATGAAGCTCCAGTTGCGAAAATTCCGACAGTAGCGTCCGACCAGATGAGCTTCCGGATGTGATGAGTCTGAGTCGTCCATACTCCTCTCTCCTGAGGTCTGATTACTGTTGGGACACATTAATAGTGTTTCAATACTGTGGCTTAAGTGTAAATTAAAGAATGCGCAGGAAATAATCGTCAACTGTCAACATCAAGAATTACAAACCCAAGGACGACCACGACACGGTGCGCACTTACTGTTTCACTCTCCTCTTCGTCCTCTGGAAGGGTCTTTGACCCTGTGCTGAAGTGCAGAGGAGAATACACCCAGCTTTTGTCTTCTGGAGGCTGCTGGTACACAACCAAGACAGCAGAGGGTGCCAGAAGGGGTGGAGACACACAGATGCAGCCAGTAGAAATATGCAGAGAGGAAGACAGACATGAAAACAAGAGTGGCAGAGAGGAATATTAGAAATGCAGTGGGTAGAGAGATAGATACGGAAGCCCGCACATAACATGCAGTGAAAAAAAATGTCGTTTTAAGTCAATAATGGCCATGTTGTTATAATTAATTCCCTTGATTTAGTTAAAGGGATACTCCACTTATTTTTGGAAATAGGCTCATTTTACAACTCCCACAGAGTTAAACTGTTGAGTTTTACCGTTTTTGAATCCATTCAGCCGATCTCCGGTTCTGGCGGTACCATTTTTAGCATAGCTTAACATACATCACTGAAGTGGACAGTCACAAGACCATTAGTATTTCTCCAAAAAAAATGACCAAAGAAGTGTTTTGATGGTTTTCCTATTTAAAACTTGACTCTTCTGTAGTGACATTGTGCACTAAGACCGACGGAAAATGTAAAGTTGCGATTTTCTAGGCTGATATGGCTAGGAACTATACTCTCATTCCTGCATAATAATCAAGAAACTTTACTGCCGTACCATGAGTGCAGCAGGCGCAATAATATGACGCAGCGCCTGAAAATAGGCTACCTTCCGTCAAAATAACGGAACTATTTTCAAGAAAATCGCAACTTTACATTTTCTGTCGGTCTCAGTGCACGATGTAACTACAGAAGAGTCAAGTTTTAAATAGGAAAAACATCGAAACACTTTGGTAATTTTTTTTTTGAGAAATGCTAATGGTCTTGTCCACTTCAATGATGTATGCTAAGCTATGCTAAAAGTGGTACCGCCAGAACCGGAGATCGGCTGAATGGATTCAAAAACAGTAAAACTCAACAGTTTAACTCTGGGGGAGTTGTAAAATGAGCCTATTTCCAAAAAAAGTGGAGTATCCCTTTAAATCAAAACAAGGGAATGAATTAGTTCAAAATGGCCACGATTTACTAAAACGAGGAAACAAATTCTTTAATTCGTGGCTATTATTTAACTAAACCTAGTGAACAAATTAGTAAATTGTGGCCATGATCTGCTAAAGCGATAGAACGAATACTTAGTTTGTGGAAACGAATTCGTATTTTGTGGCCAAGATATATATTCTGCATGTCATATAGATAAGATTTGTTATTAACGTAAATAATGTTGAAAAAGTAATCTACATTTTTTGATATACAATGCAAGTTTATCGATATGTATATTTTTGTAGCCACTGCGGAAAGATGAAAATCTAGACTTAATGAATTAACATGCGCTGTAATCTGGCGAGACAAAAAAGAGAGAAACTTTGAATGAGAAGGAAGTGATGTGAAAGGAAAACAGAATCACAAACTGTAATAGACTTCGACACTATAATCAAATTACGAAAAGCAACACATTTTACTTTAGTACTATATAAAGCAAATATTTTCAAACAGATGAATTAATGATACATACTGTAGGGCAGTTTTATCCATCAGGTTTTGATTGAATAACGATAAACTAACATTGATATCATTGGCTACAATTATTTCCCCCGCCCACATGGCTTTCATTACATTAGCAAACAAGAAAGGTCATTTCAGTTGTAGAGAAGGTTATCTTTTGATCAAAGACTACACTGTAAAAAATGACTATTATTTCAGACTGAATCTATTTCAGTCTGTCTACTTCAAAAATTCATGTTTACTTGATGTTATTAATTGTGAAGTTCACACAATTAATTTTGCACAATAAAATGCGTGACGTATACTGATGTATGTAGTTGTATAAATTGAGCCGTTGCAATTGTTTACCTCAAAACAATTTCAAAGTAATTATAGTGAGTTAATTTGCATATAAAAGTCTTAAAGGTACAGTAACAAAAACAGACTGTTTAATTCCAATCAGAGTATGTGAGCGGAGCAGAGTGGGAGCGGAGCGAGGAGTGGAGCGGTGTGATTTTGAATGGAGCGCGGAGCGGATTTTTTAAAAGTCGGAGCGTCGTGGTTTTCACTCGCTCCGAGAGCGCTCCACTGCCGCTCCATCACGAGTACAATTCATGCCAACGGCTCATTATAGAACTGCATTTTTAGTAAGGATCCACACGTTAAACACATTACTCTAGCATGATACAGATGGATCACTCAAATCAGAAAAAAATGTGAAGGATATGACGCCGATGGACATGAGTGGCTGCGGGAGGTTTTAGTTATACTGAATATGATCGGGCGGCGCAACACATTCTCATGAAAGTGCGTATCTATAGCACACATTTTATTTCTTGTGCCATTTATACAGCAAAAAATAGTTTTTGCGTGCAAATGAAATGCACTAAACCCCTGGTTAAAGGTGTGTGAAGTGCGTGAACGCCATAAAGTGCGTATCATATGCACGCGAAAACTGCTTATCATAGGCTATGCAAGCAAAAACAAGTTTTTGGTGTAGGCTATAAATGGTACGAGACATAAAATGTGTGCTACTGCTAGATACGCACTTTCATGTGATCGAGCTGGATCGGGTGAAGGACATTTTAAACAGGTAACACTTATTCACAGTTTCACACACGCAATCGCTTTCTCACGATTGAGTCTCAATGCATTGCATTCAAACAAATGTAATCTTACAGTGCTCGGTTTGATTTTGAACGAGCAGAAATCTAAGAAATGTAGTGACCCGTAGATAAAATAACTGATGAAAACGTTATTTTCTTCTTTCCAAACAAAATATGCTCTGCAAAAAGCAGCAATGATATTTAACTTATAGGCCTAATGCTGATAATGTAATAAGCATAGCATGTCGTACAGGAAAAGTTTGCACACTATCCAATAAACCACATTGAAACTATTCTCCTAATGATGTTTTAAAAATATATATTTAATATGCCTATATATTATAATGAGGAGATATTTTGTGAGATTTCAAAGCACTTAAATACTTTATTCGCAATTTCCTCGGGGAGCGAAGACGGAGCGTGTTTCTGATATCAGTGAGCGAGGAGTTGAGCGGGGAGCGTTAAATGGTGAACCCGGAGCGGAGCTGGAGCGGAGTGATTATAAAATGCTTGGAGCGCGGAGAGAACATTGTTGCCGCTCCACTCCGCTCACATACTCTGATTCCAATAGTCAAAGGGTGGGAAAAAGCTAAAAGAGTCAATGTCTAAACCTATGTCTAAATAGTCTAAAACTATGAACATCAGCTTGACTTGAGCCAATTAATTCTAAAACTACTTCTAAACCGAGTTTCCTCTAAAACTTACATTGTGCCTTTTTCTGTGTGTGATGGGTTGACAAACACAGACGCTGCCATCAGAGAACTTACAAGAGGCAGAGAAAGAGAGATGGACAGAGACAGCAGACACATAAAGAAAGATGGCAGACTGGTAATGAAAATGCCAAGGAGATGGAGTGCAGTTTAGCAGTCGATAAATGAAACAATTGACAGCTTCATTAATAAGAGGAAAGAACGATGGAGCAGCTGGTGCAGGGTGTTAATGGATGAATAATTCAAGAGATGGCGCTTGCGTGTCTCTAGGCCTCTTTTCAGCATTCAACTGAATTTAAGAGGCATCCGAAGGGCCTCAATGTGTCTAACAAATGCCATTTCTCAGTTTTCTTGGCTGTTCTTCTCAGAAACATCCCTGTGGATTCATTGGCACGTCCGTTTGTTTTGTAGTTCATGGGCCAGAATGTGTCTATTGTATGAGTGTTCTTCAAAGTTACCACACATATAATGATATCGTCAGCATTCAGAAATAAACAAAAGGACTCATTAAATGGGTCTTATATACAGAAACTGATGATAAAAATAAAGAGCCAAAGGAGCTCCTAACCTCCAGACACAAATACCCACCCACCCACGTGCCAACAGAGACCCTCTGTGAGATTCTGTCTTTTGTCCCGTATGGGAGACGTTTCCTTTAGTCACCATTAATTCAACAATGGTCACATTAGCACTGTTTACTAGTTGGGAGAATCTCACAAAGTCTATCAAGAACACGTCACAGTCGTGTTTAACCCCAAAATCAATATATTTTACATTAAGAAAATATTAGAAAGAAAAAAAAGTTTTTTTTTTTAGTATTATTATGCCATTATTTCCATGACAATTATTCTCATTCTCAATATCATAATGCATGTAGATGTTTTCTGAGGTCTGAACACACGATTTTTCTTAATAAATAATAAATTAAATACATACAAAAAATACATAAAATAGTATCATAATTTATACATACATACAATTAAAATAATACATTCTTGTTTTTTTGCGTGACATTTAGTAGTATTGTTAAAATCAGGGGAAAATGTTCTTAATTGACATAAAAATAATGCAATATGCTTCAAAAATATGCTTCATTTGTTCTTTTTAGAACATATAGTTTCTTATTTTTTCTTTTAAAAATGAAATATAACAGGCAATCATCATACTTTTTTTTCTTGTATTCGAGTAAAAATATATAAACATCCTTCAATCAATCAAAAATAAATAAATGTAAAAATACTAAAACTTTTTGTCACAGAATATATCATGAATTTTAAAGTTACAGCATTGGTAATTTTTTTCTTATTTTTAACTATAAACCTCACTAAATATTGTTACATTTATGCTTAATATTAGATTTAAGAAAAATATTTGACAATGTATCATATTGTCATATCTTATATCTTAATGCAATAGCTGTTTTGCTTTTTAAGTAAATTTATCGTGTTTTAAGGATGTTTAGATTTTATTTTTTGTTTTTTTGCAGTGCGGACAAATCTGGTGATGTTTATTATGCTTTGACATTGGGTCATCAGGTGCTTCTAGCTCTGCTCTAATGAATTTTTTTAATCTATATAAAAACAATACATATTTTTAGTTCAGATGAGTGAAGGGCTTACAAAATAAATGTCTGTAATTGGCACATCCTCATCCTCGTCCACAGAGGCACGGCTCGTACAGCCCGAGGCCTGACTGGCGCTGTCAGATTCTACGACTATCCTGGGGCTCGCCGGGACAGAGGAGGACGAGGCTTCTGGAAACGTCTCTGGAGCTTCACTACATGTGGAAAAGGAAAAAAAAATTGAGAGTTTTTTGTTGTTGTATGCAGTGTTATTCAAGAATCATTTATATACTATTATATTATTCATATATATATATATATATATATATATATATATATATATATATATATATACTGTCCCTGGCAAGCACAAAAACGTTTGGGTCTCAGTGCCAATGTGATTAAGCGCTTCCTGTTTGGTTATGTTCCTCTGTGGCAGTTTCCAGGTGTAGTTTTGCCATCACTATGAGGAGCTTCAGCAGGGGAGCTCAGCTGAATGAAGCACGTCTAATTCCTCATTCCCATGATACCATTGATCTCACATCCACACTGCTCTTGATTCATCGACACAGTGCATCTACATTTAAATCATCGCCCTTAATTCCATTACACTTCATCAATATCTTTTTTTTTCAACAATATCTGGTGTTCAAAAGTAAATATATAATAAGTGCTCATACTGTGGAGGTAGTTTCTCAGTTTTTAGTGCGTACCTGTTCTCTGGCGATACCTGGGGAGCCACGAGGGTGAGCTCGCTGTCGTATCGCCCCTCCACTTCCACCTCCACTGTGATGGTCTGCTGGTCCTCATCCTGCATTCTACAACAACACCAGCAGAGGGCTCAGCCAAACCACACCAACAACATCACTAAGAGCAAATCCTTCCAAGAAGAAGATCAAGCCCAAGAGGGCAATAAACATTGTAACGTGTTATGAAACATAAACTCTGTCTTTTGGTCTGTTCATCGCACAAAGCGATCGTATATAGCGGAAGAAAAATGGCTGATGAAGACTTAAAAAGTAAGGTAAAACAAAAACACAAAAACACTAAAAAGTCCAAGAACTGAAATTAAAGGTGAACTAAGTAACTTTTTTACCTTAAACGAACAGCTTTGGAGTCCGTGTAATGTTTATATTACTGATTTCGTGTGGAATGGTGGGCGTCTCGCCCACCCCTGTTGGCTGTGAGCGGAAAAAACGCACTTGCAACTTTGAGCCGGCGCATCAGGAAGTGATATCAGGTCTCGCGATGTAACGAATTGCTTTACGGCAAGAAAGATCTGCTAAAATGAGCATCAAACAGAAATAACCCGGCGCAGTATACATGTGGTGTTCGACGCGCACATATAATACAGACTGCCGACAGTTCGACAGGGCGCGCGCAGCTCTTAAAGGGGCCACACCTTATTTCCACTCGTTACAGCTTTCATCCTACTGAACAGGTACCCGGTGTACAGGGGAGGGGATCAGGCCATGAGTGCAGAGACATCTCTGCTTGCTATTTGAGACAAGTATCCCACAGCGACTCTAGGGGTCACTGTTTGACAAAAACAGAAATCCTGCATAGTGCTGCTTTAAATGTGTACCTATACCTTTGGGAATATAATTGCTGTAAAAAAGTGTTTCCCAAAGTTGGCTGACTCCTTTAAGAATAAAAATGGCTAAGTACTAAAGAAAATCAAATAACATAAGTAAGATGGTCCTTGTACCAGTTCATTCGTTTTACTTACGTTTCTTCGTGACTGGACTGGGTGTGTCTCCTGTACGGAAGAGAACAGAGTTTATTGTACCCGCTATGGCCGTGGCGCTGGAACATTACAGAGCGACAGACAGGGTCTTCCTCTTACCTGTAGCGCGGTTGTTCGGAGGTGTCCGAGGGGGAGCGTTCTGGGATGGACAGAGAGGTGGTGGAGGAGAGCGTGGTGGCGATGGAGGCTGTGGTGGCCTCCTCGAATGAGGGAGGGGTGCAGGGAAGCACATCCATCCGACCTGAAGCCAGACAGAGTTTAAACATGTGACTGTAACCATTTAGTCCTCCTAGTTGAGAATGAAGAATGTATTTCGTATTGTTTACCATCATCATCCAGTGTGGGGAAGCTACGGGCTCCTCTCAAGTCGTAGATGTTTTCGTCTCTCACGAAGGGCAGCTGGCTGGCCGACCAGGCCGCTCCGGGCCCGCCGTATTTGCCCGCGGCTAGACCCCCACGACCCCTTTTTGACGGAGAGGATTTTAACGCTGAAAGAAAGAGGTTCACAAATGCACTTAAATATTAAAAATAGTGTCAATATCTTTGATTATCATAATGAAAAATGTGAAGCTTCATTAGCAGGGTTACGGTTAGGATTTTACTAAAAACTGTTAACACTGTGACTTTCATTATTATCAAAAAATAAAAATCTTGCACATTATATTGATAATAAATATCTTGGTTTTTTTTTACATTTAACTTAGCACATACATTTTAGATTTTTTAGGAATGCAAATATATCGGTATCTTATCGGTTATCGACCGATATTACAGATTTTTAAAAAAAATTATTGGTACAGCATATTTAATTTTGCATGATAATTTCCTCTCTTTTTTTACATTTAGATTACCTTAGCTGTCATTTTAAGTTAATCTTTTAAAAACATGAATTACTTAATAAAATAATAATAACACACGATTATATGTAATCTATAGGAAATCTCAAAATAAATATAATTTTTCATACTACACACTACAAATTAATTTGTAGTAGTGTTTTAATTTTCCTTTATATAGCCCAATTGTGGTAGACTTAGAAGTCATTTATTGGTTATAAGTCGTTAAAATAAATATTTATCAGTCAGAATTTTCAAATCGGTGCATCCCTATTACTTTATCATTAATTCTTCATGCAGAACATGAAATTAATCTATGTGATTCAGTAATATAAATTCAACTCACATGAAGTCTTTCTGAATACAGTAGTGCTCATGAACCTGAAGAACCTGTCCGCATAGAAAGATGGTCTGTGAACAGACACAGTGTCCTGAAGAGTGATAGAGACAGCGAATGAGTAAACCATCTGAATAGCTACAGTTCTTATTCCAGTTGACCAAATAGAAAATTACAGTTCAATACTGTGCAATACTTAAGTCAAACTTAAGGTTTCCAGTGAAACATACATTATTCATGGAGACATTAGTCAACACTTCGAGCTCACATGATCAAGATATACCAGCTCTAGGTCTATAAATATCTTAATTAGCATGCAAATGAATCTTCTCAGTATGGCGTAGACTGACGCGTCACAGGCAGGGTTGGAGAAATCTCCTTTATTCACAGCTGAGCTGAGGAGAAAATGAGTGTGTGCATGTGTGTGGTATGTGCATGTGTGTCTCGTATCCAGCAATAGCCCAATTTGCACATCCTCTAAAAAAAATGGTCCCAAATTAGTGCACATTTTACAAGCATTTCCTCCAAAACCCCGTAATTCTCACTAAACTCCATTTGTGCTAACGTACCGCAGCTGAAGATTTATAGTGAAGGTCAAAGACCACAGAGTCTCAAAACACAGCTGGATGTTAACTTGGCCAAAGCTTTTCATCCAAAGTGACAAGAGATGGAGCGACTCGCATGGAACAATGGTGTTGATATATTTCAAAAGGTCTTTTCTAGATAACAGCCATTGAAATTCAAGGAAATTCTTACCCCGTCGTGGACTAGAGCCTTCCACGTATGCTCCAATTTCTTTATTAACCTAAACAGAAAAAATAAAAAAAAGTCACTCCATGGTGATTTTAAATGATACTGGCAGCGATGAATCACACGCCTCATGATGTAAATCATAAGTGACATGAGTCGGAGAGGTTGACGCAAGCACCTGTAAGACTGCAAGATGTCGATTATTCCGATGTACAGTAACAGCCGCTCTCCTCTTCCATTGACTGCAGGAATGCCGCCCATCCTGGCAATAAATGAAAATGAAATAATGAATATGAAGTTTTTATGGCCTAAAACACTCAAAAGTCTAAACCTCGCTAAACACTGAAACGAAACGCTTAGCTATACATTTGGGAACAAATTTACAATAGGACTGAAAAGTGTCAAAATCTTAAACTTTAGTAAATATTTTATAAGCACGAATTCAACATATAACAAATTATAATAAAAAACGTTAAAATACACAATCTACTCCACTTTACAGCAAAAAAATGTGCGTTCTTTTAATTTAGCTAAGAGGTCAAGCCGTGGCTTATCGATCTTCTATTGGTCACACGGCTTCACGTGATACGAATTTGCAGGTCAGAGTTCACCAAACTTGAAATGCAGCAAAATGCGAAGTCAACATGACTAAACAAAAACATGTTTATTGCAATCCATTTACTTCCATAATGTGGACACATTTCCAGATGAAAAAGGATATCTTACAGACAGGACTAGATTTTATACAAATTCTATGAAAGAAAAAACAACAGCACATTTTTTATTTATTTTGCTATACTTTTGGGAACAAAAAAGGGAAAAAAAAGGCTGATAGAGACAAAAAAATTAAAACAAATAAAATACGAAAAGGATTTAAACAACACACAAAACAAAAGACAACAAAAAACACAAAACAAAAGATAAAACAAAAATGTCTGTTCGCTTTTAAAAGTTGCATTTTTTGGTTAGTTAACATGAATTTGTTGTTTGCAATCCATTAAATTCCATTTTAAATGCAATTCCAGATGCAACATGATATCTAACAGGACAGGACTGGATTTTATAAAAAAAACTGTAATTTTTTTTTTTATCAAAATACTATATAATTCAATGTATTAATTATAGGCAAACAAATGAAAATCATTACCAGGCTATTGGTATCATAGAATTTTGTCAGTGCATCCCTATAACTTCATCATCCATTTTTAATGCATCTGAAAAATGTGTCATACATCTTTTTAAATATCCTTAATATGTGTCAAAACATGGACTAATTTGGGCCACTCACGTGTCGTCAGTGTCGATCTCCTCTCCACAGGCCGACGCTCCCTGTATGGACTCCATGGCAGTGGAGTAGAGCGCCTTCTGTGCCAGCGGCCTCTTTTCATCACTGTTGCCCTGAGATCCCTCCATCTGCTGCTCTTTCTCTGCCTGGTCGATGTTGTGAACTCCCAGCAGCAAACTATAATCCATTATCTTAAAGCTTTCTAAGACCTTAACACCAAAAACACATCAATTTAGCTCCCATTCACACATTCTCTCTAGACACCAACACACTCACTGTTCAAAACGTACCAAACAGTCCCTCTGTAACGTCTTGACCAGGGCGCTGTGCGTGTCTGTATCAAGCAGGAGACCGTCTTGAACGTCCTGCATGAAATCGAGGTCTTTGAAAGTGGGCTTTGCCTTTTCCCGCTCTTTCTTAGAGGCCCGTCGTTTGTAGGTGGACCCCTTCAGGTCGTATTTGAGGTGCATGCGCACCACCCTGGGCAAAACGTTGTTCATCACCACCATTCGAATGTTCTTGCCGCCCGATTGTACGCAGTACAACCCGAAGAACTTGGGCAATAAGGTGCGAGGATTCTGATTCAAGTTCTGCAGGAAACAAACATTTGAAAAATCAAATGCCCAGTCAGAGTGAACAAATATTCAAATGCAAGTCGTCACATCTGTGGAAAAACGATTGTATTAGTATTTGTTGGTTACATGCATTGTGTAATTAATTTATTTAATCTTGAACGGAATAGTTACAATTCTGGCATCATTTAGTAACCCGATACTAAAATGTTGTGAGCCAAAATGCGCTGCGCCACGTTTGCCGAACTTGCCAACAAATTCAAATGAGATATTTCACAATATTCCATTTCCTTACACAAACAGAGTACTTTTATTTAGCCATTTTGTCCTTTTTTAACCTTAATGGCATCCAGTTTCACTGTGACCATATGGAAAAGAGCAGCGTGAATATTCTTCAAAACCTCTTCTTTTGTGTTTCACAGAAGAACAGAAAAGAATCTCATATTTTCAGCCTTTTCCTCACACAAAATAAGTACTTGTATGATACTTTGTCATTTTTTGAGCCTTGATGGCGTCCAAGTTCACAGTCACCGTATGGAAAAGAGCAGCTTTTTTTGTGTTTCACGGAAGAAAGAAAGTCACACGGATTTAGAACGGCACGATGAATAAATGATAGCAGAATTTTAGTTTTTTTTTTTACTATTCCTTAAAATGATGTCAATATTTCAACACACAAAAGTTTTTATATCACATGCAAACCACACTTTTTCTGATGACCACTTCTAAATGTTCATACTCGTTCATTAACTATTTTGAATTTATGCATTAGCTTGAAGTAATCATTATTTTTTTCCAGATTCAAAGCACACCATTTCAACCAAAAAAAAACACTTCCTCAAGTCAATGGCATTCAGTTTGCCAGCTAATGTTCCAGAGCGTTGTAAAACCACCCAATTCCAATTAGATTGGACTTTATATCCTCTTAAAAAGCACCACACAACGGCAAAGCAATGCAGCAGATATCCAACCTAGAGGAGCTTTGTGGAATAACCATCACCTTCCCAAAGGTGACATGTCCTACAAGATAAGATCAAAGAGGAGAAACCGAAAGAGAAAAAGAGCTAGACAGTGTTAAAGTAAGGTTTCTGTAGGCGAACTGGCCAAGGTCAGCATTGTTGCTGAACAACGACTGATCCGTCACTATTCATGGGCTCATTAGCTCCAGCTGAATGGATGGAACAAGCCAAGCCAGTCACTGCTCAGAGTCTGCTGACACTGAGAACCCATTTAGGCATCATCTACTGAAAGAAAAAAACATGTTCTCTTGGAAACCAAACTCTTTTGTACTTATATCGTGAATTGGATTGGTCTAATGGAGACCGAAAGCTGGAACAAGCACAGTTTAAATGCTAATTGTGTCATTTATTTTATTATTCAGGAAAATAGTAGACAAACCGCCTCAGGGGAGAAATTAACTCGAAATAGCTTGTTGGGTAATCAGCAGTGTTGTTGTTTAACCAGGTGGTTGATTTGTGACAGCATGTGATAATAGGCTGGAAAGCATCTTTCTCGAAAAAGTACATAAACTGTGTATTTTAGCCTAGCTTCAATTGCTGTCCATCGTGTCCGATGACGACTTCCTTCAAATTAGATTTCTCCACAGAGTCCTGTTTTTTGCTTGGCGATCCCAGCTGCCTAGTGGGATCGGTTTATGCTTGAGATTTCTTTTAACTGTCTTTGAAGCGCAGCTTTGGCCACGGTGCCCCTCTTTGAGCTGGGAGTAAATAATGTTTTGGTAGTCGACTATTGTCCAGTCTGCTCAGATGGCCAGCCCATCTCAGATTGCGCTGGATTAGTGTTTCGTACATACTAGGTGTGTCGGTTTTGTCTAGTAACTCTTTGTTGGATATATGGTGCCACCATTTAATGCCTAGAATTTGTCTCAGGTGTCTCATCATGTAGGCATTGAGGTTGTGTGGTTGGGTCATATAAAATGTCCAAGATTCTGCTCCATGTAGAAGAGCTGGGAGAACAATTGCACGATACACTGCACATTTTGTCTTTATGTTGATGTCAGACTATTTATTTTAGTTGGCCGAATGCCTCCAAAGCTTTAGATTTATGTAGATATAATTCGGCATCTACTTTGTTGTTGTCGGTGACTATTGCCCCGAGGTATTTGAACTTTTTGACCGCGGCTAGATTTTCGCTTCTGATCTGGAAGTTGTTTTGTCTGCTTTCGTCTGTGCCTGGGGGTGGCTGGAACATTATTTATGTCTTCTTTATATTTATCTTGAGTCCATAGGCTGTTGCCACGGTGGCAAAGCGAGTGATAATTTCCAGTATATCCTGATGTAAGTGGGCGACAAAGGCAGTGTCGTAGGCGAACATAAGTTCCCGGACAAGGAGATGTTTAGTTCTACCTGATGATTTGAACTGATTGACGTTGATTAGGTCAGCTCCTGGCCTTGTCTGTATCATCAAACCTTTATCACAATCTGCAAAAGCACTATCTAGGACTGTGGCAAGGAAGAGGGAAAACTATCCTCACTATCCTCAATCTAACCGCATATCAAGAGGCTGTGCTCGCAAAAGGAGGCACATGTATCCCATTAAAATGCTCGCGTCACAGTTCCATGCACAGCTATTTTAGTTTCATTTTTTAAGCTATAAGGTCAGGTTTGAACAAAGCAAATGAGAAACTAAAGAAAAAAATGAATTGGAATTGGTTATTATTGTTTAAAGAGTTAAGTATCAATCTTTAAATGTGTTTTGTTCCAATGATTCCCACATAAAGTAATTGGTTCAAAACTTCAAATCACTTACTGAAACAATTGTTTTCATAGAATACACTTGTCTGTTAAAGTAACACTATGTAGTTTTTCAACCTTCATAATATATTTCCAAAACCCTTCTGATGGTACATCGACTTAAAATAAGTTAAATGACACTTCTGCCATAGCCTGACGGGGTCTGTATCGCTTTTACTGGCACTATGGGACTTCGGGTTTCGGGTAGGAACCCGTGCACAAAAAGAACTACAAAACTCGACTGCTTTACGTCAAGCGCTACAATAGTCATTATTTCGTTTTTCTTCGTTTCTGATGTCGCAATACATCATCCTTTCATGAAATCATGTAACATACTCTACCTTGTCTGTGGACATCGTTCATTCTAAATCACTGGATAAACAGTGAGCGTTCGTGCGACGGTAGGCTAAATTATTTACGACAGCGGCAATGGACAATTTCGTTTCCAACCAGTAGGGCGACCGAAGAGGAAAAGTTACTTGGTGTTACTTTAACAATGAGTTGACAGTTTGAACGTTCTTCTTGACTTTTATTTATTTTAAAGATCTGAGGTGAATTGTTGCTTTCCAGCTATAAAATACACACAAAATGGTATTCAAACTCACACAGACGCTTTTAACATTAAATAAAGCACATAAACAGTACCTGAGATTATCATAGTTTCCGTTGTTCCAGCTGCGACATCGCAGAAATAGAAACTGTTTCTAAAATAGAATCATCGTGTGTCGCCATCGCGGCTGGTTAGGACAAAAACTATGGAAAAGATACCTTTTATCGCATGTCACGGCGTCGCGTCTGGTTAGGACACAATGTTAGGCCAATCTCTGTTGTGATGCATTCATTATAAATTCATGCTGCTGTTTATGCTTCATTTGTTGTTTGCTCATGTTTAGTTTAATTGGGTTGGGGTGCCGTGGGGAAAAAAACACTACAAAGGGGTGCCATGCTTTCAAAAAGTTTGGGAACCACTGCTCTAGTTAGGACATTAAAAACCCAATTTAAAATGCATCAGTTAAACTACAGCAACTCACCATGTAATATCCAGGAAGAAGCTTCTGCAAAAACTCTGCCTCTTTGTGCATAACTGTCTTGATGATGAACTCATCGTCCTTGGTGACATAGAAGACTGAACCACTGGCTCCCGGATTGGACAGCTCAATCAGTGGTTCGTTACAGAGCGAGTACTGAAGGCCAACACAAATATAGATAAATTCAGGTTGAGCGATTCTTCAATGGTCCTGAATAAATCCAAGCATTTCTTATAAAAACTAGCCTTTAGCTTATATTTCTTACGAGATAGTCATCCGGCCGTATCCCAAAAAGCTCTCTGAAGTAACGAAAGGCCACGGGAGCGTAGGTTTTGAAGCGGAAGTCTGGGAAATGATGGGCAGGTGTCAGGTTGCTCCCTTCACTGGAAGAACAAGGAGAAGAATATTTATTGCATGTAAAATTTTACATCCACCCTCAACCTCAGACGGATAGCTCACCTAGGAAAGAAGATGCTTTCCACCACATAGAAATCCTGCATCAGGACGTCCCGCTCAGGCTTGGAACTCAAGTTGCCAACCGTGTAGCCAATCCCAAGCTGAATGGCCCCCTTGAGTGCTGAAGATGTTGTCTGAAAAATATATAAATAACTTGAGATATAAATACTTGAGATACATTTTCTTAAAAAAAAAACCCCAGAGATTGATCTTTTAATCTACGTTTTTTGTTCTGATATCATTTAGTGCCATATTTCTGCAGATCAAGCTTATAAGCAATATTACAATTCTGGTCAATACAGATAAACCGATAATTAGTTTGTATATTATTTTGTATGTATTAAATGGTAAATTGTACATTTTAAAAATAAACACTATTTTGTAAAAAAAAAAAAAAAAAAACATTAACCTAAAATCAATTGGTTTAAAGCTGCAGTCCGTAGCATTTTCCCTTTTGTCGCCATCTCTGTTCGAAATCTGTGACTGCAGTGATTCGCGGAATTATCATTTTTACGTGGGTTGTAAATCGGCATGAAACAGCGCGGGAGCGCTGTGTGGATACTGTCATTCAGAATCACAGATTCACTTTTTGAAAGCTTGACCAACATAAGAATTTTCACCGGAAAATGTCTTCTGAACAAGTAAGTAACATCCATTTTTGTGCTGATCAACTAAGGGTGGAAAAAGCATTCGACATGACAAGCGATCGTTAGATTTAATCAGCGCGATTTACAGCAACCGTGCAAATCATAGCCTACTTAAATTTGATCTCAAATTGTTCATGTTAACAACATCAGCATTGCGTGACTAACGTTATTTAATGTGTTTTATGATTACCTGTGTAGTTCAGAAATCATATTCTCCATAATAGCTAAACGAGAAAGGCACAACAAAGGAAACTCCATAACTGTGTGAATTAAGAAAATGCACTGTTACACGATTGAACTATTGAAATGTCTTACTTGTTCAGCAGAAAAAGCCGTCTCTTCTTCCGTTTCGAACCCCTTCGGGAGTTCACGCACCTTTCAAAAGCCCCACCGATGTGTATCCTTGTGTTCGCATGAGACGGTTTCTTTCTCTTTTCACTTTAAATCCGAAGTACGAAGTCTTTTGGGTTTTATAACTGGTTAATCTCCAGTTGACACTTATTGTTGTTTGGATCTTTCTGGATCCGCCATAAGTTTAATCATGTAAAGTGCTGCGAGAAAAGCCTATATCTACATCTCCTCACGCGCAGTATAGCCGGCTAGCCGAAACTCCTTCTTTATGTGTACGGATGTGACGTAATGACGCAAAGACATGCTCGAATTTCCCGCGAAAACCCACCAGTACCACTGGAATTAAAATCATTATTACAAGCTAGGCCTGGGCGAAAAATCGATTGAATAAATTAATTCGAATTTTTTGTTGCAGGCGATTTAAAAAATAAATAAATCGAGTTTTTGTGTAATGGCGTATATTTGGCCCCCCGGAGTTTCCGTAGCGTTAGTTTCACTCACGTCACGTAGCAGAATGGCAAGCGACGACAACAACAACATCAATGCACACACGAAACTGCAACAGCATACAGCAAGCGACAACATGGCTACCGGTGAGAGTGGGAAGTTTGTTCCTTAGCATAGGAGTGAACTCGAGCTTATAATGCCCCAGCGGGTCGGGCCGATATTTCCCGTCACTATCCTCGGGTCGGGCCGGGCCCTTGAGAGACGTGCACTGGCAACGCAATAGAGTGCGGCGCGGGACTAGAGTTGATGGCAGAGCGCGCGCGAGGGCGGTAATGCACTCACTCTGTGTGTGCGGTTTGCGGGAGAATAAAACGATTCGCGGGACTCCCGCAAACTAGAAATATCTATGATTAAAACATAAAAATCTCAGACATATGTGTTGATTTCTTGAACGCAATGGCCAATTTAAGCATTTAAGAAAGACTCCCTCACCGCTTAAAACATACTTTTTGTTCAGTGCTGAATTCTGTATGCTGGCAAATCCTCTAATTATAACAATTTTCCTCAGATTTGATTTGAATGTATTGTTAATGCTTTAGAAAATGGTGCTATGTTTGTCTCTTTTTAGTCTAGACTCTAGACAAACACAGCTGGGACTTTGATTCCAAGAGGGTGTTCATTTATTTATTATTCATTCCAGAAATGGGGGTTACATTTGTCTTGCTTTTGATTAAATAAAAGCAAAATTTGCTTAAGTTGTCTGCCGTTTGTACTTTTTGCTTTCCTCAATAAGTAGGGGGGAAAATCGTAAAAAAATCGTAAATCGATTTAAAAAAAATAAAATCGGAGATTTTATTTTTAGGCCATATCGCCCAGCCCTATTACAAGCTAACCGTTTTGAATCTAGCTATGGCAAGTTCTAAATACAGCTCGTTCTGGATCCTTTGAACTTAGTGACGTCACCGTACGAAGTGACGTACCAGTCGTTTGCATATGACCGCCTCCAGCGAAAGACAACTAGGCCTCACGCATGCGTTGTCGTGCAGCGAGTGGGTCTGTTTACAAGATGACTGCGATGCCACGCAGATGTGCTGTTCCTGGCTGTGGACAAATAACATGTTTGAATACGCTGCCGAACGATCCAGACGTCAGGGAAAGCAGTTGGATGCAGTTTATTTGCAGCATATGCAGCCTGCCAAAGCTTTATCTTATCGGTAAGTGATGTAGATGAGTGTGACAGGGCGCGTGTTACTGAAAGAACGAGCAGAGAGAGAGAGAGCCACGGCCGCGCGTGCGCCTTCAAACAGTCTTGCTCTCTCTCTCCCTCGCGCATATGAATCAAAATCAATTGAGAATTGACACGATGGTAAAAGATCGGAAGACCGAAGTTTCACGTGGTGGAGCATTGTGTAGTCTACATGTGATACAAAAGGATTAACGTTAATAATTTATGCATAAGCAGCACTGACGTTAGCCAATCATAACAGTGGGCGTTAACACTGAACTCTTAAAGGGGAAACACCTCCAAAACAGACTGTTTGAATCAGAGGTTGAGAAATAGGGTGGGAAAAGGTCATAAATCACTACATTTTTAAAGTTTTTTTGTACAAAAAACTATAGTTAACTTATACTATAATTGCACCTTAGCGAACATAATAGCGCAAAACAAAAAACCATGTCATGACCCCTTTAAATGTTAAAGTGAATTTAGGCATTACATTTTTTAAATATACAGTATGAAAAAGGGATATTTATTTTGAGATTTATTAAATATTACATTTCACTGTTATTAAATTCTTAGTGTTTTTATAGATTCATTTAGTGTTAGATGATGGCAAAGGTTATTTAAACGTAACAAGAGAGAAAATAAGCATGTACAATTAATATACAATATCAACCGATATAAAACTGAATCTGAATGGAATCAATATCGAATCTGGAAAACCTAGAATCTAGAAAAAGTTTTTAGGTTAGCGTTAGTTTAACGGCAAACAATCTAAATGTAAAAAGAGAGGAAATGTACAATTAAAAATACAATTGATCAATATAAAATGTTCAATTTTTTTATAGAAAAATGTAAATATGTATATTTAATGTATATATATATATATATATATATATATATATATATATATATATATAAAAATATTTTTTTAATACAAAATTTAATGTTTAAAAGAAATAATATTGCCTGATATGGTACCAATATATTGTGCATCCCTAGAAGTAACTAAAATAATCTAAATGGAACCAGTATCGAATCTAGAAAAAGTTGTTGAAATTGATTCGAAGCACTGCACCTTCTTATATGTGGTTTCTCCTGAAGCATCCACTCCTCTGTGACCAATCTTCTTCCCATGAGCCGGCTGGCCTGACGATGAAGGCATCTGGTGTAAAAAGAGCAAAAATATGAGATACCACCAACCTGCAATCCCTACCAACAGGTTTCCTTACAGTCTAATGGCAGATATTCTTGATATGTGGTAAAGGAATGTACCTCTGTGATGAAAGCCTTTTTCGATATCGTGTCTAGGAAAGAAAAAGAACAGTGATTAACTGGGTATTGACGACACTATCTTAATTAAAGAATTACATTTCATTGATTGCAAAATGAAAATTCAGACAGTGGTGATTTAAAACCAGATTTGTGTGCCTATGATTATTTGAGACATATTCATCTGAAATTATAACCAGACTTCAAGGGTCAACGGGTCACCCGCTAAAGCGCAGATATCATCAGCCGGATTCATTATTCAGCCTCCATTTATATTCCATCGCTGCCTCTCGAGCATCAGAAACAGCTGTCAACGGCGACTGGGATGTTTGTTGACAAAGATGATTGGATGAAAATACACCATGTGAAGATGACGGCTGGATTCCTTGAGCTGTGCTTCTCACCCCACGTTCGTCCGAGACGCAACTGCACGCGCTCCCATTCAGTTCCTCGGTTTCCATGGCATCCCAAACAAGGTCAACAAGCTTTCTCAGAGTTTGCATATGCATGTGGCATCAACAGACACATGCTGCTCTAAATAGGGCATTGGCCGCTAGACAGAGCAGCTCATAGCCATGCAGTGAGAAAGCAACAGCAAAACCAAGATGACGGGCATGCTGGAAAATCCAGCTAAAACAGCTTTGAGGAAAAGTCAACCCAAAAATGTTAATTATGTCCCCATTTACTCAGCCTCATGTCGTTCCAAAACGACATGAGTTTCTTTTGTTCGTAGAATAGAAAACGAGAAATTTAGAGAAATGTGCTGGTTACTCTATTCAATGTCTTTACAAAGAATAAGTGGAGGTTTTAAACTTAAAAAAAAAACATAAAAGACTTTCGGCCCAGTTAAAATGATTATCAGCTAACTATAAAGGAAAATGTTAACATCTGCTTGGTAGCTTGTGATTGTTAACAAGTTCGATCTTCAATGAATCAATTGAAACCACTCAGAGTTGATCTGAATCGGTTCTTGAAATATTGACTCATTGATAGAGTTGCAACGATTACCAGCTAACTTGGAAGATTGTTAGTAAATAAAGATTTTTTGGTGAACTAACTATACTTTTAAGCTGGTAACTGTGTTTTGAAATATGTGGCAGATTGATATGACAGGTTTCCAGCTGGTCCACCATCTGGTGCAGATGGCTAGGCTGGTAGACTAGCTAAGATAACATAACCAACTGTGCTAGTTCTACCAGTTACCAGAGCTGGCAAACGTGGCTAGCTAGAAATTCATTACAAGCTGTATTTTCCACCTGCAAGCTTCTCGTTTTAGCTGAATACATTGTTGTGAAGTTGGAAACTCAAAGTTAGTAAAAACATAAAGGCTGCAATGTCCCATTTCACCTCTGAAATAGCACATCCACACCAACAAGCCTCATGACCAATAGTTCCTGTTATTTCTGGATCCAGCTCCTGAAACTGTTATGGACTGTTTGGGCAACATTATGGTGCTCCATAAAAGAGCTTTTTCCTAGACCTTGTTCGTTGATGTTAGGTTTGGCCTCAGTTCAAGCTGGAGTGCAAACATTTGCTGTAGGATTTCTGCTATACTTCACTAGCCAGGGTCAACCACACATCTAATAAAGACCAGCAAAAATGTGCTTTTTATTTATAGGTACAGAAGAAAAGACAGAAAATGACTGATTTAAACTGCCTACTTGAGACAGTGTCTGGGCATAAGTGTTAACTTCTAAGCTACATACACTCACCTAAAGGATTATTAGGAACACCTGTTAAATTTCTCATTAATGCAATTATCTAATCAACCAATCACATGGCAGTTGCTTCAATGCATTTAGGGGTGTGGTCCTGGTCAAGACAATCTCCTGAACTCCAAACTGAATGTCAGAATGGGAAAGAAAGGTGATTTAAGCAATTTTGAGCGCGGCATGGTTGTTGGTGCCAGACGGGCCGGTCTGAGTATTTCACAATCTGCTCAGTTACTGGGATTTTCACGCACAACCATTTCTAGGGTTTACAAAGAATGGTGTGAAAAGGGAAAAACATCCAGTATGCGGCAGTCCTGTGGGCGAAAATGCCTTGTTGATGCTAGAGCTCAGAGGAGAATGGGCCGACTGTTTCAATCTAGAAGAGCAACTTTGACTGAAATAACCACTCGTTACAACCTAGGTATGCAGCAAAGCATTTGTGAAGCCACAACACGCACAACCTTGAGGCGGATGGGCTACAACAGCAGAAGACCCCACTGGGTACCACTCATCTCCACTACAAATGGCTACAATTTGCAAGAGCTCACCAAAATTGGACAGTTGAAGACTGGAAAAATGTTTAGTCTCGATTTCCGTAGAGTCATTCAGATGGTAGAGTCAGAATGAGAACATGGATCCCTCATGCCTTGTTACCACTGTGCAGGCTGGTGGTGGTGGTTTAATGGTGTGGGGGATGTTTTCTTGGCACACTTTAGGCTCCTTAGTGACAATTGGGCATCGTTTAAATGTCACGGCCTACCTGAGCATTGTTTCTGACCATGTCCATCCCTTTATGGCCACCATGTACCCATCTTCTAATGGCTACTTCCAGCAGGATAATGCACCATGTCACAAAGCTTGAATCATTTCAAATTGGTTTCTTGAACATGGCAATGTGTTCACTATATAAAATGGCCCCCACAGTCACCAGATCTCAACCCAATAGAGCATCTTTGGGATGTGGTGGAACGGGAGCTTCGTGCCCTGGATGTGCATCCCACAAATCTCCATCAACTGCAAGATGCTATCCTATCAATATGGGCCAACATTTGAATGCTTTCAGCACCTTGTTGAATCAATGCCACGTAGAATAAAGGCAGTTCTGAAGGCGAAAGGGGGTCAAACACAGTATTAGTATGGTGTTCCTAATAATCCTTTAGGTGAGTGTATTTGACACACAACATGTATAAACTGTTAAAAGTGGTTACAAACATCAAGGTTCAGAAACTGCTTTTGTGGAAGGGAAAATTGTGTTAAACAGAGCTGAGGAGAATATTATTTTTAGCTAAAGCACTACAAACATTACCTTAAAAAGTTAGTTACTCAAGACTACACTTTTATATATTCTATTATGAAATGATGTTCAGACACTTCTATGTCAAGCCGTAATGAACTTAACTTTTAAAACACGAGTTGGAGCTCATAACATCACCAGTGCTAATTAATTAACATAACACCTCCTGAAATTCTATATGCTTTGGGTAGGTGTGATCACAGCCAGCTCAAAATGGACTTGAAATGAAGAACTTGACGACAGAATCTTTGAGGTGTCACCTGACACCTCAGACTAACATTCATTATATGAGACTAAATTTAACATAGACTTCGCATGTATATGCTACTTTGTGAGAATGATATCACATGATATGATGGCAAAAATCTAAATACCTGAAGTAAAACTATGACAATCTGGTAAAACAGAACTGTTTAAAGCAAACCAAAGGAAACAAGAGATTATACACCTACCAGTAAGGCCACAAAACCATTTTCATTGCTCACTTCTGATCTGAGAGATGAAAATAAAAACAAGTTCCTCTTGCAAATTTTTATTTAAGTAACACGCCATTCAACAGATGCTTTTATTCAAAGTTCTTAGTTATCAGCCCAAAGTATACTTCATTTTTATGCCTAACGGATGAGACAGAACAACAACAAACTACTGGAGATGCAACAACAATAGACACACCTACCAATGGATACACTTGTGTGAGGGGGTTATATAAATACAAAGATTTTTTCTCATAACTTATGGAAAAACAAAATAGCGCAAACACTGGACAAGGATAAAACTTTCTAGTGCGCATGTGTTCACGTACTCTATTAAATGGAGTTAGCTTTTTTTTTTTACCATTTTAGCATACGACGATAAAACAGGTGAAAAATATTCCAAAGACATATAGAAGAAGGCACAAAAGTCATATGTAGGGACCAGAAAATCTAAAAGATTTTGGGCCAGAAAGGAAACCACCAAGCAACCAAACGGAATATCATACACAAAAATAAAGGTCCTTTATTGGCAGTGCTGGGATGATTACTTGCAACTGGATCAAAAAGCTAATAATTAATTAAATCTAAAAGTTTTACATTTAAAGAAAACAATCCAATGCTTTCAAAAAAAAAATTCCCTCAATTTTCCATGTAATTATAGCCGCCTAACTAGTGGCCGTTCTTGTGTGTTCAACTCGACAAAACTTTAAGACTTTCCAAACATATATAAGCAATGGGCTTTTTAGAAAGTAAAACATTTTAAAGATAAAATTAGGAAGAATGAGAAGTATTATGGAGAATCAGTGAATTCTGTAAAAAAGTAACTGTAGACTTTTTAGTCTACAGTTGTAGAAACAGAACTTGTAATATAATCTAATTATTACAACTATTATAATTTAGGAATCTGATTACGTAATCCAGATTGCATGTAATCAGATATTACCCAGCTCTGCTGGGCAAGTGGGCATTGATGGCTCCATGGATAACATTTAACATCCATGGAACCTTTCCATTCTACAAAATATTCTTTATATTGCAAAAAGATTTTTTTAAATGTGCTTCTATTCTATTCTATGTGCTTCTATAAGGTTCTATTAAGAACTGACTGAAAGGTACTCGGAGGAACCAAAAATGGTTCTTCGATGTCATCACTGCAAAACCCCCCTTTTGGTACCCTTTTTTTAAGAGTGCACCACGCAACAATACACTACACTTTAGCAACTATTTGACAACGTTCTGGGAACCATTTACAATAGCTGTTCCGGTAACTCTTCATAAACAATGGTTGGTTACAATTAAACACAAATATGTCAATGGGGGACTCCTCATCCTCTAATAAAAGACACTCTACTCCTTCGAGGTGCCGATGGGATTGAGTGTCTTCCAGTGCCCTGGTCTGCTCTGCAGGCTGGCCTATAAAAAGCTCCATCCTCTTCGGGGCATGAGCGAGGGGGCGGGCAAGGAATACAGAGAGACACCATTATGCAATTCTTGCTTGTTTTCCATTTCCCACCGGAGCTTGAAAACTCCCAGTAGTCTGAGCTCTTAGAATAACACGAGTTGAGGAAATAGATGGAGTGTGCAGACAGATCTGCCCTGTTTTGCAAAGCGAATTAAGCGAGCAAAACACTATTACAGCTTTGAGTATCGCCTAGGGTTTGATTATATATGCATCTCATGGGATGTTATGTGTATAAACCGAGAAAGCAATGTCTGCATTTCACAGATGCTTTAATTGTGTACATTTACCACCACCACCATATGATGATACTGAAGTGGTGCTTGAGACGGTCCATTTGGCGGAAATGAAATTGTTTTATAATTAATCTACAATATAGATCTTTTTCTATCTCGGTCTTCATCTGTTCAATTTTGTTCTTAATGAGCCGAGCGAGACGGCCTCTGAAAAGAACAGCAATGCAGGTATTTATCATTCAGACGGGCCGAAACAGGAGCAATCATTGTATTACTACGTGTAAAGAGTAATATTATTGCTCATAGTTAAAGCTTTGAACTTTATAGATTTTTTTATCATAATCATTCTAATTATTGACCTACTGCAGTTAACTCTTTCCCCGCCATTGACGGACATTTCCGGCTTTCCGTGTTTTCACTGTTGTACTGTAGGGGGTGCTATGACACATCTTCTGAAAGAGTACCAAATTTCCTGATCAAAACACAGGCGTAGAAGAAGCAGAAACAAGCGATATCATATGTAATCATATGCATATGTAAAATAACACGATCACCAACATTAAACAGCATATAAAATTTGCAATACGGCAGAGCAAGAATGGTTTATTCGAAAGACACGTTTTGCAATGTTCCAATTGTTTCGCAGAAATAAAATTTGCAACTTGCTGAAAAAATGATGCAGCTACCAACACCTTGTGTTGTTGCGTTGAGTTTTGCACAGGCGAACAATAGCAATATATTGTTATCATATTTGCTATCGGCCGATAATAGTTGTTTCTTAATTTATCGTATCCATCAAAATTCGATATTCAGCTGTGCATTATTTCCCCTATTTGGACATTTAGATTACATTTGCCATCATTCAACACTCCTAATAATATTATTAGGTCTAATGCTCATTGCACACTAAGTCCGAAATTCGCATCGGAAATTTTCGCACGTTAAAAAATAAATACGACCTCACGTTATGTCAATCACGTTTGCACACTGCCTCCGAAACTTTCGTCCGTCATAAAAAAATATCGGATCGGGTTCGATTTTCTGCGTTTTTCGCATCAGTGGGAAGCAGTTTGAATTGTGTTTGAATGGTGTTTTGACAGTTCAGAGCCACCGAATCACGAATACGAAAAAACGCATACGAAAAATTAGGACTCAGTGTGGAATGGCCTTAACACCTAATAATTTTAAAGGTGCTAAATGTAACTTTTCTTCTAAAATGAATCTTTTTTTTATTGCCCGTGTGTGAAGGGGTTGTAATCACACATTACAATGATCCACTTGTCGGGTATTGCTATTACCTCTGAAGGCCAATATTCATATTTATATGTGAAGTCTCCGGGTCGGATTTCCCACGAAATCCATCGGATGTGACGTGCACACGCGCTCCCGAGCCTCTCTCCTTATATACAGTCTATGCGATAACACCCCAAAACGAAGCCTATTATTGTAACGTTGCAGAGGGAGTTTACATGAGTTTCCACCATGTTGTGTGATGCTTTCGCGTTGCGTTAAAGTCTCCGTGTGGCCGGTAGTGAGTGAATGCTCGCTCTTGAGATCATCGAGCACGCGCACAAGCGCTCTTGTTGCAATCTGAAACATCACCGCTAGAGTCCGCTAAAAATGACATATAGCACCTTTAAGCACAAATGTAAACATTTAATTCAATTGTGGTGAGATTTAGCAAACTTTTTGGACATAAACACTGCTAAAGACCTTAATTAAACCTTTGTCTCACTAAAATTGTATCTAATTTTAAGGAACAAAACATAAACCCCCCCCAAAAAACAAGGATGGGTGAGTGTGTCCATGTCACTTCAGGTGAGAAAATGACTCACAGGCCATGTCATGTGATTACATGCTCAACTGTCAGCATGTTTTCCCAGTATCTACACGGGAGAAGAATGAAAACAGGAGGATGCCGAGGTAGGAGATGCCAGGGGAGTTCAGAGAGTGTTTTAAAGCACTTTTAGCAATAAAAGAGAAGATGATGGGACTACAAGAGTGTTTGTGACATTTACTGCGAGCCAATTGCGTTTACATTTATGTCTTTGAACAACGGTAACCACAATGCAGTTTGCAAAGGTTCAACACATACGCAAAAGAACAAACCTTGTCAACAATGTGCTGGATAAAGGTCAATCTTAAGTACATACTACTAAACATAGGCACTTTTTGGAGTGGATCACATTTTGTGCTCTTCAATAAGATGACTCATGTGTGTTCAAGAACTATCTTAAATGTTTATGTTTAATAACACAAGAAAATAATGGTATTGTTTTGTTTTGTGTGTATATCTGTTTACATATTCATGTTAAAAGCAGATAAAAAAATGATCATTTGAAACGTAGCTTTATTTCCTTTCACTGTAAAAAAAAGTTGCTGCCTTAAATTTGTAAGTGCAATCAACTTTGATGTTTAAGTCATTTCAACTTAAATAACATTAAACTGACTTAAAAACTGAGTTGAATCTTTCATAACTTATAAAAAGGTAGATCAATGCTTAAATTATTTTGATGAGATAAAGCAATTTTAAAACATATTTTGTCATAACTTATTGATCATATTATTATAATTTTTTTTACAGTGTTCTGGGTTTACAGAATGAGGAGATTTTTGATGGTTATCTGCGTAGTGTGCATGTGAACACACTCATTGACACCTCACACACAGATACGTGACTTATTAACAGAAAAAAAACGCAAAGGGGGAACTAAGAAAATAGCATATTCTCTTAGAAACAATAGTGTATTTGATAAATAAAGTTACTTTGTATTGAAAGTGAAAAATTAAATTATCAGATTGAACCAGGTGCAAGGCTCAACAAGGATTTTTGTGTGTGTTTGTTAATATACCATGGCAAAAAAATATATTAAAAAAATATATAAACAAAAAGTTTAAAACATATAGAAAGAAATATTTAGCCTAAGACTGCACTATTTCTAGGTCACTAAGATTTGTATTGTACAAAAGAACAAATTATTTTCCATATATATATATATTATATATATATATATATATATATATATATATTATATATATAATTATATATATATATAAAACCTAGGCTATATAATGGTTTTAAAATAATTTATAATGAATAAAATAACAAAAATTCTAAATCGAAATGAAAAAAGGCCAAATAACAATTTACCATCATTGCAACATGGTGACACCACAGTACATTTACAGTTTCACAGGAAGAAAAGGACATTAATAAATAATTCTGAAAACAAAATCAATGCTGTAAAATGCCATCTAGTCTACAAAATATATTTTGTATATGCAATTATTCTCAACAGATGCAATACAAGCCTTACCCCATTTCTCACCTGAAACCCCCATCATCCCATTTCCATCTGTCATCTACCCAGTGTCCCTGCTATGCTGATGGCTAGCGAGCTGATTCTGGTTTTAACCCGTCAAATCAAACCATCCACCTAACAACAACATGCCCATAAAACTTTATAGCCTATTAAAATCGCTAAGTATACACTCTCTCTCTATGGCTGCATGAGAATCCCAACAATCTGATGCAGGAATGATATATCACATACATCAGTGTACCTTCTCCATGCATGGATGCTAGTCTTGCTAGCTCTATCCAACTGCATCACCAGCCCCCTATGAATCAATGAGATGAGATTGCATGAACCTATGTCTTTTTAAACCCCTCTATCGAATCAAACCCCGAATGGTTAGTTACCCGCGTCCCCGTCGTCTGTCGTCCCCGCGTCATCGGATGATGCTGCCCCGGATAACGGACTCCCATCCCTGGCCTCACACAGGCTGGCCGCCCCTTCAGGCTCCACTTCCATTCAAAATCCCGGGATAAATACTCTGAGCGAGAGCGCTGGCAACTGATGATAGCGAATAATTCAAACTATAGACCGCTTTCTAGGGCATTAATATTTATATATGGATCTGAATATCTGACAAAAAAAATGATGTGAGAGATTAAGGACTGTTCCTGCGCGTTGTGGTCCTCCAGACCTCTCCTCTGAGCTGTCAAGCAAGCACAGGATTGGGATGTTCGATTCGCGAACGAATCGTTCGTTTGAACAGACTTCATGGTTCAATTGAACCGGTTTGGAAAGCCACGAACAAATCATTTTGGGCTGGTTTTGGTGCTTGTCTGTCAGTCTATTGTAACAACCTGGTACCGAAAATAATTAGTATAATTAAAATACTGAAAAAAATTACGAGAGATATTCTGAAAGCTTTTAACACTGATTTCTTTTTTTTTTACAGTAACTGTAACTGTGTTATTTTGATAAAAACTATTATATTTTGCCAGACAACTTTTGATAATCTTAGTGATAAAAACAGTGGAGAACACGATTATTTGAAACATAGTTGATTGTTTGAACCGGTTCATTGACGCGAATTGAATGAATCGATTCGTAAGAATGAATCGCACTTCCCCACAGGAGCTGCTGAATGTTTTGATGGGGCTGCTGCTGCTCTCTGTTGGTGAATCACTATAATATTCCAACACCGTTGTTTTCACTGTTATGGTTGTACCTACAAAATATTAATTAGTGTTCAGTGAATTCCCAATGTTATTGTAAATATAATTATCTTAAATGTTCTTATTATTATATATTAGAGAATTATTGTCTTGCAGAGGTGGACAAAGTACACGACTTCCTTACTGGATACTTGAGTGAAAGTACATACTACTGGTCAAATATTGCTCCGTAAAAGTTTTAAAGACCGATTTTTACTTAAGTACAAAAGTACTCGTTTTTTAAAAGTACAAAGTAAAAAAAAGTATCAAAAGGAAATCGGGTTTTATTTAAAAGTATCAAAAGTAAAAAGTAAATGTCAATTTATTTTTGTTGCATTGTTGTATGAAATACAGTACCTTATGCCTCTGAATATATGCCTGCTTACCCTCATATCAATATAAAAAAAAATTCTAGAACACAAGTTCCAGTAGTGGGATTGAATGTGAGATTGAATAAGTGCACTTAATAACGTCCACAATGGTTTGGTACACCCAAATGGCTATTCCCTCAAATTGTGCCCTATTTAAATTTTTTTGGATTTAGTATGAATATGTTAGCCTTACTGTTATCTATACGCTAGTGTGCTCCAAAACAATGACAAAATTTGCATTTAAAAGACCAAACCAATGAAAATCAGTTTGATGTCAGAATCCAACGTCAGATTGACGTTAATCTCCAACATTGGACAGATGTTGTATTGTGGTTGAAAATTAAAATCGATTTGACATCATCAGTCGGGTTTTGACGTCAACCGGACTTTTATTTCCAACCAAAATCCAACATCTATTCGACGTCGGGTTCTGATGTCAATCCGACCTTGACAGAAATGTAGTGGAGTAAAAAGTACGATATTTGTCTTTCAAATGTAGTAAAGTTAAACTAAAAAGTTTACAAAAAAAAAATAAAAAAATACTCAAGTAAAGTAGCCTACAGATACTCAAAAAATGTACTTAAGTACTCAAGTAAATCATATATAAAACATTTCAAGCTCACTGCACGGTTATTATCGTTAACCAAAACAAACAATAACATTTTTTGCTAGTTGCCAAAGCAGCATTTCACATTTTCATTTAGTTTAAGTTGATGTAAATAAACTATCTTCCTGATACCAACAAATCACATGCACAAATTTTAAAATCAATTTCTATGCATTTATTGAGAAATGTTATGACAACATGCTTAGTGCTGAAGAAATATACATATTTTCATGTAAAAGCCCTGGTGCAGTTTAAGGACGGGTCTCTCTCCAGACTGACGGCTGGCCACTGATGATGCTCTCAGGAGGGGTTGCACGCCAAATGCATCAGGTCTGTTTTTTCCTCAAAACGGGTTTCGAAACAAACCATCATTATTCCATGAGACGACATCACTGATTCCCAGCTGTCAGTCGGGGAGAACGAAGAGAAACTGCAGGGCAGCGTGGGGTCATCTGACACTCAGCTAATGATGCTCCTTAGAGATATTTGGGCAGATCCTTCTCCACCACCTGAAGAGAAATATCTGATATAAATGACATATTTTGTGCCAATATCGCTAATCGCAAACATGACCTAGTTTATGACTAAAATACAATCAAAGATTAGTTGAAACTGAACAACGTACGCTTGGATCTTGCAGTGGAGAATACCTCTTCACAACCTGGCCTTCACGGTTAATAAGGAACTGAAAATAAAACAAAAACATATTGATTTTAAGGATTTATTTCAATGAAGCCACACAATATTGAACTATTAAACATACAAGCTTTAGTAACTCATAAAAGGCTTTGAATTGGCATAATTCAAAGGAAAAATGCACATACCTTTGTGAAATTCCATTTGATGCCACTATAATAGAATAAAAACAACAGACAATATAATTTTTAGAATGCAACAGCTCTTTTAAAGGTTTAGTTCACCCAAAAATGAAAAGAATGTCATTAGTTACGCTCATGTCGTTCCAGACCTGTAAGACTTTCGTTCATCTTCAGACACAAATTAAAATCTTTTTAATTAAATCGGAGCGATTTCTGTCCCTCCAACTACCCCTTTAAAGGGATAGTTCACTTTGAAATTAATTTTTGATATGTTTTAGCTTACCTCAAGGGTCTCCAAGATGTAGGTGTCTTTGTTTCCACAGTATTTTCAATTTTGATATTTTTAGGTCAAACCGTTCTTGTCTGTCAGTCATATAATGCAGGTCTAAGGTTACTCCCTCAAAGAGCATACACAGAGAAGTCCAAATTAAACATGATTTAATGACTCGTAAATGTAAGTACACATTGATGGCCTAAGACACGATACGAGCGGTTTGTGTGAGAAAACGAACAGTATTTATATCGTTTTTACCTCTTGTAAACACAGCCACGTCCAAGTGATCTGAGAGGTCGCGAGCGCTTCGGTCTTTTCCGGAAAGCACCGGAAGTTCTCTCTCGCACGTGTACGTCACTCATACAATTGTTTTATTTTTTTATTTTTTTGTAATTGTTTTCTTTTACGACGGTTTAAACATCCCAGATAAGCGCAAATTAGTACCATTTTAATTAGCCTTCGTACCTACAATCTCTGTTCTGTGTAAACAATGAGTGACGTACACGCGCGAGAGATCACTTCCGGTGCTTTCCGGAAAAGACCGAAGCGCCCGCGACCTCAGATCACTAGGACGTGGCTGTGTTTACAAGAGGTAAAAACGATATAAATACTGTTCGTTTTCTGACACAAACCGCTCGTTTCGTGTCTTGGGCCATCAATGTGTACTTACATTTACGAGTCATTAAATCATGTTTAATTTGGACCTCTGTGTATGCTCTTTGAGGTGGTGACCATAGACCTGCATTATATGACTGACAGACAAGAACGGTTTGACCTAAAAATATCAAAATTGAAAATACTGTGGACACAAAGACACCTACATCTTGGATGCCCTTGAGGTAAGCTAAAACATATCAAAAATTAATTTTAAAGTGAACTATCCCTTTAACTCTTCAAAAAGTTCATAAACAGATAAAACTATTCCATATGAATCTTGCGGTTTAGTCCAAATTTTCTGAAGAGACTTGATCGCTTTATATGATGAACAGATATAATTTACCAATCTAAACTCTCCCGAGAGTTGTCATGGCAGAAATTCTGTCACTATTTATTCGCCCTCCTGTCGTTTTAAACCTGTAGCACTCTTTCTTCTGTTGAACATTAAACAAGATTTTCTGAACATTGTTGGAAACCAAACAGTTTGAGTTCCCATTGACTTCTATTGTACGGACAAAAAAAAACAATGGAAGTTAATAGGAACCAAAACTGTTTATGACCGGCATTCTTCAGAATATTATCTTTTAAATTCCACAGAAGAAAGACAGTCATACAGGTTTAAAACGAGACGAGGGTGAGTAAATATGACATCATTTTCAGTTTTGGCTGGACTATACCCTTGAATGATATCAAATAAGCATTTATTTACACATAATTTACATCTGGCAACTCACTTTCCAAAGAATCCTTTTCCATTGGGTTGTTCCTTCAGCCACTTCCACAGAGGATGGGCGGTGTCGCCGTTCACGTCAATCTTACTGAACATGTCAAACTCTGCGTTGTAAGACTTGGCGAATTCCTTGATTTGGGAATTGGTTCCTGGTTCCTGAACAAAAACATATTATTTGGATCGTGGTATTAATTTGATTTGAGGGCTTTAAAAACGTTTTTGCTTTCTGTACCTGGCGTCCAAACTGGTTGGATGGGAAGGCCAGGATGCGTAAACCTCTCTCAGCGTACTTGGCGTGCATCTTTGCAAACTGAGAGTAGTTTACCGGGGTTTTGCCTCACTTTGAGGCAACGTTAGTGATGATGACAACTTTCCCCCTAAAATATACAGTAAATGGGATTTTGTTAGTGTTAAAATCAGTGACTCGACGCATCATACACTGAACGACTGATGATACTGTAACACTACAGACTTTCAAGTCGTTTCGAAAACACTCACGCAGAAACATACGCCTCAATTGAAGGAGACGCATGATGAATGAAAACGATGCGTTTTAAAAATCGCCTCAAAATATGAAACATGTTTGATATCCTCCAAGTGGATAGAATCGTAGTCTGAAACTACAAAATCAGTCATACACCATGCGATTTTCTGTGAAATATATAGAAGCCCATTTCCACCATATAAAATAGAAATCATGTTTTGGTAAATCATAAGTTATAATTATGATGTAAAAAGTTGCAATTAGGAAATAAGTCATAATTATGACACAAAAATTGAATATTAATGCATACTAAGTCAATTACAAGATAAAAAGTAAAAATGATGAGATAAAAGTCATAGTTCATAATTCATAATAAAAGTCAAGATTTCTAATAATTATAATACCAATCTGGTATTATTAGGTACCAAAAATAGTATAATTTAGACTTTTTGTCATGATTTTGACTTATCATATTTGGCATACTTGTGACATCTCATTATTTCAATTCACATCATGATTTTGTCTTTTCATTTCAACTTTTTGCAATTTTAACTTTTTGTCATAACTGTGACTATTTGTGTCATATTTATGACTTAGGATGTCATAATGTGTGTTTTATGTCAATTTCGACTGTCAATTCATCTGTCATATTTATTTGACATTTTACGATTTACCAAAACATGTTTTTCTTATGGGGTGGAAATGGGCTACAATAGAAATCTGTCGACTTCAATTGCCCAAAAACTGCAGACTGACTCTGACTTTCATCAGTTAGCGTTGACTCCTTCTGACACGCTCATTTCCATCTCTCACCTGTATGTGTCCAGAGAAACTTCATTGCCTTCTATATCCGTGACTGTGAAGTTGTAAATGGATGTGGCCGTCTGCCAGTCCTCTAGCTGTCCAGACTGAGAGAAAAAAACAAGCTGGCGTGGTCAGCAGGACGTATTTGAATACATTTAAAAACAACAGTGGACATACAAATTTAATTCCAACTGCAAATGAAAACCTGTTAATCCAGTGTTCACATTCATACATCTTACCACAGTCTGCAACACTAGGGAGAAAACAACAGCAGAGCCTAAGAAACGCATGGCTGCCTTTCAGTACTAACTACTGAAACAGCAGGCAGCGTGTTCGATCAAATCCTCTTGCTAAGTACCTTATCTTCCAGAAACATCCAGAACTCTGAAAACCCCTCATATATAGAGAGCTCCAGATAAATATTAACTTGTTACGGAGGCTGTTTCTTCCTTATAGGTTGAATTTTTGCTGACTTCATGCTTGTAACTCGTCTACATGCGAGGTATTTGATGGTAAATAATTTGAGGTCAAAGGTCACTGGGTGACGGTCTTACACAACCTGAGAAAGCTGATAGCTTGGTATCATTTATATAAATTACACTGTTTTGCAAATGTAGTAGAATAGTTAACATATGGTATTTCATATGGATATTGACTTAGACATTGCCTTCAGGATGGATTAATGCAACAAAGATATAATAATAATACAAAATGTTTTGACACATAAATTGCAATAAAACAGCCATTAATATACTAAGTACTTTGGCAATTGTTAATGGCATTTTGGACATGCACCAAGGTTGTGTAATATTTTTGGACATGATGTTCTGTTAAATAATAATAGCCTATTTATTTTATATATCAATATGAATATTTGAATTTGATAACATTTTGGATATATAATGGACACTAAATATAAAATGATCCAATTCATATTTAAATAGAAACAGACACAGCAAACCTTATATATTTCTAGTTATGTAAGGCAAAAATAAAATGTTGAAAAAGTATTATTATTAGATTAGATTATTGTTGTTGTTATATTGCGCATTATTTAAATAACCGCCGAACTGGCACAAATACTAAAGGCAAATACAGTGAAACAAGACTCTCATCTTGCACAATAGGACTGATTGTGTGTACTGATCGGTACGGATGATAAAACATTTACAAAATCCCAGTTATTATGCAGCACGTAGCTCGTATTTAACAGATTACGTAATATCATTCAGATTGGCAAATGTAAGTTACAGAAGTATTTAACTTTACGATACCATTGTACCAATGATCCCACTGCTCGATAAAGCCCCGAACAGCAAAAAACGATTGATAAAACCCATTTTTTGTTGTTGTTTACGCTTCGCTTCGCAAAGTCCAGTAGTGATGCCCAAAGGAATCGTTCACTCGTACAGTGAATTAGTTGTACCGGTTCACAGAATGATTCATAAAGTATGATCCGATTGACAAACTAAAGAGGACACATGAAATTACAATAATCTCCCGTACTAATAAAATTGTATTAATCACCAATACGTACCCTTATATTTGAGCGTTTTAGTGAATGTAATATCTAATGCTTGGATCAGTGGCGTAGACAGGGGAGGGGCCATGGGGGCACTGGCCCTCCTGAAAACTGATTGGCCCCCCAGTGTGCCCCCACCCTTCTACTTGTCTGTCAGTCAAAAATTCAAATCATAATCTTTCAGCTTGTAGCACAATAATTCATGATTCCGCGTCGCGATGCTTCTCAACGAGGACCAAGAATAGCGAGCTGTTTTCCAACGGAAAAAAAACACACGGTTATGACGTTATTTCCCTGTCTAATGTCGAGAGCACATTATTGTAGCGCGGAATATGATGTGCCGAGCGTGAATCTCCCGCGCGCGCTCTCAGGTACACTTCTCTTGTAAGAATTCTCTCTTGCTCGGTCAGAGAATATGCACTTAAAACGTGTTCAGTGCAATCGCGAATCTCTCCTCTTCCTCAGCTAACAATTTTAGGTTATAAGAACGTTTTCATAACGTTCCCATTAAGTTATAAAAACGTTATTTCTGAATGTTCTAGGGAATTTCAAAAGTCTAGTTTTTTAGACGTTGTATTAACGTTATTTCTTGATTATAAGAATGTTAGAACGTTCAATTTTCCCTTTATATGAACCAATGTTGTATTAACGTTCTTGCTTGGTTATTAGAACGTTATTCAAACATTAAATTCTCCCATTATGTAAACGTTCTCTTAATGTTTTTCTAAGATAATGAAAAACGTTCATTCACTTATTCATTCACTTATTAAAACCTTTCTTAATGTTTTTGGTAACACTTTACAATAAGGTTCATTAGTTAACATTAGTTAATGTATTAACTAACATGAACTAACAATGAGCAATACATTTCTTACAGTATTTATTCATCTTTGTTAATGTTAGTTAATAAAAATACAGCTGTTCATTGTTTGTTCATGTTAGTTCACTGTGCGTTAACTAATGTTAACAAATGCAACCTTTGATTTTGATAACGTATTAGTAAATGTTGAAATTAATATTAACTAAGATGAATAAATGCTGAAGAAGAATTGTTCATTCTTTCTTCATGTTAAGGTAGTTAACTAATGTTAACTAATGAACCTTATTGTAAAGTGTTTACCATGTTTTTTTTATATAACAAGGTAGCCTATATAATAGGCCTATATGAACCTAAAACAAGAACTTTCAGATTTTAAAATTAAGGCAAAAAGATCTAGAAAAATAATTAAAAAAAGACCCATGAATCATGTCTATATGTGTAATGTAGTCCACTGAAGTTGTGTTGAATTGAACCCAAGTTTAGCCTATTCCAATAAACCGATTTGGGTTGAAGTGACGATATGAAATTAACATGAACATAAACTTGGACTAAACATAGAACCACCAACAATGGTACAGGGAACAAAGCTAGACAAGAGACAATGGGAACACAAGGACATGATTAACATGACCAAAAACAACCAATGACATTAAGTTCATTTAATTTATATAGCTCATTTTTACAAAAGCCACTGGCTGGCCAAAGTCTAGACTAATTAGCCTTCCTCGACATAAGTAGATTTGGTTTATTCATCAATGCAAATTTACTGCAACTGCTGATATGCAAATTGAATAGGATGTGGAAAAAAAAGATTTATTATATACAACTTTATTACAGTTATATGAATTAATTAATTGTGTATTTATTATATGAATTATTAATATAATTATGCATTTATATAAATAAGGCTCTTCTATTATTATTTGTGAGTTGTACACTAATACATTGGATTATTTTATTTATTACAGTTTTTCTTTCACTTATGTAAAGTGAAAAGTTAATATAAATTGTATTTTATTGTTTTGATTTAGAGCAGTGAATAACTGCTATTAAAAGATAATAGGGGTATCACTGTTTATTGCTGATTTTAAAGCTTACTGAACTTGAAATGATTTGGATATCTACAGTTCTACATAAATACACAACATAAGAATGGCCCCTCTGTAATAATTGTGGCCCCTCTTGTGCCCCCCAGTTGAAAAAATCCTAGAATCGCCCCTGGCTTGGATGTTAGGACGACAAAGGAATCAATGAATCACTTTATGAACCGGTTCTTTGATCCGAACTGTTCGAAAGAACCTATTTGCTGAAATCACACGCATTTTCCACATGAAATTCCAGATACTCAGAAGAACTGTTTCTGGATTGTTACAAAACCTCCTCCTTTTAAATATTTGTTTTCAGTATAAATCGATAACGATAAAATAATGAAGATTATGTGTAATAAAAAACACCAATTAATTTATTATTGCATTTATTTGCTATTATTAATATGATATTATAACATTTCATAATAAAAGCTTATTTATTTACAAAAAATGTGTGCGTATTCGGTATGTTTTGTACATACGAAATCAAAGTGCGCCTTGTATTTAGGCTGTGGCGTAACGTCCGACGTCATATACACGCGCCATCAGCGGAACGCAAACGTGCACTGCAAGGCTTGAATCAGCCGTCTGTTTTTATCGAAATATTTTGTTTTAATCATCTTTTTTAACGCAATATGGATGACGAGGAAGAGACTTACAGACTATGGAAAATTAGGAAAACTATAATGCAGGTAAATGAACAGCAACACAACTTGTTTAGTATAACTTAAGCCATGTTGCGTAGACCGTTATTGTGACTCTTATTCCGGTCCGCAGGAGTTTAATACTTTATTCTTACAGTACACATTATTAATACAGTAAACATTTTCTAATGTTATTACTGTGTATGTCGTCTCGGTGTAGCTTTGCCACGATCGTGGTTATTTGGTGACGCAAGATGAGCTGGATCAGACTCTTGATGAGTTCAGAAGTCAGTTTGGAGACAAACCCAGTGAGGGTCGACCTCGACGAACAGACCTCACTGTCCTGGTCGCCCACAACGACGATCCAACCGACCAGATGTTTGTGTTCTTCCCTGGTATGTTGTGTCTTCAACAGGAGCCCTGTTTAACGCTTCCATTGCGAACTGCTGATGGATGTTTGATATATTTTGGATGTCCAGGAGTGGTTATACATATTTATCTTACTTTCAGAGGAACCAAAGGTTGGCATCAAAACCATAAAGATGTATTGTCAGCGTATGCAGGAAGAAAACATCACTCGGGCCATTATTGTAGTCCAGATGGGCATGACGCCCTCCGCCAAACAGGTGAGCGAACCAAACATATTAGGCTTGTTTGAGATGAGCAAAATCTGCGCAGAACCGATCACCGGTGATCAGCGCGTAATGCATGCCGGTTAGAAATGTGTCCGAGAGCGGTCCGCCTTGCTCTGATGTCATGCTGACGTATGTCAAAAAGCTCTCGCGAGCGCAAGCCGCACGTGCCGTATTCTGCAGTCGCGCGCAGTTGCTCTCCACCGACTGCGCTGATCAAAAGCATGATGGGAAACGACTTGCTGACGACACAGCTTAATGGTGATTGGTTTAAACAATCGTGATGTATTGTTCTCTATTAAAATGTTTGATTTAAAAACTCGGATATCATGTTTTATGTGTATATGTTAGGCTATGTGTGAATATTCCCAAACTTTCGGACAGTGCGATCTCTATGGGTTATGCAATGTCATTTTATATATATAAAAACACACACAGCCTATGTCTGTATTAAAGAACAAATGATTGATAAACACTCATTTGGAATGGAATTAAATAACAAGTACTTGTCTTTGGGTGTCTTGTTCATTATATCTATTTTCATATAAAAGCAACAGAACTTAAATTACATCCAGTTTATTAGCAACACTGTGCACGAGCGTGAATCCCGTGATATCCGCCTTTGATCTCACAGGTGTCTGATGACTCAGATCCACTGCGAGAAGCGAAATCTGTCCGTCTTGCCTGCGCTTTTTTCACTCCTCCCCTCACTGCAGCCGCCTACTCTCGCCTACATTTCAGGCGAGGCGAGGCGCATCTCAAACAAGCCTATTCACTGCGTGCAGGTATGACGTCACTTTGTAGGCCAACCGGCAGTTAGCATCCCACTGGTTCCCTCGACAAAAATCCCAATAGGGTTTTCTCATAGGCTTTTGGATTATTGCTAAAAACAAGCTCTGTGATGCAAGTTTTTTCCAAGATAATTTTCATACTTTTATACATTTCAAACTACACCACGGTCCCACAAATTCAACGTCACCATCACTAAGCTTCTGACAACCCTTTCAGTTTTTATCTAAAACATTTTCCCAGAACGTTTAATTTAGAATAGTTTATAAGAGCACAATTATAAGCTTACCGAGGCTGTAAAAGCAGACTGAGTTTAGCTTTTCAGCGTGATGACGTTCAATGTCCCCAACTGCCTCTGTAGTCCCATTTAGCAGCTTGTTAGCAAGGCCTAGAAAGTGATGTTATACCTGCACCACTCTATATGGAAGGTTATTATTAAAACGCTGCAGTGATGTATTTTGTAGGCCACCCGGAAGTTAGCGTCAACCTGGCTTCCTCAACAAATAACTGTTTTATTGCAGTAAAGAAGCTCTGTGACCAACAGAAGTTTATGATTCTTATACGTTTTGTTTATTATCATAGTCTTCACAAATGAGCAATTTTAAAGCCTATTTATTGTTGCCAGAAGTAAATGTAGGCTATAAAGGGCAACCGTTGGGTTCTGAAACTAAAAACTCCCTTAATTTTCTTCATAGGTCAATGTGGTTTTAACAGTGATTTATAAATAATGTAAGACAGTCCTACTTTGAGGTCCAAGGTTGTTAAGACCATTTCAATAATTTTTTTTAAAAGAATCGTGTTTAAGAACTGAGAGTCAGAGTCTGTGGCTGCACAGACCAATTGGTATATGACATCAAAGTACAGCGAGAGCGATTTAAAAGCATACGGAACCGAAGTACTGTCTTTGATGTCATACACCGATTGGTCTGCGCAGTGCTGCATCAAGTCGAACTCACCTAATAATAATGTGTGGTGCTTTATGGGAGTGGCTGCAATTTGCTCACTGCGACTCTGATTGGTGGAATTGTCAAGTCAAACACACCTACTGTCTTAATTGAATTGTCATTCGCAATGCATCATGGGATTGTAGTTCTCTCCCTCACTAAAGTACGCAGTCTTGTCTGATTGTCCGGCTGTGAAAGTGGACTAGAGTAGTTGGGTTTAGCTGTTCGGCTGATGATGGTTAATGCCCCTTACAACTAATGTAGTCTCATTTTAGACACTTGTTAGCAACCACGCTTTTTCGAGACAACTAAACGCTTTAATCAAATCACAAGCAGGTATTACTGATGTATTTTGTATCAGAATAAAACACAAAAATATTTGGAGCTGGTGTTAACCACATACCTTATTTCAAGCATTTAACCAAAAATCAATTTAAAAAAAAAAAACCCCGTTGACTTCCAAATGATGAACCGTTTCTGAGTTTTGGCCTACAAAAACGTGATTCATGCAGGCTGCAGCTTTCACGCAAGATATTTAACTTGGTTTGTCTTTTAAATTTTAGTCTCTGGTAGACATGGCGCCAAAGTACATTCTTGAGCAGTTTCTTCAGCAGGAGCTTCTAATCAACATTACTGAACACGAGGTGAGAAAAAAACCTGCATTTTTACATGGACCTTCAGCACGTTTTAGATTTTTAGCCAGTTTTTGTGCAATTAAAATGTGATTTTATTCTTTTCAGCTTGTTCCAGAGCACATAGTGATGACTAAAGAGGAAGTAGTCGAGTTGCTGGCACGATAGTATCCTTTTGTACTTGGAAAGCATGTTTCTCTGCTCACACACAATTGCATGGTTTACTGTTAAAGTATCTGTAGTTCTAGCTTTAGATTGGAAACTGCTGGTTAGCCTTAACCAGCTCCTCTCCAGTAAACTAAAGGAAAGCCAGCTTCCCAGAATTCAAGCTGGGGATCCCGTCGCCCGTTACTTTGGCTTAAAAAGAGGCCAGGTGGGAAATCAATCTAAAGTGCAGTTATCTTATTTTTTATTTCTCTGAAAATATTTGGTGTAAGTAACTTGTGCCTGTTTTTCAGGTTGTAAAGATCATCAGACCGAGTGAAACTGCTGGACGGTACATCACATACAGATTGGTCCAGTAATGCTTGTGAAGTCAGTATTTCTGTTGTAGTTCATTAGCGTAGGGTTGGGAATCAAAATCAATTCTGGAATCGGATACCTTTACAATTTTGCTTATCGATTCATGTGTGTGCATTTTTAATGTAGTTTTAAACCATTAAAGCACAAGAAAACTCGGTCCACACGGACATGGGTATTTTTATAACCGTGACTTTTTTTACGTGGTTCGGCCGTTCGTCCACACGGAAACGCAGTATCAGGTTACTGAAACTGAACATTTTGTGAGGATTTTCAGAAACGCCGGTTAGTGTTGTGTAGACAGTGAAACTGGGGTTTTTGCCTTATGACGTCAGTGTGTCGCCACCTACTGGTGTGGCATGCTCTTGATAGCGTGTTTTTGCGTTTTCATGTAGACGTAGATTTTTTTTTTTTTAAAACCGAGCGTGTGTGGACGGGATTTTTTTTAAACGCAGGAGGAAAAACTCGGGTTATAAAAATACCCGTGTCCGTGTGGACAAGGGCTCAGTTCGGCACAAAAATCTGCCTCTCATATTGTGCATGAATACTGAGCTTTACTGAGTTTATACTGAGTTTTCACATCTTGTACTTGAACGGACAAATACACACAAAAGTCAAAATATCCTCGTAAACACATTCGGTGATGTCTTAAGTGAACGTAAACAGTTGAGAAAGAAAACATCTGTAACAGTATATTGGATTTGTGTATTCAAATCTTAAAGTGACAGTAGCCATCAGTGTCAATGTTAATCAAAGAACAAAATAACTTTTGTAATAAGGATCAATCTATATGTATAAAAAGAAACTAGCAATAGCACAAATAAATGCAACTACAAAGTTCAGAAGTTAAATTGAAACATAGTTTGCTTATTTGTTATTGTATTACTGACTGTATGCTTGCCTTTAATGTTTGAAATTTATATTAGTCTAGTTTATTAGTTAGTCGTTCTTGATGCTGTTTTTGTTCATGATATTCAGCTGCAACAATGTTTAGCAAAAACAATGATGAGTTTTCTGAAAATCTAAAATGCAAGTTGCCATTCTGTAAATCAATGTTATTTTAGTGTCATTAAACTAAACCGTCTTTATTAATGATGTCTATTAATTTCACATTTTGTTGATAATGCTGTAAGTTAATGATATTCGTTTCATCTTCCCTTTGACAGGTTAAAAATTTCCTCCTGAAAGTGGTCTGAATTTCCATTTGTTTTTAAATAATTCTTTCTTTAATAAACTATGGTTCTGTAAGTCAGTCTTTCCTTGTCATTTAATTTGAAAGCTTGTCATATCACTAACTCTGAGCGCTGGAAAGTGGAGAAAAGAAAGTACTCACCACCTTCTTTCTGAAAGCCATTATCACAAAGCAAAAGTCCACAAGTTTAATGAAACTAAAAAAAGGAAGCTGTGAGCACATTTTACTAACCAACCAAGCATTGCTTACTGCAACACAGATATACAAAACAGTTTACAACCTCTTCCTCATTTGGTTTATAATTTACATGTAACCATGATGTCGTCAAGCTAGTTGGCATTGGTTATAAACAGGTACTGATTATTTTGAATTTTTTTTTTTTTATTAAAAGACAAGCACAAACATACTCAATGTTGAATATCTGTTCAATTTTAAGGTGATCTCATAGGATAAAATACATTATAGATTGTTGCCTGACACCAGAAGCGTACCGCTGTTTGTAAAATAGCTGAAAACCACAAAAAAGGTAAATTTAACAGGATTTTAAGGTGAAGTTTAAGTATTTTAAATATTAAAACGCATCTTTAAAAATACATAGGAACGTCACAAACAAACCCCAGCAATCTTGTGTGTGGGAGAAACTCAGAGATCGAGTGTTTTGGCGCTATTGTTACTCTGATTGATATTTAACGCCGCCAGCGGGCTTGTTGGTACTTCCTCTGTTTCGTCTAACTCTGGTGGCTCACTCTCGGGGAGGGCAGGGGGCTCGTTGTTGGAGCTGGACGGGCACTGCAGTTTCACCAGAAGGACAGTGTGTCCTTCTTCACCAGACGGGCACTGCAGTTTGACCCTCATTTGGTCTTCGGATGTCCCGTCGAGTGCCTGATCTGTAGGACTGGGGGGCTGTAGTTCACTTCTGCCCTGTTCCTCGTCTGGATCTGAATCAGAGTCCAGACTTTGTTCCAGAGAACCAGGGGTTCCTGTAGAACTCTCTGCTGAGACATTTTTAATAAACACAAAATATCTTAGTAATGGCAAAATAAAACAAAACGGTATAAAAACACATATACATGCATGTATGAGAGATATACATATACATATACATACACACACACACACACACTACCGTTCAAAAGTTTGGGGTCAATACGATTTTTTTTTTTTTTAAAGTAATACTTTTCTTCAGAAAGGACGCATTAAATTGATCAAAAGTGACAGTAAAGACATTTATAATAATGCAAAATATATATTTTTTAATTAAATGCTTTTCTCTTGAACTTAAAAAAAAATCCTGAAAAAAATTAATCATGGTTTGCACAAAAATATGAAGCGGCACAACTGTTTTCAGCTGTGATAATCATAAATGTTTCTTGATCATCAGATCATCATATTATAGTGATTTCTGAAGGATCATGTGACACTGAAGACTGGAGTAATGATGCTGAAAATTCAGCTTTGATCACAGGAATAAATTACACTACTATATATTCACATAGAAAACAGCTGTTTTACATTGAAATAATATTTCACAATATTACTGGGTTTGTTTTGTATTTTTAATCAAATAAATGCAGCCTTGGCGAGCAGAAGAGACTTCTTTTAAAAACATTAAAAAATCTTACCGACCCCAAACTTTTGAACGGTAGTGTATATACACACACATACACACCAACTTGAGTATAAAAATAATAGTTTATAAATGGATAGGCAAATAAAAATAAAATATGAATAAATTGATAAAGCAGTCAAATAAGTACAATTAAAAGACTTAAATGAGTAAATAAACTTAGTTTAAATGTCACCATTATTTTAAACGGAACTACCAACTGAACCAAAACAAATAAAATGTAACTGTTTTATTCATATTAAGTATTTTTAAAGTCAAATAAATACAATTAAAAACAACTTAAATTAGTATAAGCAATTTAAGAGTACCATTAAAAATGACAATATTTAAAAGAAATAAATAGATATAAAATATTTAAAATAGAAATAAAGATTACAATTAATTTATATAATTCGATTCATATTTTAGACTATAATAGTTAGTCAAAGACAAAAAAATAAATATATATTTTTTTTATAATAAATTAGTATAAAATACTGAAATGAAATGTAATACCGTGGCCCTCTAACTTGTCTGATTCTGCAGCACCAGGTTCATCTGTGATCCTTTGTTCATCATTCAAACAGTGTTCTTCTTCAATGCTGCTTTGCTGCACAGACCAAAACATTACATTTGTTCTGCATTAATACTTTGTAAAAAATTTTTTAAAAAAGTTGGCCTCCTATTAGGGGTGTAACGGTTCACAAACTTCACTGTTCGGTTTGATACGATACAGTGGTGTCACGGTTCGGTAAGTTTTCAATACAGCAAAAAGGAAGAAATGCAATAGAAATTTCCTATTTATTAAAAGAAAAAATATTTTTAAATAAGTGTGTTTTCCTACATCTTTGTTTTATTAATGGGGGTAATGTTTGAAAGGATGAACAAATAATGTTTTGGTCATCAAGTTAAAAATAAATATGTTTAAAATATGATAACATTTAAATGTTAATATGCTTATGCTATAAATATGATAATGCTTATGAGTAAATATGAGTTTTGAAGTGCTGGAAAAAGATGTGATGTACTTGAAAGCATTTTTCTATTTCTGCCAAACTTCCATGGTTACAGTTAGTTACTACATTAAATCCATGGTGAATGTTGCTGATCTATGGACTAAAAACCTATTATTAATTCATGGAACAATGTTTTTCCTGGTTTCCACGTCAGCGCTGTTTGATCCGTTAATAACAGAAATTGTAATGCTTCTCACTAGATCTCGCAGCGATGTTATTTCTTCAGTGGTGAATTCAAATGCTTGTTTCCTGGATCTCTCAGCGCTGTAGTAACAGTGTCGCTTGATCACGATCGGCTCGCGCTGCACTGATGTTGATGGTCCGAACTGATAAACGGTCCGTGAAGCACAAAATAATGAGTAGCGCAGTTTCGTTCCGCTTTCATTACGTTTGCCATTTGATGTTGCGCAACGTTGTGTTGATCGCGCCAGCGCGGATTTTGGTCGGCAGGAAAAATGGTCCAACGAATCGTTCGGTTTGTAATGCTTACCGAACGGTTCAATACGAATACGTGTACCGTTACACCCCTACATCCTATTAAAATAGATCACTTGTTACAAAACATGAGATGTTTTACCCAGCAGCCAACACTGCATATGAATCACAAACCTGCTGTAGGGATTGGGCGCAGGTTGTGCTGCTGCATACTGGCCGACTGGAGTCAGAGTGGAAAATAGAGGGATAAAACACAATGAGGGTCTCCACTATGCGGGCCTGGTATGGGTAATCCACCAGAGAGGACAGTGACACTGTGGCGCCTGAGGGCCGGGGCCGCATCAGTGAGGGTCCAAACACAATGCCCAGATTACTCGGGCTCATCTTATTGTCCTCTTCCAGTTCTGCAATCCTGAAAACAGGGTGACATCTTAATAAATGGCTGCTAATTGAGTCGGCCAAGGTATGTTTATAAGCCCTTAAATGTAAGAGGAAGTCATTTCTTTGCCTTTTACCTTCTCAGGTGCCGCGCTATGTAGCGGAGAGTGCTGGTGTTTGGTTTGGGCAGCTCTTTAAGGAGATTTTTAAGTCTTTCGACAAGGGCCAATAGTTCAGTGTCCGTTTCAGGGCCGAGGTCCACCAGGTCGGGCCCTTTACCGGTCTCGGCTCCCTCTGGACCCACTACAGCCAGGCTTTCCTTGGCCAGACCCATCAGACTGTTGTACAGGCGAAAGGGCATGATCGGCTCCGGAAGCTGAGCAACAGAGAGAAAAAAAAATAATCTCAATGTAACGTGGGTGAACAAAATACATAAACTTTATTAATACAATTTAATAATATAAATGTGTGAATGTATTTGGTTTTAATTTTAAAAATAGGATACAATATATACATTTTTTAATTATTACTTAGTTCCTCCAAAAGGAATTCCTAGAACTAAAATCGTTCACGCCAAAATCCGGATACTTCCGCCAATAGTTCTAGGAACTATGAAAAGGTTGCTCCAGTGCGAAAGCCCCTTTAATTAGTTACATTTGGGTTCCAGCATCCCTATAAAAGGCCAATTCACAGAGACAAACGCCAACAAACAAGTTAGCCATGGATCTGGAATTATGAAAAATAAGGGCCATTCACACCAAGAACTATAACTATAAAGATAACGATTAAAACAGTTCTAACAATCATTCTCCATATTAAAGAATAGCAGTCTCGACACATACACCACAACTGGAACGATAAAGATATGAGGAACGATATCATTGAGATCACTTTCAGTTCAGAACCACATTAAACATTAAATTGTTTATTAGTAAAATTTGGGGAACCCAAAAATGCAAATTCTGTCATATTATATTTTCATTCATATTTACATTATATTTTCATTCATATTTACAAATTGCATTCTATTAATTATATTAAAATGTAAAGTTAAATTTGATTGAACCTACAAATTCATTTTGGTTATATTTTCATTAATAATATAATGTAAATAGAACACAATATATAAAAAGTTAGATTAAAAAAACAACAATTTGCTTTTGTTGGGTTCAGCAAATAACTAATTTAATAATATTGTAAACAAACAATTGATACGAATATAATTTTTTTGAAAATATACTATAAATTAGTTAATTGAGGAAACCCAAAATGCCCCCAAAGTTATATTTTTATTAGTAGTATAATTTAAATATAATAAAATAAATAAAAATGAAAAGATTATTAATACATTAGTTACATTTTTCATTAAAATGTTCACCCAAATGTAACAGAATTTGCATAATTTGCATAATGAGATAATATACAACCCCCCCCCCCCCAATTTCCACATTATATTGAATGATTTTTCAAAATGTTTACATATAAAAAGTCTCACCTGCCGCAGGTAAAGCTTCAGTACATTACTGATGTCATGTGGGGAGGACTGTGACAGTTCCACCAGCTCTTTGCCGTTCTCAAACGCCTGGCACAGCTTCTCCACCCGCGTCTTCACCCCATTCACTCGATAAATGCCCTGAGAGGGGGGTGCACTCATTAAGATCTTGTATTTCTATTGGCCGAGACCTGCTGAATCTGACTTGTCACTCGTGTACCTTCATTCTCAAAGCCCTTCTCTCGATCTCAGCGATGCACTTCTTGATGATGAAGGGGATCCCGTCGGGACTGTTGCCGGACACCTGCGAGAAATCCTGCCCGAACAGCTGAAGGCGACCCTGGAGTTTCTTGTGCCCACACTGAATGGCCAAAGTCTCCAAGCAGCGTTTGTGACAAGCCAGGAAACACTGGAAAGAGGAAATCAGACATTAATAACCCTGGTTTATTTTAAACAAAAGGACAAACTTTATAAGACGTAGTTGACCTCACCTCCTCGCACTCCGCTCCCTGAAAATAAACGTAGCTGTCGCATTCTCTGCATTTGGACGGGGAGCGCAGTTTACGCAGTTTGTGCGTCTGAGCGGCTTTCGACAACCCCACGTTTCGAAATGGCCCAGTGGGAACCACAATCTCAGGCTCGATGCCGTTTATATCTGCAAAACGTTGAGCAGAGAGTGAGAAACCTGATGACAGGCACAGATTAGAAAGGAAAATGTGTGCACACTTCTCTCACTTGGAGTTTCAAAGGAAGAAACATTTGAGTCTTTCTCATCAACATCTTCGTTTGATGACATAGTTCCTGTAGATGATGTACGGGCCATTTTACTTATGTCACCTACCGAAAAAGAAGAAGTAGTGAACACCAATATATATATATATATACACAAACACATATTCTTAAAGGATAATTCCGGTATTTAGCACTTTGATTTCTATTTTCTAGTTTGTTTTGGATGAACTAGAGTGGTGGACACAGAAATTGACGATGGGTCCGGTCTCGAATTTTTGACTATTTTAGAATCGCCTCTGAGCGCTTCAGAGTGGCTGTCTATGGGCGTGCACAAACATGTCCTTAAAACAACACCTAACATTCGTTTTCAAAACTGTGCAACTCACCGAGTGGTTAGTTGTGTTCGTTGATGATTAAAAACAAATATATCGGCACAATGTATGATTTCAATGTATAAATGTTATTCGTGCTATTTGCTATAGTGGAACTATTTTTTCAGATACCTCACAACCGAATATAAACTTCCGCTGGATATTTGAGTCTGAAGCGTTAGCACACTCCCGACCACTTGATGGTGATAACCACTTTGCCGCAGTTGCTCTGCTCACGCTAGCTTTCTGAGAGACGGAGAACTGAGCGAAAAGACTACAACCAAACATAAACAGACTCCTTTTCCGTTTCCGGTAGTGCAGTAATATCAACGAGCACTGAGTCCTCCAACAGAAATCATGCGATTTTACAAAATGCCAAATAAAACACGACAGAAACTGTATTTCGCTACGCTACTTGTTTTGGAACATCAACGAACACCACTAACCACTCGGTGAGTTGTGAAAGTTTTGAAAACGAATGTTAAGGGTTGTTTTGTGCATGCTCATGTTTGTGCATGCCCATAGACAGCCACTCTGAAGCGGTCTGAGGCGATTCTAAAAGAGTCAAAAAGTCGAGACAGGACCCATCGTCAACATTTCTGTGTCCACCACTCTAGTTCATCCAAAACAAACTAGAAAATAGACTCAAAGTGCTAAATACCGGAATTATCCTTTAATATAGTAAATGTGAGTTTAATTGAGAAGTCATGCCAAGAAGTTGTACCCGTGCTGGTTGTCGGGGATCCCAGGCCACTTCCTCCTCCCACACTGTCTGTGTCACTCACTGTGGAGCCCCAGGACTTGTGGGACAAGAGACCTCGAGCTGACAAAAAACGAATCAAAACCCTTTGTATGCCTATTTTAGGTACTAACACCAACCTATATCACATTTATGTATAGGTGTATAGAGATGTGCACATACCCCTCTTCTGGTCATCTTTCTGAGAGGCGCTTGCTCTCTCCCGCCTCTCCTGTGTCTGCTGCGCTTCAGCACTGTTCTGAGCATCAGTGTTAGCGCTGTCTGTACGCGCTCTGGCCGACGGCCTGAATTCAAGAGAACACGTTAACGTAAGATTTACCTCCAGTTCCATGATATATGATACGTTGCAGAAGTGTGTTTCTCACTGGCTGGAGGAGGCAGAATAGGTCTCAAACTCATAATGAGTCTCAGGCTCTTCGGTCATCTGAAGGTCTTTGACGTGTGTGGCGTACTGCTGTCCCGGGTCGTACAATTTACTGCTCTCACACAGAGTCTGATAGTGCACCGGCAGCGCTACCGTCTGCATGTGCATGATCTGGTAGTAGGAGATGGTGGCCTGGAAAGTGTTTTTCACACAGTTAAAATCACTCAAGCTGGATTTAGATTTTTTCAGCAAGTAATGCATGACTGGGTCATTGGCCAAGTAAGCAAGCTCTATAAATGTCCTTTAAAAAAAAAAATCCCTTAACTGGAGAAATTAAAAAAAAATTGTTTAATCACTTGCAAGGAAGTGTTATGTTTGCGCTATACAATATAAATTTTTAAATACACTCTTTTTTTAGACACTCTCGCACTGTACTCCCTCTTTTAATGCACCTTAGACATTGCACATACACAAAAAAAAAAAAAAAAAAAAAAATTTAGGAAAAGATAGGGACCGATGAGATGTGGGGGAAGGTTATCTTATATTATCTTATCATCTTATTATAGCATCTTTTATTTTATACAGGATTGACAATGGCAATTGTTACATAGGAGGAAGGATGGAAATAAAAATCGACCAACACAATATTGGCAATATGGTGGTAGTGGGGAGTGGGGTGGTGATGGTAATGACAATGGTAATAAATAATAAATGGTTACTTTGTTTACGCACACACACACATACCCACACTCACACCCGCTCACATGCACACTTTGATCAAACACTTAAATCACTTTTATGTCACTTCTGGAATTATGGATTTACAAGATTGCTCACTAATGCACTATGTTGGTTTGTATGTATGTCTGACTGTTAAATAAAAAAATAATTTTTTTTTTTTTTTTAAATATTTCCTTAATATATTTTGTTGCATTTAAAATATTTCCTTTAAAAAAATTTGCTTTAATGGATGAATTTGCTTTAAAAAAAATTAAAAACTAAATTTCCTTAAGCAAATGTTAAAATATAGCATTCATTTTATTTGCTATAGTTTTTTATATATATTTGCTGTATTTTACAATATTGCCTTAATATAAATGCTATATTTTAACATTTGCTTATTTGCAATAGTTTTTTTTTAAATATATTTGCTGTATTTTACAATTTACAAATATATTCACTAAATTTCAAAATGCCGCCTCTATATATTTGCTGTACTTTTTAATCCTAAAGTATTTTCTGTATTTTACTTTATGTAATGAAAATTGCTTTGACGGATTAATTTAGCAAAAAAGGATAAGCGAGTCTTGTGTGAAATACCTCTTGTAAAGACACCAAGACCTACTGTGACTGTTCATCATATTTTCATTTGTGAAATGTTAAATAAAAGAAAGATCTTAGTTATAGGACTTACAGAAATCCAAAAAAAAGAGAAAGAGAAATATAAATTCTGATGGTAAAATGAATGTTCTAAGACAAGCAATAGTAACTGATCTTTCATTCTAGGTAGATTATTATTCTTATGATGCGAAATAAACTTTGCATCATGTTGCAGTTGTAAACATTTGATTTGTAAAGCGAGTGTTTGTTTTGAGCTGCATGTAGGCACATACCGAGCGAATGGTCTGGTCAGTCTGCTTGATGACCTCTTGGATCTGCCGAAGAACCGTGACCTTCATGTGCTCCAGCTCCTGGTGTTGTGTGGTCACATCTGCGATGCAGGTCCGGTATGTGGCCTCCGCCTCCTCAGTCTGACACAAACACACCGTTTCAAAAACTCGACCTGCTCAAACATTGACATGAATTTGCCAAACTATTCCTACAGTGTCTTAATGGCAGGGAGTGCTGACCTTGTTGCGGGCCTCTTCCTCCAGGCGTTTCTTCTTGTCGACTGCTTTGGTGGTAGAGCTGCCGCCCTCCTCCTCGGCCCGGTTAGCGGCCGTCCTGGCCTTGTCGTACTCTTCACAGCGGGCCATGTAGACCTGCTTAGCCCTGCGCAAGTTTGCTTCACACTCCATCTATGTTAAACACACACAACGTTCATAGACCTGTACCGCTGACACATCCTCGCTCGAGCTTTAATGTGTTTTGATAGCTAAAAATATGAATGGAAATCTTACCAGTTTTCTCTTGGCCTTCAGCCATTGTTCCTTGATCTCCTTGCGTTTCTTCTCGTGCTCTTGTTTGCGGAGCAGCAGAGGCTGTGGGTGAACAAAGCACATGATGCTACAAAAATCTAAATACTCCATGATCCAGGTTAATACATAATAACAGCTATTATTATTATTATTATTATTATTATTGATGAAAGGATGACATGGCTGTTTTACCATGATGAAGGTCTGGTTGTGCAGGGTGGAGGCTGCCTGATGCATCCCAGCGCTCTGCTCCAGGTCCTGCTCCAGAGCCAGAGAGTAGATGGAGAAGAAGGGCATGTGTGGCTGATGGACACAAAAGAGATGCATGAGGAGACAGACAAACACAGACACCCTGAGAAATGCAGACATTGATCAAATCTCACCTGCGTGATGGTCTGTTTACATGACTGATAGATCCTTTGTAAGCCCTTGGAGAACTCCAGCTCTAGATAAAGATGAATTGCAATTTAATGTGTCAAATATTAAGTAAAAAGGCAGAAAATAAACAAGTAAAACCTAATTACTACATAATGTGTCTCAACCGATCAGAATGATGTTTTATATAGAAACACCACTATTTGCCGTTATAATAGTCCTATCATTGAAAGCACGCATGCTCCTACCCAGCGCAAGCTTCCTCTCCACATAGCCGATCAGATCCTTCATGTACTTGGAGATGGTTTTAGCGTACGTCAGAGCCGAGTCCACACCACCTTCACTGCGCTGCAGGATAATGTCCACCTCTTCAGCGCTCATCGCTGCAGCACATGCACAAATACATTTATGAGGGGCAAAAAAAAATATATGTAATATTTGAAATAATAATAATAATTAATATTATGCCTTATGTCTGTATTATAATAAGATTTTTATAATAATAATTTAGAGTAATAATAATAATATATAATAAGTCAATATTATATAATATAACTCAATGATAATATATGTTCTGCAGGAGACTTTTTAAAGTTCTCTTATTGCGATATTAAAAATATTTTTTTTTTAAATGCTCTTTGGGAGGCGTTATAAATCTCTAAATATATATATATATAACTATATATATATATATATATATATATATATATATATAATATATAAAATAAATAATACACATACATACACAATTATGACTTCTTAAATAAAATGCAAATTATAAAATATATGTTCTGCAGGAGACCAAGTGGGTATTATAAAAATATCAATTAAACAATGTAAGAATATGCTTTAATTATTTAATATTATGTAATGAATATTAATAATTATATAAATTTTAAAGTTCTCGCAATGCAATAAAAAAATAATATTAATTTAAAACGTTCTTAAGGAGACTTTTTAAAGATCTACAAATAAACTAATAAATAAATCATACAATGAGTTCTAAAGCAAATAAAATACATATTATAAATATATGTACAATAATAAAAGCAAATCTTAATTTTAAACGTTCTTAATGAGACTTTAAAGATCTCTGAATAAATATTTATTATACGCGAGTTAGATTAAAGTAAATAAATTATTCTAAAAGTTCTGAAAGAGACTTGATTAGAACACCAATTTATTTTCCAAATAAATTCAGTCAAATCTGTCAAATTTCTACATCAGTGCATTCCTACTTATTTTTCTGTACGTCTGAATTTGTCAAAATGTACCCAGCTCAGATGAATCACTCCGTGCGTGTAAAAGCTCGTGACCCGAGAGGTTCTCCATAGACTGAAAAGAGAAGACACACACAAATATGTAAAACACCTTCATAATATGTTCCATGTGTCCATTTCAGGGGACAAATGCGTCAAGAGCAACAGCACGAATCACAGAACTGCACTTTCAGGAAGTCAGAACCTGCTGCCAACATCCGCTCTTTACAGGCAGTGAAACTGACACACACTTACCCTGCTTTTCTCAGTGGGCATCACGGACAACAGCGTGCTACTGTCCACCTCTCCCATCAGCAGTTCAGAGACACTGAGGAAAGAAAGAACATCTCAGCTTTCTCTGAACGTAATATCAGAATGTAATGTTAGAGGGAAAACGACAACCTGCAATTGAATTATAAACTACACTGCCTATAATAACAAGGGAGAATAATCAAACTTCCTCTTTACTTTGTTCTTGCCACAAAAACAACATCACGCTGCACTAGTGATGATTTAATGTTTCACCTAATGTAAAACAGTGTCATTTCAAGGTGTGTCACAATGAATATGACAGCAGGACATCATCGGAATCAGTTTTAAACACTAGAAGTGAAAACAGCAATACTATAGGTGTTGATAATGATCAGCTCGAACTGAAAAACAGATCCTTGAGGGTTTTAGGCTGTTAGGGTAAGAGAGTAAAAGCCACAAATCAACTTCCTGTTATTTCTGTAGAGCTACGATATGGCTATGATCTAACAGAGCATTATGAGAGAGATTTCATAACACATGCAAAGAACCCCACATGGCACTACATTCCTGTGTACATTTATTCATTTCGACTGTGAAAATACAATTAAAAAAAACTTTCCAAAAGGAACTACATGTTATTTCCCCTAGAATGAATCAGATTAAATAAATAAATACCAAAGAAACAAGTGTAACTTCCCCATGAGTGAATAAAAAAAAAGTGCCATTTCACCTGAACAAATCGAAAAAGCAAATAAATACCAATGAAACTATGTAATTTCAACCCATATTAAATAAAAAAAAAAAAAAAAAAAAAAGTGAGATCATGTGATCTTGCATACTTTAGCTTTCAATTGATCCAGGAGGAAAAATGAACATTTGTCCTTTTGGTTATTTATGCATTTTTAAACTTTTTTTTTTTTTAAATGACACTCTTGGCATCAAATAAGTTAAAGGAGACATGTTAAAAATCATGGCTGAAATTACTTCCAGTTCATATCACATCCAAAATAAAATAAATGTAGTGCATTGCATTGTGGGATACAGTATCCCAAGCACTGTTCTCTGGTTGTGTACTGCACATTTTGGTAATTGTAATACGCCATCCAGGTACATGTTGTATATAAAAAATAAAGGCAATTGTGAGGTAAAGTTTGCAATTGCAAGAAACAAAGTAGCAATGATGAGATGGATATAAAGTCACATCTACTTTATACATATCTTCTCATCAAATCAGAAACGCATTGATAGCATGTAATCAGTTCACACTGAGCTCTCCATACTCACTTGCTGCTAAAAGCTACAGCAATGGTCTCAATGGCCTTCTCAAAATCTTTCTTGTCCGCTTCATTGCACACTTCATAGTGGTATCCTGAAGGAAAAACAAAATATGTTGGTAAATGGTTTGAAAACCACAACAAATGTATTCTGGGCTGTTGACATTACAGTTTTCAACTAAACCCATAATCATTAACATGACAATGGCGTTTTGAAGGCCTGAAAATGGAAACTTTTGAAAACGGGTTTAAAAGTGCAAGTTTTTGAAAATGATACCGTTATTGTCTGTGTAAACTACAAACATTTTGTTAAAATGGTGACATTATGCGCATCGCATTACGTGTTCAGCCTATAGTAGAGTTTCTTTTCAAAGTGACATCAACTACTGGCCTGGCATGAATACAGAATTTTAAGTTGATTTCGTGGATCCGAGTGAATGGGATCGTTTTGTCAACATTGTCGTCGGTACGCAAAAGAAAAATATTTCTGTTTTTTAGTACATTATCGTGTGAACGTACCTTCAGTCTAAAAACCGGATGCACTACTGACAAAGAAAAAAACAAATCCATCCTTTAAGATCAAATGTCCCATTCTTTTTGCATGTGTGATTGCTCTAACCTTTGACCTGTGAGATGAGTTTCCCGGCAGCGGTGAGCGTCTCCACCGTGTTGAGGAGGGGGTACATGCTGATGACCTGCCGCAGGATGCGCAGAACTTCCCCCAGACACTCATGGGCCAACGGACGCCGGTTCTCCTGTTTGTCTGCAAAATACCATCCACAACATTAGAGCTGCGGGATTCTGGAAAAATTGAGAATCGCAATTTTTGTTTCAAACTGAGATCACAAACATTACACAAGACATGTAATTAACTAGATTTTCTGAAAAATGCTAATTGCTGGAGTCCATTTAAAAAGTTGAAATGAAAAAATTGGTTTGAGTGAATGATTCAATGACTCGCTCACTCCATAGTTCACTTGTTTCATTACTGGATGAATCCGAAGCTGCGTCCCAATGTGCATACTATGCCCTAAATAGTATTGAAAATTACTAATGTCACAAACTATTTAGGATGGATAGTATGCACATTGGGACGCAGCTCGAGTTTTTTTTTTTATTAATCTCTTGATTAATGACAATAAATTTCCGAGACACCTGTCGCCAACTAGTGGCGTAACGATGTAATGATACAATCGGTATTTGAACAGCGAAGTTACTTTCAAAAAGTGATCTCCATTTTGATAGACATCAGTGTTTATATCCAAACTATAAACTTTCCCCAGTTCTGATATAACAGGTATATTTGTAACAGAAATAACAAAACTGTGTGGTTAAAAAGACTGTTTAAAGTTGTTTCATACCTATACATGATAATTGCTCTCTATGGATCAGCGCCACCACAAACGCAGATTTGAATGATCCAGCGTGATTGTCAAAGATTTAATAGACAGGAAAATCACTCATTTAATTAGTAATGAGATCGCATGGCTATTTAAATCAAGATTGCGATCTTTTAAAGATTAATTGTCTACAACTTCCATCCTTATCAGCTGAAAATGGGTTACAGACACACAAGCGCAGAAACTTAATTTCAGTCCAAGACGTCTAATTTGTGCCAAAATGACGAACAACTCTGCTTTCCTCACTGATAACAAAATGTCAATGCAAACAAAATTAAAATAAATAAAACAAAAAGAACTTAAATAAATGAACATAACCAAATAAAAAAAACAAGAGTTTTTTATTAAAAACATTTGTTTGTCCATTTATTTATTTATCAACTGAAACAATTAACAAATACTAAAGAAAAATAAATAATTTTACCTTTGTTTAAAATCATTTTTCAAAATGTTTCTTTTATAGGGAGAAATCTGACCGGGACCCAAAAACGCTTTAACCGACACGTCAATGTCTGTCAGGAAGCAAAAGAAATCTGCACGGATCCTAAAACAGTCAAGATGATGCAAGACGGTCCGTTTGTTAGCACTGTGTTGCACTGCTTTCTCGTCTGCACGTCTACAAGCCACTTCCTCCTGTCGTATCTGCTAACTGTAAAAGTACAAACACCTAGGCCAAAAGTGTTATTGTCGAGTTTCTCTTCAACCTGACTTATACAGCAGTGGGAAGCAAGAACAACAGTTTGTGTTTCATTTTATCAAAGTAGGTCAGTTGCAATTAATTTAAAAAAGTTCTGGTGAAGACCGAAAGGCTTGGTAGAAAATGTGCCATGGGTCAACCACTAAAACCCATCCATGCCAAAACCAGTACTTTGGATCTCTAGAACATGACAAAATGGTTGAAATAAGGATGTTTTTTCTAACTGATTCAAGATAATGGTTGGCATTATAGCTGTATTTTAACTTGCCGTTCTGATTAACATTTTTAATATTATAATGGGATGCTTGATATGCGTCAAGGAATTGTAAAGTTAGTGCAATTTTATGTCTGTGTCAATGTGTAAACATTTATGTCGGTGTATTTATGTATATGATACCACTGTCAAAGATGAATTCCCCCTCTGTGACAAACAGAATGGATAATAAAGTTTAGTTTAAAGGATTAGTTCACTTTTTAAAAAAACTTTTGCTGATAATTTACTCACCCCCATGTCATCCAAGATGTCCATGTCTTTCTTTCTTCAGTCGAAAAGAAATTAATGTTTTTGATGAAAACATTCCAGGATTTTTCTCCGTATAATGAACTTCAATGGCTACCAAATGGTTCAAGGTCCAAAAGACAGTTTCAGTGCAGCTTCAAAGGGCTTCAAACGATACCAGACGATGAAAAAGGGTCTTATCTAGCGAAACCATCGGTCATTTCAAAAAGAAAAAAAAAAGCTTTTTTTTTTAGCACAAATGCTCGCCTTGCTCTGTTCTGTGATGCGCGTTAGTGACTCTCCTGTTCGAACTCGTTCATCAAAATGAACAAATCTTTTTTCGAGTCACTTCATTCATTCAACGAACGAAATGACTCGGGAAAAAGATTCGTTCATTTTGAACGAGTCTTTTTTCAAGTCATTTAGTTCATTTCGTTCACTGAATGAAGTGACTCGAAAAAAGATTTGTTCATTTTGATGAACGAGTTCGAACAGGACAGTCACGAACGCGCATCACAGAACAGAGCAAGGCGAGCATTTGTGCTAATAAAACAAGCTTTTTTATTTCTTTTTGAAATGACCGATGGTTTCGCTAGATAAGACCCTTTTTCATCGTCTGGTATCGTTTGAAGCCCTTTGAAGCTGCACTGAAACTGTCATTTGGACCTTGAACCGTTTGGTAGCCATTGAAGTTCATTATAAGGAGAAAAATCCTGGAATGTTTTCATCAAAAACATTAATTTCTTTTCGACTGAAGAAAGAAAGACATGGACATCTTGGATGACATGGGGGTGAGTATATTATCAGCAAAAGTTTTTTTAAAAGTGAACTAATCCTTTAAGCTACACTAAACTAAACATTTTGTTTGTCATTTTTTTAAATCATTTTTTGCATAGTAAAGGAGTTAGCCAGAAAATTAAAAAGACACAAATTTCTTCTCTCCTTCCTTGCAACAAAACTTTCAAGAATTGGTGAACAGAATTTGTTTTCTTTTTAGGGGATTGCTTCTTGGTTTGGAACATTTTTGTGAAAAGATCTATACAAATAAAGTTAGAAATTTATATTGAATTTATCTTCAGATTTATACATCTTAACTCTGCGCATATTATTTATATATATATATATATATATATATATATATATATATATATATATACACACTAAATATTTCCCAAACAATATTTAATTATTATTCAATAGCTTTAATCAATCAAATATGATAAAGTAAAATAAACCAAACAATTCATATAAAAATAAACTATTTCTAAAATGGGCCCCAAAACGTGAACATTATAGCTGCCTTTGTTTTATTTAAAAGGGTTGACTCTCATTGGAGTATTAGCCACAAAAAAAGGTTTAAAAAAGCCCTGCAACAGAATCTCTCAAAGTACTATGGTATTACCATAACTTTATCATGATACCAACACAGTGCTTTTATAAGGATCCTCTTGTTGAAAAGTTCCTCTAATTCATCTCTACCGAGTTGTCAGAAAGCGGTTCATAAGCTCAGAGTTGTTAGAAATCTTCAAATATAATAACTGATTTTGGTATTTATGGGTACGACAACAGGATTGGTGTTTAAATGACGTTGCTTTACACGAGTCCAGAGGGCGGAAGGGGGTGTTTTCTGAGAGTACCGTTTCCTGTGCCAATGTGGCGCACCACAGGAACTTAACCTCACTGCAGCTACAGAAACAGGGCCTCTTGAGCAAACTCAGCCCCGCCCCTTTCTCTCCTCTACGATCACATGATCCACAGTGGGAAGGTGATGTTTGTGGTAAGACGTGCAATTCGTCATGTGGCAGATTGGAATTGAGTGCTGTTGTGCACATCTCAGTTAAAAAATAAATACGGGGAAACGTTTAATAAATGTTCAGGAAGTGTTTATAAAACGTTATAAAAAAATGTCATAGATTCTCTCCAATAAAACTATCATCCATCTTACCTTCAAGCACAACATCTTTCAGTTTCTCCACTGCTTTGGCAAACCGCTCCACTATGCGTAGCAGCGACGGGATGTCTTCCACCTCAATAGCCACTGTGGTCTCGGGCGTCTCTGGTGAAGGACTCTGGGAGATGACAGATTTTCCTGCACCCTTACTGAAGACCCAAGACTGGATAGGGAAGCCCGCTGCGCTAGGATTGCGATTCAGAGAAGTTGGCCGTTTTAGGGTGCCCATTGGGGAAGGGGTGCCCACCAGCTTAGTGTGCTGGGTCAAAGGGGTACCGGGACAGGAAGAAGAGACTTCAAGGACGGGTGGAGACAGACTAGAGGACGTGTGGGACGAAGAGGCGGCAGCATCGACCACATCTTTCCGAGGCTGCTCTTGAAGAGCAGAGAGCTGGATTATGACGAAAAAAGGGAAACTGTGTGAGCAAACTGATAAACGTGGCATGCAAACTTTAGAACGTAGGTTTGCAGATGGAAAACAAGATCTGTGACTGACTACAATAGACGGCTGTTAGTAAACAGAACTTCTTTCACAAGAGCGCTTGTGCAACCGCGGCCTACTTCCTGTCACACCCCGAAGAGCTGATGTCAAACTAACAGGCCTAGCTGAGGCCCACAAACACTCCTAAAAGAGTGAACATGACATGAACACAAGGACAAGTAACCAAAAAGGTCATTTATGTAGCTCAAAGGCCACAATTAACTAACACCTAAAAATTATGCAATACACAAACCAACGTGTTAAAAGACCAAAAAACAGTGTTATCCCAAAATCCAATTAACAAAAAAGACATTTAATTTAAACAGATAGATAAGAAGCTTGCTTAGATTCTTTCCCCATCAAAAACAGCAAGACAAAAATGTTTTTTTTTAGAACAAAGACAAAACATTCCATGTTAAGCCAATAAGGTAAAGTATAATAATTTACAATCCGTTTACAGCACTCTGGTTGACTTGTACTGTAAAATAAAGTTGCAGCCTTATTTTAAGTACAATTAACTTGGATGTTTAAGTAATTTCAACTTAAATAACATTAAACTGACTTTAAAATCAGTTAATCTTGTATAACAAAGTTAAAAATGACTTGACGCCTTTTGATGAGTTAAAGCAATGTAAAAACATGTTGTCAACTTATTACACGACACGTGCATATTTTTAACAGTAACATACAAACATTTACAGTAGTTTTCAATAAAAACCCACCTGTTTGAGCCAGACGTTTGGTCTATTTGGCAAGATGTCCAATTTACTTTTGCTGTTTGATTTTTTCACTCTCTGACTCGTCGCGTAAGGACTGTAGCTTTTGCTACTCGATCCACGCTTTAACATTTCCAGCTACCGTCCGTTACAAAATCAACTTTCCACACTGTTCTCCGTCATATCTCAATGTTATTGCAACTATGCCTTGAAAAATAACTAAGTCTAAAGAAAATCCTCAAACCAGAATATAAATGACAAGATGTCTAAAGTAAGGCTAAACCTGACCTTATTGCACCTTGCTGCGCCATTTCACACTGAGGAAGTTTAGTCCGTCCTTTGCCTTGTAGCATAACGGTTTAATGATACGCTTTAAAGTCTAGATATTTGCGTTTAAAAACATTGATAAAAACACTTGTTTCAACAACGTCGAAAACGACACGAAAACATGAGCGCGAGGGTGAAATGTCAGTCAAGTTGATTGGCAGGAGGAAAAGGCGAGAGATGCTGTGCGACTTACTGATGGAGAGTTGAGAGGCGCTTGGCTGCTTCCTGTTCGGCTCTTCTTTGACATCGAATGCGTCTTTATCAGTTCCCTTGTCCTTTTAGAGAACATTTTAAGCTTTAGATGTTTAGATCTGCCGCGAATGTCTTTTAGTTTACGATATAACCCCCCTGCCCACCCCTCGGCTCCCCATTTCAAAGCGCTGATGCGAGGTTTACACACTCCGTGCTCGAGCTTCTGTCTCGCTCCTCTAATAGTATCGCACATTGACTGAATCTACTGACACACCAGAACAGTCAGAAGCGCATCCGCTTTTGAGTTTTTTCACTCTCAGTGCCTTTGACAAGTGAAACTGCGTTGCTATGTAAAAACATGTGGGCTGCTGGATAACACGATGCATGCTTGTTGAGGCTTACAAACAGCGTTTATGCAGCGATTTTCATCATTTTAACTCGCAAAGATAAGAGTTGGCCAACCGCTCCACAGTTCGTCGTTATGTCTGTCACCTGTGGTGGTTTAATTACTGGTAAGTAGGCTAATAAAACACCGCCCACTTGTGACAAAACACTTCTTGAAACCTTTTTCTTTGACAAAACATCTGATTTTCACTTTAATCTAATTTAAATGAATTGCAGTGTTAAAGTCGCCATGAAATCAAAATTGTTTTTGTTGTCAATTTTTTTGGGGGGGCTTTTAGTGTGAATATGTTACTCAATGGTTAAAGTGGGATTTGGCAGGTGGGGAACCCTTAAATTTTAAACTTTGTACAGGTGCAACAGGGAAAAATGACTCCCCATAGGACAACATATTGAGTATCGTGGTATAGCAATGCTTTTTGGGGACAAGAGTGTCACTGTGGCACCAATACTTATTTACTTGATATTTTAATGTTTTTATTTTGGTCCATCTACACTGATATGATGACGATACTGTTAAAATTGCTCAACACCAAATGTAACACAAGCATGTATTCACAATGTTAATTCAAATGTAAAAAGTTCGGGTGTTTTCCCCTGAGAAAATGTGGATTTCTCTGACCCTTTGAAGGCCAAAAAAAGGGATAAGAAGTAGCTTTAAAACCATGTCAGTGGGCATTAGATTATTTGCCAATACCTGCTCTCTCCTCATCTCCATCTTTCTTTTTCTCTCAGTCTCCTAACCCTGCCATATTTCTTCCTCTCCTAAATCTAAACTTAGACTGATAGTCTTTTCATTTTCATCTGTGTCAGTGAAGAAAGTAAACATAGGTTTAACTGATATTTATATGTTTTATGAATCATTTTCTGAGACAATTAAATTTACTCAAGGCTACAAGGAAAGCTGTAGCCTAAGTCAGTATTGGCAATAGGAACCTTCAACAAGCTTTGGAATTTGAAGACGTCTGTTTTTAAATGTTAAAAGTAGGCTAATATTAAATAATACAAAACCATTTCGGCCCACTTTAACCCCTGGCCTTACTGTTATAGAAGCTGCGTCCAAAATTTCCATTTCTCTTTCTTGAGTAGGTACTTATTTTGAGTAATTACTAAGTAATACTTCACGACCGCTAAAAAAGTATAGTATGAGTGTGAGTAAAAAGGGAATCACTTGCGCCTCAGCCTAGCCAGTGCTCTCGGAACAGGACACAACAATCTGAAAAAAAGGGCCCAAGGTCGATAGGACCAAGGAGCAGGACCGGAGCACAGGACATATTGATAAATTTATTGATATAAAATGACTAACGTTTCGACACACATGCGTCTTCTTCAGAGTCAAGACTTGGTCCTATCGACCTTGGGCCCTTTTTTTAATGAGTGTGAGTAGTTTGAATGTACTGTGAATTCAGACATAGCCTACTTCTTGTGTCACTGTTTCAAAACTCAGTCTCTCACTTGCGCCACTATAGAGCAATGATTTCGATGACATCATGCTGCACTTTAGCTTCTCATCAGTTTTTCTGTCCAATCAAATGCTCTAGAACCTGTCCCCTACGTTTTAAATAAACACTTAAAGCTGCGCCGTTTAAGGTTCTTGCACGTGTCTTGAAAAGACAGAGCATAACAATCTTTGCAACGCAAGGCCAATCAGAATTCAGTATGCAAATAAACCCACTGAAGCCAACCAATAGCAAAAATACAAGATTTCGTTACTGTTGGTAAGATTTGGAATGGCAAGTCAGTGGACTATTACATTTGTTATTTTTCGATTGTTACATATCCCTGCAACATTTCAGCCATAAATTATGAATAACTAGAATGTTCACCACTGTCTAGCGATGTTCGTTTTTCTATAATGTAATTAAATAGCTGTTTGTCTTTTAAAAAACGGTCACATGATATGTATTGAGTTGGCTTGTGCGCTTTTTGTTTCGCGCTTCAAAAAATGTGACATTCTGTTAAGAAAATATTAGTTGTGTCCTCTGTGTCCCATCAGGGGCTGCATCCTTTCAAGGCTGATTGTGTCACGACAACGGCTCCTTCAAATGCAGTCTCCAAATGCGTCCTTCGTTTCCTGTGAAATTAAGGATACAACTGATGAATCCTTCACAGCCTTGCCTTCCCCAGAATTCATTGCACGCTTGGGATGACAGGATTTTTTTTTTGGAGAAAGTTGGGTTTCAACTTACTCAAATATCTGATACAAATTAAAATATATATATAAAAAAAACCTTTAAGCAGTTCAAATGTTGACATCTTTCTTACTAAGACGCAATTATAGTTAATACTCTTTATTATATACAGAAAAGGACTAGGGTGAACACATTTAGACAGTTTGTGAACCCCATTTTGCTTACAGACAGTTTAATATAACCTTCAAAAAGGTCCAGTACAAACGTTACTGTCACAGTTTCTAGACAACAAAAACCATCCTCTATAATAGGCTAGGCTAGACCATCCCATTTAACAATACTCAGTCCAACCTTTACAGCCTTCGAAGGATGCAGACTTTGAATTGGGACACAGCCATTGTGAGAGTCGTTGTTGATTTTGCACTGCATTGTGGGATAAAAAAAGGGCAACATTCCTGTGCACTGGAAGGATTTTGAGATTGAGACCACGCTTAAATTGTGTGACTTCCTGATCAGTGCCCTGACTACTGAACTAGGGAGCTGATTGAGACGCCCTAGGAGGGAACTCATTGTGACTTAGCCTTCTTGTTTATCAAAAAAATGTACTGAACAAACCTATTATAACTCTATAAATATAATTTGTAGGTTGATTTCACCCAAATCAGTAAAAACACTTTCAAAACTATAACCACTTTTGAGCATCCCGACCAACCTAGAATAGCAACATGACCTCTAACAATGTTGCGAGTGTTTGGGTAAGGGTTATCGGTTTCTTTGCTCAGTGGGAGTTGGGGGAATTTTCAAAGAAACTACAAAAAAGTTAGTATTGTTGCAATTCCATTTGATTCAACTAGGTAGGTGATGTAATGTAGCAGAAAATTGTGGAGAAGACTTAGCAGAAGTAAGATCAATTTCAATACAATCTCCAACACTATTTATCCTTTGGGCTTAAATGGTTTGTTCCATTTATTTAAAAATACACAAATAAAATAATATAATATATAGCGAGTTACTGAAAAGGGTAAAATATACCCAAATGGTCTTTATTACAACTGGTAATATTTCTTTTGGAAATAATCCTGAGGAAGACCTCAGCACATTACAACAACAAAACCCACAAAAGGAAGCAATTCCGGTAACAAATCTTCAAAATAAATCCAAGACTAGTTATCTATAACAAGTCCATAAGAACACTTAATAAAAAACACACACACATACACAAAAGTTATTTCCAGTTTGGTTGTGTAAATGTACAGGTCCAGAATAAGACATGAGTGGTTCATGTGCCTGTTTGTGATGTTAGTATAATCCGTGTACATTACAGCTCTGTGGCAGGTCCCCATTCAATGTCATCAGCTTCATCAATACCAAAATCATCATCTCTGGCATTTTCATCACTACCAAAATCATCATCTCTGGCATTTTCATCACTGTCACTGTCACTTCCTCGGATTTGTGTTCTCCGGATTTGCATGGCTTCGTGATGTGCCAATCTAAAGAAAAGATTTATTAATGCATTTAAAAATGAAAAATAAATTGATACAGAACTTTATCCTCCTCAAGGAAAAGGTGACAGATCAAACAGAAATACTTACACTACAAATGAAGGGGAAGGTTTCCTTTCTGGTTCTGCCATACGGGCCTAAAAGAACAACACACAAAATGATGAAAGGTCCATCGAGTATTTCTAGATACCTAATATTAAACGTAATCAAATACCTCAACATGACTTATTAAGGTAGGAATTGTTCCTGTATCAACATCTTTTTAAGTCCTACAGTAATATTTAGGGTAGGCTATCGTCAGGGTAAGGGTAAAGGATTTGTCTTTTGTTGGTCCTACCATAAGGATGTAGATCCATAAACAAACAACTTGATTCAATCATGCTGGAATTCAATGGATTGACCAATCGACCACATTTTAGGGTCGGGATTACCTGAATGTGATTTCACCAAGTGCAACATGTTCCTGAATCAACATCTTTGTTGGTGCTGGAACAACATTCTAACCAACCAATCCGATTTGGTAACTTTACAAGTTTACAGTTTGTGTCAAGTTTAGGCTTAAAATCAGGGTTGGGCTTCTACATCAGTGTTATTCACCGATTATTTTCATTTGATTTTAGGTATAAGTAATGGGTAGAGCTAGGTTTATGGCTAGGGATAGGGCTAAATATTCAGAGAGGAATGTTGTTCCAGGAACATGTCTTATTTGGCAAAATCTAATGACGCTTACTTAAGGTGGATTCATGAACTAATCAGGTTTTACAGTCAGAGTTACCTCTGGTATCATTGGTGTGAAGAACATTATCAACTTATTTCACCCTGTTTTTAAAAGGTAGGTTATGGTTAGGGTAAGGTACCTTTTAAGGATGCAGATGTCCTATCTGACTAAAGTATGTTGTGCTACTCAAACTGTAATTCAGTGGATCAATCAACCAATCAGATTTTAGGTTCAAGGTTTGGGTTGCCGCCTATTATTTCCCTCTGCATTTAGAGATAATGTATTGTTAGGCTAAGATTGGTCCTATTAAAGAATATGTCCTAATTTAATAAATCATGTTATCAATTGGTCAGTGGGTATTAGATATAGACATACCTGTTGTAGTTTCTCCTCTATGACTGACAGTGGAGGGGTCTCTGATTGGACTTTGGGATCTGGTGCTCTGAAGTTGGGCGGCACATCGGAAGGTGCCGGTGGTGCGGCCATGTCACCGGTGCTGAAGTCTGAATCCGTGAAGCTGCGCTGCGAGGGGACATCGTCTTCTTGTTGGTGAAAGCCAGTGACAGCACGTGGAGAACGGGGCTCTGAAACGTGGAGGATAGGAGGTATTTCACCGGGAGGTAGTGTGTACTCTGACTCTTCCTCCGGGTATGGCTCTAGGTCGTAGGAAGGTTCAGGACTAGAATTCTGCCCAGTGGCGGGCTCCGAGGAGCGGGCTAGTGCACTGCTGCGGTGTCTGGCGATGCCTTGTGTTGGTTCTTCCAGGTCCTCATTGTCAGTGTAGGCTTCACCATCTGTGAAGGCCTCGCCATCAGTGTCCTCGTAGTCACTGGCACCACTAAGGTAGTCAGAGTTGTTTGCACGGCTCAATGCATCAAGCTCCTCGTCGGCGCCACCCTCCAACTAGACATAGAACAAGTTCTCGTTAACCAATTCAAGTATGACATGTAGGTTCTCCACCAATCCTGCATTCACGTCTTGTCAGAATTATCGCAATTAAGAGATTTTTTTCAGAGCGGTTGGTTCATGATGTCCCAATGGTCAAGTTGGAGCTTTAATAAAGTTTTGAGTTTCCAAAGAGTCCAGCAAAGACAATTAAGGTCGGAAACCCGTAATTACGTTAATTTGACAAGACGATAGCGTATCATTATTAAACTCTAGGGCTCTTACCGCTACTTCAGAAACCCAGACGGGTTTAGACTGCTGCTGCCGAATCTTGTCTTTCAAAATGTCATACCACATATTTGTATTAGGCTCAAGATCAATGCGTGCTGTTAAGGAAACAGAAAAACCAGAGATTGCTTTTCAGAGTACATAAAAAGCTTCTGAAAGCGTTTTCAGAAATTATTTAAGCAGAAATTTAAAAATTTGAAGACAGGCTTTAAATGGTTTACCAGAAAATAGATTGCTATAGTGTTTCCTTAGCTTTAAGGCCTGAGCGTAGAGACGACGAGAGCTCTTGTTGGAGCCTGGCATGTATTTTTGCCTCATGGTCTTCACATCCTTCCGACTATGAGGATCCAAGAAGAGCACCATGGGATGGTACTGGATGTAATTCAATCTTTCTACTGCAGTTGGTGTAATATCTAGCAGGGGATGCTTTTCCTGTAAGCGAAAACAAGATACTTTGTTGGCTGAAAACTAGGTGTTTGGTTGAGATAATGTTGGCAGCATTAATTCTATATAATAAGAAAAGGTTACCAGCTCTGCTATCCGCCTAACTGTGTCCAGTTTTATGACACTGGATGAACTATCAGTTCCACTCCTGGAAACCATTTCTACAAGCCAATATAAGGAATATTCATTATTTGACTGAAGAAATTTCAACTGAAAAATTCCCTCAAAATTATTTTTTCATACCTGCAACTTCAAATTCATCAGGCAACTCTCGGGCCAGCTTCTCATTTGCAATGTCGTTCAGAGGACCCAAAATGACAATTGGCCGTTTGAAATTGGCTGCATATGAGCAAACAAACGCATGTTACAACCATAAACTCCATTAGGAATAGTCCACTAACGCTGTTAAGTTACATGACATTAAAAATCTCAGTTTAATAAAAAAAAAAAAAACTAAACAAAACACTAACCCTCTCTCAGCAGGACCTTCTCATATGCTGGAAATTTGCCTTGAATCGTTAACTGTAGGAGGTCGTCGCGGGTTCTTCTGGTATTCTTTTTGGCCCCTCTTAAGCCCCGTAGCTTCCAGAATTCGGCTCTGGGGCCGGAGGCTTGGCGCTCGGCCGCACTTATTCTCTGTGCCTGCTCCAAATTGGCCAGAGTTTCAGCGCTAAAATAGAGAGTCAGTACATGAAGGAACTATAATGTAACATAATTAACAAGCAAACAAACTAACCTTATCTATGAATGGAAGACTTTAAAAGTACCAATTTAACAAACCTGGACTGGTTAGGAATGGTGCCTTTGTCCAGTTCGTGTAGATCATTGCCCATGCGCACAGCTAGCCATTTTCCCAGCTTCCCGTGATACATAGTGTCCACCACTCTGAACACCTCACCTCTGGTAAAGCTCAAGCCGAGATTGCTCTCAGCCACATGGTCAAAGTGTGTACGGATGTAGAAAGAGTCACCGAGGCTGGACTTCAAAATCTTCTTGTAGACTAAGGGCAAGAGCAGAAATTAATTTGGAAGTGGCAATCGTAATCCATTTTACTTCCCTAATTTGACTTTTTTGTTTTTTAATACGGCAAAGGATTGGTCACAAGTGAAATCCTAATGTCTGGACATGAAGGCACTCACTGTCCATTTTGTTCTGAGTCCGAATATCGATTCGCTCCCCAGCGTGGATGTTCATGAGGTACATAGCTGCCTCCTCTCTGGTCAAGTGGTTAAAGTCTACACCGTTTACCTACAAAATACCACAAAAAAAAAGACTCTTGAAGAATGGAGAATATAGCTGAAAGGTTTGATCATGTATGTACGCGGTTCTTTGGTCCTACCTCCAGTATCTGATCACCCTCGGTCATGCCTTGCTTCTGGGCTGGACTGTTGGGCTGGACACCACCAACAAAGATGCCAACATCATTTCCTCCCACCAGCCTCAACCCAACATTGCCCTCCTTCACAAAGCTGACGTTGTTCCGGTCTGAGCTGTACCTGATATGACATTTTTTTTTTATTAAATGTAAATAAAAATAAAACATTATAAATCAAATTTAATGTATTTATACATTATAAATTAAATACGTACAACATATTCGCATAAAGTATTTATACATCGTTGTAGTAATTGTTGTTTTGTCTTTCTGCTTATTTATGCTTTAACGTTGTGAAGTAATATAAAATGTAACAAATTGTTTTTTCCAAATTTAATTTTGTCTTGGATCTGCATACAAAGAAACTACATTTCTCACCCCACGTTTGGTGTTGGCACTGCGTCTGGTGGAAGTGAATAAAGTGGCTCCTCTACAGGTTTCGCTGAGATAAAACGGTTACAATTTAGTACCCGGCAGTCACTCAATAAGTTGCAATGCATTATGGGTGTGCTTTTGGACTAATGGTACTCACATTTCAACGTGGTGGGGTTGGGAATGGATATGTTGGAGCGGAGAGTTCCATTAGCATGTGGGAAACTGAAAGAAAGAGTCGATATTCATTCACATTCACACAATAAGTGACTATGACCGCATACAATGTCTTGAAGAATTGTTTGGTTGCAACCAAAGTGTTTGCTGACCTTCACTATGACATAATCTGCTATCTTAAGTGTGGATTAGATAAATATAGATCATAGGAACCTTTGATCGCTGTTGTGGCTGGGACTGTCAGATCTCCTGAGCGGTGACGGGGCCCTTTCTGATTCAGAGGAATCTGGCGAATCAACCAAAACAACATTACAAACGCCAAAGAAAGATGTACATTCATTCATATGGCAACATGAATGGCATCTTTCTCTAATGACCACTCAGACACAATAAGTGTATTATACATACATTCGGGTGGTGGTCTGGCAGGAGCGGATCTGAGTGGGAGATCTTGTCGGTTGTTGATGATTGGCACTTGCATTTCAGCCCTAAGACGAAACAATGAAAATAGTGGTCACCTTTAGATGCAAAATAATAATCCAAAACGAATAAAACAGCATTAGTATACTTACCCTGGTCTGACTCTCGAGGTTTTACTGACTGGAGACTGTGATCTCGGAGGAGTGTTGTAACTTGCATCCGACTCGGATTCTGAAGGAGCTGATTTAGATTAAATATGCAAAGTAGAGACCATTATTGGTTGCTAATAACTTGTAGGGTGTGAATTTAAAATGAAAAGGGTGTAATTTAAAATTGTTATAGCTAATGACATGTTACTTCATAAAAATATTACTTCACAAAAATACTTCATTTTTGTAGGATGACTTCTATGAAAAATGAATGTGTAAATGGTTTGTAATGTGTATGAAAAATGCAATTCACAGTATTTAATTCACCGATATTTAAATAATGTACACAACAGTATATAAATATTTATACATTCATATTAAAAATATCTTTCATATTTACAAAAAACATCAAATTATTTTCATGCCATCAATATTTATTATATTTTATGAAATGTGTATGTAAATATTAATGTGAAATGTGTATGAACAATTACTGAATTTAACACACTAAAGTTTAAACACTAATCATGTACACACATGGATATTTAAATATTAACACATCAATATTTACACTTAACATTGAGATACAAAAACAATTACAGAAAAAACTATTCATGAAAATCAATACAGAATTTACATTAATATTTACAAAATAATGTGTAATAATTTACGCTAAGTATTTAACTTAAAAAATGTATTAAATATTAAAAAAAATAAATCACAGTTAAGTGAGATTGAGGTATGAAGAAAAATTATTTTCATGCCATCAATATTTATTACTTGTATATCATGTGAAATGTGCATGAACAATAAAAAAAAAATGTACAGTTAACACAATATTTAAATAACCATGTACACATGGATATTTACATATATACACATATATATTTGTCATATTTAAGATTGAGGGACATGGTAAAAAAACTGACGGAAAAATTATTTTATGTCATCAATATATAATATTTATATATTACGGAACATTTATTTGTAAATATGAATATGCAATTATAAAATTGACACTAATTTACACATTCATATTTGGAAAATGCTTAATAGTGCACACTTTAAATGTTTAATTGAAATTAAGAATTCATATTTAAAAATAATTTCGTAGTTAAAATATTTATGCCATCAATATTTTTTTATATATTATGGACAATTAATGTGTAAATAATTATGTGTAATTACAGCAATGTACACTTTAATATTTAGAAAATAATGTGTAATATTTATTTATATGAATTATTCCCTTCACGATTTGCTCGTACCTCTCTGTACAGGCGGTGAGGGTTTTGCCCATTTTGGGGGTTCCATTACAGGGACTGCTGTGACCTCTGGGGTCGCCCTGCAAGAGAAAGAGGGCAGATGGGAGGGTGAGAGAAAAAAAAAGGAGGATGAGGGGATACTAAATGATGCTTGTCCATGAGGAGAGTGGGAACTAATGTGAAATCATTGAGGGAGATATTCACCTCAGGCTTTCTGGGGGCCTCTCTCTCTCATTGAAAAGGGTGGACTATCCGCTGCCATAACTGATTATAGGGTCAATTATAAGTCCCAAAAAAACAATGATTCATATGGACAAGCAGAAAGTACTAAACTAAACGTATCAAAAAGATCATTAGATCCATATCTATGATACCTCTATCTCCATTACACCACTTGTTGTTGAGAATTAAATAATATTTAAAATCTTACATAATGTGTGTATAAATGTTGTTTATTGTATATGATTGTATGCTTATGAATTCAGATGTTGGATACAAGATGCTATCTAGGGCCACATCCACACGAAGCCAGAGCTTTCCCTATCCGATTATTTTTTTTTTACCTTTTTTTCGTAAACATGGAGTCGTCTCAAGACATATGCGTACACACGAAACCATTGAAACCGACTGAAACCGATGCGGTATACATGCCAGATCAGTATGTGACGCTGTAATTCTGCCACAGAAATACACTAAACAAGGAGAAGAAGATTTGAAGCATGCGCATAACCTTGCGTGCTCTATACGAACCCAACACGACAGCAAGGTGAAGACCAAGATTGCTCACCGTAGTAGCATAGGAGCAGAAGATTTCGCTTTAGTAAAGATTTCGCTTCTGTAGCACGATCACAAGCATATAGTCAGCCATTGTTGTTGAGGTTACTTGTGACTTAGGGGTGTGTGACTAATGCTGACACGTGGTGTGATGACATCATCGTTTCACAAAATGTACGGATTGGCCGCACACATGAAAACGCAACTGTGTCGGATTCAAATTTATTCACTCTAGGACCCGGTTTCAAAGTCCCAAAACGCCGGATCCGTCTGGATGAAATGCCAATACGATACAAAATTTGTACGTATACAGCTAAACGCGTCTCCGTGTGGACAGGGCCTAGGTCTTAAGAGCAATATTTCCTTTTCAAGAGCCACAAATCAACATAGTACAGGAGAAAACTCAGGTTGATTCGGTGTCTTTTATTTTAAAAGATCACACAACACATTCAGATATCACAATGAAAGAAAAATACATGAATGCATACAAGCAACAATGCAAAAAAAAAAAAAAGCAAATAAATGAAAACCAACAGAATAAACTTTTATCTCAACATGTACAGGCAGATGACTGGCCCTACTGAAAGAGTCCGGTGCGAGTTGCGTTAAAAGTGGCAGTGAGGCGTCCCTCATGTGTACCTGTATCTATTGCGGGACTCCTGGCTGGCTGGAGTCCCCTGTCTGCGAGGTCCGGTACTATCGTCCGATTCGGACTCTGATGCAGCTGTATGGAAAAGACATGCTCTTGAATGAGTCTTAAAATGGCATACAGAACTGAAAATTAAGTGTCGTAGGGGGTGAAAAATCACCTCTGGCTGGAGGCCTGTAAGGGGAGGCCATGCGGCGGGGGAAATCCTGAGACATGCTAAGAGTGGAAGACTTCATTCCTGGAGGAGGGAGATCGGGAAGCACCCTGGGAGAAGAGAAGAGGCAATGGAGATATTTTGAAACCTATGAAGTGAAAAAGGGGTAACTTCAAGAACATCATTCAGACCTGGTCAATTTTTCAAGAATGGGTTGGGAATAAGAACAGGTTTCTCGGTTTCAACCATACTTAAATGGGATAGTTCCAAAATTAAAATTCTGTCATTACTCAATCATAGTCAAGCCTAAATTCAATCTGTTCAACATATAAAGTGATCGAGTCTCTATAGAAAATTTGGACTAAACCGCTCAATTCATATAGATTAATTTTATGATCTCTTTATGAACTTTTAAAGCATCAAAGTGGTAGTTGTGTAAACTGTTAATGGAGGGACAGAAAGCTCTCAGATTTCATCAAAAAGATCTTCATTTGTGTCCTGAAGATGAACGATAGTCTTTTGGGTTTGAAAAGACATGAGGAGGAGTAATTAATGACAGAATATTCCTTTTTGGGTGAACTAAACCTCTAAGATTGTCTTTCAGACAATTCAACGACTCATCCATATAGAAAATGTGCTCAAGATGTAACATTGTATTTGCATTTGGTGTTTGATGCTCATGATATGGACTCATACTTGTATCTGGAGTTATTTTCAGGTTTGGGACTCTCACGTCTGGGGGGCGGAGAGGCGCTCCGGTCTGAATCTGACTCAGAAACAGCTGGTAACACAAAACAAACAGTCAGTAAACTATAGAGAATTCAATTGTCTACAAGGTTCATATCATTTACTGAATCATTCAGTGAAGTATTTGATTCCAGAGCTGGTTTATAAATAATATGGTAAAATCGCATTTTGAGGCTGACCTCTGCGAGGTCGTGAGGCGGTGGAGGGGTTCCAGTTCTGGGTGACGGGTGAGGCTCGAGGGTTTGGCAGTGTGGAGATCCCTGAGAGAACCCTGAAACAGACAAACATGTGACCTATGCATCTCACCCAAACTAACAGTAGCATGATAAAACACAAGTGCAAAACAAACACACACTCACGCAAAAAAAGAAATACAGAAAAAAAAAAAAAAACACAAAGAAACTAAATGCAAAACAACCCAAACAGAAAAAACTAAACAATAACAAAATAAAATAAGCAAAACAGAGGGACAAAATCCTGACAAAAGCAACATAAAATAAGTAAAAAATATGTAATCCAAGCATCTATATAACTTAAAAAACAAAACAAAAAAAAACTGAAAACAGACAGAAAAACAAAATAAAAAAAAAGCCAGTTTCATCACAATGTATGAAAAAAACAAGGTAGCACTTTATTTTACAGTCCTGTTCCCCATGTACATACTTTATAGTAATTAAAATAACCATGTACTAACCCTGAACCTACATCTAATCTTAACCCATGTAGTTACCTTATATTACCCAGTAATTTCTTAGGCAAGTACACTGTAAGTACACAAAAGTGCATTTACTGTAAAATAAAGTGCAACCCAAAACAAGACATTATATTTAACTCTGGTTCTGCAGAGCTGAATACACATGAAGCCATGTTTACTTGTATCGGTCTCTGCTATCGAGAGTGTCGTGTCTTGAGGGTGGAGGCGAGTTGCTGCGGTCCGATTCAGACTCAGAGGGAACTGCACAAGGCCAAAGCATCAGTCAGCTAATTGCATAAACAACTATGGGCAAAGTATGGGTCAAAACCTCTTGGCCATGACAATGCCATATTGAATTCAATTTTACTTGCGTTTCATAAATGAGACCCATTGAGTTTTTGCACTAAGCCTCACCTCTGCGAGGGGGTATGGACTGGGCGGGCGGTCTTGTGAGTGTAGAGCGCAAAGGGGGAGATTCGCGTGGTTTCGACACAGGATTGGCACGATTTCTGTGGATCAATGAGATCTGTTAGTACAAAGATCATTTAACTAAAAGAGTCAGAGAATCAGGTCAGAGTTGAGGTGTTCACCTGCGAGAACGTCGTTCTCTTGGGCGGGATTTTCGATTTGTGGGGTTGTCAGAATCCAGGTCTGAGATTTCTTCAAGCAAAAATTGAAATGTCAGTATCAACACTCCAAAAACCAGAGATCAGCTGTAAAAACATCGACTCTCACCCTCCAGCTCGGAGCTACTGTCTTCCCTCTTCTCGTCCGCGCTGTTTTGAGGACTGTCCTCCACTTCAGGAATGCTGACAAGGAACTTTCTGTCGTCCCTCAACACCAGCATGGTCAGTTTACCTCTAGACTTCTCCACCAGGTGCTTGGTCTCCAGCAGGGACAGATTTTCTGTCGTCATGCCATTAATCTATACAAGAAGTTTTAAATAGGTTATACAACATCAAAGTGCGATGGAACAGTTCCTAAAGATCCTGCTCCTCACCTTTAAAACAAGATCTCCTTCCTGAAGGGTGCCTTCTTTGGCAGCCAGACCGGTGGGAGTCATGTGCTTGATGAAAATCTGGCTCCCCAGCTTCATCCCGTACTCTGCAGAGAGAAACATGTTGAAATCTTGGCAAGAACCACTAATGATTCCTCAATGCAAAGCAATGGGATTCTGACCATCTGTGGGTTTTTTCTTGATCAGGGTTGTTCTGATGGGTTTGTTCTGCACATCCTGATTGGGCAGCCTCTTGAAGCCAGACATGATGGGGAGGTCATGACCGTTGCGGTCAGGTGTCACGCTTCGAGTTCGTCGGTTACGGCTGGTGTCATTGCCGCGCTGACCTCTGTTCTGAGGTCCGTCGTCATCTAGTATGTTGGATTGTGAGACGGAACGAGTCGGTCTGTTGCTCGCAGGGATCTGAATTGTGCGTGGCCTCTTCACAGTCTACAAAATGAACAAAGCAAGAATTGTTTTCAAACCACAAAAATGTTGCCTAAATATTTGTTCTGGCAATGTTTTTGGGAATGTTCTTACTTACAATGTTTGCCAATTTCCCACATTTCCTTAGATTTTGAATAGTGTAGAGTGAGGTGACATTGTCCATGGAAACACCATTCACCATAGCTATCTGATCTCGTGTACTGTGGACAATAAATCACGTGAGTCTCTATCACACAAAATCATCTGCCAAATATGTTTTGAGTATGTTGGTTTTTCCATCTTGTACACAGCCTTGACAGGTCTGACAGGATTACACAGGATGTGTGGGAGGAAGTAGTGTGGGTCTGAATGCAGGAGAAGTGGACGTGTACTCACTGAAGACGGCCCATGGCGGGGCCGCTGGGAAGCACATCAGAGACCACCACTGCTGTGTCCCCGTTCACTGGGTTGGGCTTGTCTAGCCCACCTGAGACCGCAAAACCGAAGCCGACCTTGGGATCCTGTGAACGAAAGAATGAACAAACAAAAGACTCAACGATCGAGCAGAAAAAGAATGAAAGAACAAACAAAAATGATGACAGAACAAATAAGTGAAAAAAGAATGAAAAAAGTAAGAACGAAAGAAAATAGGACATGAACATAAAATAATATAAAAGAAAAAAGAAAGAGCAAAAGAAAAAAAGACAAAGAAGAAAGAGACAGACAAAGAGCAAAAGAGAAAGAAAGACAAAGAACGAAAGAAAGAAAACAGAAAAAAGGAAGAATAAATTATTGGAAAACAAATGAAAGAATGAAAACAAAACAGACAAAAAAAATTATACAAAAGAAACAAAAACAAAAGATACACAAAAATACCAAAAACACAAAAATACCAACAAAACACAAATGAACAAACATGAAAAAGAAGTGAACAAAAAATAGCAAAAGAACAACCAAAAACAAGAATGAACAAACGAAAAAAAAGATGAAAAAGAAAAATGAGAACAATCAAATGATAGAAACACAACAACAACAAAAAAAGATCAAAAGAACAAAAAATGTTTAAATTAGAATTAAATGAGACAAAAGAGCAAACGAAAAAAGAATGAACAAATAAAACAGATAGATAAACAAACAAACAAAAATCTTTAAAGAGAGGCAATTTTATTTATATGATGAAATGCACCACATGACCCCAAACTTGACATTCCAAAATTTCGGGTGGGTCTCAGTGACAGGTGGAAAAAACCCCTCATGGTTTCACAAAACTTTCAACCGCCTCAACTTTCAATTGTTTGGGAAACTGTAAACCTGGTGTCACGTTCTCAGACACACCTGTACACAGCAAGATAAGGTGTGGCTAAGGCGAATTAAACCCTCGATCCGCAACTTACTTTCGATAACGTGACCGTGTGCTGCTCCCATATCGTCATCTCCTCCATGTCTGTTTTCTGAAACGATAGAGAAGTGGTTACGTTTATTAGCGCAACATCAAGCAAACAACGAAAAGATATCAGAACGTTTACAAACCACCAAAGGAAACCGGTCGAGACGAAAAGTGCCAGTTTCTGAGGGCCTCGCTCGGCTGTTGTTTGCCAGCTCTGGCTCTAGCTGAACATGCTCGCACCTGCTGAATTCCTGCCATACAGGTACTAGGGGGCGGAGCCAGCGCGTGACAACACTGATACCCGACACTTCCTCACCAACGGCTCACCAATAAACAGTCCGACACAACACGCGTCTCTCAGCAGACATTCATTTCGTTGAGTGAAACCGAACATTGACTACAGCCTATATCAGAAAAAGAGACTATTAAGGGGCACACCCGATTCCAAAGTTCATAATTAGCACGGTTGATGCAAGTTAATATATTTATTGTAAATAAAAAATAAGGGCTGAATCACTCAAATTGAATTATTTTAACTGGTTCACGTTTGTTTTGAACAAAGACCTGCTGCAACCATCATCATGATGACATACTTTGAGAGCAGTTTCTATTGGACTCAGATTGGACTAGAGAATTCCTGGAATGCTTCCCATGTTTATTGGCTGCAAAGGTCAGAGAGAGTCTGTGTTCGCAAAGCTGATCGACCTTAGCAAACCAGAAATGTATCACGGTTTCCACAAAATAGCTTAGTAATACTTTGAAATTGCGTAGATTTCTGATATGAAACTATGACCGCTGTTGATGACAACAATGATGGTCAAAAAGGAAGTTGCTCATACTGATGAAACCAGGGATGCAAATATCAGCACTACCCTTTTTTAGGGAACTCCCTTCATGTAATATGTTAGACTCTTACGTTCTGGTGTTCTTACACCTGTTCGAACATACTGCTGACTATGCTGTATGATTAAGAATACATCGCTGCTCACCACCTCTAAAGACCTACAGACACAAAGTGAACACAAAGACACCACGACTCCCTTAATTCATGTAAACTACTACATAAACCTAACCAGCACAATCCTTGAATCATATGGACCACTTTTATGATGCTTTTTCGTCATTTTGGGGCTCGACATCCCCCAGACCCCTTCATTTTAATACTGAAAAAAGCAGCAAGGACATTCCTCAAAATATCTCCTTTTGTGTTCCACAAACAAAATAAATCCAATTTTGAAATGTAGTAGAGTAAATTATCACAGAAATGTCATTTTTGTGTGATTTATTGTGGGTTAGTTCCCAAAAAAATGAAAATTATCCCATAATTTACTCACCCTCATCCTGGCTCTTCCAAGCTTTATAACGGGAGTGAACAGCAGACTATGTCAAACGTGTATTGAACTTGACGTTACCGGAAGCTAGTGATTATTACAATTTATGAAGTAGTAATTATGGATATTTTTATTACAAAAATCCTTCAGAAGGCGCTGTATGGATTACTTTTATAATGGATGGATGTTCTTTGTTGGGCTTCAAAAAACAAGGTACCATTCACTTCCATTATAAAGCTCGGAAGAGCCATGATATTTTTGTTATAACTCCGATTGTGTTTGGCTGAAAGAAGAAAGTCTTAGATGTACACTGTAAAAATAATTTTTTTTTAAATTAAGTTGCTGCCTTAAATTTAAGTACTTGGATGTTTAAGTAATTTCCACTTAAACTGACTTTTGTCAAAACTGACTATTTTGATGAGTTGAAGCAATGTAAAAACATATGTTGTACATAACTTATTGATCATATATTTTTTTACAATGTAGGATGACTTGAGGGTGAGTAAATGATGGGATCATTTTCCTTTTTGTGACTAGAAAATTACTGAAATCACAACCATGCCATTGTGCAAAACACATGACTTTTGCAATTATACAAATAAGTACACCATTTACCAATTTATAGTACAAAATATGCATGTAATATAGGCTATTTTACTTCACAGCAAGAAAAGCAACACACTCAAGTCCAACAGGTGCAAGTCAGTATTTACAGTCCCGTCTCTGTTGTCATTACACGGCTCAGATAACACATTACGCTGTTTAGTAAACGTAAGACAGCTCATGTTAAGCACATTCAACAACTAGCATAAACAACTAAATACTTTATGGACTTACCGTCCCTTTAAATCTCACTTCCATTTTCAGGACAGAACTAAACACCTAGAATGGGAACGTAAACCAAGCAGAGTACCCATAATATCTCCATTTTTAAAGATGTACATGACGAACAGTTCTCCCCACAGGAATTAGCCTACTGAATGGTAATGAGAAAAAAACAAAAACTGTGCAGCCTACATTATAAATCCCCACGGGAGCCCATTCTCCAAGCTCCACCCACTAGGTCTACAAATCCTTTGGTACTTTCTGATATTAATTTTTCCTCAAGGAATTAAGGAGGAACTGGGATATCTGGCTGGGACAGTCTCCATTCACTGAGGTGATGCCACCTTATAAAGACTAACGATAGATGGAAGATGTAACTTTAAATATACAATTCTTTATCCAGGTTTTAAAAATGTCTTTCTCCCTAAGATGCCCTGAATAATTTTTGAGTCTGAGAAAACACAACAGTATTAGCTTTTCTTTCCTGAAGGATGTTGATTTGCACGGCACTTTGGTTACACTGATAATCATTACCTCAGTCTGTTAATGTTTAATATGCAGACTGGCCCAGGGAATGTTTCTGCATATATTGGCCTTGAACATGAAGACTATGCTAAGTATTAAACTTCAGCATGTGGGTCAGTGACACACTATAGAATTGCCCATTGCACTATTATAGTATTTATTACTAAATATTGAATTAGCTTTTATTTTTATATTTTCAATTTTCATTTTTAGTAATTTTGTGATGTACTATTGTAATTTTATTAGGTTTTATTTAGCTTTGATATATTTTAATAATATTAGTCAAATAAAGTAGCGCTGGAGATTTTGCTTAGCTTTTGTGAACCAATTTGAAGTGCCTCCTAAACAATGTTTAATTTTTTCCAACTTAAAAAAAACTATTTTAATAGTTTTAGTATTAGTTAACAATAACAACACTGTCCACAATAAAGAAAAATAATTATACATCCAAATTCTTTGAAATGTACTCTTTATATATTCATGTTGGTTTCGGAAAACTTAGCTTATATATTTTTAATGTCAATTTAAAAACTCTAAAAATATAATGTGGTACAACCATCATAACATAATGAGGTACAAAGAGCATATTTATCTAAAATACATGTGTAAACAATTAGTAAATACAAAACTATTAATAAATATAATTACATTTTGAGGTCACACCACATGATATTTTACAACCTAAACTAACTTTGCCTTAAAGGTGCTCTAAGCGATGTCACGCGTTTTTATGGCCAAAACATTTTTTGTCACATACAGCAAACATCTACTCACGATCCGCTAGCTGCCTGTCCCCTGAACACACTGTAAAAAGACGCGGTCTCTGCGGACACCCCAGGCTCCATACACGGCTACAAAAACAAACTCTAGCGACCCGCTCTAAGAAACATAACAAACTGTTCCAGCCAATAACCGACAAGAATGGTTTGGGGGTGGGTTTGAGGGGTTGAGGAGGAGGGAGGGTCTAGCTAGCCTCCGTTTTGTTTGACAATAGTTCGAACGTCAACAAGAAGTGACGTCACCCAGGATCGCTTAGAGAACCTTTAAGTAAGCATATTAAGATACTTCTTGACCTTGACACACAGTTATGAGGGTCCTCTCTATATGATATAATTTCCTGTTTTTAATTTTTGCATGTTAGTGACACCAGATTTTTGTTGATATGCCCCCCAAAATAAACTATTTTAGACTATTAAAGAAAGAAGAAAAAAAAATCACAGAGGTCTGGAACACCATGACTGTGAGTAAAATGTTTAAGGTGTACTATTCCTTGAAGTCATTAAACTAGTATTTACAGGAAAAAAAAAAAACATCACAGACTTGCATTGAAGTTGGAAGCTGAACCATATCTAGAGGCTACAAGATCACAAGAGAAACATCCCAGATCACCCTAGCAACCACATAGCAACGTGCTAAAACCACTCTCACATCTTAGCAACAATAAAAACAAAGTTTAGAGGAATACAGCTGCAATTCCCACATAAAAGAGGTGGATCTCTGTGGTTACACCAAATATAAATTTAGGAAGTAACAAAATTACTTGAATCATCATTTCACACCCTCAGGCCAACACTCTTGACAGGAAATGTAGGAGGAATGCACAAATGTTAGATGGTGTTGTGTTAAGGTGTGCCCCCTCAAACAGTAACGCCTTCACAATAGGAGACCATTCTGGTGGTCCAGCCCAGTTCTTCACAACTGTTTACATTTGTTGTTCTGCTTCATTACAGAGAACATTACGAAACAAAGAACATGTCATTTGTTTCTACACATCCAGCTAACAGGGTACACTCTTATAACTTTGGCTTACAAGGTTATGAACGAACATTCTGCTAACATTAATAGGACGTTCATTCAAAGTTATCTGGTCTTTAAAGGATTAGTTCACTTTTAAAAAAGCTTTTGCTGATAATTTACTCACCCCCATGTCATCCAAGATGTCCATGTCTTTCTTTCTTCAGTCGAAAAGAAATTAAGGTTTTTGATGAAAACATTCCAGGATTTTTCTCCATATAATGGACTTCATTGGGAACCAAACGGTTCAAGGTCCAAATGACAGTTTCAGTGCAGCTTCAAAGGGCTTTAAACAACTCCAGACGATGAAAAAGGGTCTTATCTAGGACCCTTCGAGTCATGACTCGAAAAAAGATTTGTTAATTTTGATGAACGAGTTCGAACAGGACAGTCACGAACGCTCATCACAGAACAGAGCAAGGCGAGCATTTGTGCTTAAAAAACTTAAACTTTGTTATTTATTTTTTAAATGACCGATCGTTTCGCTAGATAAGACCCTTATTCATCGTCTGATATAGTTTAAAGTCCTTTGAAGCTGCACTGAAACTGTCTTTTGGACCTTGAACCGTTTGGTTCCCATTGAAGTCCATTATATGGAGAAAATCCTGGAATGTTTTTGTCTTTATGGACATCTTGGATGACATGGGGGTGAGTAAATTATCAGCAAAAGTTTTTTTTTAAAGTGAACTACTCTTTTAATAACGTTCCCATAGCATTTGCAAAATGACAAATGTAGCCTACTTAACGTTTTCTCTAATATTTGCATACCCTACAACAATTTGCTATCATTTTTAAAAAAACTGTAAGAAACTTTGAACGTCCAGACTTAATAGGAACATTAGCAAAACATGTTCAAAACATTTTTGTTAGCTGGGCAGTCTGGCCTAAACCTTAAAGGGATACTCCACCCAAAAATGAAAATACTGTCATCATTTACTCACCCTCAAGTTGTTGAAAACTTGTATGAGTTTCTTTCTTCTGCTGAACACAAAGAAAGATATTTTGAAGAACGATTGGAACCAAACAGTTGTTTGACACCATTGACTTCCATAGTAGAAAAAAAAAATACTATGGAAGTCAATGGTGCCAAAGGTCCAATTGTTCTTCAAAATATCTTGCTTTGTGTTCAGCAGAAGAAAGAAACTCATACAGGTTTGCAACAACTTGAGGGTGAGTAAATGACAGAATTTTCATTTTTGGGTAAAGTATCCCTTTAAGACATCAACACACCTCATAGTTTCGGAGCATAAAAACTCATAGGCTACAATGAAAAATAAAGATTTTAATGGGCCTACTACAAACCACACAAAAACAGCCAAAAAGTGCTTTTCAAAGCTAGTAGACTATCCTTGACTCACAGACTTGAGAATAACATCATTGAAGAGAAATGTGGATATATAGGAACGCTGTTTCTCGAAACCACAGCGAAACTACAAAGCATGTATTGACTTAAACGAGTGACAGAACCAGTTAAGCCAGCTGAGGCTGAGAGTACTGCAGCATTGTTGCAATTGATCTCACGAATCGGTTCTTTCGAACAGAAGAACCTATTAAAGAACCGCTTCATTTCAAACGCACTGGTATGATGTAAACTTATAGTTATTAGATTTAGTTTTCGGCCCATTAATCATACCCTTCGTTCACTTTAAAAAAATTCAAATCCTACTCAGGTGAGGTCCCCGACTCGAGTAAGACGGACGGTTCTCTGTTCTGTTCAGTCAGCTGATGACTCATGAATCTTTATTGATTTAGTACGATTTTGCTACGCGTACGAGTCGCTCCGAAAGGTTTTGTGGCTTATTGGGTCAATTCATAAAAAGATCTGAAGATCCGATTCAAAAGAACGATTCGAACGAATCAGTCATTACAACGTTTCAGGATAGAGATAAAGGTTCAGAATTGAGGACTATCGCTAACGTTTATGAATTAACTTAATAACAAATAACAACGGTTCCCATATGAATGAGACAAATACAAGACAGAAGTGCTTTCACACAATTCACATTTAGCTGTCAACAAGTTTGAATGTCCCTTTCTAAAAACAAAAAATAGTTTCTTAAGAAAATAGCAGCAAATTGTGGAAACATGTTCAGTGTCTGTTAGCAAAAACAACAAGGCAACACATTATACGAAAACCAAATATTGGAGCAGAACAGAAACATGTTAGCCTCTAAAATAGCTACCAGTTATTATAAACTCAGAGTCGTGCATGACACATGTCGCCAATTATTCACCGTTTCGACGTAACTTCCAGTTAAACAGCTTACATTTCAGCAAACTGTGAAACATGACTCTGGTCAACGCAAACGATCGATAAACACAACAAAGCAGAAAGAAACGCTCTACTCACGTAGCCTACCTTATAATGTGTCCCCTTTAAAAACGAACACGAAAATTCTCAGTTAATTCCGTATTGGAGGCCTAACAAGGCCTGGCACCTGCAGTTTTAAAATAAGGTTTCGTTATATTCCCATGTATCTATACACCACCTGATTATACCTGTAGGCAGGGGGAGGAGCTTAATGTGGGCTGGGCAGTTTCGTCATTAAATACTATTACTAGTAACGTTACTACACTACACCACACCACACATTACTGTGGCATATTGGTCTTATTTTCCATTTCCTCTCAATAATTGGTTGTCGAATGCATACAATAGAGTGCCACAATATAATACATTGAGTCAAATTCCAGTGATGACGTTTTAGCCTACTTTACCTACGGGTATACACCTGCTCTGCTAGGATTTTTTTAATTTAGATTTTTTTCTTGCTTATGCTTAGCCTATATGCCTATATGTCTGAGGAAATATTTGTTATAATTTAGTGCATTTTTTCTCTCCTACGCTATAGCGTCCCCGTTGGGGAACGCGCGGTATTAGAACGATCACACAACTGACTGGAATGGGTTAACTTCTAGTTATCTTTAAGTAGATTAACTCTCAGGACTTTCCTTTGTAACTAAACACGATTACAAAACAAAGAATAAGGTAAGATTCATATTTTTTAAAGGTTGAGTAGGCTATAGTATGTAAAATAGCAGGCTACAAATACAATGAAACTTGACTTTTTATGAGGAACTTTTTTCTTATATTTTCTTTGGCAAAATTCATTTTAAAATACTTTCTTTGGACTGAACTGAACTTGGTCAGTGGTGGCAAGTGTGAGGGATGCCTATATAATTTTAATTATGACATCCATACACTTACAAATGGTATTATATGTATGGTGTTGTTAACGTGTTGTTATTATTATTATTATCATTTTTTACATGGGTAGCTACTATGGTAAAACCATGATACTGCAATGTTAATACGATGGTATCCTTTGAAGTTTGAAATAGGCAACCTAGAATACAGTGAATCTTAGAACAATTGTTCTCAACCATTGGACCGGTGACCACTAGGGGGCCCCAGTAAACTTTTCAAATGGAAAAGTACATTTTCAAATGGAAAAAACCCTGTATATTAAAATAAATTACAATTAAACGTCTAGATGTAATTCATCACGAATGTGGAAAAAAATATTTAATTAAAAAATACGTAAATTAGTTTTTTCTTTAACAACTGTCAGCAGAACTAAAAATGTTAATATTAGCAAATATTTAAAGGTGGGGTATGTGATTTGGAAAACGACCGGCAGATTTTGAAAATACACAACTCAAATGGTCCTACCTTCTTTACTCCAACGCTGTCTCTGATTCGCCCAAGGGGTATAAGGGGAGGTGCTTATGGTACGACTGTTTGATTGACGAACTTACTGTCCAATGATTCTAGGTGGTCTTGGAAATGATTGGCTGGAGTTTTTCGAGTCCTGCCCGTTCCACAGATGATTAAATTGTTTAATTTTTATTTCAGTGCTTCTAACTCAGTGGCTGTAAGTGGGTTAGGAATAGGATTTCAAGTGATTTTGAAAAAATGGACAAAAAAGAGAATCACATTCCCTACCTTTAAGTTCACAAAAATATAACAAAACCATTTTAAATTATTCACCAAAAACACAAACTCAGGAATCTGAACATTTTATTTTTTGCTTTGTTAATAAAGTTTGAACTGTAATATGTTCCTTTCTTTAGGTACATGTAGAAAATTTCTTTAAGAAACAGTCAAAAGGCACATTTTGTTTTTACAATATATACAATTGGATCTAAATTATAAATAGGCCTATAGAAAATGACAAAAGCATGACAAATAAGAACACATGAATAAAACAGTTCAAGATACATACAGTCAGTAGCAAGTTTTTTTCATAGCAATAAATTACGTAAATGTCATATTGATATAAAAGCGAGGCCAATAAATCGAGATGTTAACAGTATTGAACAATCCCTTGAAGGACCAAGAGCAAAAAAACTTGGCAGCACTGGATCACACACGCAAGACAGAAACTAATTTATGCTGTTTTAGTGCAAATCATACACAGAGCTAGTCAAATGGATTTCTAATTAGTAACAAAGGGTTAAATTTTACTTTGTCCCACTTTCATGGCCTCATCGTATAGTTCTTTTGTTGCATAAGATGCTTTATTAGAATGCATAACAGACATTTAAGTCCCGTGTTCGTCTTTCTCATTGGCTGTTTTTGGGGAGGCACTGAAATAAAAGACTATGTGGATCACTTGTAAGGTTAAAACTATTAGATACACTAAATATTATGGAACAATTAATCAAATGCTTGAATTTCATTCAATATAATGGGAATTACACGCTGAGTGTGTAACAACTATTTGCATGAGATAAACTACAAATAATTTCACACAATAAGTTACAAGTGCAAACGTGGCTGAAAGAATTTCCCTTAATGAAAATAATTAAATAAGAAATTTGTGCAGAGAATAAGCAGTAAAGGATAAATAAATAATATTTGACCGGTGTCACTGACAGGATTTTACATACAAGAATATTTTCTTTACGCAGACATTTGGAAATTTTCTGATTTAAAGATATATATATATAACATCTTTCAACTAATTGTTCATGAATTTTATTCTGAGATAGGGAGTGGTTTTAACACCGTAGAACTATGAAGTTAATATTTGGGTTTCAGTTCAATTTTGCAGTGAAAATATTTAAGAATGTATAATTTGTATAAAGAATGAAGATAAACTGAAAAATATTCAGCCATCCAGTGCAGCAGTAAAGAACAGAGCAAAACTTTAACAAAACTGAATTTTGCTTTGTCTGCCAGATTGTCTTCTGTCTGCACAATTACAAATATCATAGTATCATTAAAACATAAAATAAAAACAATAATATAAAACATGTCCCTTTAAAATTAAATACAAATAATCAAAAAATAAACAAAGATTTAAAACAACATATTTTTTAATTAACTTATTAAATTAAAAGTTGAATTGCCCTTTCTTGACTGTACCCTGGATGCCGACTCTGAAGTCTGATCTTTTTGTTTCTACACTGGATCATATATCTCAAAGATTGTACTATTACAGGGATTGAGTGTGACTAAATCCCTTTTGGGATCAACCAATCAGTCAGCGAATAGATTGTTACCGTTTTGCGTTACATTGCGAGACGGGGGACAGCAGGACAGACGACAGAGAGACAGCTGCACAGGTAAATGATCTGTAGGTAATCACACTCTCCTACTAGCACACTGTTTCAAGGCCTGATAAATAAAGGCAATAAATACATTACAAACATCTCTGCACATGACAGTACAGGAGTACGTGTTTACGTCTACATTCCACTGTATGTTCCGAAGGCACATTTCGACAGTAGCCTGTTCTCTTGCTCTTCAGGAAAAGTGTTTTGTCTAACAGAAGTTCATCATGGAAATGTAAAGCTGATGATTGTCCAATGCAAAACAAAGCTTAAGCTCCTTGCCGAAGCAAACTTTGTGGTACGTCTTGCATATGTGAGGTTTGTACTTCAGCTGGGCCCACACGGAATCTTTGGCCACAAAAATTATACAAGAGGAAATAAAAAAGATACCAGTGGCACCAGTTCCTCACGTTGGAACATTGGCAGAACCCTTTGAAGAACCTCTAGGCACACTCTTAAATGACGAGTCAAGAATGCTCCATGAGGAACATGCAAACAGTTCCTTTAGTAACTCTGAAGACAGCTGACCCCTTTATAAAACAACATCTATGAGGCATTTAAAATATATATTGAAGATTTTTGAGGACATCTGAGGTTCTCCAGAGGGTTCATCCAGTGATTAACCAAAAGGGTACCTTAAATATCTTTTTATTCCCGCGTAAGCAAAATCTTAAGGAACTTAAGCAAAATATCCTGTCCGATGTGGTACGATATAACTTATACAAACCTTAAGTAATTTTCTGACTTGAGCTTGAACAATTTTTGGTAAATCAATTCTCTTTAAAGTCCCACGGTAAAAAAATCAGGATGTTGAAACTGGGATGACCACCTCGATAACTATTCTGAAGTTCTGGCATGCAGTTTCAAGACAAACTGTGTAGGGATCATACTTGACTCGAGAACAGAGCAAACACTGAACTTCCCCCATCTTGTGAAGCAGAATCTCATGCTTGTGGTTTCGAGGCCAGTGGTGGAGCATGGCACCGACAGTGGTCAGACTACAGCCCTGAGTGTGTGCGTTTACAGGAGACAGCCACAAGAAGCGTCTCACTCGGGTTGTTGGTACTGAATGACGGAATAGCGTGGTTCTGGTTCACTTTGCAGCATGCTGTTCAAAACTTCCCGTACATTTATAATGGCTTCAGAGCTGAGGTGGCTGTTCGGTAACGGGAGCATGTGTTGGTCTGTAGGGGGGAGAGAGACTTGCGACAAAGAGGAAGAAGATGAGGACGGTGTGAGCGGCGTTGGAGTGAATTGGGACATTGAAGAAGAGAAGGAACTTGACAAGACCATGGGTACCGACAAAGGTGCATCTGAGGTGGAAGAGGCAGGGTCATTTTGGCTAGGGGTTGTCATAAATGAGTTCAAGGACAGTATCATGTCTAGCAGGTCAGTGTCCCGTGCTGTACTGCTTTCCTGTGTGGACTGGCTCTCCTGCTGTGGTTGTTGCTGCTGCTGCTGCTGCTCTTGAATAAATGCTTCAAGGTTAAAGTCTTCCACTGAAGGTTCGGGTGGCCCAGTGAGGTTGTCTACACTCAGTCCAGTTTGAGTGCTAACTTGTGAGGAGGGAGAGGTACTTTGAACTGTCAAGTCCAGGATTTCCTCCAATGGGGTTTTTAGGGAAGGAAAAGGGGTGAAGGAGATGTTAGGGGTGGGTAAGCTGGCCAGGCTGGGAGCTTGCAAAGATGAGGTGAAGAAATTTGACAAGAACTCTTGATGCTGACGCTGCACCATCAGTCTCTGCTGTTCCTCAGCCTGACGCTGCTCTTGCGCTTGCTGCTCCTTCTCTTGGCGTCGCTTCTTCACCTCGGCATCCATCCTCAGCAACTCCTGACGCACCTTTGACACGCAGGTCTCTGGGATTTTTATACCTAGGTGAAAGAAAGAACAATGATTACAAGATGCCAACTTCCTTAGAACGATTGGAATGGTGTCCTAGCAGGGTCAGAACCTACAATCTTTGGTTATCAGTCCAAAAAATCCTCAAGAAATCCTCAAGAAGAGTCAACAGGTTAACTCACCAACTTGTTTGTTGCTGTCTTTTGTCTTGAGGCGAACAATTTGTAGAATGCTGGTGCTGGTGACATCAGCGACCACATCAGACACACGCTTCCACACACGGAGTAGAGCACCGCACAACATGTGGTACTGACGCAACCGAGTGCCCATTAAGCACTCCTGACCCTCATCTATCTTCTTGCATCTCCCGTTCCTGCATAAAACATGCATACACATTAGATTCTCTGAGCTCAGTTTGGCTAGTACCAAGTCAGAAGCTGGGACAGTCTTTTTTCTCACCAGTTAGCATGGCTACATTTCCTGAAGGAGAAAGTGAACTGGTTTTCCCAGCTGTCCTGTGCCTCCTCTGGTGTGACCTGAAGCAAGGGTAGAAAACATCACTCAGACAGTGTTGAAACCCATAATGCTCGCTAGATGGCAGCAGAGAGATTTCTCACAGCAGCTCTACAGGTGTCACGTTCAGGAAGGCCTCTTTTTCCTATCATTTTATTTAGAGAATATTACATGTATGGTGAAGAGGTTGAACACACCTTGTGGTATTTTTGTTGGAGTTTATCAAGGCTTTCCATTTGGGCCTGCTTGCCAATGTTTGGTTTGTAGATGATCATGTTGTGCTCCCGGCCCTGCACAGCTAGCAGCACGCATGGGTAGTTACCTCTTAACTGCAAAAGAGACAGGCACCAACATGTTCAACATCAGACAACTAGGGAAGAACTTTAACTACACATGAACCCTCCTTCACCCTTAAACAGGAAGGTTCTTCCAGGTAACCATCTTTCCTGTGTTACTAAAAGGAAACTACATGCAATTTTGGAAATAAGAGTTTTTTTGCCTCTATGCCCAAATACTCACTTTATGGGATAAGTAGAAACCTTCATCCGGGTTGCTGAGATTTTGGACCTTCTGGAGAGCCTCCAACCATGGCATACCTCTGTCTACACTTATCTGCGCAACAAAACAAACATTTCTGTCAGAGATAATGTTTGTAAAACTTTTCCACAATGATTGGACAGATGTCCAACATGTTCTAGCTATGCTTGGATCCAAAATCTATGTAAAACAGAAAGTTCACAGAGTGTGGTTTATTCTCGCTCAAGGAAGTACTTAACGGCTGGGAAACTAGTCCCCATTGCGTAAGCCGTCAAAAAGAAACGTTGCTCTTGGTGTGTCACGCATGAAACTCCTGTGCCTTAGGCATGTTTTTTGAGCTCTCAGCCATTAAAGAGCTGGTTTGTATGAACCTTAACATTAAAGAATCAGTTCAACTTGGTGTGTCTTCAACTTTCATGCACACTTCTTTCAAAGACGGACCTTATACAGGATAACTTGACCATCTTGAGGATTTCCCGCAGTCAGAAACTTCTCCTGTGTCTCCTCATAGATCTGATCATTGCCTGGAGCCAGATCTGAGAGAAAGCAGATACTTGGTTGTCACCTAAGCAGATCAATGCAACTTAAAGTACCACCCCACCAAAAGAAGTGCTGCTTACCCAGTATTCCCATATCATATTTGCCCTCTTTCTTGTCCTTTTCGATCAAGTAGTCAAAATTGTCAGTGAAATACTGGAAGAGGGAGTTCTGTTTGTGTACCTCCAGGCCCAGTATCCGGTTGAGGAACTTGGTGATATTGCAGTCTGAAACGAAGAGGAGTCACATGGTCAGGACAAATACGTGGATGTGTGCCTGTGATGATATGTACGATATGACTCTTGCGGAAACCTCACCTTTTTCAGTGTTGATGCCCAACCGTGATTGAGTGCAGAGCATGCCTACGTCCACCATACCGTGCTTCATGTCTAAGATAAGGAGGCATTGGTGGATTTAGTGAGATCAATGTTCTAGCTGATCCACATCTTAAGAGAGCAATGCAAAAATAAAGCCCATTTACCTCTGAAGAACATGGCGTCGCCACCAGGATAGTCCTTTGGAGGGGGTACCTTGCCTTCGATCTGACCAAGGATGGTTTTGGTAATCTTATCTAGAGCTTTAGTGCCATACTGTGAAGAAAAGACAAAACAGAACATGGGTTAGTTCATGACTTATTTGAGTATTTTCTTCACAGTGTCACTGTTCTATTTGAAACAGTTACTCACTTTATTTTCAAAGTTGTATTTGCTTAGGTCTCTAGACTCTGTGGCCCTCCTGTCACCATGAGTCAGAGCTCCCTGTGAAAAGCAAACACAAAGATTAGAAATGTCAGCACCAGAGGAGAGATTTGAATGTTTTAACATGTTACACACAGAGTATGTTACCAGTACGGAATGGAAGTGGAACAAAAACTTTTTTTTTAAAGCCGGAACTAGGGATGTGCCCAAAGCCGATTACTATGTTTGGAAAAGAAATGACGCATTCTACAGAGCCCCTATAGACATAGTGATGGTAAAAAAATACAAGATGGGTGGAACAGATTTATTTCAATGCTTTTGCGTTCTCTCGAAATTAAATGGTGGGGTAATTATTTTTGTATATAATTTGCGGGTGTCAGGGAGCTGCAATCAATATATGAGGTATTGAAATAGTTTTTTTAAATTCACGCTAGCTCGAATTTGCAATCACACATACTCTGTGTAAAGGGAGTAGCAGTAAATCTTAAGTGAAATCTGATGTACTGTAATGTATTTTTAAATTTAGACTTTGGGCACATCCCTAGTTGGAATATCTCTCATTCCAATATCACTCCATTATAACCATAAGACATTAATGGCCCATAATTCACCACATGTTAAACACAGTGTGTATGAACCATTTGTAGTCAGAAAAGAATAGGAGTTTGCATGTCAGGGACGCACCAGGCTTTCCAGCCTCTTTGCCACAATGGACGCAAATCGTCGCTCGCCCGCCAGTTCAGAGATAAGAAAGATATACTCTGGAGCTGTGACCTGGTTGGAACGATGAGTGCGACCTGAAGAACACAAAGGGTTGTTGTCAGTTAGTGGTTGTGGTACGGTTGCATTCTTTATGTGAAGAGAGTTTTGATAACAAGGTCAGAGGTTGGTAGACATGAGTTAATGCTACACACCAAACTGCTGGATAGCCCTGTCCGCACTCCAAGGCAACTCCAGGGTCATGTGAACCCTTCGGCGCTGGTTCTTCACCCTTCTGTCAGCCTGAAGTGAGATCCCTGAACTGGCAGCTTCTGATATTATGGCTACCACCTGAAGGGAGTAAGGTGAAACATTTTAATGAATGCACAAAATAAATCAGAGTCTAAAAGGTAGCAGATTTCCTTGTTGAGACTTGCTCTCACCTTTTCTCCATTCATGAAGCGATCTTTTTCTTTGATGTTGATTTGGTCAATGGTGTGGCCCTGCTCAGCACGGGACTCATATTGGACAGTGCCGTCAGCCCGACGCACCACTCGGCCTTTACGTCCCGTCATCTGAGCGTATACACAAAGCATGTTTAGCACTTTTGCACAACCTTGTTTTTTTGTTTTTGAGGTATAACAATACTTGGACCACTAGAACAAATACATAAATAATAACCTCTGATACTTTTTCTGGACCTCCAAATTTATCGATGAGCTCATCCAGTGTGTTGAGTGGTAGTTCTTTTCCCAGCTCAGCGATCTTGTTGAGAAGCCCTTTTTTCATTTCCTCTAAGCGTGCTAAGGAAGAAATAGAGCAAAAAAAACGATAGCATACACTTACATTAAAGGTGCATTAAAGAAGCGACTTCAGGATCGAAAAAAATCATCAGGATAAATGGAGATAAGCTGCACAATAAAATAGCCATTCAACATACCCATTTGATAGCTAGTTTGATCGACAAAGATGACATCGTCACTGTTGTCTTGGACCGAGTCAGGTGAGGAGTTGGAGTCACTGTCCAAGGGGTCAGACTCGGTGCTGCTGTCATCGCTGATGTTGATAACTCCAACTACATCAGTGCCGTGTCGAGGTTGCTTTGGCTGTCGGCCCCGTGGTTTACCTGCAGGAGAACATTCAACCAAACCATGAGGCAGAAAGCAAAGACGGGGCAACGTATGGACAACTTTACTAGTGTGCGACACAACTCACGTTTCCTCTTGTTCACCGCTCCTTTTTCTCTCATCTGCTTCTCTGATGGAAAGTGTTTGTGGACTAGAGACTGAAACACACCCCTGAGAAACCACGTGTTGGGGCAGAAAAAGAGTTTTTGAGTAATTGCCATTGGCTCAAGGAAGTGGTTCTTATCAAATAACACTTACATATAGGTTTCAGAATGATACATGGACTGTGAGATGACCACAGTAACACAAATATTGAGAAAACTTTCTATCATTATGAAACTGCAAGAGTACTACTCTGGAAAGAAGTAGTCATAAGGTGGCTGAATATTTAAGAAAGGTTTCAATGATGCCTAAATTTCACTTACTCGGCAGCAGACACAAATCTGTCCAAGCGTCCGTCATTTTCATCGAGGACTTCTCTGGTTCGAGCCTCACCTGTTGACTGCAGACCAATCACAACACACTAGAGAGAAGAAAGAAAGAGTGTAAGATGCCTATTGCAACAAATAATGTTTCATTAGGAAGAGTTCAGGCTTTCTAATGTGACTGACCTTTCCTGCTTTTAACTCCTTTTTAGCCAGTTCCACCAGGCAGCGCACCTTGGCAGCAATGCAGAGGTATTTAAAGAAACGCTGGTGGGATGACCAAAACTGTCCCCACAGAGACTTCCTGGAGCTCATGCAGAGCTCGTCAGCGGCCTGCATGAACACAACCAAAGCTTCCGCCCACTGCAGAGGAGATTATGTCAGATATGAGTACACAGCATAATGTCCCAATTTTACAGAACAGTTTAGGTACTTGATTTGCTGTACTATGTACATTTCAAGGTAAGGGTTCACTCAAAAATGACAATTCGGTCATCATTCACCCTCACTCACCCATATATCCTGGCCAAGTGAATGTGGACGGGAGGTACAGTATCAAGCTCCAATATTTAAAAAAAAAAATCACTTTTAAAGTATGGTAAAAGTTGTTCATATTACAATTGCACGGTTTTCAAAGTCTTCTGAAGACATTCGATAGTTTTGTGTGATGAACAGACAGAAATTTAGCCATTGTTATTGAAAATCTTGCCTCTGCTGTAGCTTGGTCATTTCAGGGGAAGATTATCAGTAATGGATACATTTTCAGTTTAATAATGGTTTTGTATGGCTTCAGAAGGTTTGCAATATATCTGGTAAATTTTATGATAGCTTTATGGTAAAATGTTGTTGTTTTGGGGCTTAATAGCCCTAGTTCCCATTCACTTTCATTGTATGGAAAAGTGCAGCCAGGATAATTTTTTGGATGAACTATTTCTATAAACATCAACTTTTTCAGTGGAGATTGTTTTTGTTGTTTTTCAGTGTTTTCTATCTAATGAATTAAAGATGTTTTCAACCCATGCCCATATTCTAATAGTTATTTTTAACATGTACACTACCATTCACAAGTTTGGGTTTTTAAAAAGAAATTAATATTTTTATTTAGCAAAGGATGAATTAAATTGATAAAAGTGAGTGTCAAGACAATGTTACAAAATATTTCTATTTCAAATAAATGCTATTCACTTAAGAATCATTAAAAAAAACCTGCATTACGTATTCTCCTTTGAACTCACAAGTTTAGCAGCATTGTTGTACACAAGTTTGAAATCATTATCCAAGCTGATCTCTTCTATGTGGAATGAAACTCCTGAGAAGCTGAGTTGGCGTGCAATGTACATCCCGCTGACCTTCATATCCATTGCAACGATCTCCATGGCCCCCACGCCCCTATAAATGAAGAGTACATTCAGATTTCATATAAAAAAAGAAATTAGTTTTCATATTTGCCAGTAACAAGTTTGTGGTCCAATACAAACCTCTTCTCAATGGTGTGGAGGAAGTCGTCAAATGTTCTGAAGGGGGTTCCCTCTCCCCAGATTCCCAGACGGCTCATGTAGATCATGTTCTTTGGCTCTGAGGCACCTGAGAAACACAAGAGTCCTTCACTTTAAACCTCTGGCATAATATGGGGTACTGCAAGTGTTCTGCAGTGCAGAGACTCACCTGTGGCACTGGCATACACCACTCTGGCCAACGGCAACTTGTTCTGCAGATCCAGAACAGCCTTGCCCATCTTTGTGGACGATGCATTTTTGGCTTTGTGACATTCATCAAATATAATCTATGGGTCGCTTGTGGTCAAGGATAAAGCCAACTTTATGTTCTCCTTCATTTTTTGCAGAGGATTGTTTAAAAAAAATAAAAATAAAAAATAAAAACTGGGGGTGAAAACAGACCCCCACAAAAGTCTTTGAAAATAGAGTCTTAGATAAATAGAAAATTTTCAGAGAAAATAAAACAATTCTACAAAATTTATTTTAAGAGTAAGAAATAAAAATGGTTTAACACAATATTATACTATAAATAAACATAAAAATGATATATATTTGTTATAAATATATTTATTTTGAAAATGATATAATAATATATAAAAATATTGTAAATATATTAATATATATATATATATATATATATATATATATATATATAATATATTAATATATTTACAATATTTTTATATATTATTATATCATTTTCAAAATAAATAAATATATTTATAACAAAGATGAAAGATGTAATAGTATATATATATCCAAATAAATTTGTAATTAATATTTATATTTTAATAAGTATAATATTTTAGAGTGAAATTGTATAATATTATTATTTCATTTTTAAAAAAGCTTTTATTTTGCAAGGGGTAAGGGCAACAAAAAGTTATAAAATCCTCGCACACAAAATCTATGTTACGCACATATCTCTTTAGAGGGTAAAGGATACAACTCCATCAAAACCCGGCTCACACCAGTCTAGGATCTGCTTTAGACGTGTCCGGTGTTGACCGCCTGCCTGACTCTCCCCAATCAGTGCTGAGTAGGTCGCAAACAGGACCCCTTCTGAGGTAGCTGTGTCTCCGTACTTTATCTGCACGGAAAACAGTTACAGTCAGACACATCGAGCAGAGCTATGGGGAAAGTCTGTGAGAATGAACTGGAAACGTGATCTCCATCAACAGGTCTGCCATATTGAGCCACGCAGTAATAGTGACCTTATTCAAGGCATGCACTTGTATATTGGGTGCATTGATGTCTTGGAGATCTCTCTCTGCGTCATATTTCAGGTCATTGGAGACGCTGAACCTGGAGGAGAGATGAGAAGGATGAGGCAACTGATCCAGAGTCTGTGTTTGATGTGGGAGAGTCAATGGTGTGGGTTTTACAGGGCTGGATGATGCTGCAGATGGCTTACCATAGTGCTTTCTTTCTTCCCTTTGAGTAGTTTTCTACAATGATGCCAGCCACTGTGCGGCCTTTGCCCACTCCAGCACCATCCCCGATGAGGAAGCCGGCCCGCTGGTTGTTCTGCAGTATCACTTCATGTTGCTTTAGTGTTATAAAGAAGACTATATTAATGGCCTATTTGTACCAAGTATTATGAGAAAGTAAAAAATATTTACTGATTTTTATGATGGCTTTATGATGGAGGGTTTTGAGAAAAACAGAAAAGCCAATGCTGAACTGAATGATACTGTAAAACTTTTAAAACATAGTATAAAATTAAAAGAATAAAAAGAACGTTCACCTGATTGTATAAAATTAATCAGTTTAATTAACTGTTTTAATTGAATTCTTTCCAAATTATTAACATTTGATGATTTTTAAATGCATTATATTTCACATTAATTAAAGTCTCAGGGGGTAGTTCATAGTAATTAATCTTAGTCTCAAAATAAAACAATGTAATTAAATAAAAAAAAAAAATAAAAAATAATGCAGGATATTAACAATTTTACAATAGTTTTTGAATAGCCTCAAAATAAATCAATAAATTAAATTAAAATAAAACAAACAAACAAATAGAGCAGGATCTAAACAATTTAAAATTGTTTGTAAATAGCCACAAAATAGTTAATGAAATTAGACATGAGATATTTTGGACTCTATGTGAGAGTTCACATAGGAGGAGTTCAGTCCGTTATATTCTTTCAATTTGTTTTGTGCATGTTGTTTTAAAGAAAGGCTATGTTGTGCATGTTGTGGGAAAAGAAAGGCAAAGTTTGTTCAGGGGTACCTGGCAGGCATAGGTAATGGCCTCCAGCTGCAAAGCAGAGAGCAGACCGCCATTTATTGTGGACTCTGGGATGGACAGGGTGTAGGTGATATCTGGAGGAGGTACGCTAGATAAAGTGTTGGTTTCGACCACTCGGTCTGGGTGGGATTTTCCTATCTTGGCTGTGGCAGGAAAACAGAGAGCAAAAACATTATGAATCTTTTAGTATGAAATTAATAGGCAAGAAATTTGTGGAAAAACAAAAACAAACAACACTCACATTTTGAGGGCCTGTAGTCTGCATAGGTATCAACATGACCCAGCTCTTCAGCCTCCTCCACCTCAACTTCCTTTCCTCTTCTGTCTGTGTTTGGGGTCTCTGTGTAAACACATAAGATTAAAATAGAGAAGGAAAAACAGAAAGAGAAAGAAAGACATAATTCGCTGCTTGACTGAACTGTTGATTGAGAGATACCTGAAAACCTCCTATGGGTGGTGTATTAATGATAGCAGTGATGTCATCCAAAGAGTTTAAACCTTGAAACCTGTTAGAATTCACCTTATGAGGAACAAGAGAAACAAAAGAAAGAAAGAAAGAAAAGTTAAAGTCAACAGAAATATCACATGCTTTACTATAAGAGTGGGAACAAATGTTCAGTTCGTGGGTGTGTCGCTCACAGGTGTGGTTTCTGCTACTATGCTAATAATAGTAATTCAACACAAATGCCAAAAAACACTAGCCTGGCTCCGCCCTCCTATGTACTTCCACTCAATTTTAATTTTCCTTCAGTACTACGTCTGGGATTCTGCTGTAGACTTTGGTTTTCTCGATCAATTTTTTACCGGGTCAATCGGCGAACAGAGGGAGTGGCTGAGAACGATGACGTTGATGTCGACTCGTGCGTTATTTTGAGTTGTAGTTCAAAATAAGAAAGATGCGAGCGAAGCCATTCGGTCCGTTGTGGCAACGCGGCCGAATATCAAGAAGTTAAAGCCGGAGCAAGAACAATCTTTGCTTAGTTTTGTGTTTATGGCCATCCTCCCACGGGGTTCGGGAAAAGACATACGTCACGACCAAACGTTAGCGATTGGTTATGGCAGATAGAGTGACTCTGGGCAGATCCAATAGTTTTAGACTTCAATAGAGTTCCCGCCTACAAGGAAGTTAACGCTTGGCAATGGAGCGATGCCAGACTCTATGTACAAATGAAATGTACGAGAGTCTGGTGGGACCAGGCTAAAAAAACACTGGTAAACCATCAGTTAAGTTTAACATCAGCATTTGCTTGTGTATTTGCGGTCAGGAATTAGCCTTACCTCTTGGACGGATGCTGGTGTTTTGATGTCCCATATTGTGGGTACATTGGGTGTCACATCAGTCCTGAGGATATCATTATTGGTGTATACGGATAAGGAGTCGGTCGTAGGGGAGAAGATTGGTAGATCATCTAGACATGGGAGTTCCTGATAAAAAAGAAAACAAGAACAATTTACCAATGAGTTTAATTGACAACATGGTCCAAAGTAACAAAAGATTTAATGGAAACTAAAATGGTGCGGTCATATTAGTGAAATTTTGCACGCAAAAAAAGTCATAGAGTAGAGAAAATGCATAGAGATGTATGAAGTACAATCAACTTGAGCGAAATCTGTGAATTTTTTCATCCTTATGTAAAACTCCAAAATCACATGGATTCCTATTGGAATGACTGGATTTCGCCTACAAAATCTCGCCGAGCAACAGTAAAATGTGAACACACCTTTGACTTCATAAAATATCTGTCTTTGAAACACACGTTAATACTAGGTCTGAATGTGGGGGAGATTGCTCAACATTCAAAATAAATGATGGAGTTTAAAATGCACAAATTATCTGGTTTTGCCATAAAGAACCATATGCTTCTGATCAGGGTTAAAGATGGCTGGGAAATGTATTCACACTAAATATACCTTAAACCACTGAACCCACAATCTAATTAACACAGTGTATTAAGCAGATGAAGTGCAGAGATGGTATGTCGCAGGCAACACTACAGCATTATAATCTGGATTTGGTTTAAAGGACAATGCACTCAGCTAATCACAGGCTTTTGTAGTAAAATTGGTGTTGCAAGCTAGTGGAATGTGTGAGGGATCTGAAGGGGCCTGAGACGCTCTCCATACAGCCAAGATTTTCCAAGAATCCTTCACTGTTCGAGGAAAACCAGAGAATGGTAAACAACTAGGAACTGGAGGGTGGCCAGGAGCCGTGGTATTCGATCCATTTCATTAATGGGAACAGTTTCTAAATGTTAAGAAGAAAAGTTGAAGTAAACACCAAAATAAGCTGTTTATAATCAAAAATATGTTCAAATTCAGGATTGACCTGATGCAGTCTTGCAGTATATCACAATACTTTTTCTTCACAATATTGTATTGATACTTTAGATACCTGTACTCTAGTGTGCATGGGGCATTTCAGAGATGCTGGGAAACGTGACTTTGGTGCAATATGGAAGGTGTGCATGTTGTTTGTGATTAGGGATGAGTCATGATTTTAGAATATTCGATTAGTTGATTTAATTATAGAATATCGAATAGGTTGTGCGATTATTGTCTTTAAAAAATCAGAACACCCTTTGTGACATGCTGGTTAGAAAATATGTGAAATAAGTAGGGCTGCCCGTGCACGACTAAAGTTTTTTTTTCAGTCGACTAGTAGTAGTTCATTTAAGCCTTAGACTAATCACATTTATATTGATTTAATTACTTAAATATATATGGGAGTAATATATATTATATAACATGTAATATATTGCCTATTGCGCATCTCAACGCACGCATAAAGTTTGCCACAAAGAACCGGCAAAAGTAATGATTATGCATGAAACATTTGAATTGTTTATTAATAATTATTAATAGTGTTTTCTGTGTCAGTGTCGGCTGCAAAGAAAAAGTTGACAAATTAGCCTACATAAGCAGAGAGTAGCCAATTTCTTTTCATTTTTAATTGTTTTGTTTAAAAGTAGACATTTCAAGCTTTCTACAGATATACTTCTCAGGTCTGTGAGGCAAGTAGCTTATACGCTGAGTTTCGGTTCATGTATGAGTCGCGCTACAGTTCATGCGCCGGCGCCTCCGTGTCCTGATTATATTGTCTACTATATTTGCTTCTTATTTATTAATCCAGGCAATTTGTTGATGAAACATTGATTAAAATGAAGATACAATTTATACAAAATGAAATTCATTTTAAAGAAAGGCTTTCTACAAAACAAAACCTAAGTGGTCAAACTCATGTCTGACCCATACAAAATGTTTTCCGATATATTGGGCATCTTATCGATCTTACTCATCTCATGCGGTTCTCTTTTCATATAATCAACATAGATTAAATAAAAATAATAACATTATTTAAACATAAATATAAAACGTATGTTTAAGTTTTTTTAACTTATATTTAAGCGCCACATCGCTCTGCTTTGCTCACATGCTCTGGTGTGTAGCCTATACATGCATATGTGCGTGTGGTGGAGGGGTGCGAATTTCGAATAATAATCGAATAATACCCATCGATCTTCGAATATTATTTTTACTTGAAATGCCCATCCCTATTTGTGATGTTAGTTTGGTCATGGCAGTTTCGTGAGAACATCTGAGCTTGATTGCATGCTCTTTCAGAAGTTCTGTCAGAAGCCATGAATTCAAAGTCGTTGTACTTCCTCTATTCTTGATTAGATAATAAACAGATTAAAAGCAGTGACATGAAACTGAGAGTGGAAAACTCAACCATCATGCATTGTTTCTTTTTTATCTATCTTATTCATTATTCATTCATTACTATTTAAAAAAAAAAAAAAAAAAATCAAAGAACAAAATGTTGCATTTACTGTAAAAGTGTCAACCAGTTTTTAGTAAGTTCACATCATAATAAGTTGATAAGGCAGTGGCTAAGTCGTCTTTCCGCATTCAAATGTTGTTGCTCATTGATTTCATTCTGATGGGAAGGATACTTGTGGAAGACAGAATGACTTGACAACGGACAAAAACACATTTATGCCCATATATAGAATGGCAACATTCCCCCAGGGACCTGATCTAGACTATCTCCACTCTACTTCCACTGAAAACCCCGGAAATGCTCAATTCAGTAGTGACGGCACTTCAGAAAGCGCTGCCAGAAACATCAGTGGGGGATTCTGAAACCTGAGGTCACAACCTGCCCATTGAAACTGATCAAACGGCTGGGGTCGTCATTTGCTATCAGAATCATGTTGTAATGTATTTTTTGCTTCTTTTGAGGACCAGTTTTCATAGCACTGCCAAATTGAACAAAGAGATCCCAGAAGTGAACTTTTTTTCCCCAATGAGAGAACCAAAAACAAAAAAACAACTGTTCAGCAATTCTCTAAGCAAAATGACTTTTGATATTGCTTAGCAACTGGCAACAGCCGAATTTGACTGTGCATTCTCAGGCAACCACAAGGAACAAGGCGAGACTTCCTGGAAGGACAGGCCACCTCCTCTCTCCACTCCCTTTCTCCACTGCTGAGCCAGCAAACAGGGATTCCCCTGCTTCAGGATGACGGAGTGGCATTGGATTGATGAATGCTGTTAATAGTTCCAATTTTACTGCAAAAACAGTACCAGCATAATTTAACAGCAAAAACTAAAATACTGAAACTAATAAATGAGAAGGAAACCAAGAAATGAGAAACGTTTAACCGTTTAAAATACTTATGACAAAGGTAAATGTAACGTTCACACAGAATATGTAGATGAAGGAAATCCTTCCACCCACCACTGAGTGGCCTTACATCAGCTGAATAAGACCTTCTGTTTCTGAGCGAGAGGATACCAGACTAAATCGAGTCCTTTCACATGATCACGAGGTAAAACAGCATACATAAACAGTAACAGTTCAACCCTAAAGGTTTAAAGGTCACTTTCATTGTCCCAGTCAAATCCATCATTGTTCTGTGGCTTCTTTGGTCTTTCATTATACTTATGTTATGTAAAGCTGTAACAACTAATCAGAAGTTCAAATAATCAACAACAAATTTGAGCATGCTTAAGTCGAGTCTTTGTACATTAAACCTTGATCCGTGATGCCATGTAGTAAAACATTTCCATGAAGGAAAACACATTTACTGCTATATCCTTATGATGCCATTTGCATTATGCAAAACAGTGCGGTCTAACAGCCAGTGGCCAATTAAATGAGGCTTTTGTTGTTAAATACTTCATAGTCAATCAATCATACTGTAGCTACGGTCTCACTGCAATATTTTGGGATTGACAACCGCATTTACTTACAGGTAATGTCCCGTTCACACTGCAACTTGCAGTGGCTTCTTGAATACTGTCTGAATGAATGTGCAACATATTAACTACAGTGACCAAAGTAATATCAAAGATGTGACGAGTTAATCGTCAAATCGCGTAGAACACAAAACTGACGAGAGGCGCTCCGGTGGAGAACAGTGACAAGATCTTAAACCTTCAGATAAGTTACCGAAACCACACATGGAAACTCACATGGCTAACCTGAACTCCATAACTTGCAGTCACCAAGAAAAATCCTACAACGCTTCTACACTTTCCAGCCTTGTGAACGGACAATTTCATTTCGGTTTGGTTTATGGTTGTGGTGCTCTGTAAAACCATGGCTTCTTAGAAGCAAGCTGAATTGTCTGTTTGGGTTGAGGTGAGCTGGGCAAAGATGGTAGAGTTTCCAAAAGCCTTTTTTCCATTCGGCAGGCACCACCATGCATTGTTAGAATAACATTTAACAAACAAAAGCTGGAAATGACACGAGAATGATCAAAAATAACCAGTCAGCCAGTGATTAACAGTAGAAAAGCTTTGAAAATCATAACCAGGGGGGAAATATAGACAACCCCGGTAGAGATGAGCTGGCAGTGCTCGACTGTGGGGACCACCAGAAATGCATCATTTACTGTAAGCCTGCGCAAATGTTTCCTGTATGAAATATAAGGAAAAAGATGCACCTGCAAGACAAGCTGGTGGCCGCACTCGTGTGTAAGATGAGTAAAGCTGGTGTGTACAAGAGGGAGAAAATACACAGAAACTTCTCCTGACACTCCCATATCGTAATAAAGCCTCATTATTACGACAATGTGTCAGGTTACACCACAGCATGACACTTACTGAACCTTTCCAACAAGCACTGACGGGAAAACTGCATGTCACTGACAGATTTTCACATCAAGCTTCCTGATGCGTTTTATGTCCTATTTATTTCATTTAGTTAGGAGGGAGATAAAGATCAAGGAAATAGATTAGAAAAAAAAAGGACAGGAGGAAATTAAAGAAAGAAAGATAAATGACCTTAAGAAAGAAAGCATACAATTGGAAAGAAATACCAGGCAAATGGAAAGAAGAAAGGGCAAATGGCCTAAAGAAAGAAACAAATAAAAAGCCGAATTAAAGAATGAATGAACTACAAGAAAGAAGGAAAGGAAAGAGAGGGGGAGAGAGAAAGAAAGAATAAAAGAAAGGAAGACAAACCAGTAAATGAAAGAGCAGACAAACAACCAAAAGATTGGACGAACAAACGAAAGAACGAACAAGAAAAGTAAGAAAGAACAGATGACCTAAAAAAAGAATAAACAAACAAAAGAACAAATGAACATGCAAACCTAAAGAAAGCGAAAACAGACGAATTAAAAAAGAACGTTGAAACAAAACAGATAAATAGAAGAACGGACAAAACAACTGAATAAAGCAAACCAAAACAAAAAATAAGATGCAAGAAAGAAGAGTGTACAAAAAAGGGAGATGTGGTTCATGTCATGCAGCGCTGCAGGTCGTCGGTTTGGGAAGCGAAGGCTCAATGTGCCTTAACAGCATTTTACATCACACTGTTCCCGTAAAACATGAGTGTCGCCCTGCCACAGGCCCAAAATAGAGCTCCAAACATCTTTGATATCAGACAATTCATGATGACCGGAATAAAGGGAAGTGCCATCCAGTACAAACTCACGCAACACAGGACATTCTCATCTAAGATTCATTCGACAACTGAGGGATCTGTGTGCACTACAAAAAAAAGTGCAAAAATCATGTCAAATTTCAAAATCTTTTGCTGTGGTTCGTCCACTTCCTGACATTGACGCAATCATTAATGCTTTTTGACAGCAATGAGATTTCAAAACTAGCACAAAGACTAATGCAAAAAAAGAAGAAAAAAAAAAGAAAGAGCGAATACAAATTTGAGCCAAATCCAAGAAATCACCTGCGTCCACCTCTTACTGGAAACCATCAGTCGTGTTTGTCATGCGTAGTGTTACTATCATTGTAATCAGAAAGATTCTCTAAATACAAAATTGAATGCAAAAGATCAATCTAGAAACTTTCACATTTTTGTAAAATATATGAATTATATATATAATATATATATATATATATATATATACATAATATTATAAGGATAGAAAGTACATACTAAAATGAGTTAAGAAAAAATATTTATGTTTAAAATATATTTTATATATTATTATTATTTATTACATATAAAATATAATCAACTATATATATATATATAAAGATTAGGTAATAAAAATGTATTGATAAAATTGAAATAAAGAAAATCTCAAAATACATCCATAAAAATATAATAATAAAAGTAAATAATAAAGGTATGTTATTGAGAAAAATGCATTATATAGATAAATATATTGGCAAGGCTGGAAAACATAAATTGTTATTGTTTGCCATGCTGACAAGATGACTGCAAACAAATGCAGGCAATAAGCGCCCATCATTAAAAATGACAAAATGATGGTAGTTTATAGTTTTCAGCCCAGCGACAAGTGATGAGGAAATAATTGTATAATCTTTTCAAGGAAATAATCTTAAGGAAGAAAGTAGAGCACTAGCCAACGTCTTTCCTCAGGCAATAAAACCTGACTTTCTCACCCTGCAACATGATATATTTCTGATAAAAGTGATCAAAATGCTAACAAGGATATTCATGTGCTCTACCTTGGGTGGAGGACGTCCCAGCTGTGCGTAAAACTTAGTCCAAAACTGCATGAGTGACATGAGTCCAGTCACTATCATTCACCTCCTGGAAACAACAGATCCTTTCCATGTGCTGGAGAAAGAACCGGCAAGCTCACAGCTGCAACATTCCCAAAGTCAGATGGGCGGAAAGAATAACAACTCTCTCGCCGGCACAACAGGTACGTTTCAATGCTCTAGAGAGACCCCTGTGCCCTTCCTAGTAAAAGAGGAGTGACAGGTATGTGCATGGAGGTTTACTCATATTGATTGTGGTTTAGTTCCTCAATGCTAAAGGTGGTTGGGAGGGGAGGGGAGCTGAGCGAGGGGGAGGGGAGGGGAGGAGCTTTCAGGAAATGATGCTTTTGTTGGTAAGTGACTAGAGTTACTGGCAGTCAGGCCCTCTTTACAGTACATGGTGTAACTCAACCGCATTCGTAGTGTAAACAGTGCAGCGCTACGGTTCTCCAGAGCGCTGTGGCGGCTGCACTGGATCTGTTTAACGCTGGCAGATCATTATTTAATGATTATTATGTTTAGTGGCTCCCAGCTGAGCGCATTTATTTCAGGCTGTGCCCTTTTGTGTTATGAATGGAAAACAATCAGGGCGATACGATTCGCGTCAAAGCGGACCAGTTAACAGAGTCATATTTTTAGGTCTGTTTTTAAATGCACCATAAATTAATTCATATCCAATTGGCTGGTTTCCCAAAACGCATCAGACTGGAATAAACACCTGCTTGGGTTTCTTACGGGAAAAAAAAAAACATCAGGCCATCTGAGCGGGACTAATCAGTTTGGAGTCCCGCGATGGCTCGTAATAGAAATCGATGTCTTGTGGAAAGTAGCCAGTGACTGGTATCCCGACGACAGGACGGCGCCTTGATGTGGTGTCATTATTGTGAACAGACACGGATGGGCTGTGAGTCCGTATTACGGAGATATCAGTAAATATGACTCACTGATTATTAACTTTCAGTACAGTTAATATCCTTCCATTGATGGGGAGGTATGAGAAAGATGTGTCCTTATTTGACGGTATGAACTAAAGTGTTCAAACTTTACAAAATATTTTGTATATTATAATGTTAGGTATTATGAACTAACTATTTATTGTGGTTAGAATGATGTTTCAAAAGCAACATTGAACACAAAACTCAAGAAACGGTCACATATTTAACAAATAAAAAATATTTTGTTACAAAAACAATTAAACTAACCCTCTGGGTGCTGTTTGTGTGGTAGTCAAAAATACTTTTTTTATTTCAATGAAATTAAAGTATTTCATAGTATTTAAAATATTTTAGTTTGATAATGTTTTTTTATTTAATAATTTGTATTTTTAGGGGATATTAGGTACTAGGCTACATTATATTTATGCTGTAGCTATATGCTCACTTTTTGAGCATAGACCTGAAAATAAAAATTTCCAACTTGAATGCTTTAGACTAGAGCACAGACTTTTGATCTCTTTTCAAAGACGATACATGGAAAATTATTGCTGAAGTGAAAAAAGTTTAAAAAAGTGAACTTAAAAAAAGTTAAAGAATTGCAAGTTTATTGTTATGAAACTTAAATTGTATATGAAATATATATTTTCACAAACATGTTTTACGCTAAAACTATAAGAAAATCAAAGCCATAAATCTAAACAAGTTGCGTTCCAAATTTGAGCTTGATATCTCAAAGAATGAGCTTTCAGTAAGATTTTCGAGTACCAAACGTTTCCACTAGAATGACTCGATTAAATAAATTTTCCATTAATTTCCATTTTTGACAGCGAGGAGCACAAGTGTGACTATTTTTTTCAGGACAATTTAACCTTTTCAAATCATGTTCAAGGTTTTTTTTTTTTTTTTTTTGCCAAAAACCTTTACTAAGTTTCGTAGCATTCTGATGAAGTAAAAGAAAAATAATCATTTTTTTTGTCAAAAATAACTGAAAAGCACCAGAGGGTTAAAAATGTATAAAATACATAAAAATATGAAATTTTTTTATATATATATATATATATATATATATATATATATATATATATAATATATATATATATATATATATATATATATTATATACCGGTTATAAAAGTCTCCACTTGCCACACACACACACACACACACACACACACACACACATATATATATATATATATATATATATATATATATATATATATATATATATATATATATATATATATTTTTTTTTTATTATTATTATTTTTAGGCGCCAAAGCTGTTGTGGATCCGCTTACCCAGGACTATCAGTGAGTGGCAGATTTGAAGAAAATTACCGTTGTTTGACTAAGAGTTACATACGTATTACTAACATTTTTATCATGTAAGCTTTATGGTACACCTCAAACAAGTACATTTATAGTCATTTATAGTGTTAATACTAATTAGCGAATCCACAAATGGCTTGAGTATGCAGAGCATTCACAGCTCATATGGACCGCATGCTCCTGATATACAGTATATATATATATATATATATATATATATATATATATATATATATATATATATATATATATACCGTATATATTATTTATATGTTAAAGTATGTAAAAAAATAATTGCATTTAATTAAATGAAAAAAATATAAACATATAACACACACACATATATTAAAAACAATACGTAATGTATGTTAAGAAAATTTTTATTTTTATTTTGTAAAATCTCTGCTTTTTTACACAGCACCCAATGCAAGGCTGGGAAGTACATCCAATTGTGATTGACACTAAATGGAAGAGATGCAATGAGGAAGATACCGAACAGATAAATCATCCTTCCTTGGAAGATGTATAAAGGGAAAAGACTTCCAGGTAAGTCTAAATGGTGTAGGCTAAATTAACGACTGTACGTTTCCTCTAAACTACACTTATGGCAATTTCGGTTTTGGCAACCTCCTCAAACATTTAAATGAATTTCTGTTCAAACGCTTTAAGTAGTTTACAAAAAAAAAAAGTCTTTCAAAAAGACACTCCCAGAGATGACGACAATAATGATGATGCATGCATTACAAAACGTGCCTGTGACAGGAGTATGCAAATGCAGGAAGGTCTGTGAGCTTTGTGGTCGGCCTTGTGGTTTCACATTCTCGTGTTGTAGTGTTCAGGTAAGATCTCTAAAACACTGTGACTTCTTACATGCCCATCAAAGCTAAAAAAACAAGAGGAATGCTTCTACTGAAGAAACAGAGGCACTTTAGCTCATGAAAATGCCTCCTTTCTCCTTAAAAATAATATTTTTAGCCAATTAGAAGCGAAATGTTGAGCTGTGCAAGAAAAAAACAACCAACAGAAATAATAATCACTATTTTGGGCATTTGTAATGTACCTGGATTCATGACAAAATTTGATATTATATAAATGCAGGTGCATGCATGAGCAGGCCGTGTACAGAATCAGTGCTCTTTGTAGTTTATCCACAGTCTCTTCATGCACTAGTCTGGGTTCAGCAGAACCCAGTGCTTTTGCACAGCTGCACACTTATCCACAAGCTCAGGGCAGGTGCATGAATACAGTGCACGTGACTGGTGACGAACAACAGAAAGAAGAAGAAAAAAAGAAAATTTTCATGCGAGATTGCTGCGTGATCATTCACATCCCCTACCTAATATGTCATTGTGGTTTAAATAATACAAAAAGAAAAAGAAACAGGGAAACGAGTAAATTAATGCCAACAAACCCATAACTTCAAATACATAGAAACATTCCTTGTCCAGAATAACATGCAGCCTAAAATCTTTTTGGATTATAAATATCCAATATGTATAGCCTAAATATCACAATGCTGAAGAAAAACACTACAAAACATGATGCAGCATATATCCAATTTATAAAATATAGCAATATATAATATATAACAATAATAAATAACAACAAATAAATCATACTATTATTATCAATTTATTTTGTATGCATTTATCATCATTTATCAGTTATATCTATAATGTATCATATATATATATATATATATATATATATATATTATATATATATATATATATATATATATATATATAATTAAAATGGATAAATAATATTAGTAATACAACTATAATAATAAAAATATTATTGCCAGGGAGAAAATAATTTGTATGTATGAGTGACTACATATTTATATATATATATATACAGCTCTACACACACATACACATATCTATATATACACACACATATATATATATATATATATATATATATATATATATATATAAAGAAGAGAGAGAGAGAGAGAGAGAGAAGAGAAGAGAGAGAGAGAGAGAGAGAGAGGAGAGAGAGAGAGAGAGAGAGAGAGAGAGAGAGAGAGAGAGAGAGAGAGACACAAATAGATGGATAAACAAGTCAACCTCACTCCTCAGTTGTTGGAAAACTAGACCCCATCATCACTAACCATTAACCAAACCTGTGCATCTTAAATAGAGCAACTAGCTGTGGGTGGGAGGCTAGAAGATTTGTGGCCTGTCTTTATTTTGATAATACGGTCGTACATCCTGTAAACAACAACTGGTGTCTAAACAAAAAGAGGAAATCCTGAGAGAGCCTCACATGATGAGGAACTACATCCTGAACAAGCTCACCGTTTTTAAAAGTTTATTTAAAGATGGAGTTTGCAGAACTAGATATGCACACACAATATGGGGATATTATGTTGCACTCTATTATCATGACCTCATGAGGTGTATTTTAGTGTCAGTGTGATGGAGAGTCTTCCCACAGCAGAAGTTGGGCACCATGACTGTGATCTCTTGAAGGATAGCATGGCACTAACCACAACAGAGGAGGCCTTCCTCACCATCCACCTTTCTTGAGTCTGAATCATCAGACAAATGAACTGAACTAGACAACGTTTCATCTGACACTAATAAAAATGTGCTTTTTTATTTTTATGACCTTAGCAACGCTGATTAAACTCACAAAATCAGATTAATTTCTAAGATATTTTTTTTACTGTTTGTTACAATGAATCATTAAGACATTGAGAAGTTTGGAGAAGGGAAAGTAAGACAACATTACACACACACACATAAAATAAATATATATTAAACAATTTATATATATATATATATATATATATACTTATTTATATATATATGTAGTTATATATATATATATATATATATATATATATATATATTATATTTACATAATTATTTGTTTTAAGAAATTATTCAAATTATGTTATATGATTTTCAACCTGAGAAAAATTTGATAATTAATAATAATAAAATGGTTAAAATTAAGTAATTATAAATTACAATACTATTTCTATTTTTATTTATATAATACTTAAAATAATATTTGTCAACTTTTATCAACTGAATGATTTAAAATGAATATTTAATATTGATATACTGTATGATATAAAAGTATATATATATAAAAATATAGTAATAATATAATATATAATAATATAAAATAATAATAACTAATAAAAATGTCCAATATATATTTTTTATTGATAAAATATTTCAATCAATATTTGTCAAGTTTAATATAATTTAATAAATATAATTCAATGAATATTTCTTTTAGCTTTTTCATCAAGTCTGAATTCTTCACTTGAGTGTTTTTCTGTTAAACAAATGACGATATGCCTTAATATAGCTTTTTTTTGTCTCCACCCCCCATTGAACCCATTGAGCCTGAAATAGGTTCTATATTATTTAGTCGCTGAGGTAATGTTCCTGTTACAAACACTCAAGTAAACTTAGCTACGGCGAGGCGGGAACCTGAAACCACTGCTTGAGCAGTTCTGTTGCAGTGTCAAAGCGCGAGGCAATTACAGCGCCGCCAGAAAACTTGTCGAGGGGTGGATCCAGATTTAATTCCTATTATGTTCCACTTATAGGTGGCAGGACTCAGGTCCAAATGTCATTGGAATAAGGTGTGACAACAGTGAAAATAATCATGTGTTTTTTAAGGGTACCTATTCTGGAATTTTGAAAATTACCTTTCATGTAGTGTGTAACATAGATCTAAGTGAACGAAAACATCCTGCAAAGTTTTAAATATGAAAGTTCACCGTATACAAAGTTATTGTCTCTCAAAAGTAAGAGTCGACTCTGAGTCGCTGATATGAATCGATAGACGAACGATGCTTTTTCTCTGTCTAGATGACACCAACTTGACAAGTTATTTGAATAAGATACGCCCACTCATTGCGCGCGCCGAGCAGACGCCAGTGAAACTTGACAACATCATGTGGACGAGACGCTGTGTTCTGAAGCGAACTTTTTTTTAACTGGCCAGGGACAAGCATGTGAAGAATCAGTGGCTAGAGTTTATATTTACAACTGTACCCGAACATTGAGCTGTGTTCGCCTCATTTTAATGACGATTCCTTTACAAACATAAATGCCTTCAATTGTGGATTCGCGAGCCGGCTGATACTGAAGGAAGGTTCAGTACCAGTTTATTTGGATCGGCTTCCTCCTCCGAATCACAACCTGTAAGTATTATTAATAATTGTTGCTTTTATGGGTTTTGTAGCATGCTCAATAAGTATGTGTGTGTGTGTGTAAGTTACGCTCAGCGCAGCTTCTAGGTTCAGATTTCACATCTGTAATATGTGAAATGTTTGTCGTTGTTATTGGAGTTGGCATAAAGAATAGAGCGTATTGTAGTACTGCAGTGCTTTATCAATATGTTTATGCGTTGGGCTAACGCAAACAATAACTGACTGGGTCATCTGACCAATCACCGTTATTAGCGTCACGCAAAGGAGGGGTTTGGACAAATGAGTCGTTAAACGAATCATTAGGGAGTCGGTGAGCAAATCAGGTAAAAATAAATGCATATTATAAGACAACAAGTGTATTTTGTCATTGCATGCATGTAAAACTGTTGTTGTATACTGTTGTTTTAAATGCCATAATAGGTGCCCTTTAACAGACTTATGGTCCTGTTTGGGAGGCACCTTTTATTTTAAAAATGTTTTGTTTCATAGAAATGAAAGTGAAAGAATTAAGCATGGCAACCGGGGAAAACCTGTTCAGAAACCTGTTTTATATTTAGAAAAATATTTACATGAAGAGCTCCTTTTTGCTGAAATTATTATTTGGGGTTAAGGTTTCTCATTCTACACTCTTGCACTTTCTAAACATGGTTATTTAGTGGCGATCCAGCAAAAAAAAAATCATGAAAAGATGTCATGCAACCTGTACAAGTGAAGGATTATTTGTGACATAGAGTGCAAATAACGCACTTATAAGTTTATTTATTTTGTAAACTTATATGATAATATGGTTAGTTGCATTTTATATTGCATTATATTATTTTATCAATCTGTACATAATACATAATTTTGGTCATGCATGTCAAATCAAACTATAAGTTTTTGACATACGGTACGCAATTATTTCCGTTTTGATTGTCAGAATTTGTGAATGATACCAAAATACCGAACTGTACCGTACCATCCCTAGCACAGTTTCCGGTACTAAAGGGTGGAGCTAGACTTACTGCAGAACGTTGATTGGTTGACAGAGAATCATCACTTGCATCGTGTGCTACAAGGGGAATGACAACACAAGAGGCGGCATTTTTTTATATACAGTTGAAACACAATACCGTGAGAATGACGTCGATCACTACTTTCCAGCACACACCACGCCTATCAAGTAAGGGTTCTGTTGGCAGTGGAAACGCAAGCCGGATCAGGGTTTACCGTCCCTAATCGCACTGTACTGTACCACTCGGTGGAAACAAGCCATAAGAGTTCCTTGTAAACATCCTGCCAGTTTCATTACTTAAAACCATGGGGTTCACATTACATTACGGTGTACACCGCGGCACCACCTACACTCTCGTTTTGCTGTTTTTATAAAAATAAAAACTATTGTAACCAACAAACTATTGTAAATATCTACTCTGCTCATCCAGGATGAGTTGCACACTGATTATGTGACGATGGCGGAGGATTCAATATATTCAAAATAGCTGTATTTCAAAAATAAGTAATATTTAAATATAAATATAATTTAATCATATAGAGCCTCAATCAGTTCTGAACGATCATATTTCGTGTACGGTAAGGTCAGCTGCTTAACGGCTGACATTTGCCTACACTGGATGTGAGTGTCGTAAATATAACCCATTATAATCACAGACACTGTCTACACTGGATATAGTATACAGATGTGCGTTCAGTTACTGTCTGACATACTCCAAGCACTTGAATCTGTCGACAACAGGACAAATGGAAGAGTGAATGAACGTTAGCTTTGACGTGTCCAGTTTAAAAAGCTTGTTTGTGACTTCAGAGGATCCCAGAGTCGGAAACAAGCGGATGGTTCATTTTAACGAAGTCGGAGGATTATATGTTGGTTTGGCGCATTTTCTTTTGTATATGAGTTCACAAAGAAACTTTTGTTGAAAAATGAAGCAGGCAGCTGGATTGGATCTTACAGCAGCTGCATCACAACGGTAAGTAAACGATTTTATAATGCATTGTCTGTAAATGACGGTTTTACATGGATAACATTTTCAAAACATTTGCTCGCATGCAATAGCGAGTGGGCGTTGATACTGTTTCTTGTGCAATGATGTTGGATAATCATAACAGTGGCTGTTTACTGACAAGTCTTAAAGGAGCCGCCCCTTAAAGGGATACTCCACTTTTTTTGGAAATAGGCTCATTTTACAACTCCCCAGAGTTAAACAGTTGAGTTTTACCGTTTTCTAATCCATTCAGCCGATTTTCTGATATTTAGAATAATATCAGTAAGCAGACAGTTTCTGGTCTCATTGACTTCCATAGTATATTTTTCTACTATGGAAGTCAATGAGACCAGAAACTGTCTGCTTACTGATATTTTCTAAATATCAGAAAATCGGCTGAATGGATTAGAAAACGGTAAAACTCAACTGTTTAACCATGGGGAGTTGTAAAATGAGCCTATTTCCAAAAAAAGTGGAGTATCCCTTTAAAAATGATCATTTCAGACGGAGGGTCAGAATGAGGATCGAAAATAATAGTTTTTCTGCATTTACATTCGTTTTTTTGTGCATTTTTTTAATCAATATTATAAGTTAACCTCAATGGAACATATTAAAATAAAAAATCCACTCCATGAAATCCATTTTCCCTTTAAAGGAAATCAACTGTTAAAAAGAACAAGTTTTGCCGTGATCTCAATTTTGACCAAAATAGATAATAAAAAATAATAGGATTGTTTTACAGTAGCTAAAAAACGTTATTTAGTAGCAAAAAATGTTTTCGCCAGTCTAATCCACTCAAACACATAAAAAGACAACAAAAAAGAAAAGATACTACAGATATTTAATTCTCAAATAGCCACGTAACAATATCCGCTCATCAATAACGAGTCTTTGTGAGATGACAAACAGAGTCTTCATCCCGTCTAGATGCCATTTCATCAGTAGTGAACGCAACACAAGGAGGATCAAAGCCTTTGAGATACACCAACATCCAGAACAGCAGGGCCTTACCTGAGACAGGTCTCCGTTCCGAGAGAGATCCAGGGTGGGGAAGTCGAAGTCGAAGTCGCTGATGCCGTTGGGAAACAAATCCGTGTGCATGTCTGATGGGACGTTGAAAAGGTGCTGCCTGAGAGAGACAAAATAAATGGAAGAGCATTAGCATTAGGACATAGTTTCGTGATGGATCACGAGCAGAGTAAACAAAAAAGGAAGAAGGAAATTCACAGTTTTATTTGTGTCATGAAAACAAAGTCACATCCTAGTGACAGCAATGTGACCAAAAAAATCAGGATGGGACATAAAAAAACATTTATACACAAAATGAGTAATGACTAGTGCACATTAAAACAAGTCGATATAAATGTCACATTTAAAGACCTATTTAAAGAGACTAAAAATAAGTAAATGATGACTAATTTTAAATTTTAGGCTTTAGATATCAGAGTGTTTAGGACCGTTAAAGCGTCTCCACTGACGGCCTCCCATCATGTGACATTCATTCATTAACTACCTTATGAGTCATGCGCGTCATGTGACATTCACTTTCAGTTCTCTGTCTCTCACTTTTTCGGAAATCACCACATTACATTTCAGGAAGCTTAAAAATGATTATTTTTAATGGTATTACGTTATAAAAGTATAACATATTAGCCCCCACTGTGTGAATAATATACATATACACTATCGTTCAAAAGTTTAGGGTCAGTTTTTTTTTTTACTTTTATGATGTTACAAAAGATTTCTATATCACATAAATGCTGTTTCTTTCTAGAAATCAAATAATCATGAAAAAATACATTACGTTTTCACAAAAATATGAAGCAGCCCAACTGTTTTCAACATTGATAATAATAAGCATATTAGAATGATTTCTGAAGGATCATGTGACACTGAGGACAGCAATGATGCTGAAAATCATCTCAGGAATTAATTACATTAAAATACATTTAAATAGAAAACAGTTATTTTAAATAACAATATTACGATTTTTACAGCATTTTTGATCAAATAAACACAGTCTTGGTGAGCAGAAGAGACTTCTTTTAAAAATATTTTAAAAAATCTTACCGACCCCAAACTTTGAACGGTATACTGAACCAAGAAAATCTGTCAATATGTATCCAACTGAAATGGACGACAACTGATACTATTAGTGTAGTTTTGTTATGTATTTTTGAATGAACACACACCAAAAGAAAGTGTTTGGTGAATCTGAAATCAGTGAAATGGAATACTATGCAGTACCTAATAAAAGTCTGCACATACTGACTTGGCTACATTAACAGATAGAAAGAAATGGTTTCAGGCCACGAAAGTTGTTGCATTTTGATAAAAGATTCTTAGGGTGTTCACACTTGGCATGTTTGGTTCGATTAAAATGAAACCTGGTGCGTTTGCTCTGTTAGTGTGAACGCTGCCATCCGAACCGTTGAAAAGATGTGTCCCGGTTCGCTTCCAAGTGAGCTCTGGTGAGGTTTGACTGAAATACGAACGCTACAAGGACCAAAGGCATCTCAATGAACCAAAAACACGACATGATGTCAGGAGATGAGACCATGACAGAATGTTCAAGCATACCTGTTTTTTCTCATCATATTCACGATTTTGCCCGTCACAGTTCGGTACAGGCGTCAGAACCACGTCTCCTCACAGCAGCTCTTCATTAATGTGTGTGACGGAGGGATTCCTTCCTGATGCTGTTTTGACTCCTTTACACATCTTAAAAGCTCTTCACGAGTTCTCAGCTGGTCAAAATACCATCTTTTGTAGGCTTTTTTTTTGGAGGGGGGGCGGGATTTCTGGACCAAACTAACCAAGTGAACCGGACTACAAGTCTGAACACATTCTTAAAAACTAATTTAAATATTATAATTCATTTTAATTACAAAACCAGCGAATTTGCAATTCAGCACATTTGTGTTCCTCAAATAAAATGGTCCATATTTAAATATCCTCAGTCTCAGAGGTTATATGGAAATCCCCTTCTTCTGATATTGCACCGCAAGCTTGGCACATCGATTCAGGCACATTCCATCAACACAATACAATTCACTCGGCACTAACCTCTGGAACACTGAACCCATCCCATAATGCCCCGTCTCTGTCTTGTGTAATCATATCCCTCTGAGAAAAATCACTTGTATCTGCAGCAAATGGTGGAGGAAAATGGACTGTAAAATAATTTTCAGGCTAGTAAATAAATGCTTATAAAGTATATAGTCTTTTGGTCTGATTATTTTAATGCTTTCAGACAGAGTGTGGCGGTCAGGTAAACAACATTCAACATCCAAGTCTAGACACCTTCATAGACTGACTATTCACAACCACGTACACATAACGGATATGTTGAACAGACTGTAAAACTATCCATCAATGCTTGTTATCATTGTGTTAAATTAAACATGGCACCAGAAGTATTATTTGAGACTGTAACAGGGAGATTCCTACTTGTCTGGGTGACTATAACCAATTTGAATTATTTATTATTACCATTATTATTTGGTAGTTTTATTATTAATTAGTAATAATTAAAAGGAATGTCAATAACAACGTTGTTATTATTAATATTACCATCATCAGTATCATAAATCGTTTTTATATTCATAATTATCATTTTTTATTTGCCATTATTATTAATTATAACTATTATAAATAATACCACCAATGGAAAAATAGTATTACTATTATTCATTATTTTTATAATAATAATAATAAAATGTGAAAATAGTATTTACGAAACTATAATTCTAAATTACACCCCTAATAATATATATATATATATATATATATATATATATATATATATATATATATATATTAGAGGTGGGCATAGATTAATTTTTTTAATCTAGATTAATCTAGATTAATTTTAAAATTAATCTAGATTAATCTAGATTAAAATGGCTCATTTGAATTCTCCCGAAGGCATTTATAATATGTGTGCTACCCAAATAATGACTAAAAGTAAGTCTTTGAGAATAGTTCATCTCGCATAGGGATGTGCATTTCTGCCAAAAATGCCATTTGACAATCGAGGAGCAAAAGTCGAATATCGTTAAAAAAAAAAAAAACGCAATGACAGAAAGGGAGGCCAATTTCATCTTTAGCGATTTGTCATCAAACAAACTGTTTATTAATTGAACAAGTAACATGTTTTCTTCGGGGTTTTTTAACATAGTAATTGGAAGAAGAAAAAAACAATGCGCACGACAGTCCGTTTTTGCATCGCCAATGCTCGTTAGATCAAAAAATAATGTCATCATATGTCATAATGATTTTATGTGAACCTGCTTTGTTACTGCAATAGCCTCCTTTTTAAACAAATTAGTTTCAATCAATGTAAACTATTCGTGTGAGTATGCCACTGCGCAATACACACACATTACCGCGGGATGGCGGGTGTTCATTTCATAAACTGTGGACAATGGTAGCTTATTTAAACCTGTTAACCAGTGCACCGACGCTCTGAAGCGTTTTGTTGTAGCCTATAAATTTATGTGTGTCCAAAACCCGGATAATGTCATACTTTTTAGTAGTGCTATCGTGGCGTAATAATCTGTTTGGTTGTAAAATGTATTACCTGAATGAAATGAACTCGAATGTATCGTCCTGTGGAATCATTCATTCACAGACAGTTTAAGAAGATGTTCAACTAATAAAGATCTTCATCGCTGGCAAAGATATGATGCATTTGCAGATTTGCTTTCACTAGACTAAACTGTAGATCCACGGCCACTTCATCCAACACTCTTGATGTTCTTAAATCTTCCTGTTACGGACTCCTCGAGTGTGAATTGAAAGCGCTTCTGAGTCCAGACGATTCAGTGCGTGAGGAACTGAACAGATCAACTGATTCGCGAACCGATTTAACAGATCTGACAACTTGTTTGATGAAGTCTTTGAACAGAATCGACTCAAAAGAGTGATTCATTTGTAAATGAGCATCGCTCATGCCCATACAAAGGATACAGCGCACTTGGAATGAACTCATTTAACAACGTATTGCATTAACATAAAGTAACGAAAGGAACGTCGCCCAACATAACAAAGTAAAAGTACACCTTGTGTCCCTGACAGGAAAATACCCTGCTGCGCGATCTGTGACAGTAGGCGCGGCGTCAAGTATGTATGTCATACTACACACTAGAATTGCGCGAAAATAACGATATTCGAAAATGCTATTTATGATCCCAACCCAACTTAGATTAACGGCGATATTTTTTTTATCGCGCGATAAGAGTCTCACGTTAACGCAGCACGTTAACGCCGATAACGGCCCAGCACTAATATATATATATATATATCGTGTAACGGTCTACAAAATTCACGGTTCGGTTCGATACGATACGGTTTACGATACAGCAAAAGGAAGAAATGGCAGAGAAATTTCCTTGATTTTAATTTTAATTTATTTATTAAAACTAACATCATAAAGTATGATCTTGTTTAACTTTGAACAATGATGGAGCTATACTTGACCCATCTTTTGTCTTCTTAGCAGCATATACAGTATCTCACGAAAGTGAGTACACCCCTCACATTTCAGCAAACATTTTAGTATATCTTCTCACGGGACAATACTATATATTTACTGTCCTCTGAAAATAACTCAACATACAGCCATTATTGTCAAAATAGCTGGCAACAAAAGTGCAATAGAAATCAAGAATCGGATCGAACCGTGACCTTAGAATCGAACATTTATTTTGGAGAATCGTGACACCCCTACACATTAAGCAGTGGCACGCCGTGCATTTCACACCTAAGCCTTCAGTGGTGTCCTACCTGAATTAATAACGTTTAGCAGTGTAGCAGTGCTCTCTATAATTATGAAATTGCTGTTTTTATTTTGCACCGGCAGTTATAGGGTTAATGCGGTGAGTTCGGAAAAGACCGGATAGAGAGAAACAAGCAAGTGAGTTCGGCTTGTGTGTAAGTGTACAGTTGTTCTTGCGTTCCGATTATAAGTTCAGAAACGGAGCCTCCCTTGTCTTGTCCTTCAAGAGTTACAACAGTCCCTTTGTCAGACGGTACAATAGTATGAATGTTCGAAAAAAAAGAAAAACGTTAAAAACCATTTCGATCATAAATTTCCAAGAAAAATTAGGAAGAAGATCATATTCAACACAGGAAACCCTGGGTCAAAAAAAGCATTATACTCACCAAAACTACTGATTATTTTTGACACAAAATCCATCCTAATTTCTTTCCTCAAAAAGACTTAAATTACTCTGTTGTACAGGTTATCTGTGCGTTTCAGTCCCAACAACCTTTTCTATCGCCATCGAGGCTAATGCTGAAAGTCAAGTCTGTCCCGTCGTATTTCTGGCATAAGTTTTAATTCGCTTTAGGGCTGAGAGTGTCTGCTCGACAGAAGCAGTGGACACAGGGACAGTCACCGCAAAACAGCTGTCCCATGCTCTCACACAGATTCAGATTCTTTTATTAAGTGCCATGTCAGAATCCAAGGCTATTTTCATGGCAAAAATTCAATTACAAAAATACAAATATCATGTAAATACAATAAAAAAATCAAACAAACAAGTCAAACAAGATTTTTTAAATTAACATATGATAAAAAAATCTAAAACCTTTTCAGGCATAATCTTACTAATAATCTTTCTTTACTGGATCTCTAGCGCTTGTGCTGCACTGACATACGTTTGCCATTTGATGTTGGGCAACGTTATGGTGGTCGCCCCAGCGCGACTGCGAACAAAATGTCCCACCGGCAGGAAAAATGGTCCAACGAATCGTTCGGTTTGTAACGCGTACCGAACCGTATCGTCGTTACACCCCTATATATACACACTCACACACAATATTAATATTATACAATACAAACTTCAAATATATTAAATTATTAAAAAGTATCAAATTATTATTAGTAGTATTAATAACAATAATAATAATAATATATTTGCTTAAATTTAAAAATTTAATATAATAACAATATTGTCTGAACTACAAACACCAAGAGGTTTGAATCATTTGATTGACTATGACTCATTAAATAGGGAAAACTGGTATCTGCTGTCTTGCTCTGGAATAATGTAATATGAAGCATAAACTAATAACCATGAAGTTTGTTTTTTTCCTATTCTGTCTAAAAAAGCTGATGATAAAAAAAGGGCAAAAAAAGTAAGCCAAAGCACCATTAAAGGTTCTCACATTGCTAGCGATCAAATTCTGTAAATGCATCAAGTTGTTTTTCCACCAAGGAGTGGGTGGACAGGATGTAGCACTGACGCTAGCATCAACCACAAACTTATTCTTTCTAAAACCGAGACCCTTATTTTGACGTTTCAAACACGCTGACCTTTGCACACATATTTCGTCTGTCTCTTTTCCCTGTGCCATATTTCTTCAACAAATCGCTACTGTGTGCTATAAATACAGAGAGAGGACTTCCCACAATCTCTGTAAACAAAACGCCCCTCCTTCACGTGACCCCTGATGGCACTTGATCACATGAAATGATCAGGCATAGCAACAATTCCTGAATGATGACACGTCATTAGAAAAGCATGTGTGGCAAATGGCATACATTCTTTGAGATGTTTGTCAGACATTTCGATAGTAGCAAGTAGCAAAAAATTTTTTGTCGAATTAAAGTCACCGGAGTCCAAAAACAACTCCATTGACTTTCATTGTAAAAAGATAGAAAAAAAGAAACATTTTTAAATTATCTTCTTTTGTGTTCCCCAGAGAGAATGAAAGAAAGTCAAACAGTTTTAAAAAACAACATGACAACTAGATTTTCATTTTGGGTGAACTATCCCTTTAAAGTTGACATTTAACTATGCAATCCTTTCAAGGAGTCTGTTGAGCAAATGGGCAACAAAGCAGATTTTTAGGATAGTCATTATGGAGTGCCAAGGGCTTCACCACGTCGACTAAAGTTACAGACCAAGCCAGGTGATAAAGTTCCTGTCATGTGTCATGTCAAGTTCAGGGATCTTTTCGCTTGCGTCTTATCGGGTCATGTAGATGTGAATGGACACGTTGTGACATTTTGTGTCAAGCTTACAAACACAATACAGTTCTTTATCTAAATAAGTCAGAAAACCCCTGCGTCAACTTACAAAAGGTCTTCCCCTGTGGAAATGGCAGACATAATACAATGGCAACACGCTTTTCTTAAAGTCAACACCAAATGTCATTAGAAACTCACTTTACTTTCATTATCAGATGCATGTCAGAGTGAAACAAAATACAAATGTAGGGTGGGATGATATGTGAGGGATTGATTGGATAGTAAAAAGAAATTGGCATTAAACACCAAAAGTCATTTTATCCGATGGAAAATTGCGAAGACAAAAAGAAAAAAAAAATCCCGGGAATAATGTGCACAATAACACCAGAATCACGTGTTAAGAAAGTCAAGTTTTGGTTTCATGTTCACTTTTAGGTTTCCTCCATGTTTGGAAAACACTCCACAGTCAAACATCCTTATCATCATGATTAGACAGACGTCTGGGTACTTACTGGTTTTCAGATTGCACAGGACAGGGCAAGCTGTAGGTCTGATGGGGGAAGCTCCAACAAGGGTTGTTAGCAAACACGTGGCTCTGAAATAGAGGAAGTGAAAGGTTTAGAGGCGAAAGTTTAGGTGTTAGGTAGGAATGTACCAGTATTAGTTTTAGCCTTTACAATAAGCTAAAAAAAAGTAGATACGACTATGATGTTATGGCTGATAACAAATAAATGGCTGATATGAAAATGTTATACTAAAATTTCGAATAAAAAAAAAAAAAAACGAAAATTATGACACATGCATTTTTACATGTAAATACTAAAGCTATTTTTAATGGAAATTTACTAGAAAAACTACACATAAAACTAACAATCACCAAGTGAAAACTAAATTAAGAAGGAACACACTGAAAATAAAACAGAAACTAAAATGAAAATGTAAAAAAGCATAACCATTAAACCATTGAGAACAGCCAAATGTAATTCTGTTTAAATCCAAAATGTGAGTCCGCAGGAAACCCCGTTCATTTGCACAAATAATATTTACATCGTGATGACATCACTGTACTCCAACACTGCCCAAATATTTATCTTACAGTTCCTTTTTCCACTTTAAAACCATCTTTTTCTTAGATTTTTAATGAGTATTGTCACAATACAAGATTCATGATAACAGTATTCGAATGAAACAGCAAGAAAAAAAATCACTTTATCAGAAATTGTCTACCAACTGTTAACATGACTCTGCGACCACAAAGACGTCATTCTGAGTGTCACCCACACACACCAAAATCTTGAGGTTTTGCCAGATATCAGAATGAATGACCTGAGTTTTTGAAAAAGGAAACTAGTGATGAACATTATGATTATGAGTATTTGCTAGGTACAGTAGCTTAGCGTTTTGTCTTACCACAAAAAATGTGCTGATCCTATACCAAGAGGGTGGCGTAGTGTTGTGGTTAAAGATCTAGGCTGGTAACCAAAAGGTTGCAGGTTCGAACCTAGGTCATGTTTTTTATTGGCGCGACCACTTTCACACACTAAGACGTGATGCTAAATGAAAGAGAGCTAATCTGAGTTACCATAGGGGGTGGCAGGACGAACCCCCCGGCATCCAGCTGAGGTCCATCCGAATGTGAGAAGCTGTGCCCGTCCATAGCAGGCGGAATTGAGAGCGATGGCATCAGACTGCAGTCTCGTACATGACGGCCGAAGGCCACACTGTATAAACCTGAGTGATCCGTCCAATGTCTTCACACCATGACCTGAGCACACAAACAAAGGAGAAACGGCACGTCCATAATGGTGGAAAATCAAGTGGGAGAGCAAGCATAATGGATCAGTTATGCTGTCAGTGTAAAAGCTCTGAGAAATACCCTCAAGCAGGAATAAAGACTCAAATGACACAAATAGTCTCTGGAATAACACACACAATTGTTATTAAGAGGTGAAATACACCTTAAAATAATCCATTTCGTCTCTCCAAACACTGTGAATAGACCTATTATCATCAACTAAATGAGCATAAAAGTTCACACGAAAAGCTTTGTGAAGGCTTTCATTGATGAAGGCTTTCATAGACTAGGCGACCTGAGACTTGTGTGGCTGCTCTTACGTACAAAAGGATAATATTTGAATAGAATTCATTGTGAAGATACAAAATTGAGACATGGAGCAGAACAAACATCTTGGTATCACATAAAGGGACAACAACTGAAATGCAAAGGAAATTCTCATAAGCCTGAAGCACAAAACAACTTGTGTTTCTCGTAAGGAAGTAGATAATATGCCAGTGAACAGTTATTTGCATGTTATGGCTGATAACCAAGATAAATTAATTCTATACTATTTTGTGTAAATAACTTAAACACTGTGAATCAAGGCATCACAACATACAGTCAAGAATTCATTTTGAGTATCATTACTATTAATATTTAACAGTGTTATTATTATTATTATCATACAGTGTAAAATTATTACTGTTTTTAAAGATTACGATTATGTCAGCTGAAAAGAAAAGTAGCAAAAATTCTAAGATAAATTTTTTCTCTACAATAACGTGCACTTATAAATCATGCACAATAAGACCAGGGACATCTATTAAGGAAGTAAACAAGATTATTTTGATTTCATGTTGTCTATAAAAACACTCCAGAAACTCAGAGGTTACATCCATATTTTATCCCCCCGTCAAATGCCTGGGCAGTCAATGCATCCCAGTAAGAGGAGGTGTCCATCTATCTACCCCCCTGCCACAAAGGACAATCAATACTGATTACTATTGAGTTGATGTCCTCTTCCAGTAAAACACCATTATCTTTACTGGAAGACAAGGGGAAAAAAAGATGAGAAAGCACCAAGGATAGTACACTGGTTTTGTTTGATATAACATTCCAGAAAACGAATAAGAAACACATAAAAGGTCTATTGAAGAAAACAAACTGGGAAGTTGTATTTAAGGAGAAGGAAGCCTAAACTCCAATTGAAACCCGACATTATGTATCTTGATGTATGCTATGGGGCCACTATTTTCAAAAACGATAATTTGTTTCAAATGTATAAAATAAGGCGTTAAAGAAAGAAACGAGAAGTTAGTATTAAAAGTAAGTTAGTGAAAAAGTAATCTTAAAGAACCTTTTTAAAAATAGGATAGGTTTAAAGAAAAATACATTATTGGAGAAGAATTGCTGCGTCGCAAATCTTAAATGCTTTGTATTTGAATAAAAGGACTCAGGAGTAAACACTAAAAATAGGATGAAAATCACCGGCGGTGACAAAGAGGGGGAATTCCTTCAAACAAGAAAGAAACCTTGGCTTTAAAACCAACCGAGCTAAGAGAACCAAGGTTTCAGATCTGGACAAAAAGTGCCCGTCTGATAATCACATCGGAGGCTTGCAGATGGTGTGAATTGCGAAAGCTAAGGAGATTATTCCGTGACCTCAGAGCATGAGACTGTTGTCACAGAAGGGAGTCTGCGGCACCAGACCCTCACGCGGGTCCACTAATCTTCTCCGATCTCTTCTCTTTCAGGGAATGGGAAGAAAAGGAAACATGCATAATGTAACGGGGGGGAAAAAAGTCCTCAGGCTTACGGCACGGCATGGATCGCCATCAGGGGTTTCCCATGTTTCCCTCAAGAGTTAGTTAAGACCACCGCTCACATTCTGATGTGTCACGGTGAGCGGGAGCACGTGGAAGTCATCCAGGGACGTGTGACTCCGGTAAACTGCTCTGTTGCTCATCCTTGTGAGCTTTCACACTTTTATCAGGGTTCCTGATGTTCTTGGATCAATTGAAAATATCTAGAAGGGAGGAACTCATTCTGTAACAGTTTCTGTAACAAGTAAGGAGAGATTGCGATTTAACACTGATTTAGAGGAGGTCAGCAAACATGGCACCGTTTTCATCTTCTGTTTGCTTTATGAGGTCCGGTGCAAAAACCGAGTTGTATCGCTGTGTGTACTAGTTTGCTCTCTGTCTATCTCAGTCCTTCATCTCTGGGTAAAGGTCTTGTCAGGCGACTACGCTAGGAAGAGCCAAACGGGTGTGTTATTATCTGGCCACAGAGACTTCAACAGGTCTCGCATGACAGGCTGGGAAAGCCGAGCTTGCGAGGGCAGACGATCCCGGGAGATAGAGGAAAATCATGCTGACACTTGTTTGGAAACAGTCGAAGCTAATGCAATTAGAGAAACAAACTAAGCATGCTAAGTGCGTCCAAACGTGTTTGCAATGGCAAAGCCAGACACATTGATTAAGAGATTAAATATTCAAGAGGGGAAAAAGTTACTCTGCTAGTGTGTCGTCACATGCAAAACATAGCACTGACATACACTACCGTTTAAACGTTTGGGGTCAACTTTTAAATTAATACTGTTATTCAGGAAGGATGCATTAATTTGTTCAAAAGTCACAGTGGCTATATGTTACAGATTGTTCCAGAGATCTAAACCGCTGGAGGCGAATGGCAACCATGGCAGACATAATACTCAAAATGACTCATTCATTAGGGTGTATTTCTATAAGTCTACCAAGCCTATATCTTTGTATAATCATGATTACAGGCAATATTGTCTAGCTGGGTGGGACATTAAGTATTATCAACCATCAGCAGGATGAATTTAATGAAGTCATTGTGAGTCATACCGGGCTTTCATTTCATTGAAGGAGAGCGCCATCTCAGAGGTTTACCGATGTCATTCAGAATCTACGATCAATGGAGGCTATTCAAAGCTAAACCGCGTTAAAAGGGATATGCGTAGCTGGTGGCTTTATGAAGCCTTTTTTCCAAAAGACTCAATGATTCATTTTGTTCGGCATATAGGAAACATTAAGCTAAATAATATATGAGACGAAAAAATGTGGGGTTGAAAATGAGAGCAAATTGGAGCCACGGTCTATTAGTGAAGCTAATATTTAGTGATATATATAATATTTAGTAATATTAGTGAAGCTAAAACTAAAAAAGGTCCCTCTAATGTTCAGTTTAGAAGTTATCAGGCTGTTAAATGTTTTTGGAATGTTTAGATGTTTATGGCATCAAGCGCCAATAAAAATGGTCATGGAAACTCGAGCCACAAACTGTTTTTATGATTTGAATTAATATAACCATGAAAACAATCAAGATTTCAAGGTTTGATGATTATCTGCAATTAAAAAAGAACTTAGAAATATAAAATAAAACTGAAAGGTTGCATAACTGAGACATTTTTTTCATAAAACATAAAAAAAAACATAACTTGTTCCTGCATGGGGAACATTTGGATAACAGTTCCATAACCCATACAATTTTTTTTCTTAAAACATTAAAAGATGGCTGCAGAATAGAATAGTGTAGCACAATTTTAAATACATTCTAACTTGTTGAAGAAAAATGAACCAGCCATCAAAACTAAGTGTAGTTTACAATATTAAATATTAGTTATATTAATTAGTGACAAAAACGTCCAGTCATGAAAACCAAGACAAGGTAATACATATTCAGAAGCTAATCAACAATAATGGGATCTTAGCACCTCTCATGGATCTAACAAATGGCATGTTCATCTGAATATGCATTTGGATATGCTTAAAATAAACCTGGACACACACACACACACACACACACACACACACACACACACACACACACACACACACACGTATGCTGCCTTTTCTTTCTCTCACTGGTCTATCCGCTGTCTTACTGGAACTTCAGTTGCCGCCCTCTTCCAGCACAACTCTGACCCAGTTGCAGAGGGTGACGCCTTTTCAATTCCCTCCAAACCAGAGCAACTCCGGTCAACCGAGGGCCTTCATTTCTGCCCGGGGTCACGAAACCAACACTGAACCGCACTTCTGCTGATCCGACTAAATGACAGAGCGAAGGCTGGGCCCAGCAAAACAAGCCACACGCACGTTCCTGGGGTGCCGTCAAAACCAAGAACAGCCCTGATTTGCATCCGAAGGAAAAAAGCATTACATAATATTACAGAAACTGTAAAAAAAAGACCCAAGGAAACCTATGTTTAATTCAGGGACGGATAGCTAAAAATACCACTGACTTCATCCTCGTACTTTTTGTTCAAGAAGAAAACGCAATTGCATTGGTAAAGTGTCAATGATCTTATGAAGGAAAACGAGGGTTTCTTCACAGAGAAACTAATTGAGCGGCTAGTTATGGGAAAACTGGGGTAGGACAAACCACCACAAGATTTTGATGCTAGTCTTTCTGACCACAGAACAATTCTCAACCTTTCTCAATAAAAATTCCTTCCACTTACAAACAACAACATCAACAATATTAGCTACGTTTAAATGTCATGGGCACTTTTTATTTCAATCAGAATGAAATCATTCCTAATTAAATGGATTATAAAAGGTTTAAACCACCCCTTAAAATCCGAATGAATTTTCAATAGGATTTCTTCTGATTGACGTGGTTGACTTATTCCGACCGTGCTACAGGTTTCCCTTGACACAGCGCTCCTTCTGAAGACCAGCATATTACGCCACGACTGACTTTGCTGGAACCTGAAGGATCGGGAATCAGCAGATGTTACGATTGAAGACCATGAAGACGTCACATCTAGTTCTGACGTGGTGTATGTGCTCTTTTCACTATCAGAGTGAAACATTCCCTGAATGCACATTCCATACGCACAATCAGCGCTCAGTAGATGAACGGTCACCAGCGCTTCAATTGCAGGTTTTGAAACAAACTAGGATGCAGCAGGGTTATTAACGAAGACTAAAATTATTAAAAAACATTTCTGTTAATTGAAATAAAGCTTGAATATAATAACATATTTATACAAACACAAACACACACATATATATATATATATATATATATATATATATATATATATATATATATATATATATATATATATATATATATATATATATATATATATATACACACACTGTAAAAAATGTATAACTTCCCAACTATAATTTTCTAGTGATTGGTCACATCTAAATAGAGAGCCTAAGTCCCTCCCCTTCCGGTCGACCACCATGGGACCTTAATTCGGAAAAATATTGTATGGTAGTCAATGGCGAATGACAACAAATATTTTGATCTCGTTTGAATTGTGCCCTGAATTACACATATGATGTTTATCAATTTAAAAGATACATTTTAAAGTCAAGAAAGTCGCAGTTTGATGTAAAATAGGGGTGGGCGATATATCGTTTAGACGATAATATCCAAATTGTTGTCTGGACGATATGCAAAATTGGGATATCGAATATTTCATAATTTGTACAATCCAACCCCCCAAACATGAAAAGAGCTGAAGGAAGTTAAAGAGAAAACAAAAAACTAAGGCGGCCGCCTAAGCAACTCACGCCTGCCGCCTTAACTATACGTTGGCAAAAAAAATTATATGAGCGATAACCGCCGTGTTACTGTTTTGAGGACAACCAGCACGTCATTCGGGCATTAGCACTCCAGGTGTTAAAGGAAATCCTTAACAGGCAGCCGTTCGCAAGCGCAAGCGGCTCGTGACAGAACATAGACTGACTGAACGACACTTCAATTGAAGTTGAAAATCTCAAATGAAGATTGCTGAACTCCAGCTTACTTGTCTGTGTTTTCAGATCATCCGTGCTTCTTCAGCAGTGTAGAGAGCGCGCATGGTTGCTGATCTCCGGCAGTGTTTTTAATGTTGATGCAATTTACCGAATATCCACACGATTTCAAATGTGACATTGATTTTATACAACAGTTAAAAAAACAAAACAAAAGGGTAACATTAAGTGATTTTCTAAATTTAAAACAGTATACTCAGGCTTATTGCTCTATTTTGCAACGGAATCTGTGGCTTTGAACGAACCGTGAGATTCAATGAATGACTCGATAACTCACACACATAAAGACAATGAGTTACCGCCACCTACTGGCGATTTTATTATAATATTTTTATTAATATTAAACGATTTTTAACATTGCCTATTTAGTGAACATTGTTTTTATTTAAGGAATTATTTATTTTTTAAAGGTATTACAAAGGTAAAAAATTAAATGGAAAAATTTATTAAAGGGGGCAAAATATTGTCTCTTAATGGAAAAGCTGTGCCTGCAGTCTAAGTGGAAGAGGGGTACGACACTCTAAAACATTGGAGAACCACTGAACTAAGGAAAAGGGATATGTAGAATTGCACAAGTGCTACTGCTAAAGAGTGCAATGTCAATAATTTCTCATAATCTTAATTGAATTGGTCTAGAGAGAATAATTATTATTACATTTTCTCTACTAGATATAAGACTCAAGTTTGAGTATTTGTCTTAATTTGTGTCAGGAGTTATGCAATACCCCCCGCCCCCCGCAAAAATATCGTCTGAATATCGATATCGAGATATTGAAAAAAAATATCGAGATATTCATTTTTGTCAATATCGCCCACCCCTAATGTAAAACTGTTGAGGTATAAGACTGAGAAGATACGTAATTACAAAGACTACAAACCCAAAAGGCGCACATTTTCTCTCAATGAATGAAGCTAACTTTACTGAAGCTAAAGTCTGTCATTTTTTCTATATTCTTACGTTATAATCGTAACGTGACGCCGTCATGCCTGAGTGTTTTGTAGCAGACTGCACACACGCGAGCAACGGATCTTGCTCGTTGTTTCACTTCCCGGGAGATGTAGTTCATTGAGCGATTTTCACATAAAACTAAATGTTACTCTTCTGTTTTATGACAAACTGCGACTTTCTTGACTTTCATAATTATCTTTTAAATTGACAAACATCATATGTGTAATTCAGGGCACAGTTCAGACGGAATAAAAAGATAACTTGTCTCTCGCCATTGACTACCATACCTATTTTTTCCGAAATAAGGTCCCGTGAACCGGAAGCGGAGGGGCGGGACTTAGGCTCTCTATTTTTCAATAGACTATGTGCACGTTAGCATATGCTACTTCCGGCTGCGAAACCGATATGGGGTGTCTAGTTTCCGGTAGCCTGATGGACAACGTAGATTATGTATATTTCTCCAGATGTCTTGGACATTAACCGAAGATTTCAGTCGATATTATAATATAATATTAGAGTCGATGATGTTCATCGACTGGTTAGTGATTTTTCTCCAGCTCCCCAGAGCAAGAGAGAGAAAGGGGTTTAAATATTACGTCTCTCAGTATGTCATACAGGGAGTACACATGTAATACAGGGAGTAAAGGTATCCGACGTTGGGAAAGGGAACTAAAAAAAGTCCTCGCTCTAGACTAGGTACTGAAAGAGTTATAGGAACTTAGTCCGGTCGGAACACGCGAAAAAAATGGTTATAGGAACGTTGGGTTCTAGGCACTGCAAAAGTCCCTCCGGACGGAAAGCGGCTATAGACACCGTGAGTAGTGACTTTTCCCTTGTCAGTGGTTTAAAATATGTAGTTGTATTGTTTCATGTAACTTAGTTCTTCTCCCTCGCTGTGTTATGGCTTTGCTATGTGTGGATACATGTGCTGGTTACGTTCGTGAGACAGCTGATTAGTACTATTGTCATTGGCCGTAAACAGTAACGTTACAGGAATCACCAACCCGTCGATCGCGGTCGACAAGTCGATCTTGGAAGCATTTTAAGTCGATCACGAAGAGTTTTCAAAATCAGAGAAAAAAGCCTATTGTGTGTAGTAAATGGTGTTCTAATCCATGTTGCTGTTACAATCACGTCATTTTTGCGGCGCGCACCTTTGGGCTCATGCGAACCCGTCGAGTTAAACAAGGCTTTACGCTTTAACCATTAAACCAACTCAGCCACAGTAAGTTTTTTTTATGTTTTAGGTCCATTGCGAACGATTAAACTAAGTTAACGCCGGTCCACTGATGTAAACAAGACGGCAACCGGAAAACAAAGTACCCAACGTCCGCCCTCAAGCCGGAAGTTAGCATTTTTCTCGTGCACAGAGCGAATTGGCCCAAGTGAAATTCTGAAAATTGATAAAATTAAATTTGCAGAATTTCACATGGGCCAACTTTTACAGTGTATATATAAAAACCTTAAACTAAACCCATCCATCTTCCTAGCGGCTCCAGAGCGGATATATATATATATATATATATATATATATATATATATATATATATATATATATATATATATATATATATATATATATATATATATATATATATATATATATATATATAAATAAATGAACTAAATTAACTTTTTTTAAAACAAAAATGAAACATCACTGAACTTACTTAAGCTGGACTGTGACGCTATTTTCTTCTGGAAACAAACTTTTTTGCATAATTTTCCTGTTATCTCAGTCTGTATTGTAAAAAGCGCTATATAAATAAATGTGACTTGACTATAGCATTGGTCCCGCTCATTTCCGAGGTCAGCTTCATTGGAATTATCCGCACACACATATTGGATTTGGCACAAGTTTTACACCGGATGCCCTTCCTGACGCAACCCAGCACTCACACACACTCCTACAGCCAATTTGGCATATCCAATCCACCTAACCTGCATGTCTTTGGACTGTGTGGGGGAAAGCGGAGCACCCGGGGCAAACCCACAATGACACGGGGAGAACATGCACGAACAGTCAAGCTATAGGCTAATACTCAAATAAAGGATTATGAAATAAACATCACCCACTGTTTGTGTAACCTGTTGGACTTACTTGACCCAGCACCAATCATACACCCATGGCACTTCTTCTCTAATAATACATAAACCATTACCTAAATTCCAGAAACTGAAAACTTGCATTGATATGGTAATATTAATATACCAAACACAGCCATGATGACATTACTACAGCAGCAAGATTTGAATAATAAAAAGCATTAATGAGATTCAATAGTGGCTGAACAAGGGAAAACACTCGTCCAAGATAGCAAACGGAAACAGGAAGGGTTCATAGCCCGTGTCCCAGACTGCTATCTTGAGTTAAATCACTGCTAGAGAGCTTCGTACCCTCCCTGTTCTACACAACAGAGCCTTGTGCACCAAACTACGAACTGGCTCTTTGAATTACATGGACAACTTTGAGCCAAAACTAACAAAGGAACAGATAATAAATGCCGGTATCATAAATTAAAGTGCATTAAACTGTCACATTTTGATGGATAATATATTATTTATGGTGGAAAAAATGATGTGTAATTATTTAATTAATAAACATTTATTTTTTGCCTTCATTTTTACACTTACATTCATTGTTTACATTTAGATGCCACTTTCAGGAAGAGAGAAAACTTTATTTAATAAATTGAATTTTTTTATTGGGTAATAATTCATCGGTCATGCTGGATGACATGCATTTCACTTTTTAAAATAAATAAAATAAAATTAATAATTTTAAGTTTCATGTGATAATCATCTCTTGAAGAAATTATTTAGGTAAAAAACAGAAAGAACCCCAGAAAGAACTAGCCTTAAGTGAAAAATCTCAACAAATAGTTCCACATAGCCTAAGTAAATTAAATGTTATTTTTAGTTGTTTTTTTTAGAGTTTAATTGGCAATATATTTTTAATTTAATACATTTTTAATTTGACCAAAACTAAGTTTTTACTTACATTTTTACAACTTTACAAAAAGGTTAAACATATACATAAGGCACTAAAATGCAAAAAAAAATCTTTTGTATACTTAAATTCCTTATTTGTCACTGATCCAGGAGTTTAAACGACATTAAAATGTCATAATACAGAAAAATCTAAATGCTCCAAAAAGGCTTCAGTTTCAGTTTCCAGATATGTCTTATCTTTTACGTATGATATTCTGTCTTTACAAAACAAAACATGACCATAAATGCTTTTGTTTTTCCTTCCTGTAACCGTCTAGACCAAGTGATGTCAGTTTGCGTCATTTGTTGGAGAACAAGAGACTTCTAATTGAGCTTCTCTACACTCTGCTGGCAAAGAAGAAGAGGAAGGTTTGCGTGACTTCAGTTACACAATCCACTGTGTACACCATTGTCATATCTGACCAACAAGGCTAATATCACCAGAATAAAAAAAGGCATAACTACCATAACTCACTTCTCCAAAAGGTTTTACTGAGAACGGATGACACGCACCGTGGTCCACCAAAACTAAAACTTTTTCCATGGAAGGGTTAGTTTCCATCAGAGCAATTCTGTGGAAAGAAATATTATAAATTCCCAGTAATGACTGGCTAATAATCAAATAAGTCAAAGAGTTACAATACATTCTATTGGACAATTATGAAATACTACAATATACCACTGGGAAAAATAACTTGGATACCAAACTAAACAACAGGTTGATATATTTACAGTATAATATGAGTTCAGACAAGCCCATCTCTAGCCAGAGGGGTTTACAACTCTTGGTTTCAATATCACTCATCCCTTATTAATAAACCTATTTCATCCATTAACTTAGAACTGTCACATTATGTAACTTAGTGCATTAGAGATCCATTCAACATACTGACAACATTCAACTTTAAGCAAAGACAGAGAAGTAACGTTAACTTACTGACAGAAAACAGAAAGTTCCAACTCCTCTAACAGAAACTTGGCAGTTAAGAGTCGAAACTAGCAGTCAACATAAAAACAAACAGTTATTTCACTCGTACAAAACCTGTCTATTATATGAATTTAACGTTACTTTTTTTTTTTTTTACACTACGCAACAACTAAAACTCACAAGACTTTTCTCGACCCAGTGACTCATTATACCAGCACTTCCGACATTAAAATTAAACAACTATTCGAACTAATACCATTATAAAACCACAAATACACAAAATAGCACAACACAGAAAAATAATAGTCATTAAACTTGAAATAATTTGAAGTTTTCGTAACTGACAATCTGACTGCGCTACCCACACACACTGCGCGTGCGCTGCGCCAGACAATTTGGTCACCGGTACACAAACAACTCTGTAACTCTGACAGGAACAGGACTTAAAACTTGCTTACTTGATTAAAAGCAGCTCTTGAATATATTTCCCAGGTCTTTTCCCTCGTTTGACGCCTTGGGAGTGGTGTAAAAGAGAATAGCCCTGATTTTGTGATGTTTTCTTTCTCAGCTCGTCACACTTGAAGCCATGTTGAACTGAAAGCCGATACTTCCGCGGCTGCTGATCTCTTTCTGACACGTCTGACTGGACGCAAGTCAACCCAACTAGTGTATGGAAACGCGAGTTACGCGACGCGTCTGACTCGAACGTCAACGCCCAAATCCGATGGCCAATCAAAGACGACGTGTTCGTTGCCGCGTAAAATGATTTGTGGATTATGAAGCGAGCGTTCTACTGTAGCGTTTGCGTCGCGTCGAGTTATTATTAATAAATTACTTAAAAAATAACTAAATAGCCGTGTTTTGTAGGTAGATAGTCTCGAAGAAACATTATAATTGCATGTTGTTTAAAAAAATTTTGAGAGTGTGTTTTACTTTGTTAGGTCTCATACTTTTACAGTAGCCTGGTCTCATCTCTTCATTTGTTGCGCACCCTGGTGGATACATAGCTAAATTATATTTTTTTGTCTCATACATTTTTTGGGGTCTCATTATCATATTATATCCACTTTATGACACACTCAAGGTCATAATAGTAAAAAGAAAAAAAAACAAGACAATCATAAAATTAACAACATAAAAAACAGGCAAAGAATAACAAAGATAACGATACGGCAGTGTCTCCAAAACTTGGATTATGCTAGGGTCAAGAGAGATTCTATTCTATTCTATTCTATTCTATTTATTCTATTCTATTCTATTCTATTCTATTCTATGATTTGGAGTTTCAAGCAGATGTATTTTACTAAAGCAATAGGCTATGCAAGTTGCATTATCAGTCTGCATTATATATTTATGTGTAGACCATATTTATGACGAAATCAAAAAAGGCACATTTGTTTGGCTTGATTGTTCTCCAACAATAATGCAGCACTGTGTAAACTGTCATAAGCATTTTGGACAAATGAAAAAACAGCAGTTTATTTTTGCCTATAACATGGAGGGCCAGGAAATAAAAAGATCAAGGATCTTCTTATTAAAGGTGCTCTAAGCGATGTTGGGTGACGTCACTTCTTGTTGACGTTTAAAGTATTGTCAAACAAAACGGAGGCTAGCTAGACGCTCCCTCCTCCTCATCTGCACACTAACCCCCCAAATCCTTCTTGTCGGTTATTGGTTGGACCAGTTTGTTATGTTTCGTGGTGCGGGTTAGCCCAGTTTGTTTTTTGTTGCCGATTGTGGAGCCTGGGGTGTCTGCAGAGACCGCGTTTTTTTTTTTTTTTTTTTTTTTTACAGTGTTTTCAGGGGACAGGCAGCTAGCGGATAGTGAGGAGATGTTTGCTGTATGTGACAAAAAATGTTTTGGCCTAAAAACGCATGACATCGCTTAAGCCTGTTTTATACTTTTGCGTCAAATCGACGGCGTACCCCCGCAGACCCCTCTGCGTCGTCGCGAACCCCTCTCCGCCCCCTATGCCGTAGCTCGACGTGCACCTCCAAAAAATTGTAACTACGCGTCGAGGCGACGCAGACCGCAAGGGCTGTGATTGGTCAGATGAACCGCGATGCAACTGAACCTGGCGCCGAACCATAAAACGGCCACGACGCCGTAGGAGTGACGACGTAGCTACGCCGTGGAGTTGACGCAGAAGCATAATGAGGCCTTTAGAGTACTTGCAAAAAAAGCTGGCAGCAGTTCACTTAATGGCCACCAGTGTCGCCAATAACAAGGGTTTCTGAACACTACTTAGTCCCCTAGTGTCACTTGACTTTAAGAATCGTCATTGGATGGTGGAAAAGTAAAACCTGTAGCATTTTATTTAAAGTGAAAATAAGATTTTATTACGGTGGCCGAGAGAGCTCAACGTGCTGCAACTGAAGAAAACAAATGCAAATAAAAAACACCCGCAAATTAAGAAAACATCGATCATCTGTTTTACAACACATGTGTGCTCCAAATAGCCTACTCACAACACAACCAAATACAGAAACGCGCTGCAAAAGTTCACAACACAACCAAATACAGAAATGCGCTAGCCTGGGTTTCCCCATACTGCCTTACCGCAGCGCGATTCAATTCACGCTGAAAGGCAGTCTGGATACCATGGCCAGATTTTTCGCCTCATTTAGGGAACCAATCACAGAACGGGATCACAGAACGGGGAGGGAACAGCAAGACGATGACGACATATGTTGGCTATGAGCATTTGATAGACATTCTTAGCACCCAATAAACAGCGCCGGGCATTCGTAAACCACGCCTCAAATACGAGAAAATGTACATGTGGTTCCCAGACCCAAGTCTCAACGAGAATTGGGTCTGGCGTTAGCCAGGCTAGAAATGCGCTGTAAATAGCACAGAACACAACGGAAACGTTTCCAGGTGACCCCAATAAGTGATGTCGAACCCGCGGCTGGGACATTCTTGCTCGAAGGGCCTTAAAGTTGGGACTTTGGAGTGAGCAGGGCACTTGTGTGCCATTATGTATCCGTTTGAAATGCACTTGGTGAAGGGAGCAACGAAAGACAACGTAATTTCCTCATTATTTTCACTTGGGATGTTCCCATGACAACGCAGCACGGTGTCCATCAGCTGAATAGCTGTTATTACCAGAAAAATCTTATTATAGCTGTTAACATAACTGTTGCAAATAAATATACATTTTATAAAAAAACAAATTGAATATGCGTTAGTGTGAGTGTCTCAACTTTAAAACTTGTCATCTCATCTTTGGACCATGCACTACGTAACATTTCTTATGAAACTTATTTAAACATAACATGACAACATTTGCACAATGTAACTGATGTATAGATTAACATCTTTCCCTCATGTTCTTTTCTCTACTTTTTTACCAATTTATTTATTTTTGTTTTCAGCTCATTAGTACATGACATTGAACATGACATTGAACATTTGTTAAAGGGCACCTATTATGGCATTTAAAATGTTCCTAATATTGTTCTGGGAGTCCCAAACAACAGTTTTACATGCAATGACAAAAAACACTTTTGTTGTGCATTTATTTTTTACCTGATTTGCTCACCGACTCCCAAATGATTCGTTCAGCGACTTATTTTTCCAAACCCCTCCTTTGCGTGACGCTAATCGGCGGTGATTGGTCAGATGACCCAGTCAGTTGTGTTTGTAAAGCAATTGTCATTAAAATGACGATTAAAATGAACACAGCACAAGGTTCTGGCTATACTTGCCACTGATTCTTCACATGCTCGTCCCTGGGCAGTGAAAAACGGTTGCTTGTGATTCGCACTTCAGAACACAGTGTCTTGTTGTCGACATGATGTTTTCATGTTTCCCTGTGTCTGCGCGGCGCGCGACAATGAGTGGGCGCGGCCAATTTGATTATTTTTCGCCTTGACGTCACAAGGAAAAGGAAAATGATTCATTGGAAAAACGATTCATTTAATTGACTCAGAGTCGACTCATACTTTTGAGAGACAATAACTTTTTTTACGGTGAACTTTCATATTTAAAACTTTGCAGGATGTTTTTGTTCACTTAGATCTATGTTACACACTACATGAAAGGTAATTTTCAAAATTCCATAATAGGTACCCTCTAATACATTTTGTATAGGCCTACAAAGTTGTCATAAACATGCCATTTCTGTATGTTTTGCAAATGATAATAAAATAAAATAAAGTAGACTTTGAGCTGTAAGCACGTCCCAAACGGTTTCGTCACTATTTGGGGTCACCTGGAAAGTTTCCGTTGTGTTCTGTGCTATTTGCAGCGCGTTTCTGTATTTGGTTGTGTTGTGAACTTTTGCAGCGTGTTTCTGTATTTGTGTTGTGAACTTTTGCAGTGCATTTCTGTATTTGATTATGTTGTGAGTATTTGGAGCACACATGTTGTGAAACTGATGAAGATGTTTTTCTATTTGCATGTGTTATCTTCAGTTGCAGCGCGTTGAGCTCTCTCGGCCACTGTATTTTTTATTTTCTATCTTCATGCGGAGCTGCAGCCATAACTTTCAGGTAAATTGGAACACTCTGTCATTGAAATGACTGGTAGAAATGACTGCTACTCATTTCTCATAACGTGATACAATCACACCTCTTTTTCATAGACAAAGAGAACTGTTCTTCTGTCCATAATGCTGAAAATAACTGAAGATATTTTGTGTGTTGTCAGTTGCACCTTGATTGCCCCCGGCCTCATTTACACAATAAGTTAACTGAAAAGGAAGTATTCTTTGGAATGTACTCAGAAAACGTAATGCTTATATTCTGGTAGTGCAAGAGAAAATGTTTGGCTGCAAATAATGTTTTTATATATTAAGTATTAAAACTAAACGTATTATCTCTCTTGATGTGTCTAAGCAAACAGAAACATTCTGCACTACTAAGAGATCAGGTCAAACTACCAGACAAACCCGACATGAAGGACAATTGTCAAAAAAACAAAAAACACAAAAAAAAACAGACAGAGAGAGATTAACAAGAAAGTTATTTTCTGAAATCAGAACACAAATGTTTCGTACATAGCTCCTCTTACCTATGGCGTTCCACAAGGCTCCATTCTGGCTCCTACTTTGCTTTCATTGTAGCCTATATGCTGCCTTTGGGATCAATTTTTAGGAAACACGGAGTGTCTTTCCACTTATACGCAGATGATACTCAAATCTATCTGCCTTTTAAGCGCACTGACACAAAGGACATTGAAACCCTATCTGCGTGCACTGTAAAATCCAATTAGTTCATCTTACTTGAAAAAAGCATGCAAACCGGTTGCACTCAAAAAACTGAGTAAAGTGAAATAGGAATAATATGTAGTACTAACAAGTGCATGTCTAGTAGTGTACACTTACAAGAGAGTTCCAGTAACTTAAAATAATTTGTATACTATACTTGATCTTTTACTTTAGATGTACTCATTTATGCTAGTTGTGTTAACTCTGATGTAAAATCCAATTAGTACACCTTACTTGAAAAAAGCATGCAAACCGGTTGCACTCTAAAAACTGAGTAAAGTGAAATAGGAAAAATATGTAGTACTAACAAGTGCATGTCTAGTAATGTACACTTACACGTGTACTACACATCTATTATAAATCATTGAGAATAGTTTCACAATTTTACAAAGATAACATTTACAACTGGACAAATAAATGTAAGGCAATGATACAGTTCAAATGTAAATTTATTGTATTCTTTTCTTAAAAACTGACACAGGGGTGGTCCACATAAGTTTGCATTGGGGTATACAATTTATGTAAATCACTTTAGGTCTAAAAAAAAAAAAAAAGTAAAACAAAAAACAGAAACACTTTACAATAAGGTTCATTAGTTAACATTAGTTAGTGTATTAACTAACATGAACTAACAATGACCAATACATTTGCTATTGTATTAATTAATCTTTGTTAAGGTTAGTTAATAAAAATACAGCTGGTCATTGTTTGTTCATGTTAGTTCACAGTGCATTAACTAATGTTAACCAATACAACCTTTGTTTTTAATAATGTTTTAGTAAATGTTGAAATTAATATTAACTAAGATTAATAAATGCTGTAGAAGTATTGTTAATTCTTAGTTCATGTTAACTAATGAACCTTTTTGTTAAGTGTTTCCCAAAAACCTTTTACAGTACAACAATATAATTTTTTCTATATAAAATCTGAATAAAAATAAATAAATTTGAGACCATACCCTGACTCTAACACATCCTCAACAAACAGCTTTAACAATTCAATAAATAACAATCACTCACTTTAATCAATAACACTTCAGAGACCAAACTTGGTATATAGAAGTGCATAAAAAGTGTCTACATTCATTAGCCTAAACAATGAAAAAGCAATGTCTCGAACACACATGTACATTAGAAATGAATATGCTGACAGCATCTTGAAGGGTTAGTTCACCCAAAAATGAAATTTCTGTCAGTAATTACTCACCCTTATGCCGTTCCAAACCCGTAAGGCCTTTGTTCTCGAGGGGCAGTTGGCTTATACTTTCGTTTTGTATTCGTTTTATTTTATGTTATTAAACTTGTTGAATGTTCGCCGGTTCACCCCTCCTTCTTCCCATAACAACCGAACCTCGTTACATCATTATTTGGGGTTTTTTTTGCACATAAAAAGTAATTCTCGTCGCTTCATAATATTAAGGTTGAAATACTGTAGTCACATGGATAACAATGTTTTTACTAGCTTTCTGGGCCTTGAAAATTTCAATGACGTTGCGTTCAATGGAGGGAGAGAAAGCTCTCCGATTTTATCACTAATATCTTTATTTGTGTTCCGAATATGAACGAAGGTCTTACGGGTTTGGAACGGAGTGTGAGGGAGAGTAAATACTGACAGAATTATCATTTTTGGGTGAACTAACCCTTTAACTTGCTCATGAACTAATGGGCTGACAATTTTAAACAAGTGACTTAGTTTCCCTTTTATTTGTCTATCAACTAATCTAATTCCACTGTCATAAACGAATTTAATCTAATGCCAAAAACATCATTAATCTTGCACATTTCATTACTCAACAAGAGATTTTTCAGAGATTGCAGTTTTGGTGGCAGTTTGTTCTGTCCCAAACCAAGTGTTTTTCATGTCTTTTGTGTAATCCAAATGTAAAGCATTAGACAGACCTAAATAGATGCAAATTGCATGAGGCAGGTTCTGCAGATTATTACAATACCTCTCTCAACAATGATGGCAGTAGACACTGGGCAAAGGTAGAGAGAGAGATTCTTCTTCGTCAATGACAGTCAGCACCCCAACACATACTTGTGGCTTCATGAATATCACAAACCTGAATGAAACCAAACAATAAAAATATTACAACAGGGAAAAGTGAAAAGGCATGATTAATTATCAGTTATCTGCCCTGCATACATGTGTTTATTGTTAATGCATGAGCAGCCATGCCAGCCAGTGTTATCCTTTGAACAAATCGATAAGATTTAGTAAATACAAAATATTATTTTTATATTATTTTATATAAATATTATTACAAAAAGCACTCATGTTGCTTCATGAAATGAGGTTAAACCACTGGAGACACATGAGCTACTTTAATGATTTCTTTCATTGCTGCCTATTGAGGAACAGAAAGGACTCTAATTTTTTTATCTGAAGATGAAAAAAAGTGTCATTACCATTATGTCTTTAAGTGGAGAAGTGACTATTAAGAAAACAGTCCACAGTTAAATGGTTTATCAACAAAACCCCACAACACGTTAGACAACAGCTAAATAGATTGTAAGCAAAACCATAATCAACTCAGGATAATAATAAAAAATAAGGCTGCAGTAAACTCACCCCTGTATTAATTTGCTGCATAAGATCATCAAATTTCTCTCCAATGCTTCTTGAAGACTTGTGACAAAACGTGGTGTGTAGCGATCCACAGCACCATAAAAGTTACTCTGCAGTCGGCAGATCTGTCGACTATCCTGTCAAACTCTGCAAACACCTACAACACAGGCACAAAAAAAAGGCATGGGACAGTGTGGAAATTTTTCAATGCATGGTCAGGCCTACAGGCCAATTCTAAAGCCATACCTAAACAGAATGTGGTTACTCATGGTGGAAAAAGGGATGTGAATAAGTTCTTACTGGTCTCTCTGTAAAAAGAGCTGGCCACTGCTCCACCTGCATCCACAATCTCACATCTTCGCATTGAGAAGGTCTGCTAGGATCCACTAGGATAACATTAGCTACTTAACATTACTAACGATAAGTTTCTCATCTTGTTAAAAGATGGCTAATTTTATCAGCAGTGATAAAGCAGTAGAGAAAATCACTTTTACAGTGCTTGCATTACATTCTTAATGTACTCAATTTAAAAATAAAAGTATAATGCTATTGTGAATTCATAAAATACTGTCAAAAATCATCACAAACTTCATCTCTGCATAAACTGCAGGTTAACGTTACCTTTAACTGTAAATGTGCGCCATTTCACAAGATTTGTAACCTTAATAATTTATAAACCAATGCCAACAGAGGAGTATGCATCAGTGAAAATGCATCGGTTTTAAATTTGGGAACAATAAATAGCTTTTCAGCCATTCCAGGAACTGTTATGCCTAACCATATTCTTCAAGCTCCGAATATCACAATTATTTGGTACACATTAAGGAGATCAGTAAAGATTAGCGACAGACTGTAAAAAAAAACATTCACACAAAAGTCGGATGCTTGATTACTCACCTTATTATCATCTCATATTATTATTCCAAAAATGTAGCGAAGCTCCAGATAAAAATGTAGGCAGTCTCCAGTCTGTCAACGTCTTTCCACATCTTCAAAATTGGCGCTGAAATGCACACAGAAGCTTTCGCGCATGCTCTCACAAGTGCAGCTTCTTCTTCTTTGTTTTTTCGGCACATTAGGCACGCTTTAATGCACTGCTGCCTCTCACTGGTTTAGTAGCGTCATTGCATCCTTTGTTGCTACTTGCTTTTTTCAAGTAAGTGTCACTCAAATTATTGAGTAACTTGTAATTTTCACCCTGCAATTGACTGTAACTCAACAAAACCTAGTAAGAAGTACGTATTTTATATAACTGAGTAAAGTTAACTAATATATGTGAGTCATGAACACTATTGGATTTTACAGTGTGCCTAAATTACATTAAATCTTAGATGTCCTTAAATGTTTTACATTTAAACGCAAGTAAAACAGAGGCTATAGTGTTTGGCCCCTCTTTAGGAGAAAATAATACAACTTTTAATACTGCAGACTTGTACTGTGATATTAAACCTACGGTCAGGAGTCTGGGAGTGGTTTTGGATTCCTCCCTAAAGCTAGAGAAACACATAAACACAGTGGTTAAATCAAGTTTCTTTCACCTGAAGCTATTATCTAGAGTAAAGCATTTTCTATCCTCAAAAGAGCTGGAAAAAGTTATACATGCTTTCGTCCTATCCTGTCTGGATAATTCCTTATACTGTATGTAGGACTACCCCAGTTTTCAATTGCAAAGCTTCAAATGGTCCAAAATGCTGCTGCCAGATTCCTGACTGGGACTCGCAAACATGAACGTATCACTCCGATTTTATTATCTCTTAGTTGGCTGCCAGTACAGAGTAGACATGAAAATTCGTTTTTAAAACGGTTTAGCACCTTCATACTTGTGCGAACTTGTAAATGTTAATGTATCTGGGAGGTGTCTAAGGTCCACGAGTAACTATAATCTGTCCCAACCACGCTCACGCTTAAAGTCTAGAGGGGACCGTGCTTTTGCTGTTGTCGGTCCTAGGTTGTGGAATAGCCTCCCTGTCTCCTTGAGATCGCTATCCTCTTTAAATGAGATTAAACTCAAACTAAAGCTGTATCTTTTGGAGCGTGCATTTATTTAAATAAAAAGCACAGGGGTCAACTTCTGTTGTGTTTACTTGTGCTATATAAATAAAGAAAAGAAAGAAAGAAAGAAAGAAAGAAAGAAAGAAAGAAAGAAAGAAAGAAAGAAAGAAAGAACACGGTTATTGCAATGATTGCAATACATAAACTCTCTTTATACGAGTTGTGTGTAACTTCACTTGTACTCAGTTGTGATGTTTAGATTGGATAATTTTACTGACTTGAACTTTCAAACTTGTGTAGCCTGTCGGCCGGGTTGGCATTAGGATCCTTCAGTTTACTTTCGTTCTCTTACTCTCTTTTATATTCTTGCTTCAATCATGTCATTAATTGGGGGGTGTAGTGGGCATTTGGTAAGCCACCTAACGCGATGGAGGCAGAGACACCTGGGGTCCTTAGACTGGGACCGTGTCAATTTACTGCTGGCTCTGATGTAGTGAATCAGTGATTCAGGTGCTGTTTTGGAGTGTTAAAGGCAGGGTAGGTAAGTTTGAGAAACTAACAGAAAACTGCTGGAGAAACTCCCACCCCTTCACTTCTGGGCTCCTTCCAAAGCCACGCTCCCAAAACACATGAACGCGTGATGCCGACCGCTCAGCTGGAGGACGCATTTACCAGGGCAGGGCAGAGTGGATGAGCCGTAGTGCACCATTGTTTCCTTGTGAGACCGTGTATGGGCGAGCGAACTACGGCAAAGTAATGCCAACATACTTCCGTGTTTAACAAGCGTCGGCTGGATACTGTGACTGTAGTGTGATGCAACTTAGTGTTTCCCATTCACTATTAACGCTATGACAGACGCCCCTGTCATAGCTTTCCTGTTCATTAAGTATGGCTCTAGTGCACAGCAGTGTTCTACTTCAGGCGTTGTCATGAAGGCTTACACCAACTTGGAAAAGCCAAAGGGTGATGAACTCACAAGGTTCTTACTCCAAGCCTCAACGCCACTGGAAATTCTCAACACAGGTTCATGCAAGGAACGTGAATATGGACAAATTCTTTGATCCAAAGTTTAATTATGACTGCACAGATGTAAAAGATGACACCACTTTTAGGCGCAGGAACAAGCTAATCCACCCTTTGGGGTGGAAACGCATTGATTTGAAAGTCCTGAAGTATCCCGATGGAAATGCCTGGTTGGGCATAGATGGATGGAGGAGTGAGTCTGTGGAGGGTGAGTGGCATGTGTCCTTTCATGGAACTGACATATTTACATCCAATTACAAAGCAGGCGATAGAGATCTAGGCCCTACGGAAGAGGGATTTATTCCACCTCGATATCAACGAGGCTGCTAAATACAGTAAGATATTTACATAAAGAAACGGGGATGAGATACAAAGTCTTGTTGCAGAACAGAATCAATCAGAAAATGATGAAAGAATGCGAAGGCAGCAGGATCGACTATTGGCTGATTGAGATTGCTCACGGCACTAATCGCGAAGATGAAAAGGCGATTGTAGAGAACACGATTCGGCCTTATGGAATTCTTCTGATTCTGAAAGAGGTGTGAGAGAGGGATTCAGACAATCATCTCATCAACCTTGAGGGGTTACATGTAAACATTTACTGCTTGTGGGATCATGATTATTAAAATGTCATTTTGGTTATTTCACTTAATTATGTACTTCATAAATTATGTGAGGCATTCTTTTTCTTGTATGCTTTTAATTTGTCAGGAACTGAAATTCAAGGTGAGGATTTAACATTTAATACAATTATAATGTTAAAATGTTGCTGCTTAAACACAAATGGGAAGTGGTGCATATACTATAGTTGATATTTCTTGATTTCTTGATAAATAAAAATATGTCTTGAATATAGCCTATATTCTACACAGCCTATACATTAATGAACAATACTAACCCTTGTTTTGTATAACCCAGGCTGAAGGAAATTCTAATTCACAAGTTGTACAGTTGAAGGTGCAGCTCAAACAAACCTTTCAGGTATGCTGCCATTCTGGATTGCAGAAGAATAACACACAGGAGAAGAAAGTTCGTTGAAAAAAGGAAACACAAATTACATTTTAGGATATTAAATTGTTTTTCATGTAGGCCTAATTAAAACGTATTATGAAGAACAAATCAATTCATGACAGTTACAATAATAGGTGACATAAACATGTGAACTTAATTAATGAGTTAAATAAAATTACAGCAAAACATGTGTGACAACTTGCCCTAGCCTGACATTTGTAAAAACACCCTGAGACAGGTCAATGATTCAGTTAAACTCAAAATTGGACTCATTTTTACTTAATTTACCTCATAATTACTGCAACAACAAAAAAAATCATTGTGGTAGCCTTTGCTTAAATAATGTCTAGCCTCTTAAGCTAAGTTTTTCTGCAAAAGAAAAAAAAGTGTCTCATGCAGTATGTGCAGAGTTACATACTGTAAATTTAATGCGTATGACATCTCTTTAGTTACAGTGCACCCTGGTGGATATATGGTATATCGGAGGAGCGGTTATGACTTATCTCCACAGTTTTGTTTTGCAATATAAAGGTCATTCCAGTAGATTACAGTATAGTATATAGCCGTACTGAATTGCATACACTCACCAACCACTATATTAGGTACACCTTGCTAGTACTGGGTTGGACCCCTTTTTACTAAGAGGCCCAAAGTGTGCCAAGAAAAGATCATTAAACCACCAGCAGCGGCCTGGTTCAGGTTGATACAAGGCAGGATGGATTCATCCTTTCATGTTGTTTACGCCAAATTCTGAATCTGCCATCTGAATGTCACAGCAGAAATTGAGACTCAACATTTTTCCAATCTTCTATTGTCCAATTTTGGTGAGAGTGTGTGAATTGTGTCATCAGTTTCCTGTTGTTATCTGACAAGAGTGTCACCGGTGTGTATCTGCTGCTGTAGCTCATCTGCTTCCTTCAAGATTCGACCTGTTGAGTGTTCAGAGATTCTACAGACTTAGGTAGTAAAGTGGTTATTTGAGTTACTGTTGTCTATATCAGCTCGAACCCTGGCAATTCTCTTCTTTCGGCATTTTCGCCCACTATCGGATATTTTCTCTTTTTCAGACCGTTCTCTGTAAACGGTTGTGTGAGAAAATCCCAGTAGATCAGCAGTTTCTGAAATACTCAGACCAGCCCAGCACCAACAATCACACCACAAGTCACTTAAATCACTTTTCTTCCCTATTCTGACGCTCAGTTTAAACTTCAGCAGATCGTCTTGACCATGTCTACATGCCTAAATGCATTGAGTTGCGGCCATGTGATGTTAACAAGCAGTTAACATTGGCTGGTGAGTACAAGGCTATATTTACATTAATGTCAACTCCACAAATTCTTCTTTTAAGAATAATTATTGGTCCCATAATAATTTAGTATCTCCAAAAAATGCTTTTATCAAATAATTTTAGAAATCTCATTAGTCTAGTTCACAAGTACATTCTTTAGCTTACAGAACGACAAAAGCCTCTTTGGCTGCCACAGCTTTGGCAGAGCTTTCCTTTTTTGGCACACAGGCATTTGACAAATTAGACCAAAAGTAAACACGATTATGTAAATGTATGACAAAATCAAATTACTTTTCCAAAAGCGCCTTTGTTTGGCTCGATTATTCTCCCACACAGGGCCATTGTAAATTGGGTTTTGCACAATTTCTGGAGAGGGTGTCCTTGGTAAGTAGATGTTTATTTTAAAACTATAACAAGAGACCTACACAATATTTATTGACTTGCAAAGTCCCCGTAGACTTTCAAGTGTAGATTCTGATGTAACAGACATAGAACTGAATGCTAATATTTTTAACATGTCTGACTCTAACTTGTCGATCCTCAGCTGTGGACCCTTGGACTGAATAACTGATTACTGAAAAGCTGATTTCAAAGCAGAAGTCATGGCACAGGAGATATGCGTTTTTCTGTTTTCCCTGACGGCTCTTGGTGTCCTTTACACTATGAACAATGTTCCAGCATTTCAAGAGTGAGTATTGTATATCCAAAAGTTAGCATACATTCTTATCAAAGGCTGCGTTTGAAAAGTACATAGTGCGAATAATTTTAATAACAACTTTGGTTAATTAAATGCATTTTGCCAAATGATTGTATAGCCTACATCATATTTAGATATTGTACTATAGAGATCATAGATTATACTATAAATAATTTGTAGACTGGTGACATCATTTATTTAGCATGCTCATTGAAGATAATTACTCAAATGTGTATTTTTTCTTTATTTCTTCCACTTGAGGGCAGTGAAAGTATATCTAATAGTAACTGATTTGTTCTAGACTCAAGCTACTGCCTTTAATGATATAAAAAACAACAGCATATATACTTAATAGTTTTTATTGCATAAATGATATCCTGACAGAAAAAGAATATTAAATTCACAACATTACACCTATTTAAATGATCTAGGAGTTTCAAAAGCAGTAGAGGCCAAGAAAATTATATACCACGCTTGGCAAACGAAGACATTTGTGTGAACATCTCTCTCTAGGCTGGTCTTAACACATCACAAAAAGAAGCCTATATTTAAATTTTAAAGTAAAGTATGACTGGCTAGTTTCTGCTATTCTTATAGGCTACTGAAGGTCACCAATTACTGATTCCGATATGCTGCATCATTATTTTGAGTCAGCTGAACTGATTCAGTTGAAGGGTTAAAGGCTAATCAAATTATCCAATGATCAAAACAACAACAACAACAACAACAACAAAGGCCATGGCAATTCACTATTTCACTGTATGCCATTTCTATAGCCTATTACCTTTAAATTGATAAACAACAACCACAGTCTCTGTTAGAAGGCTGTGACTCTCATATGTGGACAATAAGACGTGTTCTATGTCTGTATAGCTCCTCGTACAGTAAGTGTCTCAGTAAAGGCTGGACAGACTATCATGCTCTCCCATCTCATTTCGTGTGTTGGAATAATTACAGGTCTTGCTGCCAAACCATTTATCTCTGCTCACTTGCTGAAGACAGGAAAGAGAATGGTCGAATACGTTAATTGGGGACAAGACATTGTGCAATTAATCAGCAGTTAATTTTTAAAGAATGCAAACTGCAAAGGTGGTCCTTCAAGATATAATTCTTGATTAAATATTTAATATTTTTTTTTAAATTAATTCTACAATGATACCATAGTTAAAAAAATAGAAATATTCCAAATTATAATAATAGAATTAAAGCGACTTTTGCTTTAATCAGGAGTCACGCAAGCTCTCACGTCACGCGTCCATATTCTTCTCACGCAATGAAAAAAACATCGCGGAACAAAGAGGACACGGACAATACGCTGACAGAAGACAGAACAGTTTACTTTTTCTATATGATAAAGTCTCAGCCTTCACATTTTGTAAGTATTATTACCTAATTCGAACAATAAAAATACAGTTTTTGGCGCTCTTAATGTGGCGTGACAGTTCACTGTAGCGCAGGCAGTTCATGCCAGCGCGCCTGAATCGATCATCTAGCACAGGGGTCGGCAAGTAACTTTGGCCGCGGGCCAATATTTTTTTAGCCAGTAGATGGCGGGCCAGCTACACGGAGTAGGCCTATGGATACAAATTAAACCGCTTAAAATACCCTCTGTGTTCATCCGCTTTTTATATCCCGACCTGATGGGTCCGCAAAATTTAGATCTCATTTCCAGAATCTCTCATTCAAATGTCTCTAATGGAAAGAGAGAGATTAAGTAGCCTATAACAATTATAAATGCTATACAAAAATTGTGTTCGTGTCAATATAAATATTATTTATTACTGTCAGCAGAGAAAAAAATGTCACAAAAAAAAAATTATGAAATATAAATAACAAATTAAATAGGGCAAAGCCTATCACTCAAATCACTCAAGCAACATACACACACGGGTTTAAAACAATCACATGCAAACGTAAAATATGCATATTTTTAGGAACACATCTACAAAAATATGGCTGTATTTCAAGTTGATAAAATAATAAAAAATCCACATCAGTTTATTTGTTCCCACGCGCCACGCCCTCCCAGGACCTATAACGTTACTACTTTCACTTTTAAAAATTCCTCATAACCGCGCGCGCGATGCCGCGATCTGCAGTTGTCGAGATGGATGCTAGGGGTTGAAGAAAAGAATAGCTAGTGGGGATTGTAAAGTTGTCGACAAAAGTCATCAAAAATCAAGTCCAGTGTGTGGGAGAAATTTGGAGTTATCTGAAGAAAATATTGTGAAAGACTTGGTGCATGCATTTTCTTGTTGGATAGCCGCAAATGTGGAACTTCATTGCTGAGGAAGCACGCAGATAATTGTGGTAACAAAGCAGTTCTATCATCAAACAGTATTTTTCAAATTTAACACTGTTAAGTATACATGTGTGGTTTGCAGATCAGCCGCTCATGTGAGTGTTTGAACCCAAAATTGTCAGAGGCGCGCGGCTACGGCTTATCTCAAGTAGTGGAATAGTTTTGTGCAGCATTTAGTGCAAATATTTTTTATCAGGTAATACATATTATTTATCAGTGTGTTATACCCGAATAAATAATATTGAAAAAAAGTTCAAAAGTCGGACTGTAAGCGAATGAGACTTAAAGGAGAGCATGATTGCTATTCACACCCTTATAAAAATGGCTGTAATCTGTTAACACAATAGTACTTGATCTGTTTAAAATTATTTCATTCGTATATGTCTGATAAGGTGTTAAATTAAGATTCAAAATTAAAATTCGTCTATACTCGTTATTCATTCTTTCTATTTTTGATCTGAGCGCACAATCAGAAAATCGGAAAACGAGTCGTTATTCGTTTTTTTTTTCATTTTAGTTCAGGAAATAATGGAAAAACAAGTCGTTTTTTTATTTTAGTTTTTACTTAAAAAAAAAAAAAAACGATTGAACGAATGATACATGGCGCCTGTTTGTAAACCGTTATTGTAAAATAAAAATAGGCTGATAAAAAAAAAAAACAGGAATTCCAAAATAATTGCTGGCGGGCCAGTTTTGGCCCGCGGGCCGCCTGTTGCCGACCCCTGATCTAGCAGCTACGTACAAAAAATAGCCTAAACATGAATTAAGTAAAATTAACAGTAGCCTACAACTTACTGAAATATATCATATCTTGTGTAATCACTCAATCAGTGTTGATAAAACAACTTGTAAACAATGTGTCAGGGAACTTTACCCTTTAGAAAACATATTATAATAACTGTCATGACAACTCTCAGAGAGATTGGCAATGGAAATGGCAATGTTAATGTATTTGGTCTTGGCGGAATATATCTGCTACGCTGCTGCTACTGAGACTTGCTGCCAGTGCCAATACATTCACAGACATGCTGCTGCTGCACCGCACGTAACATACATAACCCCCATATCAGATCTATACAGGTGGAGCTGGGGAAGGTGGAGGGTTGCAAACTGCTACCAGTAACACTACTGGTATTTGAACGTTAAGCCACAGCACATTGGCCGCTGATGCAACAGCAAACAATCAGCTGTGTTATGTAGATAAGGACGTGATCACTACCAAATTAGTTAAAGATGTTAATTCAAAAATCATCTTTTACTCACCCTCAAGTTGTTCCAAACCTGTATGAGTTTCTTTCTTCTGCTGAACAGAAAAGATGATATTTTGAAGAATATGGTTTGTGGGGCACGGTGGGCACCATTGACTTTCATAGTATGGAGAATAATAATCATATGGAAGTCAATGGTGCCCCACAACTGTTTGGTTACAAATATTAATTCTTTAGCACAACAAAGACATTTATACAAGTTTGGAACAAATTGAGGGTGACAGTAATGGTGTAAATGGTGTAATCCCAAAGTAAATGGTGACAGAATTTTCACTTTTAGGTGAACTATCCCCCCCTGGAGATATATATATATAAGCATGTGCCATCTAGAGTTTCATGCCAGAAATAGCCTAGGTCATATTATAATACCTTTATTAGGTAATATTATAATTAATATGTAGTAATTATGTACCAACTGAAAGGGTGTGTCCCTGTGTACAACATTAGATCTTTTTCCCTTGAGAAATAATAACACGTAATATATTAATGTACATCCAAATGAATAGATGAATTGAATCGATGTCGATTTCATCGAGCTCATGCATTGAATTCATGCATCGAATTGTGATTTTTGTGTCAATTTCCCACTCTAAGCTGAACTCACAAGTTGGCAGCCCTCTTTTTGTCTCTTAATTTTCCTCTGTCTTGCTATTTTTTCCTCTGTATACCTTTTAAAACACTTTTAAAACACGGCAATTTTACAGATGAGAAATTAACATTTCACCCCTGAGAACTCATATAAACTACTTCAAGTTAATTTTCACTCTCTCAACTGTCCATATATGACCGCGTTTACATTTTATTTGACTATTTACAGAGACTGTCAGTCACAGAAAGTTAATTTTGATTTCATGTTAACTCGTGTTCGTAATATTTTGTATTTGCAGGCCAGTGGTTATTCTGGAAATCGGGGTGGCTGTTCTTGTGGCAGTGTTCTTCATGGTCTACCTTGCTACTCGCTACAATCCTCCGAAAGATCCTTTGTTCTATGGTATGAGCTCTGATTTGATCTGTTGACTCTTGAAATATGCCATATATACTCATTCCCTATTTTATTCTGACCCTCAAAACAATAAACATATGATGTTTGTTTATTTGATGATCAAAAATCAAAAAATACGATCATGTCACCTTCCTGTTTCTGTAGTAGGAAGGTCACATACATCCGGATGAATTACTTGTTTTGTTACTACATTGAATGAGAGCAATTTAATCTCACCGTTGTAAATCTAGCCACGAATAACGGTTTTTCAAAAGGAGACACCAGAGTTAATATCATATTTTAAAAAATGTATTATTACCCGTCCACTCACTATTTGTCAAACTAAGAATGAAAATATTATTTAATTGTGTGTATATACACAATACATCAAATATTCTCATAGTTTTATTTAACACAAACTCTGTTGTGCATTGGCCGTCTCCCTCTCACGGACACAATGGAAAAATGTCAGATTTTGCAATGTAATGCACAAAAGATAGCGGTGTTATCATGGATTAGTGACTGAGAGGTGACAATGTCTTCTGGCACATGTCATTCCACCCCTATCGTGATGAAAGAGAAGATAATTCCACTATCGCACCTGTAATGCAAGTAAACTAAACCAAGACCCCTATGGATTTAAAGAGCTTGGGGAGAAAAAGGAAAGCGAGAAAGATGGAGAGAGACTCAATATCAGACTGTGAATCTGTGCTCGGCAGACAGCAATGCAACACTTCTCTTTGAGCAGTCATATCTACGAAGCTGTCAGTCAGGTACTCGTGAACGCTAGAAGAATGGCAGTGGACAATATCTAGTCTGGCAATCCAACCATGAAATTGGATACAAGAAAAGTATTTGAGTTACCTGTCTTTATTTTTACACCCTCGGTTTCCTTCACAATAAATCAACACATTCCATATTTCTGAGACTTCGCTTGGAAAAGAAGATTATTAAAGGAATAGTTAACTTATACATGAAAATGCTCTGTTATTTAACCACATATTGTGCTTTTTGTTATTTTATCTTTCTCTTATTTTTTGAAAAAGAGCAATATGAACATTCCGCTAAGCTTCTATTGTGTTCCACGGAAAATAAAAGTCATTCCGTCTAACAGGAAAATTCTCTGAACTTTCTTGGCAAGATTCTTTCAAACAAATGTTCTACCAGTAACATTATAAGATATTTGTTCAAAGTGATCTCTTATAAAGTTCTCAAAACAAAAACTTTATTTATACATCGTTCATGGAACATATTTTCATCAAACTTTTTTAAAATAGCTGCGTTGACGCAATGTCGTAATTACCGTAAAATAAAGCTCTGTATGCTTTCGAATTGCCGTATTTTGATGTCACACACCGATAGGTCTGCACAGCGCTGCTTCAAGTCGAACACACCTTAAATCTGCAGTGGTCAGGTGGTACAGTACAGGGTAGATTACTTACAAATTTTAGTCCATTACTGATTCCAAATTACATGACAAAAATTGTAGTTAGTAAGATTACATTACAAATTTTAAGTAATATAATCTGATTACTTTTTGATTACTTTTGACCTAACTCATTTATCACATTGATTTGAATAGGATAATCTTGTTCCATATTGATATAAAAATACAAAGAGAAAGAAATATATAAAAAAATTTGTTATCAACAACATGAAGTGCATTAAAAATTACATTATGTCAAGAGTTTTCCCAGTGGGGTTCATGATGGAACTACAGGGGTCCGTGAGGTTAATGAAAAGCTAATAATTAAAAAAAATCATAAAAATGTTAAATTAAAATAAATAAAAAAATCAATAAATTATTAATAATTTGCTGCCATTGAATGATGTAATCATGTAGACAATAAAAAAATAACTAGTCTGATTACGAGTATTTTGCAACTCAATATAATCTAGTTACCAGTACTTAATTTTTGGAATCTGATTATGTAACTCAGGGTACTTGTAATCAGTTAGGTAGCTCTCAGAAAAAGTTTACACTTTGTAATTACAAGTTCTACAAGCACATGAAGGCTTTTTACAGTTCAGAATCCTTACGGTAATTCTGAAATATGCACCAAGAGTTACTACTTCATTCAGAACGTTCAGAGAACATTAAAAAGTAACTTTCCTATATGTTTGCGAAATGGAATGTTCCCTTAACATTTATGCAACCAAGATGATTTTAAAACATTTTTAAAAAAACTGGACGTTTCGAACATTTAGGGAACTTTCAGAAATAACGTTTTCATAACTTAATGGGGACGTAAGCAAAACATTCATAAGGCCCATTTACATCAAGAACGATAACTATAGTGATAACTATATTAGCGTCCACCACACCAAAGGACAATATCATTCTGTTTATTCAAAGCATGTGCTGCAGTTTTGTCATCAGTCATCTATCGAGCTCTTTGAAGCAGGATGGAATCTGATTGGCTGGCATTGTTTTTACAGTATTGTTTAGTGCCGTTATCATTATAACTGTAGTTTGGATTGTGCTTTAGAATATATTTTTGTTTGGTGTGATATGGATTTGGAAGAACATGAGGTTGGGAACAACATGAGGTTGAAGTAAATGATGACAGAATTTTCATGTCTAGATAAAATAATCCTTTAAATCCAGTGTCTGAGATTTCAGTGGTGACATTTACAGTCATTATTTTTGCCTCCATGCTTGGGATTTTCTTTCTTCGTGTCCCTTGCCACTCATTATTTGTCACCCAGATGCTTAGGAAATGCCACATGGAGTATTCTCTGTCTCCGCAAAGTGCCCTTTTGGCACAGCTGCACTTTAAACCTGAAAAAACCCAACAAATGACTCCAAAAATAAATTTCTTGTACACACCTCGACTAGTAGATATCATTATCCTCTTCCACCTTGCCAGAAATCAATACTCAGTGAGAGTGAAATCTTTTTAATAAAGAGAGCGAGAATAAAGGTAGGCTAGTTAACTCTTGATAGAGCAGTTAAGTGTTGCAACATCTTATTAGTGAGTTTCCCCCCCCAAGGCACATCACAGAAGGCTTAGAGGTAAGGATGAAAACATTTCAATTCAGCGATTCGAAAGTGCCAATGAAGCCGAGCTCATAATTCCACTGGGAGAGATGCATTTTTTCTTGTAAAGCCTGCCATTCAAATGTAACAAAAGTGATTGAAAATGATCTTTGTTATAGCTAAGAGCAGTTTGTTACTTTCTGTGAAAGAAAAGGTTATATTATTACTTTTAAATGAATATCACATGATGTGACCAATCAGAAATAGAGTATTCCAGAGAGCCGTCTGCAATTGACCAATCAGAATATATTCAAACCGTCTGCAATTCTAGATTTAGTAGTGGGCAGTATTGATGGGTGGCCAAAGTTAAAATTTCGCTGAAGACGGTAGACAAGTTCTACTTCCAGCTCTACACATAGACTAAAATTTTGCAAGCAACCAAAAACCAATACATTTCTATACTTAACAAAAGAACAGATGAGTATTTGTGTATACATAATGACTTTTTTGTTCAGTTTTTGCAGAGTTTTCCTTCACGTGTGTCATTGACCTCACGAGCGCGCTAGAATACGATGGCTTCGCCTCAGGATTCATGGAGTTCTACCAGAAAACGGTCAGTATTGTGAGGAGAAAGCCAAGTTGATATCGATTACGGTCTAAACCTACCTGTCTGACAATGGTTTTGCTGGTTTTCCAGGGGGAGCCGTATCTTGGTACACCCTATGCTATCATGATGTGCTACTGGGATGGTGTAGTTCACTTCATCATCTACCTGATACTGGTACACCGCATGTCAAACAGGTTTGAAATTTAATTTACTACGCATACTAAGCATACTACTCTATATGCTTCAATGAACATATCAATCGGTCTTTGTCAGGTGACGCCACACTCGTGATACACGAAGTGTGTTTTATGGGTGTTGCCGCCATTTGTAAGGCATCGATCATAGGTATCGATGCTGGGGTTTCTGTTGTTGGAGAATTGTGTTTTTCATAATTTTTTTTTAAGTGATAAAGAAAACAGACAGCTGCAAAGTGAACTTGATGAGCACAGATTCCTGATAGTTTTTTTTTGGAGACAATCATGACAAAATAAAGTACTTAACGGATCTGCCAAACCTGGGAACCTTTGTGGCCTTAAACTCAATTTCAAATTATGCAACTTTGTTTGTTCTCCCACTGTGCCCATCTATTGTAATATTGTGCTGATGCTTTATCCTGCATGACCAGCCTTGCATTAACAGTAAAGCATGTATGACAACATTTTTCATAAATTTGTTGTTTATTTTTTTCTTGTTATTCACTTTGATTTATACTGATATTCACTTAGACAGCTTATGAAAACAAATCACATTATTAAGGCTTAATACTTGAGGGGTATAATTCATATTTTGACAATTTCAGTAGTGCAAACTGTCAAATAAGTGATTTACAATACAAGAACAGAATATTATATAATTTGTGCATGTAAGTAAACAATGACATGCACAAATTATATAATATTCTGTTTTTGTAAATCACTGATTTGCAAGATCAGCTCCAACCGATTTGTTGGGGCAGTTGGACAATATATGGTCATGGAAGTGCCCGCTTTGCAAGCAAGGCTTCTTTCTGTATGAATAAAGTGTTTTATTCACATTTTAAGCACATTTTCACAATTATAAGGCCTGATGTCTGTCTGGTCTTGGATAAACATGAACTGTGGCTCTATATACCATATAAAAAGGAGAATGGCCCATCCCTATTCTTTTCATATATAAGGCTCATTACTGATCTGGCCATATTAGGACTAATAACTTTACTCTTCTATGAGCCTCGGGTGCTTGGCCCTAGGCTATAGTATGGGGCAAAGTTTTTAAGCAAGCACGGCGTTTTGAAAGGGGTTCCCATAGCGTAAACTAACTTGCGCAAATTTAAGAGACCCCTGAAAGGGAATGTCTGGGTTACTAACGTAACCTCGGTTCCCTGAGAAGCGTCCTGATTGGTTCGCACATCCTAGCCGACTCGCCATAGGTTTGTGCCGTTGCCGCAGCAAGCCAATGAGCGAGCTAAGGCGCTCAGCTGTATGTCTGCTGTGCAGCTGCACTGCATTTTAAAAAATTTGCTTCAATATTCTCGAGAAAAGGAGTTTTCCCATAGCTTAAGCTAACTTACGCAATACTCGTTCCCTACTCTCAGGGAACCGAGGTTACTTTAGTAACCGAGACGTTTTATTGTCTTAGGCATTGGTTTGTGTAATTGATACAATAAAGGAAAAAAATGCATGAAAAGAGGGTAGTATTAGATCATTTAAAATTATTCCTACTCGCAACACTAAACAAACCATCCTTAACATCACATTATCATCATAATAATTACAGCAAACCTACTTTTGCTGTTTACTACTGTGTTGTCGCAATCCTTCGGTGGGGATGTTAATAAATTCTATGCCCAGCTGTTGGTGAAATGTCTGTGGGCCTCAAGAGATTTATAGTTTTTAAATTGGTCACTGGTATATGCGCTTATACCATAAACAAGATAGTTGACAATGTCAAAGTATGAGGATGGAGAAAGCAGTACTGGGTCAGCACTCAAACTTACTGCAGTCAGCTCATATATGGACCCATGTTCTGAATGTATGACAATTTCTCTAAATAACAGTACATGACATCTTTATCGAGTTTATTGCATTTTCTCAGTTTTCTTGTGCTTCTCCAGTTTTGTGAGTTATTTATCTGTTATCTCTACTCTTGTAATCTCCTCAATGCTCACAGTCAGCAGCGATACCGCAAAAATGGCGCCGCGGTGACGTCACACACAACAATCCGACGTGTCTGACAAAGACCAATGAGAACAAACATATGTTTGTTACGTTGCTAAGAGTGGTTGCTAGCGGTGTTGTGTAGTGATACATGGAACTGGGTGAAGCGGTATTGTGAATAAAACACAGCTATTGACCAATCAGAACCAAGGACTGGAACTAACCGTTTAATAAACCCAAATGAATGTCCTATTGTCCCAGGCAACAATATCGCACTTTGGGGCTTTTTTGGGCTGGATCACTGTGCGGAAACATGATTGTGTTTGTACCTGGAATCGTAGTTGGTGAGTCAGAATAAATAAAAGATCAAATATTCCTGCTAAGCATTATATAAGATGGTTCTCAAGTACATTTTATATGCAGGTAAATATGGCTCAGAGATCCGCCCTGCCTTCTGGCTCAACATGCCTTTTCTGTTGGTGCCCATATGGGGAGCAGTGTCCCTGTTCTCCAGGCCAAGGGAAATGCCTCTTGTGGGTGCATCCAAGGTGAAGACACCGCTGACCTTGGTCAATAGTTCATATTTTCCTCACAGAATCCGTAACATTTGAACTTGTATCTCTCAGGCTGAACGTGAGCAGAAAAAAGCCTTAATATGGCGCCCCCTGGACCTGCTCTTCGTGGTTTATCTAGTGGCTGCCATGGGATTCACTGTCTTTAGAGGACTGGTAAGTTGGTGGTGATCATACACTTGGTATATTCTATAATTCAGTCAAAATCTGTTGGGACAAAGAAACTCCGATCTTTATCCATACAGGCCGTTCTTGATTGCCCATTGGAAATCCTCAACAGATATGTCACAGAATATGAACCTTATCTGAAGGATCCCGTGGGCTTCCCCAAAGTTATGGTGAGCACAAATTCACATATTCTGAAAGAAATCACATTCAGGCTGATCTGCTTATGGCAACCCTCAAGCATACTTTGCTTCGTAATACCCTAAGCTTTATAGCATTAAGCTCCTCCAAATGACTGTACGGTACCTTCTAGAAAGGTATTACTCATCATTAGCACTCAGTAAGGTGGGTGGCTTATTGTCACCTTAGGTAGTCCAAGAATATCCCTCCTGTCTCAACCGACCACATAGGTATCGTGTGGATATGTTTTTGTTTAGATTGGGGTTTTAGCTCGGTCAATAGGTTATCAAAAGTCCTTGTTCTAGCTGGAGCCGGAGCACAATGGTGGCCCATCGATCAGCCAGGAGATGTGCTGTGAGAACTTGATAAGCTAATCCCACCCATGAGTCCTGGCTGAGCCCCTCCATCAACTCAAACAAGGAGACGTGTCGGAGAGAGTGTGACATGCGTGGTAATGTGTTTGATAAGGAAGGAAGGGACACCAACACGCATGTTTGTTCAGGGGACAGAGACCTGCTTCGATCGCATAATACCTGTGCTCTGAGGGATGGAAGAGTGTTGTTGAGAATATTTATATATATTGGGCATGGTCAATTCCTCTACTGTTATTTCCACTCAAATTGATCCAACTCATAAAGGAAGACAATTTCAAGTGCTTGCTTTATTATATAAAATATATATATATATATTTACTAGAATATTCCCTTTTTATTATCTTAACCCTCTTCGTGTGGCGTTCAAAACTGACAGACTTTTTTTTTATTTCAATGAAATTAATGTACTATATTTTAGTTAATGTTTTTTATTTTGTATTTTTAGGGATTTTTATGGTACTAAATTACATTTTTTTGCTGTAGTTACAATCCATTAATGTTTTTTTCAAAGACGACATTTGGCAAATTATTGCTGAAGTGAAAATTCAAAAGTTACAGAATTTTACGTTTATTGTTATGAAAAATGCAACAAAAAAAGTATTTTTATATGAAATATATATTTTCAAAAACTCGTTTTACTATAAAACTGCAAGAAAATCAGAGCCATTAATCTAAAAAGTTATGTTCCAAATTTGAGCTTGATATCTCAAAAAATAAGATTTTGTCCGGGTATTTAATTCGTCTCCCAATCATTTCTAATGGGGTCATTTTTGACCATGAGGACCACAAGTGTGTCTATTTTTTTCAGGAACATTTAACCATTTTTAAATCATGTCCATGATTTTTTTTGTGTGTTCACATTGTCCCAAAATCTTTACCAAGGTCCGATGAAGTAATCTAAAAAAGAAATACTAAATATTTATTTTATTAGCTTACATTAAAAATATAAATATAAAGTAAGCACTACAAATAAAACTATAATGTACATATTTTATATTTATTTTCTTAATATAATGTATTATAAATTAATATTTAAACTATATAGAAATTTAATATAATCAAGCAATGTGTTGTTTATTTATATACAGAAAATAAAGTGCTTATTTGATGTTTTATATATATTTTTTTATATAGGCTAACTTAAATGCATTAAAAAGTGTATTCATAACCTAATATAAAATTAGCAGATTTTATTTATATATTTGTTATAAATATTTTATTTATTGGTCCAAGTCCAAGCAATAAAAATACATTCTCTAAAGGTATATCTAGATTCCATGACTTTCACAGCTTGTTGTAACTCCATCGAAAGTCACCACTTGCTATGCAACACAAACAGGCTTTGTTTAGGGTCTAATCGTGGGTAATGCTTCCATGTTTGTGGTTTTTAAGCCTCAATAAGTATGAATGATGATGGTGTGAACTCAATGCAGTCGGGCTGATCTGTATTCAGCGGGAGTGCATTGCTGCGGCAGCGCTGGTGCCCTTGGGAATTGAGCTGGACCGCATTAATTTGCCATCAAAGCACTGACGTGTAGAGGCAAGGCATGTAGTGTTGACACTCAGACTGAAATAATACTTGTTGCATGATGTCTTTTCTGCTCCAGATGTTGCTGCTCCTATTCCATGCGCTCCCGATGCTAGGTTCATTTGCATACGGGCTGTGCACACCTGGCTGCACTTGGATGCTTGATTGGACGGTATATTTAGCAGGTGCCATTTTACAGGTAAGACTTGGAAAACGTCTCCAATATTGAGCCAAATCTGTAAGGAGAAAGCAAGAAAACATCTGCAAGAAATTGTAGTTTATCTAACATCTGAGGTATACTTCCATAGTTTCTGAATCTAGAGATTTTCATCTATGCTGATGTTATAGAAAGGGACCATCAAACAGAACCACGATCAAAGGCCTGGTCTGAACAAGCTCATCCAGCACCGCTTTAACTCCCAGTATGAGGTCTGAGCAGTCAGCATTCCTAATCAAAGACCTCCAGTAGAACAGGACTCTAGGAGTTTCACTGTAGATCTCCAGCTCTACATACTAATGAACGCCTCCTCAGAGCTGAGAGGATGTCATTGCCGTCTATTCATCTACTTACCCATAGGCAGAAGCTTCTAAAAAATACATGGCAAGGTCCTGGATGAGTTCCTATCATTAAACTTTACAAAAGTGCTATATAAAATTAGATTCTAGCATTTTAAAAGTAGTGTTTGGCTGTCCAGAACATTACAGCCACAATGCTAGGATGTGCTGGATTTATGTTGCTAAGGTGTTCACAAAGAACTTCTTAAAAAGTTTCTTAGTTTGTAAGAATGTTCCTAGTTAATTTTTTCTTAAATATCATTTTTTTTACTATTTAAGACCGGTTGGTGGCTATCCTATAACTTTAAAAGTTTTTTTTTTTCCGATGGTTTTTAAGAAAATCCTTTTCAGGAACACAATTTCTTCTGAAGTTTTCTCTTTAGAACAATCTTGAGAAAAATATAAGAATTTTTTTAAGAAATGCTTTTGGGAATACTTTTAAAGCAACACTAAGTAGTTTTTCAACCTTCATAATATATTTCCAAGACCCTTGTGATGGTACATCGACTTAAAATAAGTTAAATGACACTTCTGCCTGACAGGGTCTAAAATCACTTTTACTGGCACTATGTAACTTCGGGTTTCGGGTAGGAACCTGTGCACAAAAAGAACTACAAAATTCGACTGCTTTACGTCAAGCGCTACAATAGTCATTATTTCGTTTTTCTTCGTTTCTGATGTCGCAATACATCATCCTTTCATGAAATCATGTAACATACTCTACCTTGTCTGTGGACATCATTCATTCTAAAGCCGGTGCTGGATAAACAGCGAGCGTGCGTGCGACGGTAGGCTAAATTATTTACGACAGCGGCAATGGACAATTTCGTTTCCAACCAGTAGGGAGACCGAAGAGGAAAAGCTACTTGGTGTTACTTTAATAAAATAGCAGTTAAGACCAATTTCATTCTTAAGATTGCTTTGTGAATCCGACCCCAGGGGTGTGTTTCCCAAAAGCATCAATGGTCAACAATTGTCACAAATTTCCTCATTACCAGCATGGTTAAATGATTCAGCATTTCCTGAAGCCATACTGCCCTACAAAGGCAAAGTGCAGTAACTACGCAAACAAAGAAACTGAGAAAAAGGCCGTTAAAGTTTTTTATACCAGCAGGTCAAACATGTTATGGGTAGATTAGTGGCAATGCATCTCCGAAACGGGACATAATTTAACCCAGATATTTTTTCACAAGACAGAAAACATGTCATAAAGCCCATTACAAGTCTTAACTCATTTTTGACCAAATGTGTAGTTACTGCGCTTTGCCTTTGTAGGGCAGCATAGTTACATCGAAAATTCGCAAACAGCTTTGCAAACTTTACGTGGTTGGAACTACAGCTCTTGACCTGTGGTTAGAAAAATAGATTATTGTTAGTATGATGTGGACTTCAATAGTTTGTGCATATATATATTATATACACACACTCACCGTCCACTTTTTTTTCCGGTTCACCTTCCTAGTATAAGGTTGGATCACTTTTGCCTTCAGAACTGCCTTAAATCTTCATGGCATAGATTCAACAAGGTGCTGGAAACATTCCTCAGAGATTTTGGTCCATATTGACATGATAGCTTCACACAGTTGTTGCAGATTTGTCACCTGCACATCCATGATGCAAATCTCCCGTTCCACTACATCCCAAAAATGCTTTACTGTTTGAGATGTGGTGAATGTGGAGGCCATTTAAGTGTTATCCTATTGATGTAGCCATCAGAAGATGATATTCCTCTGAAAGTAGCCATCAGAAGATGATACACTGACTGTGGTCATAAAGGGATGGAGTCTGTCAGTAACAATACTCAAAGTGTGCCAAGAGAATATCATTACACCACCAGCAGAAGCCTGAATCGTTGATAAAAGACAGGATGGATCTCTCTGGATGTCGCAGCAGAAATCGAGACTCATCAGACCAGGCAACCTTTTTCCAATCTTCTATTGTCCAATTTTGTTGAATTGTTGCCTCAGTTTTCTGTTCTTATCTGTCAGGAGTGACACTAGTGTGGTCTTCTGCGACCTGTTGAGTGTTAAGAGATGCTCTTCAACAAATCTCGGTTGTAACGAGTGGTAATTTGAGTTACTGTTGTTTTTCTGTCAGCTCGAACCAGTCTGACATCAACGATGCATTTTCACACACAGAACTGCTGCTCGCTGGATATTTTCTTTATTTCAGGCCATTCTGTGTAAACCCTAGAGATGGTTATGTTGACCATGTCTACATGCCTAAATGCATTGAGTTGCTGCCATGTGATTGGCTGATTAGATATTTGTTAACGATCAGTTGAACAGGTTTACTTAATAAAGTGGCCGGTGAGTGTGCATATACAGAACATTTCATTCTGTATATTTTAGCGTGCACGTGCATAAATGTGTAAAGGAACCCTAGAGTATGATATAAAATGAGATCCGCAATGATTCAAAAATTAAATAAAGCAAAATGAAGGAACCAAGTAGTGGAAGTGCAACCACGTTACTATGGTTTTGGGAAACAGTTGTGAGTAGTTAGTTAATTTCTCCAAAGATGCATAATACTTTGGTGGTTTGGCAACGAGTACGTCTTCCGAGAAATGCACCACTGGGTCAAAGAGGCCAAGTTTTTATAATATACAAGCTCAGGTCAATCCTTCAATTTAATGGATTTTTTCACCTATTTTTTTTCATCTACCAGGTGAGAATTGTTTTATCCCTAACCCACAAAAATAACATCTTGTCCTTCTGTTCACCGCAGTGCCAGTGGTCTCATATCGGAGCGTCTCTGCACCCACGCACTGCAGAAATGTACAGGATTCCCACCACGGCCCTGGTGCCAGTCCTCCTCCTCAACCTGCTGTATGCAGTCGGTCCTGTTCTGCTCGCCCTGCGCTGCAAACGCGAGCCGGACTACTTCCTTTCCATCGCACCTGTGGGCCAAACTAACAATGAGAAGAAGTCAAGTTAAACCCACTGAGAAAACATCAACTTTAAAGGGATAGTTCACACAAATATTGAAGTTCTGTCATCATTTACTCACATAGGTGAACTATTCCTTTAAAAAACGTCAAAACAGATTCTCTGTTATAATAATCTGATGTATTTCTTTATCCCAGTGCATTTTCCCAGATCTATCTTTCTGTTCCACTTCCACACAAATATCATAACTTCTTTCTTGAATAATTGGCTGGTCTCTGTAATAAACAATTATCCTACAAACCATCCTTCATCTGGATACGTTGTATGTACATGATTACGTCAGCAGGGTTGAGTTCTACAACTACTAACCTTAAAAGCAACCCTTGCTCAGCAGCTTTTTCATGCTGATAAGGAGCAATGCACAACATTTCTGCTTGCACACACAAACAGCACTGTGAGTGAGATCCAATCAGTTCCAGTTGAATTAGAACAGAAGTCTGTCAAGCTACACAAGAGACTAACCTAGCCGATCATTTCAATGTTGACATAGTGGAGGTATTTTAGTGGAATGTATAACATACAGTATTCTAGTATATTTTGGGTAGACTCATTGAACAAGATTCATTGAACATAAAACTAAAGCAAATCATATTGTCACACTGGAACCTGTCACAGTAAAACATTACTGTCAAATATATAACATACAAATATCAACTTGTTGTTTTGGCAAAAAAAAAAAAAAAACGATTGTAATTGATAAATATAAAACACCTTAAACACGTGACAACTCACAATAACGCTTTCTCCCCTTAAATACCTATCATTACTTCAAATATAATCACCTATAATAATGACATTTAAATAAAGAAGTTGAGCTATCAGTGGCATCACTAACATGTAGCCTAATACTGTCAATTAGCCTACAATTTTTTTAAATATTAAATAGACGCACATAAATAGCGCATTACTTCAGTTCTGCAACATTGACATTGCAGATGGATACCGAGTGCTAAAATAAACATTATTATTTAAAATTTTCGAAGAGAGAGAGAGAAAAAAAAAAACATTGGAGAATGCGGGCATCGATCCCGCTACCTCTCGCATGCTAAGCGAGCGCTCTACCATCTGAGCTAATTCCCCTTCCGGTTTATGTCGTGAAGTAAAAAAAAAAAAAAAAAAAAGCGAGCTCACATAATGCATGGAAAAGGTCCGAAGTGTTTAAAAAATAAGTTGAGGTTGTCGCGGGATTTGAGAATAAATATTCACGACTAAATTACTATATAAACTTGTCGAATAAAGCTCCAAGCACCGAGTTTGCGAACAAATAAACTAGGTCTGCAAAGTACGCAACAGAGAAAACTAGCTGCTATACAAATACAACTTTATAGTACAGCGTGAGATAAAAAGAGGTAACTCTTTATCATCACACTACTACATCAGCACTAAGCTAAGCTTTTCTTCATGCGTACTGTAAATGAGTCTTCCACTGCTGAGACCGTCAGCAGTGCGTGATGAGACGCGACATTCATCTGCAGTGATTCCGAGTCAGGATCGGGACAGCTGCACTATCGTGCCTCATTCAACTGGAGCAATAATAACTTTACCTCATCTCAACATAAACGCGTCTTCTCATGATGATGGTGAGTTCAGATCGCATGTGTGTGGGTTTTACTTCTGTCACCTTGATAATGCGCAGTGCATTGCAGTAGGGGATGCTGAAAGATGCTGTAAGGGGAGTTGAGGATGATAATGATGTGCGATTCCGCTGTGTCGTATATAATGTGTTTGGGCTGGTGGCAGTGCTGCAGTAGTAGTAGTAGTGTATGTGTGGTTTGGATCATGTTACTTAAATGAATACGTAATAAAGGCCCCCATTTGTAAACAAGCACTGCTTTTGTAAAGATCAGAACAAAAATCAGATATCAGACATAACAGACATTTTTTGTAGTCCACGTGCACATACTGTACTACGTATCAGATATGGACTACACTGTTTGAACATGCAGATTGTGTTTCGTCAAAATGTCAGTGTAAACTATCTTACAGATTTGAAAACCAAACTAGTTTGTGCACAATATGAATAACGCCTAATTGTTCCCTCTCTGTGTTTTTTTTTCTTTGAAAAAAGATCTTGTGTCTGGAAACCACTACCTGCGCACTGTTGTTCCTTTCACCCTTTGTGGCCACCTACCCAGCCGACATAGAGAAAGGACGGAGGAGAGTGGTTCATGTAATGGGTAAGTACATTGTCTTCTGTGCCACTTTTAGTGTCAGATCACAATGTAAGTAATGCAAACATGTGAATGCAATGTAATCAGAACAAGGTTATGATACCTACTGACAACCGCCTACTTGCGTTCTGCTGCCACCATGTTAAACATGCAACCAACAAATAAATACCATTATTGTGTAAGCGCTTTGATACGTAGAGCAATTCATGTCAATTTTGACTTAGAGGCCACTCAACCCACAAGAGTCATCTTGTGTATAATCTCACTTCTCATATTCAGTAGCTGACCACCAGATGTAAAAGAAAATCTTTTACAAACCCAGTTGTAGTGGCTACGAGGCTCAAGTAGGGTAAATACAAGCAATATGCAACATCCTATACTCTTTGCATATTTATATTAGCTATAGAGATGACTCTGCTAATGCAAGTAAACATACTGCATAATCAGTTTCAGGTCCCCTAGGTCTCTTTTCTACATTTGGTATTCATTTTTATATAAGCAAGGAAAAACTGTCTTTAATTGCCAATAGCTGTTGCACTAGCTGTCCTCTCACAGCATGGCCTCATCATTTACTTGGCAGCTGCAAATTACATTCAAATAGTCTTATATAGTGGTGGTTACAGTGACATTGCTTTGAGTTTAGAACCCTTTTCTTCAGATGAAATACTGGTTCTTTAGCTGTCTCTGGCTGAATTAATGATTGGACATGTTTGGCAACCCTGCTTTCAAAAGAAAAGGTGTTTTGGTAACAAACATTTCAGATTGCCAGGTATCCAGCTGACAGTTTAAATGAGCAGATCTTGGATAGCTGTCAGAAAAGGGGTTGTTTGATAGCTATGGTTCACACTTTTAAGACGGGTGGCTTCGAGGAGCACTCGTCACTTTCAAATCCAACTATGCTTCAAGTGCCTTTGAACAGCCTTCAAACAAAAGCAAGGGATTCAGTGGGAAATAAAATAAAATGTTAAGGATTAAAGCATTTTCAGTGTCGTTTTCGATACCATAGTTATTCAAATGTCTTCGTTGGGTCAGATGTTCCTGTTGTCCAACAGGTAAAGGCAAGGTACTCAGCAGGTGCTGCATCTGCATTACAACTGGCACTCTTAAAAGATAATAATGCACAATGCATATTTTAGGCTGATTTGACACGTCAGTTGAGTTCTATGAATCGAAAGGGACAACACAAAAAAACTGACAGATGTGGTTATATCTGAAAAGAAAATGACCCTATTTGCACATGAACTACAGCACAGTCCCAAGTTTCACAATCGGGTGCATTTTCACCCAAACCTTTGACAAAGTCTGGAAACCTTTCAGAAAAATCCAGATGAAATCAGGTAAATTGGGCCACTTTTTGGTTTCTGAAGTTGCTGCTAGGAACTCTAAAGTCAAGGGTTTGATTCCCGGAAACACACCGATACCTTGAATCCATGCAGTGCAATTCATGTAGTGATTCCTTTACTTCTCTCTCTTTTTCCTTAGAGGATGATACTGGGGCAGTGATAGTACAAACTGCTCCCGGTAAGGTGGTCACCCATCGCGGTGGGACTATTACCCTTCCCTGCCGTTTCCACCATGAACCAGAGAACGTCGACCCTTACCGCATTCGCATCAAATGGACGAAGATTTCTGATTCTTTCCAGTTTGAAGATGTGTTTGTTGCACTGGGGCGACAACAGAAGGTATTTGGGTCTTACCGTGGCCGTGTGTCTCTGGAGAGGGCAGGACCAGGAGACGCTTCAGTTATAATTCACAACATCACCTTGCAAGACTATGGCCGCTATGAGTGCGAGGTCACCAATGACATGGAGGATGACACAGGATTTGTCAATCTAGACCTTGAAGGTCAGGGAGTTGGGCAGGTGTTTTTATTGTAGCAACTATGATTGAATAAAGTGTCATATTTCTATGAACTTCTTTTCAAAGGTGTGGTGTTCCCATACTATCCTCCATCCGGACGCTACAAGCTGAACTACCACCAGGCTGAGGATGTGTGCCGACAGCAAGATGCTATTCTGGCCTCCCATGCACAACTACACAAGGCTTGGCTTGAGGGCTTGGACTGGTGTAATGCCGGCTGGTTAGAAGATGGCTCGGTCCAGTACCCCATCTCCCATCCTCGAGACCAATGTGGCCGTAAGGACAGCCCTCCCGGTGTCCGCAACTACGGCTACAGGCACAAAGATGACGAACTATTTGATGCTTTTTGCTTTACCTCGAACCTCAACGGTGAGTGTTTGCCTTCTCTGAAATCTCTTCAAGCCTAAGGCTGTTGGACCAGGTTTCTGTTGAGAAGATCCTCCTGCTTCTCCTTTTACTGCCTTCTGTTTGATACATGTCCAACAAATGGTGCCAGTGATATAAATGAAGGAGTCTTAACTGAGCAATGCATCAGTTCCTGGAAAATTGGCCAAATCAGATCAAATTTCAGGGAAACTATGATTAAGTACAGGCTTCTGGGGTGCAAAGTCACTTTGTGACCATGTGGGAATAATAGACGTTTGCACAGTTGAAAGTTGAATTGATTTTGTCTTCAGGAAGAAAACTAATTTTTTGGCCCAGGTTCAGACCATTTGTTACTAAGTGCTGTATGATCCAGTGGGTACACAAGACTTGCCTAGTTCTTCAAACCCACTTGCAGTCAAGTCATTGAGAGCCAAAGGCTTTTCTTTTCATTCCCAAGTGGGCTATTAGAGAGGACAGTTTGTCCTGAAATCTTTATAGCTAGGGCAATTTTCAATAATACCCCTATACTGACCAGGTGCTGGAAATTTACCAAATGGCCCAGTGGGAAATATGAGACGATGTGCTGCCCTAACAGTCTGCAGTCACATAAACAAACAGAAAATCAATGAAGGACTCCTGAAAAACAGGTGGCATTCTAAATATCTATCTTCTTTCTTTCTTTCTTTCTTTCTTTTTTTCTCCTCTTTCCTCATTTTCTTACCCTGCCAGGCCTGAACAAAAAGGCATTTTTTATTTCATCATGATAAAGGCTTCAACATTTCAGTCATTTATGGTGAGCTACTCAAAACTTCTCACAGCTTCATAAAATTGTGTTTCTGTTGCAGGACGTGTTTACTTTCTCAAACGTTTTAAGAAGGTAAACTACCTCGAGGCGGTAAAGGCATGTCAACGTGATGACGCAGTGATAGCCAAAGTCGGACAACTGTATGCCGCTTGGAAGATCCAGCTCTTGGACCGTTGTGAGGCAGGATGGGTGGAAGATGGCAGCATTCGTTACCCCATAGTTAATCCTCGGACCCGCTGCGGTGGCCCAGAACCCGGTGTCCGAAACCTGGGTTTCCCTGATAAGAAGTTCCGCCTCTACGGAGCCTACTGCTTCCGCAGGAACCCTGATGTACAGTCAACACAGGCTCCAAAAGAAACCACATCCAAACCAGCAAACAGCACCAGAAGTATCTGAAAGTGCAAAATACTAGCATAACGGCTTCCATGTTTGACAGACAAGGCTTTTTTTTGCACACTTGCTAGGCTACTAGGCAACTAGGCTAGCGCTGAATTCGGGGCATATTCGAGCTTATATCATTTCACTCATTTGAAATGAGGTGTCAATCATCTCTAAATTGTGAAAGTTAGCAACTTTTTTCCTCAGAGACATCACTAGGGAAAAATGTTAGTATCCTAAATGTTTCACAGTATACCCTGCATGCAGAGAAAACAGAACTTAGCCTTGAGGTTTTCAATTTGTTTTATTTTCTGCCGTTTCCCAGGGAAGACAAAAGCAACTTTAATGAGCACTAAGATAGCAGGAGAGCTAATTTAGCCTTAAAATTAGCGTAGCACATTAGCAATATTCTGGATGCTTGTTTCCACCTCTGAATTATGAGTTTATATCTCGCAATTCTGACTTTATTTCTCGCAATTGTGAGTTTAAATCGCACAATTCTGACTTCCTCGCTATTGCGAGTTAATATCTCACAATTCTGACTATTTCTCGCAATTCGTGAGTTTATATCTCGGAATTCTGACTTTCTCGCAACTCGATGAAATGTTGTAATTATATATATATTTAAAAATGATTCTGTGGTGGAAACAAGCTTCCATACGATAGCCCTTACTGGCCTGATGATGAGAAAGTGAGAATGGACAAAACTCGCATCAGATGCTAGCATGAACTGGCTAGCTTGGCTGGGCTTAGCTTGCTTATTAAAATTAACTTTCACAGTTGTTTCCACCTAAGCAAGTAGCAAAACTGATTAGCTTTGCCAATTACTATGCACATACCACTAATTTTTGATGAATTTTAATTGACCTTGCAAGCAATAATAGAATTAAGCATGATATTTTAAGACGTTTGTTACACAGATAAAGCTAAAATATTGTGAACGACAGACTTATATAAGCTGCTTTACTACTACCTCTTAGTGGTTGACAATTGCACTGTTTGTTCTGTATTGCACAAAATTGTCAATGATGAAGCATTTGAAAATAAATTTATTTATCTGTTTGTGTTGCCTCTCAATTCTCTAAATATTGTGGATATTGGGCCCAGAATTGCTTGTGAACACAAAAGCTTGACCTTTGACACAAAAGGGAAGAAAAACCTAATGTCGCTGGTAACCATGACGATGGCTGAATATGGCTCTAGCAAATTGCACATTGCTATTTTGGTTTGTCTTGGGCACAAGCACCCGGTGATGCCGCTCTTTGTGTCTGCAGTCTGCAAAAACACTTGAGAAATTGTTTGTTGCTTTGGCAGAATAACATAAGTGACCCTTACATTTCCATAGTAACAGCTATAATGAGGCCTCATGAAAAGCTACAGTAATTTTTTGCTGAAATTAGGCTGTTTACTCTGATAGCATCCATTATATGCTTAACTTTTCTGGTTTCATTTGGCGTCCTGTAGCATGTTTGAATGCATGAGTTTAAACATTTTTAACAATCCAGAAACAGTTAATTCTTAATGTAAAAAAATATATTTATGATTTATCTCAAATTATTTTTCTTCTGTCAAATCAACTTACATAACTAATGTGGTTCAGATAACATAATATCTTGAGTTTCTGTTGATTATACCAATATCCATTGTATTAACTCACATTTTTTATTTCCATGAACTCATATTTTTAAGGCAACCAGGTTATTTACCTATTTTTAACTTAAAGGTGGGGTAAGTGATTTGGAAAACAACCGGCAGATTTTGAAAATACACAATTCAAATGTTCCTACCTTCTTTCATCCAACACTGGCCCTGATTGGGTCACACGCGCTGGGGGGAGGGGGGTGTGGTACGACCATTTGACGAACTTACTGTCCAATGATTCTAGGTGGTCTTGGAAATGATTGGCTGGAGTTTTCGAGTCCTGCCCGTTCCACAGATGATTAAATTGCTTAATTTTCATTTCAGTGCTCCTAACTCAGTGGTTGTAAGTGGGTTAGGAATAGGATTACAAGTTATTTTGAAAAAAATGAACAAAAAAGAGAATCACATACCCCACCTTTAAACCAACAATATATTTTTTTTTACAGTGCACCAATATGTAAGGAGTTGAACTATTTCTTAGAAGCACACACACACAACAAAATATACAATTTTTTAGTACATTTATTTCTAAAAACCTGTTAGAAAATTGACCATTAACAACTGAGCACGTCCTGTTGGGCAAACAGCACTGAATCAGAATCTCATTTCTTACCTGCTGAAAGGATAAAACAAAGTGAAAATTGAACAATGGAACATCATGTCTGACAGAAGTGTTTGTACCACTGATTAGCTCATTTCGGCGGGTAATGAGTCAGTGCATACAAAGGCTCTGCTTTGTTGAAAAGGTCTCCAGCAGTGAACAGTGAGCGTTCACTGTTTGTTTGGATGCTTTAGTAGCATGCTGCTTTCCCTCACCGGTTTGTATTGAGAGAACTCAAACTGAAGTGGAAAAGAGGGGGCAGAAGGTTAATACAACTGTTTGGAGCATTTATTCACAGTGTGCTCTTGAATATGATCTTAAACATGACCCAATGAGGAAAGGAAGTTACATGATTTTTAAAAACGGGAAAGTATAAAATAGTGTAAGCAAAAATTGCAGCTACCAGTTTTTAACTTAAAAGTTACAACATAATAATTAACAAGTAATGAATTTAGATATCAAATGAAGATATCAAGATATTTGATATCAAAATGCAATTTATTATGTTATAGGTTTCCCATACCGTGGTGTGAACGACACTTAGGACACAATGTAAACCCTAATGCTTAAAATAATGAATTGGATTGAGTAGGGTAAACTTAAATTAAAAAAAAAAAAATATTCACAAAGTGTTACCAATTAGCAAGTTATTATTTACTGAATTAAAGCTAGCCAAGTTTCCAAAAATTTAAGTTGAGTTTACATAATAATTTTAAGTTAAATGCACGAATATTTTAAGTCAAGAGTAATTAAAAGGTACGAGTAAATATAACAGTTCTTCTTACTTAAACTTTGAATTTCTTAACTTGAAAATGTTGATGTAACTGATAACCTTTTTTATTTTTGTTGCCAATTTATTTAGGTTTACAGTGTCCTTGAACAACATTCATATCAACCAAACAGATTTTAGGCTTGTTTGTTTTAGAGCTAAAACAAGCCTTAAAGGATTAGTTCACTTTTAAAAAAACTTTTGCTGATAATTTACTCACCCCCATGTCATCCAAGATGTCCACGTCTTTCTTTCTTCAGTCGAAAAGAAATTAAGGTTTTTGATGAAAACATTCCAGGATTTTCTCCATATAATGGACTTCATTGGGAGCCAAACGGTTCAAGGTCCAAAAGACAGTTTCAGTGCAGCTTCAAAGGCTTTAAACGACTCCAGACGATGAATAAGGGTCTTATCGAGGACCCTTCGAGTCATGACTCGAAAAAAGATTTGTTAATTTTGATGAACGAGTTCGAACAGGAGAGTCATAACGCTCATCACAGAACAGAGCAAGGCGAGCATTTGTGCTTAAAAAACTTAAACTTTGTTATTTATTTTTTAAATGAGCGATGGTTTCGCTAGATAAGACCCTTATTCATCGTCTGGTATCATTTAAAGCCTTTGAAGCTGCAATGAAACTGTCTTTTGGACCTTGAACCGTTTGGCTCCCAATGAAGTCCATTATATGGAGAAAAATCCTGGAATGTTTTCATCAAAAACATTAATTTCTTTTCGACTGAAGAAAGAAAGACGTGGACATCTTGGATGACATGGGGGTGAGTAAATTATCAGCAAAAGTTTTTTTAAAAGTGAACTACTCCTTTAACATTGTTAAAAATGCATCTGGTTTTAAAGAACCAAGAACATGTTGTATTTTGATAAATCATCATCTTGTCTTGCACATGTTCCCATCATCAACATTGATAAGAGTGCAAATTGTAACGCAACTGGACTGTATCAATCCGGGATGAGTCAGGAGTTGGACGCAACATCCAGAGCAATAAAACCTGTTTTATAAAACTCTGAGAGGTGGCCCTTCCAAGCCATGAAGGTTGAGCTCTTTCCTAGAGCATGTGGTGCTTCCCAATTGGAGAGATACAAGGAGTAAGAGGACTCTTAGACTATCCCCTAAGTCACCAATGTGTGAAAATCCTGTTATACTGAAGATGCGCTAAGCTGCTTAATGAAGGAAGGTTTCTGGATCGTCAACCGTAGACCCACAACAAATGTACACTGGGCATGTGCAGCTAGCCCTAGCGACCCATATGGACTCGAGCAGAAGGAAGTTTTTTTATTTAGTTTGCGACTAATTTTTTTTGGCCTGCTTTGCATCCTGCAGTACTTTAAAAAGCTATTAGCAGCTAAGGACTCAGCAGCCATCTGCACAAACATCATTATCCTGTTAAATGCGGCTCTTGCAAAGACTTAGCAGACCTTCTGTGTTCATCAGTTTACCTACTGAAATGATAAATGGACTTAAGAATAGGTATTAACCTTAGCACTGACTCACGATGCTAATGTGGCAACTGTATAAACGCATTTCCCAAATGAGAAGCACGTCGGGGGGGTGCGAAGATAGTAGACTGTCACAATTTTTCAAAATGCTGTAGGTTTACGACGAGCAACGCATTCAGAAAGTAAATCCGTGAGAATCTGAATTCACATGCTATTAGCACAGTTAGCTTCAGTCAGCGAAAAAGTTCTTGGATGAGATGCTATTTATTGAGAGAGAAAAAAAGGCTTAGACTTCTTCAAATTCATATCTCTCCCAGAATAGTAACTGGTTCAAAAGATAGCAGCACAGTAAATCAGGAATGTGTTTTTGCAGTTGGAAAAATGCCTAGGTCATCTTAAGAGCAACACTAACTAGATTCCACAGCTTGACGTCTAACGAGGACAGGTTGCCCTTGGAACACTGGGAGAGTCTAGCACATGCAGATCAGTCGGGCAGAGAGATCTCCCTCTACAGCTGCCAAATTAAACTAGATTGGAATTTATTCAAACCAGAGTTGCTTATGGAGTCTCTACAGTTAAATGTCGATTTTTTTTTTAAAGGCACAGTTCACCCAAAAATGAATATTCTGTCATCTATTCCCCCTCATGTCATTCAAAACGCACATGCTGTTGTTTTTTCAACATGGCTTTCTGTGAGATCAGTCTGTTTTTTCTTGGCATACAAAAGGTGACAGATTCTTAGTGACTTAAAAATGAAAATGATGTCATAAATTACTCATGCCATTCCAAATTTGTCAATCTTTGAAACACAAATTAAAGAAGCTATATGCGTTTTTCTGAAATTTAAACTCGCGACTGACACCTGCGGCCAAAAAACAGAACTGCACTTCCTTTCTGCTAGCTCTCGCAGTGCGCGCTCGTACGTGCACACTTCGCAAGTCATCTGCTGCAAGGAGGTCAACATTATGTTTACAGAGGTAAGAACAGTGAAATACATATTGTTTGAGATAAGTACTGACTAGCGGTGGTGGCAGAGTGATCTGAAACGTTTAACATGAACGTCACATCCGCAGACAGCGCAGGAAAAATCCGACCCAACAGAAAATAGAAAAATTAGGATACAGGCTTATAGGTGCACCCACTGTGAGTGGACAAGGTGTCAATATGCTCAACAGGAGATGTTTGAGTCATAAATGGTAAAATAAAAAGGCTATTGTTACGTTTATTTTGGGGGAAAAGTTGCATATAGTCCCTTTAAGATTTTTTTTAATGAAACCTGAAAGATACAGTCAAGGGCACTTGCTTGAGGCGAGAAAATAAACCTCATTGGTTCTTGTGCACCAAGCAACCACATGTGAGCTTCTGCTTTCAATATGATGTGCTCTATGTATGTGATCATTATTTATATGTGAATAAATGTTTTTCATAGGAGGTGATCGTGTTTCTTCAGCAGACTTGCATTAATCTGATGGATTCATTTGGATTTCTTTTACGCTCTCTTTATTACATTTTTGAAGCATCAGCGTATTTGTGGAATGGATAGAAATTATGTTTCATTAAAATATATCGTCATCTGTGGTTTGAAGATGAACGAAAGTCTTATGGGTTTGGAACGAAATGAGCGCGAGTAAAGGATGGCAGAATTTTCATTTTTGTATGAACTATCTATTTAAATTTCATGCTGTTCCTCACAGAATTATTGTATGACTTCACATGACTTGCAATATGGTGCATTAGTCATATTTGTTTTTGTAGTTATGAACTGTACTTTTAAAGAAAAAAATAACAGCATTTGGGTTTGAAACAACATGAGGGTATCACATGATGCCAATTTTTTTTTTTAGTGAACTAACCCTTATAATTTCTTCTTGTTCCTCATACAAAACTATCGTATGGACCACATTTTTGTGTTTTTGGAACTATGAACTTTCCTTTTATGGAAAAAAAGAAGAAGAAAGTGAGTAAGTACTTACAGAATTTACCTTTTTGGTTGAACTGTGTCTTTAAAAGCTGTATTTTATGACCTATTTGAGGCGAAACTTGATCTCAAACTTGAACAGGATGCTTTTTCATTATGCACAATTTATTTTTTAATTATATATGTCTAAATGAATAGAAGTCTTTGATATTGCACGTCTAACACCTTGTTTTGTTGCGTTTCTGTGCTCTTCTGAGTCTTGATCTCGCCTGATTATTAAACGTCAGGATCATAGCTCCGTACAGGAGCAGATACAGGAATATTTACAATGTCTCGCGCCTCAGCGTGTGGATGGAACATCAAAGACCTTGAATCTGACATGAAGAGATAAAGCAGAGGTAGTCGGAGATACACGGCGTGTATGAATTATTCACCGCACACTTCCTGAGAGCCGACGGCTTGATAAGAAGAACTTGCGTCCAGTGATGGAGAGAAAAAAAAAACATTTGTAGTGGCAAAATAAGATATAGCGATGCAAAAAATATATCCTGGCCAAACCAAACAACTTCATTTTTTGTTATAAATGTGCATACGATTATCTGTAACTTTGCTTTTTTTTTTCCCAGAGGCCCTTGAGTTTTAATGATTATATATATAAGTTTGTTAAAATTGATAATTCATCTATAAAGAAAATCTTAGCATCATTTACTCACCCTCATGTCGTTCCAAACCTGTATGGCTTTCTTGGTCACTATATGCTTACACTGTATGGAAAAGAGCAGCGTGAGCGTTCTTCAAAATTTCTCCTTTTGTGTTCTATCGAGGGGGAAAAAATTCATACAGGTTTGGAATGACATTTTTGAATGAGTAGTTTCTTTGCAACAAAAACAACAGCAAAAATATAAGCAATTAAATAATATTACCGATCCCATCCAATGTTTTTAATTGAACACATGTTTGGTAAAGAATATGATACAATGACAGAACTAGAATTCATAAGAACATCAATAAATATTGAATAACACACATGGACAGCATTCACACAGCCTAACTCGCTCATCCTGCTGAAGAAAATGTTTTAAGAAACAACAGTAACTCAATGTAGAAGACGTGTTTAATGTTTGATGCAGCAGCAGTAGTGTTTTCTGCCTTGGGTTGGAGAACAGATGGAGAATTAGCTGTGTGACTAAGGTCCGGGGACTCAAACACATCCAGTTTTCATTTTAAAAAAGTGAAAAATAAATAAATACATACATACATAAAAAATGAAGGAACACATCAAGAATTGAAAACAAAGTCTGTACATCACAGGGCTGAGGAGTGGTGCCAAAAGGTTGTTTTGCTACTGCTTTTAACAGTAGGGAATGCTGGGTCATTAATAACGAATAATACATGTACAGAAAAAACAGCTTTAACTGTAAATATACATGAAAAATTCATAGGCTCGGTTCTTTAGAGGAAACGTTAACAGCAAAATAAAAAACTTCACAAAAAGGTTTAATGCGACGGGATGATCTCATAATAAGTTTGAAAACCTCACAGTCCAACTGGATATAATGTTAAGCTAAAGACCCAACCATATCGAGATAAATGTGGCATTTACCTGGGCAAAACTCAGTAGAATGATGAATGCTATTTATCACATTGTTGCCAGGTTGTTTTGGCTGGTTATTTTCTAGTCCAAGTCGAAAGCATGCAACTTTAAGTCTCTATGATATTATGGCTTGTGTCTCGTATGTAATTTCTTAAGTAATAGCACACCTCTCCTCAATATGTCTCATGATCTGAGGTGTAATTCATATACATAAGAGCATGGAAACCTAAAAAAAGCCTTACAGTATCTTAATCTGTATCATAGAGTATTCTTTAAGGTCCTCTCAGACATCCCAAAGTTGGGTTTAATCATATGACAGCCAGCCGGGATGGAATTTACAGATAGGATTATGTGCGAATAGAGTTTTTTATGAGGTAAAGGGCAGACTATGTAAGCATGGTTTAGGTGAACGGGGAACGGCGGAGGTTCGGGTTAAGTATACTAAGCAGCTGCGATTTCCAGAACAATCCGCACTGCCACCGGCAGATGAACTGGCTTCTTTGTCATGGTAATTCCCTTTCTGACACCATCCAATCAAAGACATTTCCAGCAGACGAAGATAACGCACTAAAAATTCAGATGTGCTACTCTTGCTGCGAAAGTCTAGAAGGGGATGATGGATGTGGCGTGTTACCTGCAGTCCTGATTAAACAGAGGACATCGTGCTCCTGTCTCACCTCCACAGCTTCCTCTTTACCTCCAACAATCATGTAAATACGAAAAGGACAAGGTTAAACTCTCGTCACAACGTGCACATTGTATCAAAGCGGAGTGAATGGAAAAAACACCAGTCGGCTGCAGCGGGTGATAGCAAACAAAGTGTTGGCGGCTATTGTGAGATGCGCAAGAGTATTTTGCTTATTTTGCTTGTGAGGAACTCGACAAATCTGGCTGAGTGAGTCATGCAAACAAGCCTAAATAAGACTATGTTTCACAAATGTAACTACAAAGGGGAGGTGCAGCTAGCATAACAACCTCTGGGATAGCAATTGCTCTGTGGCAATTAGTCAGAAAACTTGCCACAAGAAAATCCCGCAGCTGCCTCTTACGGTTCTCCAGAAGACAGCTGTGAACGTTCTTTGTTTAGAGGTTCATTTTTATAATCAAGGCTCGCAATTAAATTGCCACATTGTTAGCCATCTGCCTTCCTTCGCTAGCCTGAGCTGAGGGCTGTAAAGAGCTATTAGTGTGATATAGAGGTACATTAGCAGCTAATATGGATTATTAGGATACTGGGTATCAGAACGAGACTCCAATTTTGACAGACAAATTGCACAACACTGGTACACCTCCTCTTCAATGCAAATCATGCACAGGCATTCGAATGAATCACCAGAAACCCGTTCAGAAAACGTCCAGCCCAAAATCAAAAGAGAAAAAGTACAGTCAACTTAATTTGTTCAAGTCATTTCAACTTAAATTGCATTAAACTGACTTACAAAATCATGTATAACTTTTAAGCAATTTTCAACTAAAGCAATGTAAAAGGGTATTTTGCTTTAGGGATGAGAATTTGGATTTTTGCATTGTGAGATTATTTTCAGGAAAATTAAGTAAATATCTACTCTCAAATTCCAATTAATGAAATGCAAAAAATCATAAAGTAACAATTATAACAAATATTTTGGTACACTGTAAAAAAAAAGATGCTGCCTTAATTTTTTAAGTACAATCAACTTGGATGTTTAAATCATTTAAACTAAAATTACATTAAACTGACTCAAAAAATGAGTTGAAAGTTGCTTAACTTAATTTGATGAGTTATAACAATGTAATAACATATGTTGTCATAACTTAGTGTTGTATTTGTACTAAAATATTACTACATTTTTTGAACAATTTCATTAAATTGGGGGGACATGTGACCTAGATAAAAATGTACCTATTAATACACGTTCTTCCGCTTTTGGCTAAACTTCAAAATTTTTAAAAACAGCTTTTTCAAAATTAAAATCATCCTTTTCTAGAAGTCAATTGCTTCTTTATCAAAAAAGGGCAATAACCTCAACATTAATTAAGCTTGCTTGGAAAAAAGATGAATTGTTCAGATATTCAGACAGACTATTGGCTTTTCGCAGTCTCTGAATTTTGGGCTATTTCATTAAAAAAGGTGGATAAAGAAGGAAAGATGAGGGAGCACTGACGTTGAAAAGAAGTTGGCAGAGAAGTGGGCTACGTTCGCAATCTCACAGGGAAATTGAGAGAGGAACAGCGAGAGATAAGCACAAACCCAGGGATTGAAAAAATACTCTGTAAAATAAAGACTCTGCCCTTTTTTAAGGTAAAGAGGATGGTTGAGAGGGCAAAGAAAAAGGCGCAAGTCCTCATTTTTTTTGAGTCAGCTGTCGCAGTACTATTTGAAAAACAGGACACGCACCTGGTAGGACAGAAAAAAAAAGTGTGTGTTTCAAACCCACAGTGAGCCCAGACCACATCTTTCGCTCTGAGGAGAACAGAAGGCCAAATGCTGCATCTCAACTGGCTTTCTTCTGCATGACCGCTTGATCTTCAGTGCTGGAGGTATCCCTGTCTCTGAAATTTACCCATGAGCACTTTTAACATCTAACCTGTATGTGATCGCACCATCTGGATTCTTTGTTTTCGTTTTTGTCCCACCCATGGGAATCCAACCTTATTTTATTTCTACCCCAACTGTGCTACATTGAGAAGCTAATTGTGGGTGTAGCGTTCGACCCTCGAGGCTGTTAAAAGTACCTTGTCACTGGCTCAGTTTGATGTGGCGTAGATGTAGCCGAGTGCAATTAAGAAGAGTCGAACCTCTCTTTCTGTCTCTCTAATTCTCGCTCTTTTTCTCGCCGACAGGCTCTGACAGGACAATTTCTCCTCTGTGGGGGAAAAAGTAGGAGATCATGACACAGACTATCAATTACAGATGGAGGGACCACTAGTAGGGGGATTTTACAGTGGCATATTTTATCTAATTCTTGTCAAGTCAATACATGTGAAAGATAGGAAATCTTCAGTCAAGGGTTGAAATTCATCCGCGTTAAGGGCTGTTTAAGGACTTAGCCTAATATTTCAACCCCAAAAATGAGAACTCTGTCATAATTTATTCACCCTCATGTCTTTCTAAACCCGTATTACCTTTTTTTTTTGTCTGTGAAGCATAAAAGAATGAACTCTTGAAGTCAAAGCTGCTCTAAAAAAGTGCTGCCTTAATTTTTTAAGTTCAGTCAACTTAGATGTTTAAGTAATTTCAACCTACATCACATTAAACTGCCTTAAAAAAGTTGAATCTTGTATAACTTATTTTTTTGTAAGCTAAAGTGGTTTAGTATTAATTAGTTTTAATGTAAAAACATGTCGTCATAACTTATTGATCATATAATTTTTTTAAGGTGTAAAAATCAAAGTAGACAGCTCCTAAATGATAAAAAGGACAGTAAAATGATCACATGACTATATGTATTCTATGTTCTTCTTATCAAAGTCTTCAGTAAGTTTGCGTGAGGAAAACCCCGCATTTAAATGATTATTCGCCACAGATATGGGTCTGAAATCTGCCACATTTGACATCAAAATCACAACCATTGAGTGAAGATTAACAATAACAGCTTTTGATTATAAAAAAAACATTGTTTCTTGCATAAATCTTCATAAAACAACGCACAATTACTTTATGCTGCTTTTTATGTTTTTAAATGTCGCCATTCACTCATCCCTTCACACTTCAACGGAGGAAATAAAGTTTTACGGGTTTAGAACAAGAGAGGATTTTTACTTTTGAGTTAATTGCACAACGCTCTGAAAATCAGGATGAGCACCACTCCTCGCAACCCAAAACACATCAATACTCAGAAATACTGTATAAATGAAGTCAATGTCTTACAAAGAGCAAACCAACGGCAAAACGGCCAAGAAATACTGCATGAGCAAACGGATACCAAGCATTTCCTGGCCGTTCCTGCGGTTTGAAAACAAATACAATATTTACATGTAGTACCAACTCTCCTGCTCAATTAATGCTTATGTAAAAATACATAAACAGTTACCTAGAGCGTTTTCTACATTGAAAGTACGAAAGAACTTTCCTCATGGTTGATTCACTAAAATGAGATGGAACATTAACGGATAAAGAGACGGAAAAAGTAAAATTGTTATAGTCCTTGTGAGGTCCAGCAGTGCCCCCTCTGATCATAATGGGGGTAAACTGACCCAGGCGAGAAGGGGGGAAAGGTGAAAGGCCGTCGAATATCAAAGAGGCGAAAGGCTGGGGGAAAAGGAGGGGATTATTTGGTTAGAAATGGCCGTGACCCTCATGTTGACCTCGATGACCTCCTGACCCGTGCCTCTTGTGCTTTCTGCGCTCGTGGTGGGACTTGTGGTGGTGGCGTCTGTAGCGGTGAGATCTCCGTGCTGAGAATACAAGACAAGTATCAAGTGTGAATGAATTTGGCGATTTGGTTCTTTATATTGACTTTTAGCTAATAAAATCTGGACACTCACACTTTGTACAGATGATCTTGGGTCGATCCCATTTGCCGTTGGCGCGACACTTGGTAGTGGGGATGTGGCGCTGGAGGAAACCGTCGCCACACTGGTAACGCACCACAGAGTGTATGTCGTAGTGCGAACGCTTCCGACCAATCAGGAAAGCGTTGTCCACGGTGGGCGGATCTCCACATAGGACTGCAAAAAAGACAATAACGTAAGATTACGAAAACAAATGAATCTTGAATCAACATCAAACTTAATCAACATACTTTCTTAATATATGTTCATGGAAATGTTTACAATTATGTCAGATATTATATTATTTTCATGGTACGGTAATAAACGGTGGTTATATTATTTTGTTCAAATAAAATTAAAATAAAACACTAAAAGTTAAAAAGTGAACTTAGGCAACCATATGAAAATGAAAATTTATTTGATTAATTTCCTAAAGATTACATTTAACAGTATTACTAAATTAGTGTTTTTAAAGCTTAACTTTTAATGATAATTAGATGAAGGCAAAGCTAAAAAAAGTAAAAATAAATGCATAAAAAAATTAAATAAACAATTTAATTATAAAATGAGAAAAAAATAAAGCAAATTAAACATGAATTATAAAAAAAAAATCAAACTAACAATTATTTATAACTAAATTATACATAATTATAGATAATACAAAATAATTGTAATATAAAAATATAAATTATAATAAAAAAGTATTTGTGCTGGAGGTATCATTACAACACAACATTAGTTTGAGATTTTCTAAAGATTACATTTAACGGTTTTATTAAATTAGTGTTTTTATAGCTTAACTTTTAATGCTTGTTAGGATAAAGGTAAAGCTAAAAATAAAAATAAATACGTCAAAAAATTATAAGAATTAGAATAAAAACAAATTAAACATATTAGTTATAAATAAATAATTATATATAATAAAACAATTATATATAATAAATAATATATTAAAAGAATATAAAGTGATGCATTCTTAGTTCCTAGTGTCATTGTGAATGTTTCATTGTGAATCTTACTGCAAATAATATAAAAAATATAATTACAAATGTACTACTACTATTACTACTACTACTACTACTACTAATAAAATGTTTATCCTCCGCCACCTGTCACATTGATCCCACTTTTAAAGATATAATCAATTCCTGATGGATAAAATCAAGTCCCACCTAACATACTCAGTTTAACTGCTACATTCCAGAGGTAAAATGGATTTCAACTGCTGTTCAAGATTTATATCTTGACAAATCAGAAGTGGAATATAAAAAAAATAATAAAAAAAATCGGCACCATAGCGTGACATAAGAATCTCCAGCAGTGTCTCGCGGTGACATTTGACTAATTAAACCGGTTCAAAGAGCTAGTTTCACTGCAGTTCCTTTTACTTTCATTAGGTGGAGCCCTCGGAGTTGAACCTCAGTGTATTGCTTGACTGAAGATGGAAGCTGCTGCAAGTCGGCCTGTTATTTTGTTGCAGTGGGCCAGTAAACACCACAGGGAACCAATCAGAGCGCATGCAGAGCTTGTGGTTTACAGCTCCTCATATTCACACTCCTAACAGCTATAATCTAAGGCTTGCCGCTATAATCACCTCAGCATGTTCATTTGGAGGGAAACATCATAAAGCTGACCTGTGATTTGAGTGTTTAATGTCTTCACTCCGGCGGACTTTATGGCCTTGGCACTTTTCAATTTAGTTTTTCCCTTTCACGTAAGATTTTCTTTATCAAATGCTCCAGAGAAAGTCGTGGCATTAACCTCCGTGAATCAAATCAATTCTGGCAAGGAACCGCAGGTTATCTGTAGCTCTGTACGGGCAGGAATCGCCAGCTAATCAGTGACGCTATGAGCTGGAATTGATCTGGGAAGTCAGCGGCTGGTTGTGAGCTTGATGAGTTTTGTTGTATGCCTTTTCAGGTGGGGGGGCTTCTTTGTCTGGAGAGAAAGCAATGTGACCTTCTAGCTTGAGGACAGCAGGCAAATGTCACACTTAAAAAACTCAATTCTCGATCCACACAAGCCCAACTCCGATTCAGCAATATATCATAAATAAATAATAGACCTTAAAATCAATCAATACTCAATTCTGGACACACTGTACACTCAGATACAGCAGACTCAAAAAGTATTTGGACAACTAAGCCATGCTTAAAAATGTATGAATGTCATTGAATTATATATTTTCACTGAGAAAACAAAGATATAAAATATTTGAACAAATATTGTGATAGTTTAATCAAACTTGCAAACGTATATATGTTCATTGCATTATCACAAATAAAACAATTGACTGCAAACACAACTATCCAATATGCTTAAAAAAATCTGTAATACATTTAAAAAAAATATTTGAATGGTGAAGATGGACCTTGTACATCATCTAATGCAATTGCATCCACACATTAAATAAATAAATGAACATACAAGTAAAGTAATAAACACATTTTTACTAATAAATTTTAAGTTTGCCTTATACTTTTAAATGATGTTATATGCGGCAGTCATTTGAAGTGATTAACAATCTCCCTGTTGTTATAAAAAAAATATATCTAAATCAAAATATAAAATATCTAAATATATCTAAATCAGTCATTTGAAGTGATTAACAATCTCCTTGTTGTAAAAAAAAAATATATATCTAAATTACGTCATATGCTCTCACTGACAAATGCGGAACAATTAGTTCATGCTTTCATGACCTCAAGGCTAGATTATTGTAATGCTCTACTGGGTGGTTGCCCTGCACGCTTAATAAACAAACTACAGCTAGTTCAAAACGCAGCCGCTAGAGTTCTTACCAGAACCAGGAAGTATGACCATATTAGCCCGGTTCTGTCAACACTGCATTGGCTGCCTATTAAACATCGTATAAATTTTAAAATATTGCTGATTACTTACAAAGCACTAAATGGTTTAGCTCCCCAGTACTTGAGCGAGCTCTTAACGCATTATAGTCCTTCACGTCTATTGCGATCTCAAAATTCTGGCCAGTTGATAATACCTAGAATATCAAAATCGACTTCTGGCGGTAGATCCTTTTCCTATTTAGCACCAAAACTTTGGAACAATCTTCCTAACACGGTCCGGGAAGCAGATACAGTCTGTCAGTATAAATCTAGACTAAAAACACATCTCTTTGGCTTAGCATACACATAATACATTATAGATTTCTATAATTCAATGTTAGGCTGCATAGATTAGATCAGCCGGAACCGGGAACACTTCCCATAATTCCTGATGTACTTTGTACATCATAAGAAGGATGGCGTCTACGCTAATATTAGTCTTTCTGTTTATCCCGAGATTTACCGCAGACCGCCGGATCCAGGGCATATCCAGATCTGATGAAGGACCATCACATGGACACGACGACACGCATTATCAGGGCTGTGAAGGCCCATGGACACCTCACCACTCATCTCCTCACCGGCCGGATGACCCAACCCAACCAGATGAACTGGATAATATCGTGAAAGTTCTGATCCCATCTGACTCCTGACATTATGCTGCCTAACTCATAATCATACACTGTTCATTCGTTGGCCAAAGGAGGACTGGCCCCCCGACTGAGCCTGGGTTCTCCCAAGGTTTTTTTCTCCATTCTGTCACCTGATGGAGTTTTGGTTCCTTGCCACTGTTGCCTTCGCCTTTTGGCTTGCTTAGTTGGGGACATTTAATTTTCAATTGAACAATACTATTACAACATTGTTTTCCTGTTATCTCTGTAAAGCTGCTTTGAAACAATTTGTATTGTAAAAAGCGCTATATAAATAAAGGTGACTTGACTTGACTTGACTTGACTTGTTGTGTTCAACTGCAAGTAAAAGCATTTTTACAGTGGAAAAAGGAAAGTGGTTTATCGCAGCGCTACCATATCGACCAGCCAGAGCAGAATGCCCAAGGATGCATCACACTTCATTCATCCAAATATCAAAACTGGCAGGGAAAAGTCAAGGTGATTCAATAACAGAGACATAGATAGGGGTTCTTGGACTGAGTCAGCATCACCCTGAGACTTGTGCTGGACTCAGGCATCTTTACCTCCAGCAAAATCTGTAGCTCAGCATACAAACTATTACAACAACAGAGAAGCACAGGCAGTAGGTCTGTTTAAAGCACATATCTCATGAGCTAATATCATGCATTGCTTTTCTATGCTCTTAAGGGATTCTATTATTGTATTAAGGCTTCACTGGAGGGATTGCATGATCAATAGCGGTGACAGTTTGAATGATAGAATAACTGGGGGAGGGCTGATGGACAAAAAGGGACAGCGAGGCAGGTGGTGGGGGTGGCTGAAAATGTTTCCCAGGTGGTCTTGCAAATGACAGCTGGCTGAGCTGTGTATGCGTGCCAGCCTTATGACTGTTTGCTTAAAATTGAACAAGCACACCATCGATTAAAATCAGTGGATACTGCCCAGAGTAACCCCTGTGCACACCATTACAATAACCATGGTAATGTGTAGAACTTAGATTTCGTCCAATCCATTTGCCTTGGGAAGACTAAAAGAGACACTCTGGGTTCACAAGGGCCAAACGGGGAACAGGTCCATCAGAGGACGCATCTCAGAAAGCAAAAAGACTTGTTTCATTTAAACATGTATATTAAATGTATAAAAAAATTATTTGATGATGGATTTCATTAAATATTATTTAAAGGTGCATTGTGTAATGTTTAGCGGCATCTAGTGGTGAGGTTGTGAATTGCAAACAACAGAAGTTACGGTGGCCGACAGGAAAAGATGTCGTTGTCTGAGACAGCAGAGAGTAGCCAGTTAAGCAATTTTTTTTAAAAAAAATGTTAAATTAAGAAATTTACTTAATTATTCAGTAAAACGATATGTTGTTGCGATATGTCCGTTTAGGGCTACTATAGAATTTCTATGTAAGGGGACCTGCGGTGTATGTAGATAGAAATGGCTCATTCTAAGGTAATAAAATCATAACGGTTGTAAGGTCTTTATACACCACTGAAAACATAGTTATGTGTACGATATTGCATTTCTGTCAACCGATCTTCCTAAGCATTACACAATGCACCTTTAACTATATACAGTAGATATTGAAGTTAAACATGTAATTTGACATCTGATTGAAATCCTAATACCCAATATGATGTTGTTTTTGAAGATTTTTCTGTAGCAAGTTATCACGTGCCAATTAAGCCTACCACATAAGCTCAAACACATTTTTAATAACGACTTGAGTGTTAAATTATGGATTAGAGGTCAGAATTTCAATTGGAAGTGAGAAACGTGTTTTTTATTGGCTCTCCAGAGCAGGTCCATCATGGTCTGGGCCTCTTGAGAGGGATTCTCGAGTGAACCTGTTCTCCGGTTGGCCCTCGTGAACCAGAGGTGCCTCTTTAAATCTGGCTAGGGCAGACAGACCCGATGGATTCCATACCCTCAGTCTGCTTCGTATGTAAATGACCAGATAAAACAAGTCTAATGAGTCCATAGTGGTGTGGGTGAAGCAGACTGCGTCAGACCTAGACAGCTAAAAGTGGCTGAAGAGAAACAGTCATGTCCGTCATGTCATGATCGAGGCTTTGAACGCGCAGCCCTCCTGAGGACCTACCGTCACATCCTCAGAACAAAATGAGTGACAGTTATTGCTGAGGTCCTTGTCTGATTGCAAAAGACGTGAGAGGAATTGGTGAAGGTGGAACTGCTGAAAATGAAGCCGTACAAACTGACATAAAAAGAAAAAATGGAAGGGAATGAATTTGGAATATGGGACTTTGTTACAGAAATAGTTCCCCGAAAAATGAAAATCCTGCCATTATTTATTTACCCTCATGTCGTTGCAAACCAGTAGGAGTGCGGAACACCCAAAAAATATATTTTGAAGAATGATGGTAACCAGATCATCTACTTTTTCATTGACTTCCAAAGTCAGAAACAGTTCGGTCACCAGCATTCTCTAAAATCTACTTTTATTTTCCACAGAACAAAGAAAGTGATACATGTTTGGAACGATATGAGGGGGAGTAAATAATGACAGAATTTTTATTTTTGGGAGAGCTATCCCTTTAAGCTTTTCAGTCTAAAAAAGGACACAAAAACATGTAAAGGTATCATAAAAGTGGTTGATGTGACTCATGAACTATATTTTGAGTCTTCTGAAAGACGTGATAAAAGCTTTAAAATCGTTCTTTTGAGTTGAATCTTTTCAATGAAACCAGTCTGAATGATTTGTACATAAATCATATAATGATCAGGTTCTTGAGTTCAACTTACTGATTTTATGTAATTGCATAGAAAAGTGTAACCAGTTCATTATTCAAAATGAATTATTTTGTGTTGCACGAAAGAAATAAAGTCAAATGTCTCTGAATGGCATGATAGAACTATCCCTTTGAAGAAGCAGGATGTATTTAAATCTAAAGAAGGGATATCAATGAAAGAGGATATGAGGAACATCTCATGAAAAACATGAAGATGTGTGAATTAAGTCAACAAAAGGAGGTCAGCAATGGAAGAAACAGTACAGTGAGGTATAAAGCAAGGCGGTACAGTATTTGTCCTCTTTTCCAAAGCCTCCTCTCTCTCTCTCTCTCTCTGTGTCTCTCTCACCTGTGCCTTTCTTGCAGATGTAGGGCAGGTTGTAGTTGCAGGGCACATCGTTCCATTTGCCGTTCTCATGGGCGATCATCACAACACAGTCCTCTCCGCCCGCAAAGAAATTATCCGGCTGGTTCTCCCTCCAGTTCTCATATTGCTGGAGGAGGAATGGGGATATTTCAAATATTTCCAAATCCCATGGCTTTACTAGGTATTTAGTGTACCGTCTTATATATCTGTTGCATTACAAATGGGTTTTCAGATACATCCAATCAGTCTGATATAATATATTATATAAATTGCTTGCTACCTAAATGGCTTAAAGAGAGACTTGTGCATCCATTTGCATAATCTATCTGATTATACTGCCTGGATTATCATACTGTGATTAGACTAAGTGATTAATTGTACTATATGTTCTGATACTTTTATTCAGATTAAATTTATAATATATATCTAATATATATATATATATATAATATGATTCTTTATCTGAAAGCAGATAACCGATATATTGGTCAACAAATCGAAATACAAATTTCTATATAATTTTTGAGAGCTTGATTACAAAAACAAAAGTCTCACCATTAAAAGCCATGTTCTCATTATAATTTTATGTAGCCTATGCCAGACTTGTACTGCATGTTTTACTTAGGCTTAACTGTATTTTACTTTTTTTCAAATTTTCTTGTTGGACCAATAACGATAACATCAAAAATGAACACATATCGGCCAATACCGATATGGTGGCCGATATATCAAGTTAAACATCCAATTTAAATAAATACAATTAGTTTATTTTAAATATATCGAAACACATATATAGCACATTTTATATCTTTAATATATTTTGTGCTAGTCTCACCAGATCCATGTTATCGGTCCACTGGAAGTCGTCTTCCACCATCCTGTCATTCAGACCAATCCATGTGTTCTCATGGCTCATTACTGTTATAAAAGCACAAAACATTTCAAATTATTATTATTTTTTGTTAAAAACATACTATATTTTAAATAATGGGACAGAGGTCAGGATTTCAATTAAAAGTAAGAAAGTGGAAGTTTTTTATTGGCTCTCCAGAGCAGGTCCATCATGGTCTGGACCTCTTGAGAGGGATTCTCGGATGAACCTGTTCTCCGGTTGGCCCTCGTGAACCAGAGGTGCCTCTTTAAATCTAGTTAAGGCAGACAGACCCTCAGTCTGCTTCGTATTGTCTTAGATTTTTCCCCTACGCACCTGACTTAGGCTGAACCGAGTGTCCTTGATACCTGAACCTATCGAACACTATCACTTGGTAGTAAGGTCTCTAGTGTTTTGCTAAATAACTTGTTCTTCGAACTAACTTGCTCCCTAGCAATAATAGACAGACAGACTTCAGCAAATGTCCTTTAAATGCTTTAATCACGGCCGGGAGATCTTCCCGAGCCGTTATCAGAGAATCTCTCCCAAGAGGAAGCAAGGCCGGAGGATATCGGAGGATTCCATTGAGATTGAGAATCCCACCAGTAAACACGAATACAACCGTTTTTATAGAATAGGGTTATGGCAAAATGACATGATACATTACATAATTTCCCCACAATTTGATTGGTTCTTCATATGCAAACTCTCTTGTTACCAGATAGGAGGAAATTTTGTTTTTGTTGATAACTAATATCAAGGTTTCAAGTTTAGACATCTGTCTAGTTTCATTTCCCATATTTGTTATTTTTACACTCACACAACCATGAGTTTTTAACTAAAGGGCAAACATACATTTCAAAATCAAAAGCATATGAATGTTGTTCCTGCAAGAAAAACAAATGTTAGTTGATTAATTAAAAAATCCATCACAGTATGTAAATGACCAGATAAAACAAGTCTAATGTTTTAAAATGTTTTATGTAACAATTCAATGTTTTCCTATTAAAACATATATATCAAAAACATTTACTCTGTGAGACATCCAGCACATGTTTTAAACACTGTTTTTGCATATATTTGATGAATTAATACCATGTATAACCAACAAATTGGAAGACCACTGAAAAAAAAAGGTTAATACAAGGTGTAAATAGGGTCTTAGTGTCATAAAATGCATTGGTAATGCTTCCCCTTTAGGTTCTATTCTGTTTTATGTCTCCTACAGGGCCACTGGGAGCCGAACGATGGTGTTATCACAATCACAATTCAAGCTCAAGCCAGAAGCCATCAGATTGTCCCCAAGATGCATTTGAGAGGATTTTTTTTGGGTCTGGGTGTAATGGAATTTCAATCATGGTGTTACTGATTAACATCATTACAGGGCCCATTAATCTTCCTAATGGCTGTGCCCCCTTTATTGCAGGGGTGGAGATGTCCATTTTCAAGGCGATTAAACACACTTTTTGGTGAGCGCTGTGGCTCTGTGAGCAGACAGCATGCTGTGAGAGGCCACACCGAGAGTCATTACGCTGGATTTAGGCTCGACCAGGGGCGGTAGACATAATGCAATCTGTGCCGTGCGGGAGGTCAGCGGTCCTGTCTCTTATCTAAGTTAGTGGCTTGCTATTAATGAATCTAGGCTATGCAAAGAGTTTTAGTCAAAGCTAATTGGGTAAAACAAACTCAGTTTAGCCAGAGTTATCGGCTGTTTTATAACCCTAGGAAAACAGGGTTCCACAAAATACAGAATTAAATAATTGGTTTCCTTTCAAATCATGAGTGTGAATTTTAATTGGCCGCACCCCACAGGAAGCAGAATTTAAATGACAGGAAGTGAGGATTAAAAAAATGTAACTTTACTGAGAGCCCGTCCACTTTTTCAGTTGCCTAAGTATTTTTCCGATAGAGATTTAAAAAAACAGTCCTATAAAGAGTTATAAGACAAACCAGTAAAACCAGCCACAACATTAAGAAATTTGATTTGAAAACAAGATTCAAGATCATGTACTTAGGTACTTATTAAGGGAAAGAACAACATATTTTGAATATATTACAAAATATGCATAGTATATTTAAGTGATTTGAGAGTAGGGAGACTATCACATAATTTGCAGTGCTTCATCAAAGAGGGCAGGCACTGAAGAGCTCTTTTTTGCGCAATTTGTTTGTTACGATTCTTTGCAGAATCATAGGTAATAGTTTATCACTATTTCCAAAAAAAACTGTTTTCAACATTGATAATAATAAGTAGCAAATCAGAATAATATAATGATTTCTGAAGGATCATATAGCACTGAAGACTGAATTAATGGCTGCTTAAAATCATCATAAATTACATTTTAAATTAAATTAAATAATATTTTACAAAATTACAGTTTTTACTGTATTTTTGATTAAATCAATTCATTCTTGGTAAGTATTTTGAACAGTAGTGTAAAAGTTTCTTTTTAGAAGTACACAAGCATATTGAACCTGCAGAATATTAATTGTCCATTTGTTTAAATTGAGTAGATACTGACCGTTAATGAAGTCCTGCTCTTGCGTGGAGTGGATACTGGCCAGGTGACCGCTGTGCTCTCTGCAGTCCTTCTCAGCATCCTCCCATGTGTGTCTACGGGTGAAGTACCTGTAGCAGTGGCCGTGAAACTTCCTCCAGGTGTGCTCGCAACCCTCAGTATCTGCGTTGAGAGAGAAAGAGAGCGCGAGTTACAGAAAAGAGCTTGAGACATTAGCGAAAATGCTACTAGTTAGCATTTAGCATTATAATTAGCATAACAATGTGAGTAAAAGTTTAACTGAATGAAAGATTAGCATGAATTTTAGTATTTGGTTTTTTCATGGTGTTTAAAAAGACCATTCAGCAATAATCTCACACATAGCTAGCCTACATGCTAACCTACTTAAGCACTCAACTTTAGCTCCTCTGAAGTGACACATCCATGCGTTTTATTCGCCTCTCTTTGTTGTGTCACTCTAATCCATGGCTGTGAGCATAAGTAGTTTAGCATTAGCAAAAACACGTCTTAATCTATTCAAATGACAACAATCTAGAAAAAAACGTCTTCTGCAGCTAAGTTCAACGGCTAATTAAGCCCTGTCACATCCTTGTCAGAACTGCCTCTTTCTAACCCACTGGGACTCTACCACATCTGGGTACACGACGAACAGAAAATCTCTAGTTTTCTGAGTGTGTGTGGCTTCGTACATTTGTGTATGTGTTGAGGGTGAAGGTTTTAGCCGTCCCAGACTCCCCATTTCACGAAGCTCCAAGCATTTTGCTGGCTTTTTTACTCCTAGCAAATTCAAAGCGACATTGGTAAATTGGCTGCTGCAAATTGGCCCGTATGGGCCTCTGTTTAGCATGCAGATGGGTGCGAGAGCTGCCTGAACACAGGGCAGAGGAACAGAATGTATCGCAAGAAAGTATTTAAGGCGCCACGATCACTGCAGTAGCCATGGGTCAACGTGTTCAAAATGTTAACGCCAACTGTCAATCACATTAATTCCTCATTGTCTTGATCAGAATGAAAATGAAACCATAATTTGCTTTTCTCCATTACAAATACAATTCTAGATGTTGCTGGTAAACCAGAATAGGTTTCTTTTGGTAAAGCTAGTTAAAGTAGTCAATTTGACACTGCAGATCAATGTCAGCAGTATATCCACAAATTTCAATTACAAGAAAAAATGTGAATAACAATTGAATTTGTTAGCTAAATAAATTAAAAAACGACTAAATTTTACCTCAGCGGAAATGTTATCATTACATTTTTCATGCTATTTTAAGGTTTTTATATAATGTGGTGACACATACATGAAATATTCTTCACATGATGTCACCAAAATGAAAATATTAGCAACAAAATAAAAATAAAAATCTTTAAATTTTAACATTAGCATTTTACCAAAACACTGTTTGAATTAAGATTCTGTGAATGCTATTGGTCAAAAATGATCAAATAAAAAATAAACAGCCGAATATAAAAAAAAACATACAATATTTTAAATTCACCTGGCAAATAAAAATAGATTTTGGTTCCTGTTTAGGCATATTGCTAACAGAGCTGAAAGGATTGCTGTTTGCTAAAACAACCTTTTCATTTAAATACATAGCATTTCTTGTTTTGCATCCTCCACTTCCACATGTTTTCATTCCCTGAAAACCATTAATTCAAGAGATTCAGAGCTAAACTTTGAGAGCAGCCTCATTTAACCTGAGTCAGAGGGGTCTAGCCTGAAGCTAACCTGAAAGAAAACAGACACAGCCAAGAACAAAAGATTCTCTCTCGTATGCTTTGGCATTCAAGTGGCTTTCTGTTCTCTAGGGAAAAAACAAACTGGCTGCTCTTTTTTATTGCTGCTGAGGCTGGAACAACATGTCAAGTTTCCCAAAAGAGGATGAACAGTGTTAGCTAATCTATAAGGGAAGAGCTAATCTTTAATGTGGCAAAAAATCTCAACTGGTGGGTCATGAACCAAAAATAGGTTGCAGGTCTCATAGGGTTGAGAATAGCAGAAAAAAAACAATGCTAAAAGTGAATTTAAATGTGTTTCTTGCTGTGTATCAAAGTTACGTCAACTGTGTGAATGAAAATAGAGAGCAGTAAGACTCGGTTGAGCATTGCAATTTGATCAGTCCAAGAGACCGGAACCACACTGCGTACAAGCTTCTGGATCCATTCAGGAATGTTGACATTGTATTGTAATACAGTGGGAACGTTTCCAAATTGGTGTGCTCCAGCAGAGCCCGCTCTCTTATCTCCAGTCGCAGGAAGAATAGAGATGCTGGAGGCATTACAAGTCACCGTTGGCATACCTTGGCACCTGGCCAGGATTAGGAATGGGCAGTTGTCACCAGTCCTTCACCTGAAAGCCTTCACCCCAAAGCCTTGTAGGAGTTGCAATACTTTGAAGAAAGCAGCCCAATGGTGTTCAAAGCAGATGACATTGCTCATGGCAGACATTGCTTTTATATCCTGCGCTCATTAAACCAGTCCTACTGCAAATATTTGCAAAAAGAGACAAGTGGAAGAGTAGCCAAGCGGAGTCCTTGTTCATTTGTTACTTCTTTGAGAGGCTCAACTGGTGGATCATTAACCAAAAATGGGTTGCAGGTCTGATAGGGCCAAAACAAAAAAGCCAATTCAAATAATTAACAATAAATAAAATACAATACAATACAACACATAGACTCTTCTTTGAGAGGCTAGGTAGCTGTCTCGGACATTTATAGTTTATCTGGAGCTTCTTTAGAGCGTCACGTTGACGGTTGGCACGTTTTCGTGATTAATGCATGGCAAGTGAATGAGCAGCAGTTAAAAATAAAAAAGGGCAAGTGCTTCCAACTGATTGATTGGGTCATTTATTCCCATCACAATGTGATATATTAGTGCTGTGTTTTCGACACCCCTGATGATGAAGCATTTGGTGGGTGACGCCATTTTAGTGGAGCGCGTTTTGCTCTTTGCGAGAATGGAGGCCGTGAACAAGCACAAGTAGACACAAGAAGCAATAGTGAAGATTACTGTCTCAGCCACATCATTCTGTCTTGGATGATGTAGTCAAGATCATCCGAGAGCAAGGAGTGATAAGTGCACTTTCACAGATGTGAAAGTGATGGAGTGAGAGCAGAGGGGCGAATGCTAGAACAAGGAGCGACAAACATGTTGCCATTTCAGTTCGTGTACCGACACCATCCGTATAGGTGAGAAAAAACTCTGCCAGGGAGATGCATGCTTATAGCCTCAACGGTACGGGCTGTTGGCACACTTGATTTAAAGGGGATGGCGCTTGTTAAAGCTGATGCGAGTCGAAAGCACTCGGGTTTCATGCACTCACACTCACAGCCACAAGGTTTATCGAGAGCAATTACAGGCCGTCCGCGGGGAGCCCATTACGACGCTTGGCTTTACGGCTCTGCAACTGGTATAGGATCCATCCAGGATTTGATTTAGGATTTCCTAAACTCAGGAAAATGTACATAAAATGTAAAGCACATACAATGAGTCAAGCCATTAAAAAAAACTGAACTTACTTCATCTATCCATCCATCCATCCATCCATTTTCAAACTTTTTTCAAACATTCGGATTTATCTTGAACCTTGCTTTTCTAATTGACCCTTCGCGTGGAGCTTGATTGACAGGTGTTCTGACCAATCATACTTCGCCATCCGCCATTTTGTCAGACAAAGCAGTCAGCAGGGAGAGTTAGTAGATTAACATGGAGGATTTGAACTTGAAAAACTGAATATACTGGCGCCTTTCCGCGGTTAAAACAACATTCATTCTTATGTTAATTCGTGTTTATTGATGCTATAAATGCACTAAAGGAAGAGATGATCGGATCACGAGCAGCTTTAACTGATGCTCTACAGCGATCTGTCACGACACATTAAAGAGCCACAAAACGGTATTTATTGTTAAATTTCTTTCAAAAAATGACCATATTTGAAAGGTGAGACTTTGTTTAATATGCTTAATATCATAAGTAACCGAAAAGGTCTGTCCTGTCTGTCCGCGTGTTGTCAGTCTCCTCTCTGCTCCGCGATGTAGTTTTCACTGTGTGAGAACAGGGTGAGAGCGGCGTAGCTTGTCGGACATAGCGACAGTAACTAAGGGGGGCGGGTCTTTGCGAAGGGTCAATTCAGAACTACAGATTTTTAAAGAATGTCTTTGAATTTCAGTTAATTTTAAGTCTGCTTTTAAGGCACTGTCAATCCAAAGCTGAATGGCACACAACCCTTCCTAAAACTAATAATTAATGTAAAATACCCTTTGGGACATCATGAGCAGTTTTTATATGGCCTTAAAGTTTGAAAAAACAATTTATAATATTTTATGACTCACAGGAAACCTAAAATGACAGCATTACTGTGTGTGATCTAGCACTAAACCACCAGTAACTTGTATAAACCCCGTCTGGAAATTCAAGCTGGTCTTTGCCGCAGAGAGGCATTCAGACTGCAAAATCTATTCGCCAAACTACGTTTTGGGAATTCTGTGCACTTTTAGTGCCAAACTTCAACAATTGCTTTAATGAAACAGGACTAGGAAAGTTGCCAAGTACTAGAAAGTCTTCCTAAAAAGTTGTACTCTTTTTCCAGCTGCCTCAGTAACACTAACACTCTGCAGCATTCATCATATTCTCCCCAACAGTAGGGAGACGTTTTCACTGGCTCACAGCCCTGATTGGCAACCCTAAAAGAAAGAAAAGAAAGAAAGAAAAAATAATCCTCATGCTGTGGCTCTCTGATGCATGAAGACTGAAGATTGATACCACAGGTTATTAGGTAGCGTATCGATGTGGACCCCGAAAAACTCTCCAGAACAACTCAACCATGTTGATTATTTATATAAATTAGTGGTTTTCAATCCTGGCCCTGAGGAGGACCCACTGCTCTGCACGTTTTGTGTCTCCCTTATTTAACACACCTGATTCAGGTCATCAGCTCATTAGGTGAGAGCTTTATGAACTGAGCATGTCAGATAAGAGAGACATTGGAAATGTGCAGAGTGGTAGGTCCCCAAGACTAGGATTGAAAACCACTTATGCTGGGTACACACCACAAGATTTTTTACATCTTATAAGATTTTCCAAATGTGATAGACCACAAACATGAGGACAAAAAATCCTAGATTGAACCGTTTTGCTCCTATAGTGTGTGGTGTGCCATGATGTGACAAAGACAGCACACCTCACACTAACAGATTTTCAACCCGAGTCTTGACTGTGAACACAGGAAATCTCGTAAAATCTCACGAGACTTCAGAATATGTATGGTGGACAATATGCAGGAAGAAATTGCGATGATAGTGTTTGGAATGATTTTCACAGAAAATTTACAGGAAAAAAAAGAAAAAAGTTTAGGTAAAGTTGTGGAGACGGAGGGCATTTAGTGAACTTCTCAGATAAAGTTTGTGGTAATGCACAGGCTGGCCCTGTCTCTCAACCATGGTTTCACTATACAAATAAAAAATGGATATTGTAGATAAACCATGATAACCACAAATTAACCATAACTATAGTTCTCTTACGAGAGTATCTCTCGTACTGCGTAATATCTTACGCTACGGGGAATACTCTTTTCCTCGAGATATTGAAGCCAAAAATTATCCTTAATTTTAAATATGCAAAACGCTTTTGCAGCAGCAAGCAGACAAGGGCGAGACAGCTCGCGCGCCCATTGGCTGCCTTGCTGGAAAAGCAGCAGCCTATCGAGTGAGGCACTTCGTGACGTAATGACGAATGGGGGCGCTTCGCGCCCATTTCGTAATGTCCCGCCAGTAAAGGCGTGGTCTCGCCCTAAAATACCCTCGATAGCTGTATTTCCTCTGATTTTTCTACTCTTCACGCGAAGCTCACGCATCGCTGGATCCAGAGTGAGAAGCCGCGCCGTTGACTTGTAGCCTTATCAGCGGGACGTGCCATCTTCTGAAGTCGCTGGCCCAGCCGCCTTCAACCGCCGTACCTGCTGCGCTTTCCGGCGTACTATATCCTTTACTCTGCTAAGTGTGTGTGTTTGCTTACGTGACGCAACACCCATTTCTACTGTTCTAAAAGAGCTGCGTCTTTTTAAAGATGCCTTCCTGTGGTTCTTGCCGAGCCCCACTCAGCGACGAGGACCGCCACGTCATCTGCGTGTCCTGCCTGGGTGAGGATCACGCGGCCACCGTGCTCGCTGACGGCGGATGCCATCATTGTGAACGCTTGCCTATGGTGACTCTGCGGACTCGCCTAGCTTCGTTTCTCCGAGCCCGCATCCCAGCCCGCCGTGATGCCGCGCCGCAAGAAGCGCCGCGCCCAGCGCGCGCCCGAGCTATTTCCAGCCCGCCAAAGCTCGCCGGTTCGCCCGCCAGCTTCGCCGGCTTCGCTCGAGTCGCTCCCAGACGGACAGCGGCCGCCGTCTGCCGCCGCGTCCGCACTTGAGCTCGACGAACTTACCGGAGACGGCATTGAAACTGAGCCGATGCGTCCGCTCTCTCAAGCCGTGGATTACATCGACCTCGACTGAAAGGCGCTCGCGCAACTAACGCGCAATAGGCTGGACGGAAGCTTTCTCGGGAAAGACGAAGCTCCGTCACAGTCGAGACCCGCGCTTTTCCCCCCTGAATGGTGAGATACATTTGTGGCTAACGCTATCCGAGATGACGGAAGCTGAGCGCTCCGTGTTCCTCGACGTTCTCGCTCTGCTGGACGCCGCCCCCCTCAGCGCGGGCCCCGGCCGAGGATTGAGATAAAGCCCGAGGTCTCAAGGCCTTCCTAGTCTCTCTAGGAAAGCGACGGTGTTCAGTTCCCGCTGCGGCCGGATTTCCACCAAAACTTCTCGCTCGTTCAGTTCCAAGCAATGTGACTGTTCCAGTGTATTTCGCAGTGAGCAAGCTGGTTCCACAGCCCGCTTGCCTGCGCACAAAGGCCGTCGTTTCGGCTAACTAGCAGCGCCGCCAGGCCCGAGATCAAACACCGCGCTCTCGCTCTGCTGGACGCCGCCCCCCTCAGCGCGGGCCCCGGCCGAGGATTGAGGTAAAGCCCGAGGTCTCAAGGCCTTCCTAGTCTCTCTAGGAAAGTGACGGTGTTCAGATCCCGCTGCGGCCGGATTTCCACCAAAACTTGTCGCTCGTTCAGTTCCATGCGTTGTGACTGTCCCAGTGTATTTCGCAGTGAAGCAGCCGGTGTCTCAGCCCGCTTGCCTGCGCACAAAAGCCGTTTCTATGGCTACCCAGATAAATCCAATAAAGAGTGCATTTTCTGGTGTTCCGGCCACGGCCGATGGTGTTACGAGTGTTGTAAGAATGCCCACGTCCCAGTGCCCATTCCCACACCCAGACACAGCCCGCCACGGTGCAGGGCTAGCACAAATAAAACCAACTCATGTTGGTTGTGCAGAAAATGTAGTGAACGCGCCCATACAATGCCCGCTTACACTACATGATGCGTGTCCCTTGGTTTCTGTAAAAACGAAACTAACACACATTTAGTCGGCGCGAGCCGACAGTGTTCTCAGTGCAGTAAATGTGCCCGCTGTTCCGCATTTCCTCACTGACACGCCGAATCCCATGGGATTCACCCCCGCTCGCTTTCTATGCACAACCCGTCACAGAGAAGCTGAGCGCGGCCAGGCTGCCCGCTGTGATTAGCGCGCACCTCGCACGCTGTGAACACAGCGTTGATTCAGTCGGCGCGAGCCGAGTGTTCTCCGTGCAGAAAATGTGCCCGCTGTCTCGCGCCCGCATTTCTCACAGACACTCCGAATCTCACGGGATTCGACCCCCGCTCGTCTTCTCTGCACGACCCGTCACAGAGAAGCTGAGCGCGGCCAGGCTGCCGGCTGTGATCAGCGCGCGCCTCGCACGCTGTAAACACAGCAGTGATTTAGTCGCGCGAGCTGACAGTATTCTCAGTGTAGTAAATGTGCCGCATTTAGTAAATGTGCCCACATTCCCTCACACGCGCCGAATCCCACGGGATTCGCCCCGCTCGCTTTCTCTGCGCGTCCCGCCATAGAGAAGCTGAGCGCGGCCAGGCTGCCCGCTGTGATCAGCGCGCCCCCCGCCTCGAACGCTGTAAACACGGTGCTGTGTTCCCAGTACACAGGGGCTCTCGAGCCGCCGTCCTGCCGCGGCCAGAGCCCAGATTTCATTCTACCCCTAGCTATTCACGCAGATGCGTGGTCAAGGCTTCCCGGGGTATCAGAATGGGTGTTGAACACTATAACGAGAGGCTGTTCGCTACAGTTCGCTCGACGCCCCCGCCGTTATACGGCGCGAGTCGAAACTACGGTGTATAGCGAAGTGTTTCATCTACTTCGAGCCGAGATAGCGAAACTACTGAGAAAAGGGGCTATAGAACCTCTATCTCAGGGCGAAGGGGGCTTATACAGCAGATATTTTCTGGTACCGAAAAAAGATGGTGGGCTCAGACCCATTCTAGATCTGCGACTGCTGAACAGAACGCTCGGGAAGCGCCAGTTCAGAATGCTTACGACCAGAAAAATCCTCGCACAAGTGCGCCAAGGAGACTGGTTCATGTCAATAGATCTGAAAGACGCCTATTTTCAAATACAAATAGCGTCCCATCACAGGCGATTCTTGAGATTCGCCTTCGAGGGCCAGGCATATCAATACACAGTCCTGCCGTTCGGCCTGTCCATAGCACCCCGTACGTTCACGTAGTGCATGGACGCGGCCCTCGCCCCCCTGAGACTTCGGGGCATGCGAGTTTTGAACTACTTGGACGATTGGCTGATTCTAGCTCGTTCACGAACGGAGCTCATAGAACACAGGGCCGCATTACTCGAGCACCTCGAGGAGCTGGGCCTTACAGTCAATTGGGCGAAAAGCTCACTGCTCCCCAGTCTGAGAATTTCCTTTCTGGGAACAGTGTTAGACTCGCTATCCATGACAGCACGCCTGTCACCGGAGCGCGGATTGAATATTCAGCACGTCGCGAGATCCTTCCGCCACGGCTCTATAGTCCCGCTCAGAAGGTTTCAGAAAATGCTGGGTCTGATGGCCTCAGCAGCCTCCGTACTCCAGTTGGGCCTGCTCCGCATGCGCCCACTGCAGCTATGGCTAAAAGCACGAGTTCCCCCAGGGCGTGGACCGCGGGTCTATTTCGCCTCAGGGTCGACCTTCAGTGCGTTTCAGCTCTGAAACCGTGGAAAGTGACCGACTGGTATCAGTCAGGTGTGAGTCTGGGGATCGCCTCGGGTGTGAAGGTGGTGTCTACGGACGCCTCCACATCGGGGCGGGGAGCGCTGCTCGAGGGCAGACCGCTAGCTGGCCTATGGTCAGTACGGGAGAAGCTCCTTCACATAAACTGCTTGGAATTAATAGCAGTCGACAAAGCGCTAAGGCGCTTCTGTCCCCAGATAATAGGCCGCCACGTATTGGTCCGGTCGGACAACATGTCAGTGGTGGCGTACATAAATCGCCAGGGCGGCGTCAGGTCCCGAAACCTTTACAGGCTGACGGAACGCCTCCTGGTCTGGGCTCAGCACAACCTGCTCTCGCTGAGAGCGGCGCATGTGCCTGGTCACCTAAATGTGGGGCCAGACAGGCTGTCCAGAAACAACGTCCCAGCAGGAGAATGGTCTCTGCACCCGCAGACGATCCAGCTGCTGTGGGAAACGTTTGGCAAAGCGCAGGTGGACCTGTTCGCGTCCCAAGAAAACGCTCACTGCCCGAGATTCTTCTCGAAAAGCCGGGACGCGCTGGCCCATGTTTGGCCCCGCCGCCCCCCCTATATGCTTTTCCCCTGTCTCACTCCTGCCTCAGGTGTTGGAGCGAATCAGGAGGGAGGGATGCCCAGTGCTACTCATAGCTCCGCTCTGGACAAACCAGTCGTGGTTCCCTGTCCTGATGCAGCTGACCAGCGCTGCCCCATGGCCTTTACCGTTGAGGAGAGACCTCCTCTCTCAGGCGGGAGGCTCGATTTGGCATCCTCGCCCGGATTTGTGGTCCCTGCACGCATGGGCCATCAACGGATACCCGCTGACCTCCCAGAGGGAGTGTTAAACACGATCGCGCAGGCTAGAGCCCCGTCTACCAGACAGCTCTACACCTCGAAGTGGTCTGTGTTCTCTGCTTGGTGTCAAGCGCAGAGCTTTTCACCTGTAGACTGCGGGGTTACGGAAGTGCTTTCCTTCCTTCAGGAGCTACTGGATAAGGGCAGGACCCCTTCCACGCTCAAAGTATACGTGGCGGCCATAGCAACGTTTGTAAAACCGGTGTCTGGCCAGTCACTAGGAAAGAACGACTTAGTCGTGCGTTTCCTTAGAGGAGCTCGGAGGCTAAACCCTCCCAGGCCCCCTTCAGTCCCGACATGGGACCTTTCCACGGTCTTGGAGGCCATGAAAGGTGCCCCATTCGAGCCAATCCAGTTGTCAGACATCAAACACTTGTCTTTCAAGACAGCGTTTCTTATGGCTCTCGCTTCAGTGAAGCGCGTAGGGGACTTGCAAGCGCTCTCAGTGAGCGCGTCATGCATGGAGTTTGGACCTAATGACTCAAAGGTCATACTCAAACCGAAGCACGGCTACGTGCCAAAATCCCTCAACACACCGTTCAGGGCCCAGGTGATTTCCCTGTCTGCCCTTCCGGTTCTCAATGAGGAGAAGGACGCGAGTCTCCTTTGCCCTGTCAGGGCACTAAGGGCTTATGTGTCCCGCTCGTCTCGTTTCAGACAGACTGAGCAGCTTTTCGTTTCGTTTGGCGGCCGTGCTAAGGGACTTGCCGCTTCGAAACAGAGCCTATCCAGATGGATAGTCGGTGCCATAGCGCTGGCTTAAGGGGGTCGCACACCGGACGCGCAGCTCGGCGCCGCGCCACGCAGCGCCAGGTCTTTTAAATTCGAACACATTATTCTCTATGAGAGTACACACACCGGCGGCGCCTTTCGGCGTCTGTCCGCGGCGCCCAGCAACGGCTCTGGACCGTGTTCAAAATCCTGCAGCGCCACACGGCGCCATTTACATAGTTATATATTAAATTTACATTTATGTGTCTCAAATAGTAGTAATGTATATACGGACTTAGCCCTGTGCTGGAATATACATTTAGTTTTATATTTATTTAAAGAAATGAGAAAATTGCTGATGTTATCAGATCTTCAGGTGAGAGTTGTCCTAGACGTGGCGCGGCGTGGCGCTGAGCTGCGCGTTCGGTGTGCGACCAGCTTTACACTTCTAAGGGCCTACAGTGCCCTTTGGGTGTTAGAGCGCACTCCACAAGAGGCATGGCCTCCTCGTGGGCATGGTCTAGCGGGGTTACCCTGCAAGATATTTGTATGGCCGCGGGCTGGGCCTCGCCGTCTACATTTATAAAATACTATAACCTGGAGGTTCCCGCCTTGCAAGCTAAGCTTTTGGCGGTATAAAGTTCAGTGCTATCTGCCCGCTGTGCGGCTCAGATACTGAGTTTGACCTGCGTATTGCTCACTGACCGGTACAGCAGCTCATTAAAATGTCGACACACTTGTGGCCACCCAGTTCAGGCTGAATGTTCACCCTGACGGTATGGTCTATTTGTCACATGATCAGCTCCTTCGGATGCTATTTACAGGGAATGATGCTTCTAGCCTCTCTTCCCTCACTCTCTGTGAGTTTATGGTGATTATGCACTATATGCGCCCCGGGCTTCGGCCCCTGGGACTTTGGTGTTGGATCCCTACCAGCACGGCGTGTTGCATGGTGTTCCCCATAGCGTAAGATATTACGCAGTACGAGAGATACTCTCGTAAGAGAACGTACTCGGTTACTAACGTAACCTCGGTTCTCTCTAGAGAGGGAACGAGTACTGCGTATCTTGCCGTGCTTGGAATACGCTCTGGTTCGCTTCGGCGTTGAAAAATCAGAGGAAATACAGCTATCGAGGGTATTTTAGGGCGAGACCACGCCTTTACTGGCGGGACATGACGAAATGGGCGCGAAACGCCCCCATTCGTCATTACGTCACGCAGTGCCTCACTCGATAGGCTGCTGCTTTTCCAGCAAGGCAGCCAATGGGCGCGCGAGCTGTCTCGCCCTTGTCTGCTTGCTGCTGCAAAAGCGTTTTGCATATTTAAAATTAAGGATAATTTTTGGCTTCAATATCTCGAGGAAAAGAGTATTCCCCATAGCGTAAGATATTACGCAGTACTCGTTCCCTCTCTAGAGAGAACCGAGGTTACGTTAGTAACCGAGTACGTTATCTAACTATAGTTATAGTACATCTAACTATAGTATTTATTTGTTTATACAAATGTTCAATACGCCTATAATAAAACCATGGTTACCTCTCTCTCTCTCTCTCTCTCTCTCTCTCTCTCTCTCTCTCTCTCTCTCTCTCTCTCTCTCTCTCTCTCTCTCTCTCTCTCTCTCTCTCTCTCTCTCTCTCTCTCTCTCTCTCTCTCTCACACACACACACACACACACACACACACACACACACACACACACACACACACACACACACACACACACACACACATACACACATTTGCGTTTGTTATGCTTCCGTCTTCCATCATCTCGCTTTCTATTGGATTTTGTTTTGTTTCACGTGATAATCTCCAGAACGTGCGCGCGTTTGTCCTCGGGGTTCCCCCCACACATCAGGATTTCTGATGGTAAATATTCAACATGTTGGATATTTACGATTCGCGATCGGGGCGCCTCCGATGTTATTCCGAGCAGGTTCGGACACTCTTAACACACCTCACACCACTGGAAAATCTGATAAGATAATCTTTAAAACCATCAAGATAATCGGGACATAGCTAAGATTGTCGGAAGGGGGGAAATCGGCCCAAAATCAGCCCGATTATCTTTAGGTGTGTACCCAGCATTATCTAAATAATACTAGTCTAAGTGACTTTAGACATTTTGGAATGACTCCAAATCCACCCTACAAACTCAAACAACAAACTAACATGCGACAACTGCTAATTATTTTAAATATGTCCTTAAACCTCATTAATATGCTTTAGCTACTATACCTTCAACTTCCAACTTGCCATATATGGAATATGCAAATGACCTCAGGCAGCAAGTGTCTTATGATTGGCTAAACAAATATATAATATTATTAAATATACTATACTTAATATCATATGGGGGGTTGTATATATATAATATTTATAAAGGGCAGGGGGATTCTGACTGGCTGATTCTGATAAGGGGAAAAAAAAAGACAAGCTGGAAATTGGTACCTCTACTCAACTCTTTAGCACTCTTCACCACACGCTCCTGTTGACGTGATGTTATAATTAAGAAATCTTCATTAGTGCAAACACTATCTAAAGACCCAGAAGGCCATGATTAATCTGGCTGTGCTCAATATTAGTTGATGCAGGACCTCAGTGGTACAGCTCACTGTCTGTCTTGATTATTTTCAGATCTGACTCCCCCCAGCTCACACTACACGGCATGTAACATCCCCTCCACTTTTTTCAGCTGTCGATCAGTCTGCTAGTCTTGACAAAATTTCCTTCAAGATAAAAGAAACTGCCGTTAGGTTAGATTAGAGCATTGTTTAACCTTGTCACAAGCACGCAAATTTCAATAACTAGCCATTTTCTCCCGTATAGGCAAACTAAAAATCAGGGCTTGGGGAAAAATGTCACAGAAATGCCCCAGATATGTGGGTGCTAATATCTAGTGCTAATATTCTGTATCAATTAATTATTTGGGATTAAACTGTTTAACTCTTTGTAAGGTATTCATCCGATTTTGAGTGTTTCTTCCGATATCATGCTTCTTGTTTTCTTACAAAATGTGTGTTTTTCTTCCCTCAATATGAGTCAACACCGCCAGATACAAAAATAACCTGCCAAATATGTATAATAAATATTGACAAATTCAGCATTCTAGCATGACCGAATGGATTGAGACAACATGATGCATATTCAGATGCATCTACTGAACGCACCACCGTCAGACAGAAAATCGTATATAAGAAAAAGTAATTTAATGCTGTGGAGTACAGGAGAATTTTGCAGAATAGCTTGCTTCACACAAATTAAAAGTTGTTATCTAAAGAGAAATGATCATATGTTAGACAATGCTTCTCCCCAAGTTGAAAACACATGTTTTGACCTGTGCTTCCTGAAAATGACTTTTATTCCCGTAAAAAAGCTGTCTGCAAAGTTAAAGATAACAAAGAGGCCTGTTAAGTTACTTTATTCACAGTATTTGTGCAATTCTTGCTAATTTCCTGACCAGTGATGTGTGACTAAAATTGTTAAGACCATTAAAAGACCACTAAATATTTAGCAATTTTTGGCTTGGCCCTTTTTTTGTGTAGACACAGAAAAAATATAAAAAATTACCTAAATTAAAAAAAAAAACTCACCAGAGCCTGTGTGATGATGTTGAACTCAAGAAAGAGCAATGTAAGTATAAAGACCAACTAAGGATGCAGATTAAATTCCACCCCCCCAAAATCTCATAAATATATGAAATAAATAAATTCCAACCATGGGGGGAGCTGTGTTGTGAAATACAGGGTTTGGACAATGCAACTGAAACACCTGGTTTTAGACCACGATATTTTATTGGTGTAGGCAGGGCCTCGTTTTGTGGTCAATAAAGTAACCATTTCGTCTTGGGAAATAGCCAGTAGCCAGATGGATTTTGATCCATTCCTCTTCCAGTGATTGCTGTGCTGTCGGAGGAAAGTGATTGGTGTGATGCTGGTGACTTGCTTTTCCAAAACACTCCAAAGTGGCTCAATAATATTTAGGGATAATGGGACCTCACTTTCATGTTCATCAAAGCATTCTGTCACAAGTCTTGCTGATAGCACCCCCTTTAGGGTACAATGTTTGAATCATTAGGTGCACATGGTCCTCCAGAATGGTTCTGTAGATGGTTGGGTAGGTCTTGGCAGTGATGCGCCGATCAAGCACAGTAGGGTCTGTCATGAAATTGCAGGCCAAACCAATGATTCACTGCATGCTTCACTCTGGGGAGCAACATGCAGTTTGGGTGTTAAGCGTCATTGGGATGTGGAAAAGACAGTGAAGGTGGACTCATCAGAGAACAATAGATGTTTTACATTGTTCACAGGCCAAGATTGGCACTGCTGGCACCAATGAAACCAACATTTGGCATTGGCACGAGTGACCAAAGGTTGGGCTATAACAGCCCGCCCATGAATATTGACTGTGGAGCTCCAGACGAACAGGTTAGGTAGTGGTGCACATCTAATTCTGCAGTGAGTTGGGAAGCTGTGGTTATGTTTTTTGGGTATAATCTGGGTTAGCACCTGGACATCTCTTTCAGACAGCTTCCTTTTGTGTCGACAGTTACGCTTGTTGAATGTGGTTCGTCCTATGGGGTGGTATTCTGACATGACTTGACGACTTGCTGTCCTGGTCACAAATGAGCCAGTGAGACGCGCACTAACAATTTGTCCTCTTTTGAACTCTGATATTTCTCCCATTATGTTGTGTGGACTGCAATAGTTCATGGACAGCTGGGCCATTGCTCTGCTATTCAACATTCACACTCACTGATGGAATGTAAAATCAGTGAAGACTGACCACCAGACCACACATATACAGTATGTAAGTGTGAAACATCCAACACTATACTGGCCAGTGTTTCAACGTACCTTTACACGACATAGATGTACTAAAACCCCAAAAGTTTTTCATTCGCGTTTTTCACATAAAGACGGCAATGTTGTCATAAAGTCAGTTCACACGGAAAATGACAAAAAATACTGTATTATTCATACCCAGCCAGTAGATGGCGATGTCACTTTGTAAATAAACATTACACGCCTATAGACTGAACACGTAATACACATGCGCATGACGTCACAGTTTCACAAACTCACGTTTTTGTTGTTTAGTTTAAAAAAAACGTGCACTTTTGAAACCCGTTTTCAAATGTCTGAGCTTCCAGTCCCCCAAAACGCTGTTGTCGTGTAAATGAACGGCCAAAACGCCATTCCATTTCAATTGAAAACGGTGTTGTGTAAACGGCCCCTCAGTTTCATTGTCCAACCCCTGTAATTAATAGTTAGGCTGTATGAAAAGGACAACAAAACTGGCTGGGTTGTTTATGTCATCACACTAGGCCGAGGACAAACTGATTTTGTGGTGGATCTAAGTTAATAAGCATCAGGCATGACTCCCACTCATAAATCTTCCCCACACATTTGACTTAACAAACCCTTCACAGTCAGGCATATCTGGTGGGAATTGCTTGCTCTCACTAAATTATGAGCTGGAAGGGAGAGATATATGCAGAAATTGTGTGCGTGGGGTTTGGAAGTCTTTGCAGGCGATTCCTGCATGGAAAGCATTGGTTTAAAATGTGATTCGGCAAGCCACGGGCGGCATTAATGTCCCTTTATTCTCACACGGGATTGCGCACCTTTATCCAAAGGCACTTTCTGTTCTCTCTGAACAAATATTTACGTTACGGATTGGGATTTAAAAAGAGAAGTGATAGAACTGAACAACTGCATGATATTAACATACACAAGTGGCATGAAATATGTTTTGAAGTGCATTCTGCAGCACTGGGATTAATTAAGCATGTCACATGCTAATCAACTTTTTATTCACTTCGCAAATGATTCGCTTCACACAAAGAAAAAAAAGGAAGTTTGTAGCATGGCATGCATGTTTATGCAGTTCTTTTTGTTCAATTTCTTGAGTTTAAGAAAGCCAATTGAACAGAAATTGCCAGGTACATGTAGTCCTTAAGATTTGACAAGAGTAGATTTAGAGGGAGTTACTGGCAGGGAAGCGTTCGAGACGAAATTACAGGAGCTAAAAGCTACATTTCTTCAGAGTGAATGATTCATGGAAATTTAATGCCGTTAAAGACAATGGAGTTAAAGACCACACCCCCCTAAAAAATACATTAGGGATCTCTGTGAAATGCTTTTAATGTTTTAATGCAATGTTTTAATGCGTTCAAAAATGCTTTTACCTCAATTCGAGCATTCGTAAGAGTTGCAATTAGCATAATATATTAATTGGCTCAGTGGGTCTGTTGATACACACACTACACGGTGTATAGAACAGCTGGCCTTTGAACCTGCCGGTTTGGTGGTGTTGTAGGTGTATTGACATTGGTAGTGGTCGCCATGGAAACTGGAAGTTTCTGTTGGAAGCAGGTGAGCTTCAAAGGACTGATGTGGTTGTGATGAGAACAGACAGTCTTTGAATCACATTACACCGGAGACTGGGCGAGCAAACAAATTAACCTGACACGGGCTTCAGCTCCTCTTTGATCATTCTTATTGAAGAGGTGTGCGTGATTGTACATTAACCACTGTTCTCGCACAAAAACATCCATATTGGTCCTCTCGAGATGTAATTTAAAAATGCTATTCCAGGTAAGGAATTTATGTTTAACAGAAATCATGACAAGGCGGTGATGCAGCTCTGCATGCTGTGTCGTGAGTGTCATATATACATGTCATACATATATTAATAGCAAAATAAACAACCCCTTACAGTATATATATTAGTATCTGCCCGCTTTCTCCACCACATTTCCCTTTCATTTGAGCCAAACCAAGTAGCTCACCAAAACAAATCAATCAAAAGATTACAAACTTTGAACTATTGATATAAAGTTGTTGATTATAAAACAATATATTTGAATGTATTGTACAATATTCAGATATAAATAGAACAATAACAGTTTTTTCTTTAAGTTGTCATTTGAAGATTTTTAAACTATAATTTCAAATCAGATTATTGGGATTTTTACTTCCGGAAGCAAAAAAACAAGTAATTCCTATGAAGCACTGCAAATGATATAATTGAATTAAAAACTGTCAAAACATAAAACTATTGATTTAAAGATTGATTATAAGTATAAAAACAATTTAAGTTATTGCACAGTTTTTAGATATAAATACAAATGTAGCTTGAAAAGCAAAGTATCTTCACATTTATTAGTTAAAGTAAAGTTTCTGCAAAAGAAGAACAGATTTCTAAGTTTTTATTAGAAGGTCATTAAAAGTCAGTTCTTCTGGAGAAATTGAAATTGATTTTTACTTTCAGAACCTGACTGTTGCACTCTGCAATCTTTTGCCACATGCTTTGTCCAATCAAAATCGAAAATGTAATTAAGCAAAATAAAAAAAATAATTAAATATTACACACTGAAAATATTCCCAGATGTTAATGGAATAGTTCAACCAAAATGAACATTCTCTCATCACCAGAATGCAGCCACGTTCCTGTCCACTGCTCCCACTTCTCCGGCCCACTTTACAAGACACAAAGTGTGCGTATGATGGGAGGGCTTCCCCCCACTCTCTTTCCGGGGGTCTGCATTTGGAGGGGAGGATTTGGGTGAAAGTGCGTTTCGCTCTACAGAGCGATCGCAAGTCTGACTGCCTCTCTCCTACCTGCTTCCCTTTCTCACTCCCATTTCACTCTCTGTCTCACTTACTCTCTCTCATGGCTGGGACAGGATTGATCGCCCATGGTTCATTGCCTTGCAGCTGAACGTGTGGTTGTAATGTTTGGTTGGATGGTACAGCAAACACATTTAGGCGGGAGAAAGCAAGCATGCTGTGGAGGTCTGACATGGCTGTGGATTACACACATTTGCTGCGTCTCAGTACAGGTGTACTGTAGCTTGTTTAGGTTGACAGGACTCACCTGGGCTATATGTACCAGTATTATTTTTTTGTCACTATATTCATGTATCATCTCATATCTCACCACCATATAAATAAAACTATATTACTTGATTTTGATTGGTCACTTGTGACATTCTGCAGATAAATATTGTTGTATAAAAATAATTTATTTACTCTCTTAATATAATATCAGTGCGGCTATTGTTAACTAAAATTATTAAAAATAGTTTTCATTAATTCAAGAATAAAAAAATAAAAACTAGATCTTAAACTTAAACGAAAAAAAAAAACCTTAAATGTTGCCTTGGCAACAAACTGAAATAAAAAAAGTTGAAAATTACTAAAACTGAATTAAAATGAATTAAAACTAAATATACATATTTTTTAAGAAAAGCTAATAAAAATGAAAAAAGCACATAAAAACAAACACAGTAAAACAAACTAAAATTAAAATGAAAACTAAAAATGTAAAAAGGCTCATAAAAATAATAAATACTATAATAGTATATAAATTACACTAATATAATGTAATATAATTATTGCTGTCAAATCAATTAATCGCGATTAATCGCATCTAACATAAAAGTATTTGTTTATATATTATATGTGTGAATGTATATGATTATATCCGCGTGTATACTGCACACACACACACACACACACACACACACACACACACACACACACACACACACACACACACACACACACACACACACACACACACACACACACACACACACACACACACACACACACACACACACACACACACACACACACACACACCATATATATAAATATAATAATATATGTACATACACACATATATTATGTAAACAAAAAAAACCTCAGTGGTTTCATATTTGTCTCCTCCTAAGTTTCAGACAAGATCTCAACAACATCATACATAGGCTTCGATTTTTCTCAGCTAGAGAAGCTCTCACGTTTGTCTCTTTTAAAGTTTAAAAGAGACCTCAACAACTTTACAAATTGTGCACCAAGTCAAGAACTTCAAATGCACCAAAGTAAAAAACAATCCATACATTCAGAGTTTAAGCTATATTAAGAGTGAAGTAATGCAGAAATAAGGTTAACGTTAATCTTAATTGCTGACACACAAAATGTTCTATGGCGTCAAATATTTCTCACGTCTCATTTGAGTCTATTTTAATATCTCCTAAGAAATTTTAGGAGAAACATTTGAAATGCTATTGATACAACAATGAGTGATATATTAGAATCACAACTAAGTCTCCTGAGCTTATAAGCAATAGACTTTTTTCTTCTGGGTACATATAATTCTTTGTCCATTTAAAAACACTTTTGAATCAATCTAGAAATTGTTTTAAAGGATGCTGTTTATACCAGATCATGCAAGTGTGCATGCGTGTAATTTTATTACCTTTCTCACAAGTGGCTCCACCATAGCTGGGCAGACACAGGCATACAAAAGAGTTGATCTCGTCAATGCAGGTGCCTCCGTTCTGACAGGGATTGGACTGACAATCATCAATATCTGTGAGAACAAACAGAGACAGAGATTATAACAATTCTGAAACAACTCATTATGTTGAGTTTTTTTGTACCTTTTCATTAGAGCTGAGAAAGTACAGCAGGTGCTATAAAACGGTACACCAGAAATTTGCGATTCTGTATTTTTCTATTTTCAAACGTCCTAACATTGCTATATTTCTAATTACTGAGGGAAAATGTCTTGCTGGCGTTTCAGCAATAAACTTGTACAACACGTTGACTGAAATCGTTATAAAAATGAGCTAGACCGTTTTTACAAACACTTTGTGAAAAAAATTTTCAAACGAGAGCAGATCAGCAGGGAATATCAAATCTTTGTGTACGCAGGGGGGAAATAATCGGCCGGCTCTGCTGAAAATGTGTTTGCTGTGGCTTGCTAATCTTACTTCAAGAACTGAACATACATCTATGATTATGTGGAAACAAGATTAAGCACATATTTACATTTATATATTACCGTTTTCAATCTAGAGAACAATGTAACAGACACATATGCGCTATTTACACTAGTTTACCTCAAATCAATTTCAAGTGTACCATACAAAGCACATTTGCATAAATGTCACTGGCACATTTCCAGATATTTCAGTATGACAGCTGTGATGGTAAACTTGACATTTTGTAATCTCATTTGGCAAGTTAATGCACTATAAAATTAACTGTGAATAAGCAGTGCGCAAAACACATAATGATTTGGATATCAGCTTTTTATTAGAAATCTTCAGGATGCAATCTCTTGAGGTTCTACTTGTGTAACCTAAATTGGTTTTGGTCCCCCTAATGCAGTGAGCCGAATGCCCTGTACTGTATCTTAAAGAGTTAAAAAAAAAACAACAAAAAAAAAAAACAGCAGAACAGGTAGGCCTACTGCTAATAGAAAGTTTAAGATTCTTGAACTTTGAAACCAAATTTCTAATGCTTCTCGTAATCTCGTCCTTGTATTTATACACACATAAAAACATATTTCCTCATATAAAATTAGACCCGGGTCAGTGTGGTGCATGCAGATATGAACACACATACTCTAAATCCAATAGTCCACCTGCCTGCAACCATTTCTTATGCTCATCCTGAGCTTGAGGGCAAAATCAATTAAGACACAGCTGGCAAACGAGAGCCTCTAGCCTACAAACCATCTGAGTGCATCTCCTGGGCTCCAGATAGGGCAAAGGCAGAGGGCGGCTAGATCATCTCCACTTTGCCTGGAGTATAAAACATCCATAGCTGGATTAATGAGGTTTTAGAGGCAGAAGAAACATGCTGGGATGAAAGCGGAGCTCCGCTGTATCAAAGCGACACAGTGGTAGCGCTATCATAGAGTCAAAGGGTCAGCTGATTTCAAGCATGTCTAGACGTCCAATCCCAGGATTACAGAGCGTGGGTAAGAGTCATGCTTCTCTTATCAATATATCCAAACATTGTACACTTCTACAGTACAATGCAGGAGCCAATGCAGTGAATCGAAAATGAACAGTGTAGACTGATTCGCAAATTAATGATTCTTTTGGGTGGTTCCTTTTAGAAAACAAACGAACAAAATAAAACCACACACAACCAATTGAACCAATTCATTTCAATGAATCAAAAACCCAAAGTGCGAAAAGTGTAGTTTTAGTCAATGACTGATTCTTTAGAGCAGTTCTTTTCAGTGAATCAAACACACTTAAGAATCAAATCAGAGCACTCTCACTAACTAAAGTTATTTTGTCATGTCAGATTGTCACGAACTTTTGCTGTCTTCCAGTTCGAGAATGAACTTTTAACTTTTTTTTGTTCAGTGTTTGTATCTAACTTATGTATTTATGTATTTTAAAAGGCCTGTGAAAAGCATATTTTGCAAATATTCAAATGAGAACATTAAATTAAAATAATTTTTTTTTTTTTGTAGTTTAACAGATTTAATTAACTCTTTCCCCGCAATTGGTGGAAATATCCATCTTTCCGCGTTTTCACTGTTATACGGTAGGAGGGCGCTATTAGGCATCTTGTGAAAGAGTACAGAATCTCCTGATCAAAACACAGACGAAGAAGACGCAGAAACATGCAAAAGCATACATAATCAAATAACAAGATAATCAAACATTAAAGTAACACTAAGTAAATTTTCCTCTTTGGTCGCCCTACTGGTTGGAAACGAAATTGTCCATTGCCGCTGTCGTAAATAATCTAGCCTACCGTCGCACGCGCGCTCGCTGTTTATTCAGCACCGGCTTTAGGATGAACGATGTCCACAGACAAGGTAGAGTATGTTACATGATTTCATGAAAGGACGATGTATTGCGACATCTGAAACGAAGAAAAACGAAATAATGACTATTGTAGCGCTTGACGTAAAGCAGTCGAATTTTGTAGTACTTTTTGTGCACGGGTTCCTACCCGAAACCCGAAGTTACATAGTGCCAGTAAAAGGGATACAGACCACATCAGGCTATGGCAGACGTGTCATTTAACTTATTTTAAGTCGATGTACCATCAGAAGGGTCTTGGAAATATATTATGAAGGTAGAAAAACTACTTATGCCGAGTTCAGACTGCACGATTTTCAAAATAATCGGGTCACTGTTGTTTTCACACTGCATGACTATCTGGGGTAACATTCAGTTGCTTCTGTGTTCATACTGCACGATGGGTCGGCGACAGGAGGTTTCACACTGCATGACTTTACAAAAGAAAGAATCGCCGACAACCTCTGCCTGGTCCGCAAACTAGGTTTCACAACCAAACAAACGCGAGAAGTGATACGGAAATAACGGAAGATCACGCTGTGCGTGAGACCGGAGTTCTCGCGCGACACTGACTTTGTTATTAAAAATGATAGCCTACAAGAAGATTGCGATCCAAATTGTCTGTGCACTGATTTGTAGCGAAAATGAAACAAATAAATATTCAGTTTATGCAGGAGGAAATGTTTGGGAAGACGAGGGGAACAAGGACTGTGTTTTGGAAAGAGAGTTGGGGGTAAATAAATAATTTTGCAAACGTCCTGCTGTTGCTGCTGGTCATGCAAATGTTTGTGCTTTGTTTCTGTTTGATATAATTGTAAATATAGGCCTATCTATCTATTAAAATACTGATATTCTGGTCTATAACTCCTCCTCGAACAGCCTGCTGTCCTGTATCATGCTCTCTCATTGGCTGTCGGTCATCGCCGATGTAGTTTTCAGTCAGAACACTTTCACACAGCAGGATTGTGAATCGCCGACAGGTCCAGATATTTAGCATGCCAAATATCTCACGGGCGTCGGCGACTCGTCGGCGATTCTCTCAGATAGCGTCTTTGCTTATTCACACTGCGTGATTGTCACTCGCGTGAACGAGCACCGATTTGCCTGTGATTTCGGGCATTTGTCGGCGATTTCTCAAAACCTGTCGGCGAGCCAAAATCGTGGCTAAAATCGTGCAGTCTGAACTCGGCATTAGTGTTACTTTAATCAGCATATAAATCAAAACTACCTAATGTTACAGAATGAAATGTCAACCCAGAACGGGTTATAGGACTGTAAAGCTTTAGGGGTGTTGATGGACTCGATCTACTCCATATGTTTTGATTTCATTCTGAATCTTCATTGGTTTCATTCTGAATCTGATCCAGAAGTAGTCTTTGACAATTATGAGATTTTCTCAGCTTTTTGCTCAAATATTGCTTTTTTAATGAAACTTACACACATTCAAGTGTTGTCCGGTCTGAATCCCCTGGAATTGATCAAACTGGTCGAAGAAAACCACTCACATCTGAAATGAACTAAAACTGGTGCTCAGTAAACTGAGTAAACATCAAATGAGCCACTGGGATTTACACACTACCTGCCTTGTGCTTGAACGGCCCCTTTAGACATACATATTGACTGGGCATCTCTACTTTCCTCTGGAGACCAATACTATTTTGGCAACAGCCTTAGTAAAACAAGTGTCCTGAGAGCTCACCGGACAGGAAAAGAGGCCACGTGAGACAAACAGGGCCAGTAACCCAGCAAAAACATTGTACAGCTGAGGGCAGCCTTAGCCATTCAACCCTGTCTCTTCTGACATTGGCTTTCAAGTGTTTTCCGCAGCTTCCGAGAGCTGGAGGGAAGATGCTTAGTTTGGCATTGGCCAGATTTATGTTTTCAATTTCAGCGGCTGCTGGGGCATTTGTAAATGACGTGCCAAATAAAATGTAAACAGTCCTCCCTTCCCTTATAAATGAGACCTCAAATGCAATCAACTATTTCACGGCCAAATGATCCATCCAGCGTTTTTTTTCATGGGATCAGAATCTAATAACGTTCCGAGAAGAGAAAGATCAATACCACGAAGCAAGGACTCTCTCCACAACTTCTCTCGGATGATATTTTATCACGCCGTGCTTCTGGCTTCAAATAATAATGATTGAAAATGCGAATGGATCTGACCGTGGCCGATTTGCAATGCATCAGCCGTCTGGGACTCAGCACCTCTCTCTGTCCTCGGGTTGTTTGCACCTCGAAGCCTTTGCTCAAAGCCATCAAAGTGCTCTTCTTCCATCTTGTCCGTGTATATAGACACTAAACTGTTGGCTCGGCTGCTTTGTGCAGACTCCGAAAGTACATCATGGAAGGTGACGACTCTAAAATGCTTCGCCAAAAAGGATTATTTTAATGTATCAGCACTTTTCCCCATCAAATGTTTATATAATCCAAAGTTTTCGGTTCTGACCTTCCGCTTCTTGTCAGAAAACTTTTTCCAAAGTGCTCCAATTCCCCAGAGAAGGAGTTTATGAGAGCCCTGAAGATGTATGACAAAGACAAGACAACCCTGACATTTCCTCAAAGGATTAGAATCGCGGCAGTCGTCGGCGATGACTTTCAAAATGAGCACACTGAAATTCTGAGGTTTCCGTGACATTATTTTATAACTCTTTAACATTTGAAAGATAAATAACACTCTTTCAGAGAGGCGTGTGTCCTGTTTCTGTTGATTGTTTTCATTGTAATTGCTTTGGCGGTGTGAAAATGGCTTTTTCAGCGTGGAGAGCTTTATGGAGTGTGCCCTTGGAGTGGGATAATCAGCAAACGGGAGCGGTTGATCAGCAAACTGGAGCGGTTGATGAGCAAACAAAAATGAAACCATAATATATAAGAGTAAAAGGATGCAGCACTGGCAAGCACTTGTAATCTTTTCCTCAAGTTGCTATTACTGAGGCGGCAGTCTACAATAACATGCCTGTGGGAACAAACCCTGCTTTCAGAACACTGATGAAAAGGAGTCGTCAATTTGCGTCTAAGAAGAGTCTCTTGAGACCCTCCTAATAATGCTAACATGATGGGTCCTGGAAATTGCCATGTTTTCAGCTGAGTTTCATTTCATTTCATTTCATCATAACTTTGGGTTTGCATCAGGTTCGGGATTGTTTGTTTTAATTTTTACCAGGGTTGTCAGTTTTTATGATTAATTAATTGTAGTGTTTGTTTTAATATTTGATGAGAATAAATATTAAAATTTGTCAATCAAAAAGAAAAAGTAATACATTTTTTTAACTAATCACAGTGTTTGAAATTAATAAATTAGATATTAAATTAAAATAAGTTGGATGGATGGATGGATGAATGGATAGATGGATGGATAGATGATAGATAGTCACCCACCGCGATCAATACTTGCATCAATACAGCTCTGACATTTCTTCATTTAAAGGATTTCAGACCACTGACAGCGGCTTCCACGCCAAAAGATTGATACATGTAGTTGCGCAAACCACATGGGTGTGCTTCAATCAATAGAAGCCATTCGTTTATTGATAAAGTAGTTTTGAGATAAATGTAGACGTCTATATACGAGAAAGGTTTACTGCTGTTATTAAAGTTAAATAAGGTTAAAAGGACCATGTGAACATGTACTGTATTCTGCAGTAGTCAAATGTGGTCTGAAACATATAGGGGCAAAATCACAAATAGATAGATAGATGGAAAGATATAGATAGACTAGACAGATAGATTTTGTTAAAAAAAAATCTTCTTTATTTTTACAGGCAAGTCATTAAGAACAAGTTTTTATTTACAATGGTGGGCTGACAAGTGGAATATAGGAATATAGATAGACAGATATAGATACACAGGCAGACAGATGGATAGATAGATAGACAGACAGACAGACGGATAGGATGGATAGATAGACAGACGGAAGAAGATAGATCGGATAGATAGATAGTAGAAGACAGACAGACAGAAGACAGACAGACAGAGATAGATATGGATAGATAGATAGAAGATAGATAGATAAATAGATAGATAGATAAATAGATAGATAGATAGATAGATAGATAGATAGATAGATGACAGACAGACAGATAGACAGACAGACAGATAGACAGACAGACAGACATGGATAGACAGACGATAGATGAGGTGTATAGATAGACGATAGATAGACAGGGATAGATAGACAGACAGACAGACAGACAGACAGACGATAGATGATGGATGTATAGACAGACAGACAGACAGACAGACAGACAGATAGATAGATAGATAGACGGACGGACAGACAGACAGACAGGTGGATAGATAGACGGATAGATAGACAGGGATAGATAGACAGACAGACAGACAGACAGACATACAGACAGACAGACAGACGGATATATGATTGATGTATAGACAGACAGACAGACAGACAGACAGACAGACAGACAGACAGACAGGTGGATAGATAGACAGGGATAGATAGATAGATAGATAGATAGATAGATAGATAGATAGATAGATAGACAGGGATAGATAGATAGATAGATAGACAGACAGACAGACAGATAGATAGACAGACAGACAGACAGGTGGATAGATAGACAGGGATAGATAGATAGATAGATAGATAGATAAATAGATAGATAGATAGATAGATAGATAGATAGATAGATAGATAGATAGATAGATAGATAGATAGATAGATAGATAGATAGATAGATAGATTATTCTTAGCCATATGAACTCTTCTAGACAAATGTGCCATGTCCAGGTTTTGAGGAAAATCCTCATGTTTTTATTATGGTGGTTTGGGTCTGGTGTAAAGTGCTTGTGTTTCGGCTAGGGGCAGAATCTTAGAGAGCTGAAGTCAGGCTGTGTCCAAACCACTGCTGACAGGCCTAGTGCAACAACTCAGGGAGCGTTACAGAAGCTAATGAGCAGAGGTGTCACAACATTTCAAACTGTTGCTCCTCAGATCTGACAGCGCCTCTGTTCTCTCTCTGGCGTGGGGAGGTCAGAATTGAACTCAAAGCAGTCTTCAAACAGAGAACCAGAAAGAGAGTGTGTGTGTAGGGGGCAATGTGACGAAAAGAGAAATGCAAGAGAGGAATAGAGTGAGATGCAGCGCTCAAGATTCCCCCGACCCAGTCAGGTAATCTAGACGGCCTGAGGGCTTATGCAGCTGAGGATGGATTTCGTAAACCCCCTCTAACCCTGGCTGTGATGCAATCCACACAGCTTGGGGGATCACGCGGGAATGAGGAGATTTGCCACATTTCTCTAGGTGGGGAATTTTCACTACGCGCTTTGAAACCCAACAAAGATCTAATCAATGTGTGAGATCAGATGTTGCTGTCTAAGTGGGATATAAATAGCGAGATGTGTGCGAACACCTCTTAAAAAGTCACCTATTACTTTCCTCAAAATTGTCAAAATCAATCAGATATCAGCAGAAGGATGAACTCTGGATCATGAGAATAGGATCAAGGAAGCCGTGTAGCACAAAATTTCTCAATCCTCCTCCCGGGGATCCTGCAGCACTGAATACTTTGCATGACTTTCCCCCTTAATAGAGTGCTCTATATTCACATGACTTTCACATGTTAATATCACATCTCAATTGACTACAATAGAATTTGATTTTAGCATGTTGCTAAGCTTAAAGCTAAAAACAATTAAACTATTTTAATCCAATTAATTTGACTATCTGTACTCAATATTTGTGTTTACTATTTTTTTGATACTTTTTGGTACTGGATAAAAAATATATATATAAAAAATATGTGTGCAGTCAATCTTGTTGAAATGCATTCTTGGATTAATTTTCTGGAAAAAAAAACAACCTTCCAAAAAAACAACCTTTTTTGGAACAACCTTCATGCTCGGAATGTATCTACAATGCCTTAAAATGCAGTCTAGCTAGTATGCTCAAGTAAGAGAGATAGACAGATAGAGAGAAAAATGGAGAGATAGACGGATGGATGGATGAACAGATGTATAGAACAGACAGACGGACGGATATAGATAGATAGATAGATAGATAGATAGATAGATAGATAGATAGATAGATAGATAGATAGATAGATAGACCAACGCATTCTCATCCTTTGGCGTCATATAGGTGACGCCATATGACATTTCGTCAAAATCTTACGCACATGGCATCCTTTAGCGTCAATATAACACACACTGTTATGGGTAGGTTTAGGTCTGGGGTAGGGTTACGGTTACGGTTATGCCGCCTTGGGATCTGCGTCTCATATTGACGCTAAAGGATGCCATGTGCGTCTGATTTATGACGAGCTTCACCTAGGGTTGCCACCTATGTCTGATAAAAAACCGGGACAGCGATGACCCGCCCAACGGGGCGGGGGGGGGGGGGGGGGGGGGGGGGGGGGGGGGGGGGAGAGTGGATGGGGGGGATGGGGTTGTTGGCAATGCGCCCCCACGGAAGAAAATGTTGAAACATAACCCCTGAAATTCTTACATTTTATAGCACATTATAATGCAACTTATTAGGCAAAGTTGCATTATATATATTTTTAATATTTTTACAAGTTGCACATAAATTAATAGCAAAGTAGGCTTAATCAATATACAAGACTTTTACCACTCAGATATATAAAGGCTATCATGATCATTTTGCCAAACATTAACCATGTATTTGTTTAGTTCATTATACGTTTTATTTTGAACTTAAACAAATACAACATATAACATTCAAAAATCATCGGCTTACTGCATTTGAAGAAAAATAAACACATCAGTTTTCTGTAGCCTTGTGCAAACTTATTCAATAGAATTAGACTTCTAGAATGTTCTTTCCAGTGCAAAAAATTATATTTTTAATGTAGTAGTTTTTCTTGTCATAGCCTACAAATGTCTCAGTTTACTCGATTTACTGAAGCCTGTAAAACAAACGCATTTGCAGCTGCACAGCCGTGTGTATATCTATGCTGCAGAGCGTCTGGCTCGCTCATAGGCTGCTCTGCGGACACTGACATCCAATAGCGCGGGCGCCTCTGACGTGCGACCAATGAGCCAACTCTACGTCATTACACGTCAGAGCCCATGTTTACATGCGCATGCAAGTCTTTTAGGGGCGCGCGGCGCGCTTCTTGAGACATGCACACTAGCACACACACGCAAGGTCTCTCATTTGCCGTGCGCGCGGCGCGCAACACGTTTTGAACATACATATTCACGTAGCTTTCGAAAACCGGGACATTCAGTGTCCCGGGAGAGTGCATAAATTTCCCGGGACAGGTTATTAAAAAGAAGGACAATCCCGGTAAAACCGGGACAGGTGGCAACCCTAGCGTCACCTGTATGACGCCTTGGGTTCTGCGTCTCATATTGACGCTAAAGGATGCCATGTGCGTAAGATTTCGACGAAATGTCAAAAGCGTCAAAAGAACGGGCTGGATAGACCCAAAAAAGACACACTAATGGTGATATACCTAAAAAGGTTACTAACATACCAGCTATTTACTTTGCAATGAGGTATTCTTTAGCATTAGCATCTCTGTTCTTCAGCACTGTGATAAGCATTTGTGATTTAACACAGAGCGGCGTAAAAAGCTCAAAGCACTGGCACACCTTCACGTGATAGTGGTCCTGGTAAAGCAGAGATAAGAGGAACCCCCCAGCCCCCGCACCCCACCCCTCATAATTCATTTCCAGAACTCATTCTCAGGACAACACGTCCATCCAGCTGCCACAGCGATAAGAGGCTCCAAAACCCAGACACTGACTTCATAGGAAATCAATTTGTCCCCAAATGTACAGTAAATGACTAGGCTTTACAAATTCTGTTCCCATCCTACTGCAGAGGACCGTCACATGACGTTGACTGACACTGCTGAATCAGCATCCAATCAGAGGCCAGCGCACATCATTTCATCCCCTCATCCGTAGAGCGTTAAGCCAACCATACACTACAACACTGAAGCTTGTCGCTCTGCGCAGATTCGGTTGTGTTTTCTAGTTTTGATGTTTTATTCTCTCTCTCAATTCTCATTAGTCTTTTTAACTGTCCTGTCTAATAATTAAAAGACAGACACTATGATTTATATCATATTGGCCCTAATCTCACATTCACTGTGTACTACAGTACATGTACAATTAGTGTAACCTGACTAATTACTTAATGCACTGTTGGCTATCGTTTACTTTTTCATGTTTGTAACAATTTCTCTAGTTGTGAAAAATAATACTTAGTAGGACTACGAAAAAAGTTAAAATAATTTAGTAAAATATTTGTATAACATTATATACACTTTATGATATTAGTATGTCTTCACAGATTTATTTTATCATATCTTTGTATACTTTTTTATATTTTAATATTAAGTATTTTTCAAATGGCTTTTCAAATTTAGTAAATGTAATGTACTTTTTATTTTACACAAAACAAAAACAACAAATTATAAAATTTCTGCTCTGTTGGTTGCAGTGTTTGCTTTCTTTATTTATATGTTTTTATTTGTGAAACATGAATAGGACTACAGAACAGAATAAATAAATAATTTAGTATATTTTTAGAATTTTAAGTAGATTTTTTGTTACAGATTTTAGATCAAGTTTTAACATTTTATTTTATATTTATATATTCATATTTATTTATTTCAAATTGCTTTCAAACGATTGTAGTAAACGGTATGCATTTTTAATTTCAAAATAATGAAGTAAGTTTAAAAAAAAAAGTCCTGCTAGTATTATTTAAATAACTATAAATAAAATACCCTACTGTCCAAGATATTGGTATAAGCCTTAAAAAACAACAACACTGCGTTCCAACACTAGCAAATTTTACAATGTTTTATGCATTTGATTTATTGCATGTGACTAGCACAATCTGAGGCTTTTTACTGCAAACTTGAAATACAAAAGTACAATGAGTTTGGGTATGAAAGTGTGAGCTTGGCTTTAGCTGCTGTAAACTGTAGCGATGTGGTGGTCCAGGACTTTACGGGCAGCAGCAGGTGTATTCAACTTCTGTGATCGCCTGATGAGCCAAACTCATAAAAACTCGTTAATCTCCAGATCTGAGTTTTCTTTTGCTCCGCCCCCTGCTGTCGTGTTGCGCTGCCAACTGGGCCGCCCTCTACCTGTCTTTGCCAACATTAGTCTGACGGAGCAGATGGACCTGAGGTTGTCTGTGCGCAGCCGGCCCGCTCCGACAGCTCGAGGGTGCCCGGATCCACATAGCCCCTCGCGCCGCGGTACTTGTCAGCAAATGAAGAATGATTGTCAATGATTTGTTGATCACTTCTCCATGCAGGATAGAATGTGTCTAGGGATGATTTAATGAGCCACTGGTGCCGGGCGGGGCCGATCATCTCGTGTAAAGAGCAGCCGTGCACTGGGGGATTGGCTTGCCCACATAGCCATCAATCAACAGGCGCACCGATGTGAAAGAAGCTGCAGTGGGCTGAGCTTCCTCTCGGGAAATGTCCCAGAAGAAAGTTGCTCTCTAGGGTTGTAGGGCAAAAATATAAATAGGGAAAACTTCCTTTATCAAATGCAATGGAGTCTGGCGTAAATGCAACAGAGGGTTGCTAAAGGGTTTATTTTGATATTTTAACAGATATAAAAGAATGATCAATTTGTTAAATCTGAAATCTATTTGTTTAACTTTCTGTTTGTCTATCATTGTATCGTTCTGCCATCAAATCTGTCTTTGGATCTGGAATGAAATAATTGTGGAAATAAACTTAGTTATTAAAATAATGCTGTTAAAAATAACATTTGATCAGTTGACAAAACCCTAGTACAAACTTCTTGGTTTCAAATGTGTTTGAATGTCTGCCAATATGTTACGCATTTCGTAGTATAGGCAGAGGGACCAAACTAAGCCGTAGAGGAAATGCATACGAGGTTAAGGGTGGAGAAAATATATGGCAGTCTGGTGGAGGCAAATGCAATGTATTACTGGAGAAAAAGGCTTATGGGACCAAAAGGGCTGCTTTCACTCCATTTTGGAAGTGCATTGCAATTTTCATACAGCCTTTCTGGCAAATAACAACAGGGCAGAGTGGACAGGGGTCGAGGGAGCAGCACTGAAAAAGAGAAAGGAGTCGAGTGAAAAAGAGAGACTGAGAGAGAAAGAGTGGAATATACAAAATATATATATACTACAGAATACAGTACGGTAGTGTATATTTGAAGGCGTGTTTGAGCTGACACGTGTTGGTGTTTTTTTAATATGTAGCCTTGCAAATAAAGGCTTTTTAAATACTAAAATCTACGTGAGTAACAAGACGTGAAATGTTGTCCCTTTTAGATAAAGGATCCACTGACAATTGTTTGCGTAGTGTATATTTATAAGCTGTTGACTGTACATATCGACTGCTTGAAACAAAGTGAAGAGTATTGAATCATATGGGTGTGCTTCGGTCTGACTTCATTATGTTTGCACTGTAAAATTGTATTTGTGCTATTCAGCTTCCGAGAAACATTAGCCACTTCCCCTGCAGGCTGAATAAATCTCACTGCCAGCATTTGTATTTGGCTTTTCAATTGTTTTAATGCACAGAGCAACCACCCAATCCCCATTTGCAGCAGTTGCGACCCATAAGTCATTGAGTAACCTCTACACTAATGTGTTGATCCAACCATGGCTGATTTGCGGTGGATCTTTAACTCTGAAATGTAGAAAACAAAGAGAATATCAACATAATCTTAAAGGTGGGGTATGTGATTTTCTTTTTTGACCATTTTTTCAAAATCACTTGAAATCCTATTCCTAACCCACTTACTGGCTGTAAATTAGAAGCACCGAAATGAATATTAAGCAACTTAATCATCTGTGGAACGGGCAGGACTCGAAAAAACATCAGAATTTCGTTGCGCATACTCCAACAAGCTCGTGACCCAGTCACAGGAAGTGCAAGTCGCCCCGGTACAGAGAGAGAGAGAGACAGAGAGAGAGAGAGAGAGAGAGAGAGAGAGAGAGAGAGAGAGAGAGAGAGAGAGAGAGAGAGAGAGAGAGAGAGAGAGAGAGAAGAGAGAGAGCATCTGAGTTTTCACTCGTGCTTGATTGCGCGTCCATGTTTTTTGAATGGGTGGAGTCAAGGGCCAGCGTTGGAGAAGAGAAGGTAGGACCTTATGAGTTGTGTATTTTCAAAATCTGCAGGCCGTTTTGCAAATCACATACCCCACCTTTAAATTGTAACAGAGAGAATAATATTCAAATAATGCTGCTAATAACAGCAGTATGTAAATAGCATATTTACATTATATAGCTCAAATACTATATTTTTTCATGGAATAATTAAAGTAATTGTTTTACATTTCTACAAACCCCTCCGAAAATACTTGCCAAATAGACTTCTATTGTAATCACCAGTTTTACTTCTTTTAAAAACCGAGGGATACATCAAAACGATTGTTTATGGTAATTGATTATACTTTGTCAATAAAAACGTTGTTTTGTTTTGAACTTGGATCATTCATTTAGGTCATTTGAAGTTTAAATTATAGAACTGTAAATGCATTTTAACAAGCTGTAAATAAGACTGAAAATTCCTTTAACTGGCGATGTGTCCAGAAGTAGGATGTTTTGAGTTTTATCTCATGCTTACAAACAGTTATGGGAGGTAATCCATACCAGTCAAGGTATTTCTGCACCATTTTGTGTCTCAAATGAATGCGCAAACTCTTCAACTGTTCCTTAAATTATTGAACATAACTAAACTCAGGATGTGTCTCAATCTAGCTGATGTATCACCTTGAGTGGGAGACTCATGTAGATTGATGGACAGCCCTATCTTGTTGATGTTGGCATGTGTTGCTTGCGGCAGGGAGAAGATCACTTCCTTCAGATCCTCTTTACTCTTTCTCATAAATGTTTCAATTGCCCGGCAGATGCGCAGTCAATAAATTATGCAAGGATCCTAAATGCTTCCCAAATTGCTGAGCACAACATGAGTCCCGAAGGACAGAGTCCAAGGATAATGTTTTGCAGTGTCATTTATCTATGCATTTTGTTCCTAAGGTAGAGAGCGATGGTAGAGTTTGTTATGGTATTGCAATACAGTTGCTAGGGTGTTGCTAAGAGGTTGCGAGGGTGTTGTGGGTGGCTCCTAGAGGCCCAAGTCAAAAAGAGCCCACCTCCAAGTCTCTGTAATATTGTGGTTTCTAGATGTAGCTCAGTTTTATAAAAGTGTATGTTTTTGAAAATTAATGCCCGCGTTCTCCACCAAATTTTATCCAAGGCCAATATTTGTAAAAGTACACCTTTCCTCAATAAAGCAAACGTACAGTAGCAATAATTCATGTCTGTAGCATAAAAGGTTCAAGGCGAGTCTTAGCAAGCAGCGCTTATGAATATGAATACAAAAAAAAGAATCAAAGAACACTTTCTCTACATAATTTATCCTTCTTTCGTCTGAAGACACATTGACTGGAGAGATCAAGTGTTAGATTAGTACAAAATGTGGTCAAAAGAGTTTGCAGTAATATGCAATTAACCTTGTGCTTTTGGCTGTAATTAATATTACACACACTGCTAACACAGAATGCTTTGCCAGTAGCCAAGAACCAATTACTAAATCACCCGAAGGAACTTGCGATGTACAAAATTATTGGAATTACATAAACATGAAATTTTTCTCCAGAATGCCATTTATATCACAAACCTAAAATGGCGGTGCAGAATTGTATAGAAATATGTGTGAACTGAATACCAGTTATTAGCAAACACTACAGTTAGCATCACACTGTAATGCTTACTAGCACAAGTGCTAGCGACAAATCAACTGTTTGTTGTAGTTTAGCATTATTCACATATCGACTCTGCAGTTGGAGCGTGAAAATATTCACATTTACATTTATCAGACGCTTTTATCCAAAGCGACTTCCACTGCATTTCAAGGCACACATTTACATTCTTATCAGTTCTTGCTTTCCCTGGGAATCGAACCCATGACCCCTTACCATTGCAAGCGCCATCGTTCTACTTTTTGAGCAACAGGAAAGATGGATAATGAGACTTGGGATAATGCAGTTTTGATAACCTTTGACCTCTCCAACATAACACATAACACATCCAGACGCCTCTCCGTAATGGCACCTTATTAGGGCCTCAGCTGTCTGTTTGGTCTATAATGGTCATAAGATGAACACAAAAGCAGTGTTCCTAATACAACAGTTAGTCTAGTTAGAGATATGCCAGCATTGTATCCAGCATTAGAAGTGTTATTATAAGTGTTCGTTCAGATTGTCTCCATCCTCCCTTATTTTTCTGCCCTAAAACTGTTTGTCAAAGACTGTAATTGTAGATCTACTGTAGGTAAAATGGTCCCAAATGCCTCCCACTCAGCTGTACAAACTTTAGTCAGGCATTAGGTGGTGCTATAATGATCAGATTTACACTTTCGCTAATAATTCTGGAATAGTGTCAGCTAGAATCAATTAATTTGATATCTCCATTAATCTGTCAATGTTGTTCTTAAAATGTTACCGCCATTTTTAAATTTCTGAAAAACGTACTTTTCGAATTCGTCCCTGACTCTTTATCCATTTGGCACAGAATTTGGTGCGTTTCATCAAAATAATTTTGATTCGTCATTTCATTTTCATGTTTTTTGGGGTGTCGGTCATTTTGAATAAATTACATATAACTTCTGAAAACAAATGTTATGGCTGGTTGCCAAAGCCTTTTTTATCATATATGTGGTGAAAATTGTTTGAGCATCAGCAACATCCTCTTTTCATGATTCAATCCAATTTGACTGGATAAAATATCCTACATTATTACTCAGAAATACTCCATTTTGAGAATGTTAAGTGCTTTGTAAACACGGTCATTTCATGTTCTCTTCAAGTGGGTACAGTTCTAGCTGCTCCATACGTATATATTATTTCTTTCTTTTCTACCTCTTTATTTCTCTCTCTTTTTCTCTACAGCAAAGCCTTGCCCTCCTGTTCAGAGTGTGCTCTCATTTTCTCGAAACCCTTCCAACCTCCAGCGCAGCTCTCCCTTCACCTGTTCCTGTTCTTGTCTGACAGAGAAGAATGAGCTGTGTGCAGTCCTGTCAGATCACGCAGCCACTTCCTGTACATGCCACCTCGCAGTTAGCTTCTGTAAACCATCTTCCCCTGCAGAGCTACCGTGCCAGATCGATTACACCAGGGGTTCCCAATTTTTGCTGTCAACCCCTTGAGATTTTTCAAAATGTTATATATTTGCAATACATGTAATATCAATTGTGAAAAATGTGTTCTTCATTTTCTATAATAATAATATTATTATTATTAATAAAACTACAAATAATAATCATTTTATATCAAAATTGATATATTTTAAAATTATATAAAAAAATAATAATAAGTACTAATCTTATATATAAATTGTAATACCAGCAACAACAACTACAACTACTACTACTAACTAATAAATAAATAAATAAATAATAAATAATAATATATATTTAAGTATATTAAGTCTGTTTACCAACCTAATAATAATTTTTTTAGGTGTAATTAATATTATTATTATTATTAGGGCAAAGCTAATTATTACTATTTATTATTTCTAATTTGTTTTAGTAAAAAATAAATTCAAGTATATTAAGTTAGATTTACCAACAACAACAACTAATAATAATAATAATTCTGTCATGACAACTCTCGGGAGATTGGTATGATAATAGAGATTGGCATGGTAATGGTAATGGATATGGCAATGTTAATGTATTTGGTCTTGGGAGAATTAGATCTCTGCAAGTATTGAGACTTGCTACTGCCAATACATTTACAGACATTGCTGTGAGCATGTAAGACATGCTGCTGCTGCACATGTAACATACATGAATTAACCCCCATATCAGATCTATACAGGTGGAGCTGGGGAAGGTGGAGGGTTTCTGAAAGCGTGCCGCAAACTGCAACAGCAACACGACCGGTATTTGTTTGAATGTCAGCTTTATGCTGATGATACAGTAATGAATACATCTGCTAAGTCATCTACCAAGGTTGCTGCAATTTTAAATGAACAAATGGAAAGGATATCTATATGGCTCCAGGAAAATCATCTTACTTTAAATGCTAAGAAAACTTTTGTAAGTGCTTTTCTAATGGAAAGCAAAAAGTAACAATTCGGGTTTATAATAGAAATAGAGGAGGTAGATTTTTAGGTATTGTTTTAGATTCGCAACTTAAATTTGATAAACATATAAAAAGCTTTCAAAAATGGTAAGGATTAACCTAAATTGTTTTAAACTTATTAGACAATACATCTCAATTGAGGCAGCTCATCTTTTTATACATGCAATGATTTTGTCCCGCATTTCGTACTGTATACAGTTTGTACTCAAACAAGTGAATCCCTGATGAAAAAACTTGAAATGTTGTATAATCGAATGGATAAAAAGCCAAATCGATGGCATCACTGCCATATTTAAAAAAAATTAAATATGTTTAGTTTTAAAAAAATTGTAAAAACATATATAAAATTGATTTTTAAATGTGTGCACAGTAAGGCACCATCTGTTCTATGTAAATTAATAACGAGACAGGATGATACAAGTAGAATCACTAGGAGTACAGCAGGTGGGAATTGTAGAAATGATTTCCGTAGAACTACATAAGGCTACATAAAACATGCACGCATATTTAAATTAAAAAAAATGTTTGTTTTCATTAGTTATTCATGCCAGGGTTGGAAGCATCCTTACGGTACAGGTCATTTAGGTATGTATTTGTATGTGTAGAAATGACATGCTGTGTTAGTTTTATTCAATGATTAGTCTTTTTTTTTTTTCAAAAAAAAAAAAGGTTTTCTAGGGACCCGAGACGCAAATTAGTTTATGCTATACTATATATATATATTAGTTTATGTTCCTTTATAACCCCTAATTGGGAAAAATGAAAACAAAGAAACAAACAAATAAACACAACAAAAAAAAGCATCTGATCTAGACACTGGTAAATTCAATTTTGGAAGACATTTTAAGTCTTCGACTTGCTAATAATCATATTCATTGGTTCTGCAACAAGGGTCGAAGGGATAACCCCCAGAAGAAGCACTTGCAGTGATTTTATATCCTATTTTAGCCCTCTGCATAAATTCAAGAGCACTTCCAGAGCTGCTGTGGGCCCCTTCCAACGGCCTTGACCTCTTTTGTCCCGACCCTGACCTCTCTCTTAATCCACTTACCGATCTCGCAGCTCTCTCCTGAAAAGCCCTGAGGGCAAAGGCAACTGTATCCCTCCCCCTCGGTCAGACAGCTCCCACCATGCAGGCACGGGTTGGTCTGGCAGGGATCATCTTCTGCTGTAGAGAAACAACACAAGAAAAGAGAACACGGTTTAAAACACAGCGCGGCAGATATAACGTTTTACGGCCAGATTCGAACCTGAATCTCCCATATGAGCACCAAGGCTCAATGTTTCCGGATAATGTAGTGCATATGTGCGGCCAACCCGAGTTTGGGCCTCATTCATGTATCACGAGCAAAAAGCTTCCACTTTCCCAACTGAAAAAAAAAATCCCGGAGAGGAGCTTAAGCGTATGACTTTCAACAAGGTGAGAGATTAGCACAAGTTTGATGTCATCCCCCGTTCATCATGACAGATGCTCCGCAGGGAAGGACAATGCGATTCACCATGTCCGCCTCTGATGATCCCCGGCCTTCATAAATTATCCGATCATCGCCTAGAGTAGCGGCACACACTTTTCTCTATTTTTATGGCACATTACCATACCGTTCTCGGGTCATAAACACACTTTATTTCTGTGAGCTACGACTCTTGAAAAACCTGTACGGCAAAATGTTTTGGGGTGTGGTGATGAATGGAAAATTTCACAGATTAAGTCATAATTACATCAACTTACGGACAGGGAACTTTTACAAGGACGTCAGCGCACGACTTGCACTGGAAATTGATTAAGTGGTGCTTTATAATCCGTTTCCAACCAAGAGACGCAATCTGACAGTGCATCAAACACACCACGTCTCCTCCGGTATAATTCGAAACACGCAATTATTTACAGCAGGGGAGATAAATCGCAACACGGTCTCGCAACGCGAGCCATGTGCGTTAGACTTCCCACATCTTATCGGGTTTTACGTTGTTACAGGCATTAGGAGCTCTTCAACTGAAATTAAATGTGCTATGTTTGTTTTCTGTTGTGACAGCTGGTTTTAAAACAAAAAGCACACACACAATGCTACACGGGCAAAGTATGAAATCAGATTGAAGGCAAGATTTGCGATTGTGTTCTGTAGCTACTGTGCATACAACATCTGTCTTCTATTAAATTGTATTTACAGACAGCATTCAGCTCAGTTTACCCAACTGGAAAAATCAGCATGAAATCACATGTTGGTTCAGGCTGGTTTATGATGGTCAGTGCTGGTCTGGATGGATGAATGGATGGATGGATAGACAGACAGACGTGTTTTGGAAACATTTTCAACAGGGTAGTTGACAGCAGACATTATAAAAAAAAATGTATACTGGTTTAAGGCCACATTGACACTGAAAAGTGACAAAGAACATTGTGAAGGACAAAAATTGAAAGTCATATGTTGGAAACTTAAAGGATTAGTTCACTTTTTAAAAAACTTTTTCTGATAATTTACTCACCCCCATGTCATCCAAGATGTCCATGTCTTTCTTTCTTCAGTCGAAAAGAAATTAAGGATTTTGATAAAAACATTCCAGGATTTATCTCCATATAATGGACTTCAATAGTAGCCAAAACGGTTCAAGGTCCAAATGACAGTTTCAGTGCAGCTTCAAAGGGCTTTAAACATACCAGACGATGAATAAGGGTCTTATCTAGCGAAACGATGCGCCATTTCGAAAATAAATAAGTTTAAGTTTATTAGCACAAATGCTCGCCTTGCTCTGTCCTGAGATGCACGTTCGAATCTCCTGTTCGAACTCGTTTATCAAAATGAACAAATCTTTTTTCGAGTCATTTTATTCAATCAACGAACGAAATGACTCGAAAAAAGATTTGTTCATTTTGAACGAGTCTTTTTTCGAGTCATTTTGTTCATTCAACGAACGAAATGACTCGAAAAAATATTTGTTCATTTTGATGAACGAGTTCGAACAGGAGATAACGAACATCATCACAGAACAGAGCAAGGCGAGCATTTGTGCTAATAATACTTAAACGTTTTTATTTATTTTCGAAATGGCGCATCGTTTCGCTAGATAAGACCCTTATTCATCGTCTGGTATGTTTAAAGTCCTTTGAAGCTGCACTGAAACTGTCATTTGGACCTTGAACCGTTTTGGCTACTATTGAAGTCCATTATATGGAGAAAAATCCTGGAATGTTTTCATCAAAATCCTTAATTTCTTTTCGACTGAAGAAAGAAAGACATGGACATCTTGGATGACATGGGGGTGAGTAAATTATCGGCAAAAGTTTTTTAAAAAGTGAACTAATCCTTTAAGTCAATTTTTATTTTAGTCCAAAGACAACAGACAGCAGAAACCCCCAGTTGCACGGCCGAGATTGACAAGTATACGACACATGAGTGATTGCTGCTTCACAGCAAAAATGAGCGGATAAACATTCCCTCGCTCTCTCATGAGCTCTCAAAGCCGGCTCGGCTCAGAAGGAGGCAGCTGGGCTATTGTGAATTCTCGGAGCAGAGCACGATGTCATAAAGATCCACATTGACCAGTTTTAATGAATGCCGCCCGGACCGGAGCCTCCTCTTGCACACAACTATATGAGAGCGACAGAGTTCAAGGACTCCTCGTCATCATCATGATGAAATAAACTCTTCAGCGCCCACTCAAGAGCTTTTTCATCCCAAATCCCGTCAATCGGATCGTTTTCTGAGAGGATGGAGAGCTCTTGTCGCTAAGCTGGGAACGGTGCAGGGGGAAAAGACATTCAGGTCCCAAACAATTAGTCACGACGTAGGTCATTTCCTGCACAGATCGCTAGTCCCGACAGAGATTGGTTCCTCAAGCTGTGGGTCATGTGGAAACACCTCAGGAGGTAGTTTGAGACGTAAATGCATTGGGTTATTCAGGCCACAGATATAAGCTTTACTCATCCCAAATGGAATTACACTAGCATGGAAAATTTGGGGATTTCGCAATGCACAAGTGATCAAGCAATAATGGACAAAGCAACACCAAGTGAAAATAGGATGAAGGAAGCGCTCAAGGGAAAATGTTGCTGTTCAGCATTAGCTCGAAGTTAACATAGAAGTTAAATTGGTATACTATGGTGCAGAAATACAGATGTAATGCAGTCACAGGTTTGAACGCGGGTCAACCTATCATAATCAAGGACCGGAACTATCCATTATTATAAAAATGAATAGAGAACTTAGATCGATTTTGCAAGTGTAAATAAATGTACATACCAATCAGATAGTTATTCGATTGATTAATAGGCATTAAGATATGACGGTTGAAATCTGGCCTTTGTTGTTTACTGTTCCCATTTCTACTCACTTTCAACCCGGTACCGTTTGTCAATAAAAATTGACAATGAAAACATGTACAATTATTTAAAATATATATTTTTTAAATGGTGTAAAATAAATAAATAAATAATAATAATAATAAATAATATTATTAATACTTAAATTGACCGTTTCTGTCAATAAAAAGTGACAATGAAAATGATAAAAATGTAATTACAGTAATAATAAAATTACAACTAATTAAAACAAAAAAAATAATAATAACGAAGATAAAATGTGATAAAAAAGTGACACATGAAAAAAAATTCTAAATAAAAATAATAATTAGAAACAACAATAAAATAAAATAAAATAAAAGTAGTAACAGAAAATGACACCGCCTTTATCATCATCATAGAAATGATCCGATAGGTGTAAATAGATGGAATAGCGATCTGATCAATGAAGACACATGAAGTGACTAAACATAAATAGTCAAATGTCTTTTTACATTGTGAATGAGCAAACAAAAGAATAGCTAATGTAGTGAATGAGCTGGATGGTTAAACAGCAAAAAAAAACAACAACAAAAAAAACAAAGGTTTAAGAGCAATAGCAGTTAAAAGCCTTTTCTGTTTCGTGCGGTTGGCTTATGATTAATTACACAGCAACCTTAAAATAGTTCCATCTTCCCCAATTCCGTCTCTTTCTATTTCTCTCTGACTTTCTTACTACAGTCCATGCGATGTTTGTGGTCTCAGCGGACCCTGAATGAAGCTCATCCTGAGATGGAAACGACTGCTCAAACTATCAACACAAAGTGGATAATAGTCCATGATAAACGCATTATAACAAAATATTTGATGCATCAAGTGCCTATATTGCAGTCCACTGAGCAGCATCTGAATAGCATGACTTTTTAATAGGTCACTTAAAAAAGACTCACAAACGGGTATCAAACTTATGAATCATCAGTTTGAACAACTCCCATCTCTTGTGCTAACCAAACTCACTATGTATTAAACATAAACAGCTACCCTGAAACAAAGATAACAAGACTTCTTGTAGAAATTGCAAGTTTTAAGAAAAAAAAAAAGCAGCTGCCGCCTCCATTAAACTGTGATATCTGCTGCTGATTCTCAAAAACACAGTCCATGGCCATGGGGGACAGTCTCTAGGAAAATAAAATACTAATACAGTGCTTCACTGCCTCGACTCTTAAGTGTACATTCTCCATTCTCTCCTAAACAAGCTGTTTATGATGCTACACTGAAGGCATTGTTAAAGGAGAAATACTTGAAGACTTCACTGCAGTAAGATCCAATCAAATACCTTAGAGATCTTCACACTTGAAAACAATAGATGGATAATTATAGTGGCTGGCCTGCACAAATAAATCTCACTGAAGGAATAAAGTGTTGCGAGAACTTCAGCGATACTTATACTGCATCTCATGTCCACAGGGTGATATTTTGTTAACACCCTTTAAACATCTTACACATCCCCACTAATTTTCCTTATTATTTAAGGGATATTTCACCCAAAAATGAAATTAATCAGTCACTTACTTAGTCAGTCTCACTGCTCGGAGCGGGTCGAGTAGGATCGGTTACACACACACACACACACACACACGCACACGCACACGCACGCAAAAAGTTGGATTAACTTAAAAAAGTAAGTTACCTGGTTGCCTTAATTTTTAGTTAATTGAAATTAAAACTTTGAGTTAATACAACAAAGGAGATTGGTTTAATAAATAGAAACTCAAAATATTATGTTATCTGAACTACATTAATTATCTAAGTTGATTTGACAAAATATAAAAAGTTGTGATAAATCAAGAAAATATTTTTTTACAGTACACACACACACACACACACACACACACACACACACACACACACACACACACACACACACACACACACACACACACACACACACACACACACACACACACACACACACACGAAGATTTATGTGATTCAATGTAACTTATGTAACTCAACCTCACATTGAAAGCCCTGCACAATTAATTCCATATTGTTTGTTGCATATTTGTTTGTTTTTAGTTGACCAAAGTGATTTGACTGTATGTGATGTCATAATTGCGACTGATAAATATGATATTTTGACTTAACTATTCAAACTGTCTTGCGTGAATCAGTCTCTCCATATAAATTCATAAATTTAGTTACTTTTGCTCAAATCATGAAAAAAAAATTCTGGTGCATTTATTTTATTGTGCAAACAAAATTGACAGGCTCTTTTAACTCAAAGGCGGGATTTCCATTTCTACAGCCGCCATATGGAGCGATACAAAAGACATTTATTAATTTTGTAGACATTTTTCTAAGTTGTCTTGTTTGCTTCCTCTTATTATGTCTATGTTCTGAGAATACAGCTTTTATGTTTCATTGGAACGTTTCACTCGGTTGCACATAAATCACCCAATACTTGGAAATCAACATTATCCCAGATTTTCTGTATTTGAGCTGTCCCAATTTCACTGAAACACTGCATAGTAACTATTTCTGTGAATCAAATCCGCTGTGGGTGGTGAATCATTAAGACAATTAAAAGCTACAATTAGTCGTAATACAAACAAAAGCTCTCCAAATGCAAGAAAAAGCGCAAATTACACATCATTTTGAGGCAAATTACAGATTTTCACAACTCTAAATTAGTTTATCACGGTCCTTCCAATAAAGTTTATACGTGACACCCTCCTCTGAGCCTAGGAGGTCAAATCACCAGCGCTCATCATTCACTGAATGTGAGGTTGCAATTACTGTGGAGGTAAGCTGAGTGTGCACCTTGGGATGCCAAGGCCTATTTCTACCGCAACACAGATAACTCTGCATCCCTGTGGACCACAGCAATCTACTGGCACAGAGCAAGCAGTGATTTAATGCGGCTGGAAGAATGAACCTGAGGAAGGCTGGAGTTTCCGTTTACCACTGGTGGGATGACGTAACTTGCACCGCAGTGGAACGAACCCTTATAGCACTCAGTATTTGCTGTAGAAAAGAAGAGAGAGTTTGCAGAAATTGGCAAAACTAGGCGTAAGTTTGGAAGTTCAGCTGATCACCATAATATTGCTGGGTTTGAGTCCAATCAAATCGATGGCTTGTGAATCTGAATTAAATCGAGGAATCTGTAATAAAGATGCAATTCTTTGATTCTAAAGTGATAAGATAATTGATTGGAAACTTTAGCATGCCAAGCTAAAAAAACTAAAAACTAACTTAAAGGGGTGATGAACTGAGAAATCAAATTTTACTTGAGCTTTTGATATCTAAGAGGTCATCATATTATAAGAATATCCTGTATGTTTCAGAACGGAAAACGTTCCTTGTTAGTCCAATAAAAGCTTTTATTGACACCAGGCTCAGCAAACGACTCGTTTTTCAAAGTGGGGAACTATGACGTAAAAGAGGATAAAACACCACCCCCCGCAGAAGATCATCAACGCCTACTTCACCACGCCGGTTTAGCCCCGCCCACCGGTTCGCGCATTACACGCATAGCTAAATAACATAGGCCTACCTCGTGATGACAAACCGGATCGAGCTACCGAGCAATAAACATGCCGTTTACAAAATATTGTGCAGTGTCTGGTTGTGGAAGAAGTCAGTCGCTGCATAAGCTTCCTCTGGAGTCCAATAGGAGTGCTTAAAATTTATTTTAATGACGTTCCAGCTGATGTGGGTCCGTTTGTTCGCTTCATTTCACTGAGGATTGTTTTGTAAACAAGACACAGGTCGAGACTGGATTTGCAGACCGATTAAGATTAAAAAACGGTGCTGTGCCTTCTATATGGGATCCGACAGGAATGGTGCAACACACTTATGTGAGTAATATTTTTATTTAAAAAGTAATAATAATCTGATAGGCTAGTATTGCATTGTTACAGATCGTTTGATATAATAATTATGTGTATGTGTATCAGTCTAATCGTTACTGACCAGTTGAAACTCATAATATGCAAAACTGTTATCCACTCACAGCAGTGGGCGTTTACTTCCATGTCTTCAATGCGAGACGCCCATAAAAACCGAGCGTTTTTGAGCTAGGCTCAAAACTAGGGTAGAAAATAGCCTATTACTTATTCATTTGGATGTTTTTGAATGTAAAAACCAAGCGAATGTTATAAGTTTACCTCAGACAACAATATAAACAATTTTAAAAAGCCAGTTCATGACCCCTTTAAATCTTTCCCGCCATTGACGGAAATTTCCGGCTTTCCGCATTTTCACTGTTATACGGTAGGGGGGCGCTATTATGCAACTTCTGAAAGAGTACTGAACCTCCTGATCAAAACACAGGTAAAGACGAAGCAGAAACAAGCAATAGCTTATGTAATCATATGCATATGTAAAATAACATGATCATCAACATTAAACAGCATATACATCTAAACTGCCTAATGTTACAGAATGAAATGTCGACCCAGGACGAGCTATAGGACTGTGAAGCTTTGGGGTGTTTATGGACTCGATTTACATCATCTGTGTTTTGATCATCGTTCAGATCCAGAAGTAGTCTTTGACAAAAACGTGATTTTCTCAGCTCTATGCCCAAAATGTTGCCTTTTTTTGGAAACTTAGCAAGAAAGTGTTGATAAAAAACAAATGCATGAAGCTAGCTCTTGCATATTCAGATATTCATACAGCAAAATATTCTGGGGCCATGAAAGTTTTGTGAAAATGATCAAAAATGTTGACAACTTTTTTCAAAAACGCTGGCGGGAAAAGAGTTAATTCATGCAAACTGAAGCAATTAACTGGAATGAATCACTAGTGATCATTACTGGAAAAGTGACACTGTTCTAGTAGAAATACTGAAAGCAAACCTGATGTTCCAACATTCGAGACCACTGAGCCACCATGACTACAGTAAATCTCACAAAAAACACGCTGACAATCTTAAAATCCTACATCCAGGGATTTTGGTGTCTGAACATGCAAGTGAATCACAGAAATAAGAGTTGACACTACGTCAAAACAGCATGATGTTCTCTTATTACTTGGTTTTTACCTGCAAGCGGTTTCAAAAATCTTTTTTTAGACCCCAAGTAATCAAGAAACACGATTCTACAAAAGAGACAATTCAAAGCGCTTACGGGCACATAATCCTCAAACACTTAAAACCTACAATTTGAGGTCAGATTTCAGCTAGAAAGGCACTAAACTTCATCCTGGCAATGAGAATCCTAAAATAATCCTGACATTAAACACCTCGGCGTTCCAATAATATCCCGTCTTGACGTACCTCACCACTACAACGAGAAGATTAAAGCCTGTCGGTGTCACACGCATCCTGAGATTTGCATAAATAACTAAAAATCTCACATTAAACATCCCTATTAATAGGGTTGATGCTAAAACTAAACTCAAGAGTTTGGTGCAAGGGACAAGAAACAAGGGGATATGAGAGAGAGAGAGAGAGAGAGAGAGAGAGAGAGAGAGAGAGAGAGAGAGAGAGAGAGAGAGAGAGAGAGAGAGAGAGAGAGAGAGAGAGAGAGAGAGAGAGAGAGAGAGAGAGAGAGAGAGAGAGAGAGAGAGAGAGAGAGAGAAGAGAGAGAGAGAGAGAGAGAAGAGATATCTGCGCTATTGTTAGTGCCTGGAGAATCTGACACACAGTTAACGGTTGAAGCTTCTCCATGCTGTAGGCTTCAGGCTGCTAGGCACATCAACAGTCCTTATTGTTTGCGCCTCTTCTCTCTTTCTTTTATTTTCCCGTTCCATCTCCAGCTTGTCTTGGCTGATGTGCCCTGCTGAACATAATTTGATGTCACTGAGTTTGTATCTGAGGAGTATTCTGTTAAAGCTGCTGTTGTTTATGAACAAAACGCATCTGCAAGCTTGAAGTGAAGTTGATTGAAGCTTGTATCAAGTGTGTCCTCATACACTGCTATTAAACTACTATTGAAATACTCTTCTGAGTGATTCATCCGACCATGTACATACAGAGTTCAGTTATTTATGGGACTGACAACTGATTTGATGGGTAAGGTGCGGTCACGTTGTCAATTTTCAATAGTTTAGCAATGTATGAAATTCACTTCTTAAACCAAGCAGCTTTTTGTTGGTCATCATGGTGAATCCACGTGGGGAGATCTAACTATCACGCAAAAATCCTGATGGCGTGGATTCATATCGAATCACAAATTTTTTAACTCACTATCCAACTAAGCAGCTTTTTGTTGGTCAATGTGACAAATCCATGTGACCAATGGATTAATCCAAATCTGTACATACAAAGTTAAGTTATTTATGATGCAAAAAACAAGGAGAATTAATAAACAGCTTTTATTTAGTCAATTCTAATGAAGACAATACAATGGCGATTTTGTGGTTTTTTATTTTTAAAATACTTTAGACAAAAATATGACGAAATGCCATTTTATTCTGAGTAAAACGACACTCGGTTACTAACGTAACCTCGGTTCTCTCTAGAAGAGGGAACGAGTGTTGCGTAAGCTAGCTTACGCTACGGGAAAACTCCTTTTCTCGAGAATACTGAAGCCAAAAATTTATCCTATAATTTTCTCATATTTAAAACGCATGCTTGCACAGAGCAGACCTAGAATAGGCAGCTCGTGCGCCTATTGGCTGCTCTGCGGCAAGATGCTGCAACCTATCGGTGGACTGGGAGTGACGTCAGCACCAATAGCAGCGCGGGTGCCCGAGTGCGTCACGTCCCGCCAGAATAGGCGTGGCTTACCTCTATGTAAGCCCGGTCCAGATAGGGTGTTCTTTGGTTTTTCACACTGAAGCGAAATAAGAACGCAGCATTAACACGGCCGGGTTACGCAACACTCGTTCCCTCTTCTAGAGAGAACCGAGGTTACGTTAGTAACCGAGTGTCGTTCTCTTACGAGAGTACTCTCGTGTTGCGTAAGCTAGCTTACGCTACGGGAACCCAGTTTAAAGCGCCGTGTATGCTGAGACCATTCACATTGAGTCCAAGGGCCAGTGCCCGGGGAACACATAATAGTGAAGATATGTGGGCCGACACAAAGTGAGCCCTAACACATATTGACCATATGGTGACGCCTCATATGTATAAGGGAGTGCATAACACAGTATAACAGTCAGCGTGTATGACAATCTCATACAGATAACACTTTGGCCTGCAAAGCAGGGACCTCCAGGTTATAAAACCTTATAAATGTAGACAGAGAGGCCCAGCCTGCCGCTCTACAAATATCATGGAGTGAAACACCACTAGTCCAAGCCCATGATGAGGCCATACTTCTAGTGGAATGGGCTCGAACACCTAAAGGGCATTGAAGGCCTTTAGACTTGTAAGCCAAGGCGATAGCATCAACTATCCATCTGGAAATGCTCTGTTTCGAGGTAGCTAGCCCCTTAGTGCGGCCACCAAACGAAACGAACAGCTGTTCTGACTGCCTGAAGGCAGCGGTTTGTTGAATGTAAACTCTTAAAGCCCTGACCGGGCAAAGGAAGTTTACATCGCTGTCACTGTCGGTTCCCGGAAGGGCCGACAGGGAATGACTTGCGCTCTGAACGGAGTAGAGAGCACTTTGGGGACATAACCGTGTATTGGTTTGAGCGTAACTTTAGAATCATTAGGCCCAAATTCCAAACATGACGCTCTCACAGAGAGCTCGTCGCGGGACTCGTGTTTTCAGCCAGCGCTGGAGGGGGTGCATGCGCAGCAGACCCAACCGAAGCACTGCAGAGGCCGCATACGAACCGACGGGGGGCGCGGCGGATTCATCCTTCTAGCTCCCCTAAGGAAGCGGATGACCAGCTCATGTCTTCCCGGTGACTGACCGTGCGTCGATTCTGCGAACGCCGCCACGGCCACCACATAAACTTTGAGCGTGGATGGGGACCTCCCCTTATCCATCAGCTCTGGTAGGAAAGTGAGCAAATGCACAACCTCACACGACCGTGCGTCCAGATCTCTGTCGGTGCACCACTTGGAGAACACTGACCATTTAGACGCGTAGAGCCGTCCCATGGAAGGAGCTCTAGACTGCGTGATCGTGCTCATCACTCTTTCTGGCAGGGTAACGAGTACCCGTTGATCAATCATGCGTGCAGAGACCAGCGCTCTGGATGGGGATGCCAGATCGAGCCGCGAGCCAGAGAGAGGAGATCTGCCCTCACCGGAATAGGCCACGTAGCTGCATGTGACAGCCGTGCTAGTTCCGGAAACCAATTCTGATTCTCTCAGTGCGGAGCTATGAGGAGCACAGAGTGGCGCGTTTCCCTGACTCTCTTGATTACCTGTGGTAACAGAGAGACCGGAGGGAAAGCATACAGAGGGAGGCTGGGCCAGACCTGGGCCAGGGTATCCTGGTTCTTCAAAGGGAACATCGGGCAATGAGCATTGTCTTTTGACGCAAATAGGCCGACTTCCGCTCTGCCGAATAGGCGCCACAGTTTCTGGACCGTTTGGGGGTGCAGGGACCATTCCCCCAGGGGAACGTTGTCCCTGGACAGTTTGTCTGGACCGTCATTCGAATGGCCAGGCACATGCGCCGCCCTCAGCGAGCACAGGTGCACCTGGGACCAAACAAGGATGCGTTCCGTCAGATTGCAGGGGTTCCTGGATCTGACACCACCCTGACGGTTTACATAGGAAACCACAGACATGTTGTCCGAGCGAACGAGAACGTGTTGGTCCTGTATGAACGGGAGGAAGCGCTTCAGCGCGTTTTCGACCGCTATCATCTCAAGACAGTTTATGTGAAAACACTTCTCTTGGTCTGACCACTGGCCAAAGGCCGGTCTGCCTTCGAACAGCGCGCCCCAACTCGAGTTGGACACATCTGTCGAAACTACTTTCCAATAAGAGATGGTTCCCATCGTCACTCCCTGCTGGTACCAGTCGGCTACTAACCAGGGCTGCAGAGCCGCTATGCAGGTCTGAGTCACTCTGATTTTTTGGCCGCCAGAAAACCAGGCTCGGCGAGACGCGCAAGCATTCAACCAGTGATGGAGCGGGCGCATGCGCAATAGGCCCAGCTGGAGCACCGCTGCAGCTGATGCCATACAGCCCAGCATCCGTTGAAACGTTTTCAAAGGGAGAAAGCTGCCCTTCTGGAAAAACGCGGCTAGGTGGCGAACACAGCCAATATCAGCCAGTCGTCCAGATAGTTCATTATTCGCAGCCCCTGAGTTCTCAGGGGGGCGAGCGCTGCGTCCATGCACTTCGTAAATGTATGGGGTGCTAGAGACAGGCCGAGCGACAGGACGGTGTATTGATATACCTGACCGTCGAAGGCGAATCTCAAAAATTGCCTGTGACGGGGTGATATCTGAAACAGAAAATAGGCATCCTCCAGATCTAGAGAAATAAACCAGTCCCTCGGGCAAACGTGCGCGAGGATTTTCCTGGTTGTAAGCATTTGAATGGTCTTTTGCAAGCACCTTGTTCAAATGTCTCAGATCTAGGATGGGCCTGAAAGCTCCGTTCTTCTTGGGTACAAGAAAATATCGGCTGTAAAAGCCTGACTCGCTAAGAGAAGGCGGTACTTTTTCTATAGCCCCTTTGCACAGCAGTATTGCTATTTCTGCGTGAAGTAGGTGTGCTACTTCCGCATTCACTGTCGTCGCGGACCGGGCTCGAAAGCGTGGGGGAGGGCGAATGAATTGAAGTGTATAGCCCTGCTTTATTGTGCTGAGAACCCATTCTGAAATCCCTGGGATAATTTCCCACGCAGCTATGTGAGCCGCTAGGGGGCGAATGGCCTCCGGGTTCAGATCGCCGCCGTTTGCGGGCTTGTGAAACTGAACCGGAGCCGAAAGCGCGGCGCGCGCGCTCTCGGTTCTGGGCAATGGCTGCTCACTGAAAGCCGAGACCGGCTGATTTATGTGAGGAGTCCCAATCATAAGGGATGGGGAGCATTTTATTCTCACTTTTTGACGCGCGAGCAGCGCTTTGGGCGGAAAAGCTTTCTGTAAGCGTGAGCGCGTGTGCGCGGGCACGAGACTTGCAAGTGTATGTGACGCCCCGATCATAACGGATAGGGAGCGTCATATCAATGCCCTGTGTTTCGTTTTAACACGCGGGCGGCGCCCGGGGGGAGGTGTGTGTTAGTAAGCGTGAACGCTCTCCGGCGGGCACGAGACTTACATTCATAACCTGTTTTATTGAACGTGTAACAGAGCGGCCAGATAGTGGGCACGGACCTGTGGACACATTTCTTATATTCAACACTCGAGCGGCTTCTCTGCGCTTTATGAGAGTGTGCTCTGTGAGTGACACGAGATTTGATGTGCTTGTGTGTAGGGGTGAACACTGGGGCGTGGGCACCTGCACTACACTTAAACACCAACGGCGTGAGCCGGATAACCAGACAGTATACTCCTTTGAGATTTCACTGGGTCGCCGTGAAAACGGCGTATGTGTGCAGGCGAGAGGGTAAATGAACCGGCTCGTTGGCTGCTAAATGGACCACTGCAGTAGCCTTTTTGAAGGGGACTGACAGGGAAATAAACTTTGACTGTGGTCCAGCCGTGAGTCTTTAGTGATAGAGCGGGCAGAAAAATAGGCGTGGACGCGAACTCGCGGACACATTTCCTAAGCTCAACACTCGAGCGGTTGCCCGCTTTAAGGGAGTGGGCTCTGTGAATAACACGAGCGTGCTTGCGTGTAATAATAATAATAATAATTCATTAAATTTATATGTACGTAGGGGTGAACACTGAGATGTGGGCACCTTTCTACACTAAAACACCATCGGCGTGAGCCGGATCTGCATAAATGTTATCTGCTGCGGGAGCCGGGATCGAACACGGGTCTCCGGCGCGAAAGCTTAGGGTTTAGCCACTGAGCCACAGGGAAAACAACGTAAGCTGTAGTTGCCGCGAGCAGATAAGAGAGAGAGAGAGCGTCATCACAGTTTTCGTGTGTGTGTCGGCACTGTTTACAGGCGTGCGTGTATAACAGGCACACTACTGCAGTATAGACATTACCGGCCGCTCGTACTAGGAGGAGCTGGAAAATGTTTGAGAAGAAGAGGGAGTTTGTCAGGCCTCGGCGGGACAAAAAACCACACTTTCTTTCGACGGTGACGTCTCGGTTCGCGCGCTCGCTTCCTGTACGTAAGAAAGCTGGTCGCGAGCTCAGAGAGGAGAGCTGCATAATTTTTTTCTGCTGCGAGAGCCGGGATCGAACACGGGTCTCTGGCGCGGAAGCTTAGAGTTTAGCCACTGAGCCACGGGGGAAACAACATAAGCTTGAGTAGCGCGAGCAGCCACGGTAGCTCCCTTGTAACGTAAAGGAAGCTAGCCGCGGTTAGAACAGCAGTCCATTGATGCGTGTCCCTCAACCTCAGACGCGACGGCAGTGAGGCTCGTGAGCGGCAGCTGCGCGTCGGTGAAGGGAGGCGCGGAAGGTGAAAAAGCGAGGCTCGAGGGAGGCTTTCCGGCGAGCGCGTCGCTGTGGCTACAGGCTCCGGCAGCCCTTGGGAACGGCGCTTATCACTGCGCGGTCCCACAAGGGGCAGAGTGACTGCTTCTGCGGGGGCGCGCTAGCTTCCTTGTAACGTAAAGGAAGCTACGCGCGGTTAGAACAGCAGTCTATTGATGCGGGGGCACGGTAGCTTCCTTGTAACGTAAAGGAAGCTACGCGCGGTTTCGTCCCAGGCGGGAAGCGCACACTTTTTTTTTTTTTTTTTTTTTTTGGGTAGCCGTGAAAACGGCTTTTGTGTGCAGGCGAGCGGGTAACGTAACGGGCTCGTTGGCTGCGAAATTCACTACTCCAGCCGCCTCCGTCGAGGGAGCTGTGAGAGCGATGCGTGCTGCTTTCAATGGCGGTCCGGCCGCGGCGAGACTCGCGCATTGTCGCTGAGAGGGGCTCGACACGAGCCGCATTTGGAAACTCGAGGCATTTGAAACAACGCCTCTTGCTCTTTTAGAATACTAGAGAAGGAATATGAAAAGGATATGGGCGCCGGATAGCGCAGCAGGTACGGCGATGAAGCGGCGAAGGCGGCTTCCAACTGCAGTGCAGAGGGCTCGTCCCGCTGAGGTGCTTGTTTCGACGGCGCGGCTTCTCTGGAGAGTCAGCGATGTGAATACTTCGCTGAAGTGGAGAAAAATCAAAGAACACCCTATCTGGACCGGGCTTACATAGAGGTAAGCCACGCCTATTCTGGCGGGACGTGACGCACTCGGGCACCCGCGCTGCTATTGGTGCTGACGTCACTCCCAGTCCACCGATAGGTTGCAGCATCTTGCCGCAGAGCAGCCAATAGGCGCACGAGCTGCCTATTCTAGGTCTGCTCTGTGCAAGCATGCGTTTTAAATATGAGAAAATTATAGGATAATTTTTTGGCTTCAGTATTCTCGAGAAAAGGAGTTTTCCCGTAGCGTAAGCTAGCTTACGCAACACGAGAGTACTCTCGTAAGAGAACTAACCAAAACGAATATGACATGACAACATGCTGACTAAATGTAAATTATATTGTCATCAAAAGATAAAACTTAAAGCAACACCAAGCAACTTTTCCTCTGCGGTCGCCCTACAGGTTGGAAGCGGAATTGTCCATTACTGCTGTCGTAAATAATTTAGCCTATACCGCATCCTACTGTCGCACGCACATGCTCACACGCACATGCATGATTTTATGAAAGTATGATGAAAGCTTGCCGTAAAGCAAGTCAAATTTGTAGTTTTCTTATGTCTCATTTGGACTACAGACAGTGCCGATCCTGACCTCCCTGTGGCCCTAAGCAAAATTCTGCTAAGGGGCCCTGTACCTGACCCGTGAAGCCGTGAGCTATGTAAACCATTTGCCATTGCCACAGTCACACCTGACACTGCAGTGCTCCCAATACAATCCTCCCTCCTTTAAACAAAACAAAGAATAAGTACAATAATATAGAACAGAATGATATTTATTGAATAGAGTATTTTCTATAGAATATTAAGATAACAAGTGGATATTGTGTTGCAGATATCAATAATCCCTGTGATGAAATCATTGAAATCAAGAATTAACTTTTGTACAAGTGAACATGTAATTCCTGATATCAGAAATAGACATTGGTAGATAAAAATGTAGTAAAAATAATCAAGAATTCACATTGCAAATAGTAAAAAAAAATGATTTCTTGATATCAAAAATGCATAAACTGTGAATGAATAAAAGCTAAAATGGCTTGCCATATGTTAAAGGTTTGTTTTATTATGCATGTTGAAGCAATTCTTGATTTATGGTTATTATTTACTGAGGGATGTGCATCCATATTGACCAGTATGTCCAGCTAATCAACATTTTAAATTCAATATAGCCTATAAATCAATTGTCAATCAATGTCAAATTGTCAATACATTGCTTTCCATCTTGCATAAGCAGTTGTTTAGAGTTTTTAACTGCACATTTACTGGGAGTAGATAATCAGTGTCTTATTTTAAAAGTAGGTATCATGTGTAATTTGATGAGGAGTGCCACCATTCACGCCCATATATTGTACAGTGTGTCTGGTCTCCACATATATTTCTGCTTGAAAAATGCGCGTTTCATTTCGTGCACGCGCATATGAACGTATGATAACACACGCAACGCGGTTATCTTTTCCGAGCCGTTGCACTTTAAAAAAAACACAATTCGAAATGCACATAAACTTAACTTTACTTTGCTGACATCAAACTTGGAGAGGAGAGAACACAAGTTTACCTGATTGTTGTTTCCGCAATTCACTCTCATGTTTTTTCCCCCTCTTTTTGTGACCAGAAGGATAGTTTCGCTTCATTTTGTCATTGATGTTGTAAACATTAATTGACGCGCTATGACACGAGGGGGAGGCGGGGCCTTGAGTAATTTGCGGGGCCCTACGCAGCTTGCGTAGAGAGCGTATAGGGTGGATCGGCTCTGACTACAGAAACGCGACCCGATCTGGCAATCTTACATAGCATGGATATATCAGATAAAGGACTGGAAAGCAGTGGCATAAGTGCATTTCACCATGTCACGACTTGAACCACTGAAACGATTTTGAAAACATTATTTTAAGGTAAAAATTACTTAGTGTTGCTTTAAGCCTTAAAGGGATACTCCACTTTTTTTGGAAATAGGCTCATTTTACAACTCCCTCAGAGTTAAACAGTTGAGTTTTACCGTTTTCGAATCCATTCAGCCGATTTTCTGATATTTAGAAGAATATCAGTAACCAGACAGTTTCTGGTCTCATTGACTCCCATAGTATATATTTTTCCTACTATGGAAGTCAATGAGACCAGAAAGTGTCTGCTTACTGATATTCTTCTAAATATCAGAAAATCGGCTGAATGAATTCGAAAACGGTAAAACCCAACTGTTTAACTCTGGGGGAGTTGTAAAATGAGCCTATTTCCAAAAAAAGTGGAGTATCCCTTTAAGCCAGTCATATTTGCAAAATTATTGGGACAATTCTTGGGCAAAAAAGGTCTATTGAAAGTAGTGTTGCGATAAAGTAAAGCTCACAAAGACGTTACTTTCAAACCAAGCAGCTTTTTGTTGGTCATCGAGGCAAATCCATATGACCAACTTGGATTATTTGCACAATCCATTGTGAAATCTGGGGAAATATAATATAACGAAGGAAAACTTGACCGGACTTTAAAACAATAATTAAATGGTTTGCAAAATGATGAAATTGTTGGGTTTTGCCCATGAAAATTGGGCATTGCGAAATTCCTGATCACATAGATTCCTATTCAAAATGACTGGATTTTGCCCGCAAAGACGCACTTAAAACAAACTTAAATTTTAACACTGTATGGCGGCTTGTCTGCGTGCATGTACATTATAAAGCACATTAAATGCTGAAAGACTTTCTCTCTCAAAGTGATAGGGGAGAATAAAATGCCATGTTGCTAAAATAAGCATCTCAGTGGGGTGTGGAGGGAGTCAGAGCTGTCTGGTCTATTCAGTTCCGGCAAGATACAGCCCAGTCGGCAGGGAACCTGAAGCAGCACGTATAATCAGATAGAAGAGGATACTTCATCACAGCGTTTCCCGACTCAATCCAGGTCAGCGGCGTGACAATGAAGCCGTTGGATATCAGGAACATCAGGCTTTTGTTCAATTTCCGACCTGGCAGAACTCGCACTATGTTTATGAAAACGCTGAGCATGGGATGATTTTGAGTTTACAAAATAGCTTATGACATAAAGAGGAGATCAATATCAGGGTTTTTATAGGTCACTAAAAATAGTTTATATTATTATTTATTATTATTATTTCAGTTGGTTGCAAAGGACAAATTTCTCATTTTCGTTTAGTTTAACTTAATGTACTAAAATAACTCAAACTAAAACTGAAATAAATAAAAAATATATATAGACATTTAAACTTTAGATATTCTGTTGACTATTAGTCAATACTTTGCAAGTTACAAGTTTGAAGTCTTGTAAGTACATGTCAAATAACCCAAACTCTAACAAGCCTACTAATACTCTTCAGTTGCAAAGTTACTCATTGCCAACAGAATGTCTAAAGGGAACCAACAAAATAAAGTGTAACCAAAACTTCAAAATATTAATAAACTTTAATAGTATCTCAATAATACCAAAATAACACAATGCTTTACATGCTAATGAACTTGCGATGCTATTATCGATAACACAGGGGTGGGGTGGGGAGGGGGGTTGTTTTCGAATATGCGATCACGCACACACACATTGGGAGCCACAGTCAAAATGTAGGGTATTGAAACTGCTTTTGAATGTGTGCTTGTTATCCTTTTGCCCAGTACACATTGAACGATTTTGGGCTAATCGTGGCAATTTCTGTGGTCGTGGTCTACTGACTAGCCAATTAAAATGCAACATGAAATGGGGTATTGAACTTACCAGAAACGTAAAACTATTACCTCAAAACTACATTTTCAAAATTGTCTTACTAAGTTGGCCTCTTTTCCCTAGCCATGACCGTGTCCATATTCTCCTCTTTCAATTTCTCTTCTTTTTCTCAGCACACATAAAAACCACAATTGACAAAGTGCAATACAACTTGCTCTATTTGTTTACCACTAGCATGCTGATGAAGTTTTATTCTTATATACTAACTTGTGTTGAAGCCTACTATTCAATAGGTGTCAATCGTATGTTGTACCAGCACTGCGCAGCACTGATCGGTGGTTTCCAACTTGTCCAATTCAAACACCACCACTAATAAAGCAAGAAAGCTGTCAGAGCCATGGTGTAATAGTATAGCGCACGTTTAGAGCCTTAGTTCTGTTGCAAATGATGCAGGTTTGAGTCCCAATCTTATTCCTGCTCTCATCTCACCTAGTCGGTACTATCTTATAAAGACACAAATGGCACAAAAATAAATAAAAAACTGCAAAACATTTTCTTCCATAAATTTGTATTTTCAAAAATATATCAAAAATACTTCGCTCTAAGAGCTGGCATTTCGATGTTTACAGCCACTTTAGTGCACACACACATATATAACAAACATCATGTTTCCTTAAACATAAGACCACCCAGTGGATCGTGTGGGTGGTGAGACAGTAAACAAACCATCTGAAGGAGGGGGTGATGTTCGCCTGGAGAGAGCCTGGCAGCTCAGTTAGCTGCAAGTACAACTGTTAGCTTGTCGACAAACAGTAGTAGCGCTCGGCGCTCACATGATCAAAGCCCGAACACAGCACGCATGGCTTCCATGGAGACTGAAAGCTACATTGGAAGCAGCCGTTCTAGCTTCCTCGCCTCTGATGCAATCATTATCTCCCCTGAACTCGCTTTCAGGGCTAGTGTGAGTAACTCACAAGTTATTAAAGCCAGATTCATACATGCAGCGCACTACTGTGACATTAACGTAATGTATTCTGAAAACAGAATATTTAATGAGAGCAAAAAAGTAGGGCGGGACTTTTCCCCATGCTAACTGTGAGTTAATAAAGATGATGTTTAAGAAAATTTTCCTCACCGAATTTACTACAGTGATCATATATTCATTGTGTATTACCTTGTAGCCAGGGTGATTCATCTTAAGGAGCTGGAGGATAACAACTCACAGGCTTTCATGTTGTCCGTCCGAACCCCTTTATATTTTAGAGTCTGGCAGTGAGCAGAATGCAAGTCTTGTTCAGAATATATATAGAACCAAAAAATAATTAACTAATTGAACTAATTAAAAAAAATACATCATGCTTTATGAAAATGAAATATTACAATTTCAGCAAAATAAATGTTAAATTACAATAATTTGATTTAAAATACTATTAAAATGATGCATATTATAATAAAAAATAAAATGCATTACACTGTATAATATGGTCAAATAATAAAGAGGAAAATATCATTCTGTTTATTTATAAGCGTGCTGAAGTTATGTCGTCTGTCACTTTAAATGCTCGAGCACTTTAAAGCAACACTATGTAACATTGTTTACCTTAAAATAATGTTTCCAAAATCTTATCAGTGGTTCATCAAGTCGTAACAGGGTGAAAGGCACTTCTGCCATAGCCTGACGGAGTCTGTATCGCTTTTACTGGCACTATGTAACTTCGGGTTTCAGGTAGGAACCCGACCACAAAAAGAACTACAAAATTCGACTGCTTTACGTCAAGCGCTACAATAGTCATTATTTTGTTTTTCTTCGTTTCTGATGTCGCAATACATCGTCCTTTCATGAAATCATGTAACATACTCTACCTTGTCTGTGGACATCGTTCATTCTAAAGCCGGTGCTGGGTAAACAGCGAGCGTGCGTGTGACGGTAGGCTAAATTATTTAAGACAGCGGCAATGGACAATTTCGTTTCCAACCAGTAGGGCGACCGAAGAGGAAAAGTTACTTGGTGTTACTTTAAAGCATGGTTCATTAGCAGAAAAAAATTATCTGAAAGAGATTCCAATGATATCGTTTCTCTGTGCCATTATCGTTATAATTGTGCACGGTAGATACAAAATTGCTGCCTTAAATGTATTAAACTATGTTATTCCCTTAACTAAGATGAGTTGATACAGGATCATTCAGGAGTGATAATATTACTGCGCCGAGTCGAAGTGCTATTCCGCCATACATTAGTTATCCATTTTACTCGCTTAGAAAAGCGCCACGTTTTATTTTGTGTCACCATACTTGGTCGTGTAACTGTATTTAAATAGAGAAAACGTGGAGGTCGCTTCTAACTTCATCTCTGTTTGGATCCTAATGAATGATCTGGGCTATCAAAGTGTTGCCGCGCGCCAGAGCGATTGAGTGGACGCACCGAGACGAGAGAGGTATGCATCAACTCGTCTTTATTAAGGGAATAACATAGTTTAATATGAGAAAACGGTGGAAAGTTCCTTTAATCAATCAAATTGGATGTTTAAGTAATGTCAACTTAAATTACATTAAACTGACTTAAAAAATTTGTTAAATCGTGTATAACTTATAGAAAAAAGTTAAACCAATGTAAAAATATATGTTGTCATAACTTATTGATCACATAATTTTTTACAGTGTGGTGTGGACTCTGCTATTCTTTTATATTCAGATCAGTTTCTAGAACTATATCCTTATTGTTATACTGTAGTTATTGTCCTTGATGTGAATGGGCCTTAAGAGTGTATGTAGTATTTGTGTGTGAGGTTAAGTGCCCCTGTCTGTCCCACAAAGGCCGATGAATATGTCTGTTTACATGTGCATCATTCTTAATTAAAATTAATTTAAATATTAAAACAACAGTAAAAATAAAAATAAGAATTTTTTTTTTATTTCAAATAAATAAAAATCCACAGTAAAAATTTTAACCCGCAGAATAAAATAGTGTGGGTCTGTAAGAGCGTATAATGTCTGTGAGTCTGTAGACCGCACCTGTCTGTCGCACAAAGACCGATGAACATGTCTGTTTCCATGTGCAAACAGCTCCAAGCCGTGTCAGCGAGAGTGATGGAACAGCAAAGTCACAGCACCTCCTCGTCTTATCACAGAGCGACGTGATTCCCTAATTAAGGGCAGGCCGGTCTGGTGCTGGTGTTGGTGTTATGACTACCGTGACGGCGGCTATTTTTCAAAAACCACTTCTCTGACGCCTAAAAGGCCTCGGGGGAGAGGCAGAGAACAGCTGCCTCTCTACCGGCAGATCATTGATTAAAAAGGCTTATGAACTTCCACCTGCGCTGCAGGAAAAGGAGGACAAACAGGGCTCTTTGCTCCCTGTGCTCAAAAGCAACCGGGTTTTTGTGAAGAAATCCTCTGGCAAAAATCCACTCAAATGCTAGTTTCTTTCTGAGCTGCACTGTCAGTTGAAAACTGACTATTAGTTGGAGAAGAGCTTCAGTTTTTTTGTCATGTCTGTTGCCATGCAATCCAAAGTTTCTCACAGTTTTATATGCTAAACATTCAAATAACTTTTTTTTTTTTTTAACAGACAGACAAAATCTGAGCTTGAAAAACCTTTTGTCGTTACAATCGTTAAAATGTTGCATCAAAAGCTGCAAAATGTACGGTCAGGTTTACGGATTCATTATTTTGTATGTGTCTGTATACATTCATTCCATGCCACAGGCCTAGTAGAGCTGCTTTCAAGATGCTTACTTTGTTTGCTGAAGAACGTTCTGGGGTCTTAGACCCTTGAAACTCCCACCCTAAGAAAATCGATTTGAACAAGGGGAGGTTGAGCTTATGTACAGAGCACCATTTTTAACATGCATATAGTCTCGAGTGAGACTGGAGTCAATTACTAAACACATCTACTGGCTTCTGTCAATATTGATTTGTTTTAGACTAAGATCTCTGCCTTACCGAGACTATCTAATTGCACTGGCCCTAACCCTTTATTTACTCTGAGGATGCTGCTGCAATTTACTTCTTTGCAATCTGTTTACGACACAAAGAAAAAAAGAACAAAAGAGAAAAATACAGAGCAAAAGAAAGTATGGACGAATGAAGGAAAGAACAGAAGAAAAAGAACAAAAAAAATAATTAACAAAAGGAAGAAATAGCAAACTAGCAAGAGGAAGAAAGAAACAAAAGAGAACAAAAATGAAGAACAAAATAATGGAAAACTATGAAAGGGGAAAAGAAAGAATGGAATAAAAAGTGAAAGACTAAAGAAAGAACAGCAAAATAAAGAATGGCCCAATGAAAAAAAAGAAAGAAATAATGGAATTGAAGACAGAAAGAACAACCAAAAAGAAACAAAGAAGAATGAATGAAAGTAAGAGACGAAAGTAAGATCAAATAAAGAATGGAGAAAAAGGGTGAACAAATAATGTTATAAGTAATGAAATAATGAACAAAAGAAAGAATGAGCATAGAATGAGCAAGGACAGTAAAAAACAAGACAAAAGAATGAACAAAAGAACATAAGAAAGAAAGAGGAAAATAATGAATGTAAGAAAAAATAAAAATGAAAGAGCAGAAAAGCGTGAAAGGAAAGTATGGACAAAAAACTAAAACAAAAAAGTAAATGAACAAAAGGAAGGAATAAACTAAAAAAGAAAGGCAATTGGAAAGAAAGAATGGTAGAAAGAAACAAGTGAAAAAATGAAAGAACAAGCAAAATAATGAACAGAAAACAATGAGCAAAAGAAAAACAAACGATGAAAGTAGAATAGCAAGATAGAATGGAAATAAAAGAATGAAAGAACAAAAGATAAAACAAATAAGCCTTAGAACATTAGATTCTGCACTTCCATCAACAGAACACAACTGAAGACTGATTTACCTGAACTTCTGGAGGGGCTGTTTTCCCACCCAGCGACAGTTGTGTTTGTGGTGTCTTTCTCTGGACTTCCTGTGGTCTGGGATGAAGGTTCCTCTATAGGAACCAGTTTGGATGTTATCCAGCCATGAGCCGAACACAAACGACCCGAACCTCCAGACCTGGACTCAGCCTGATGGGAAGCATTGTTTGGATCTGGACTCGTCGGCTGAACCGCAGGTCCACCTTGGGTCGTTGGTACTGTAGGAACTGGTGGTTGTGACGAATCTACTTCCTCTTTAACCACAGGTAACCACGTGCTGGAAACAGCTGGATCCGGAGTACACAAAATGTCTTCGGTAGTTTCTTCTCCAGACTGGGAAGGGGTGATCCCAGTGGTTGACGTAATTGCTAGCATGTCCTTGCTGGGACGACAGGGCTCGGTGTGGTGGGCATGTTGTAAGTGTGTACTTCCGGTGCCCTGGTCAACTCTACGTCTTGCTTTCGTTTAACGAAAGGCACATTGACTTTGTTCGAGGGATTGCTTTTGCGTTTTTCAATGGGCCAGTGGACGTACGCAATTTCCCCCCTGGCTTCCTCAACTGTGCTGGCTGGTTCCACGTGCTTGGGTTGAGAAGAACTGGATGCATCAGTAGGTAGAGTCGCCTGGAGACTCATAAGCTGCCATTTGACAGTGGTCTCCAGCGGGACGCTGTGGTCATCGGATCCTTTCATTTGGCTGTTGTGAGTGAATGGTAAGTCTTTCCCTCCACTTCCCTCTGAATCTTTCTCTTCCTCTGCAGATAATGACGGCAGAGGACCTTTGGGAATAGGATTACTGTCCTCGTTCAAATCTTTCCCTTCACCGGAGAAGTTCTCAGGGTTGTTCCTGGAGAAAGGAATGGTCATGATCTCCAAACCACCTCTTTTGGCTTCCATTGGACTGATTGTTTGAGATGTGAAATGCCTATTATTGCTTGGGGCGACTTTCAAGGACTTTAGCGGCACAATTTGTTGACTGCTCCTCATTGAATTGAAGCTTTTAGATGCCAAAGGACTTGAAGAAAGAGTCGGATCTGCCATTCCTGATTCAATTCCACCTGCAGGGATGACAAGACACTGTGATTAACGTAGCTAGGGAGGAGATCGTTTCATTTAAATGTATGTTTAATTAGTGGGCAAAATATGCTAACTCCCACCCCAGAACTATGGTAATTAACTTTAATGCGTGCAGCTCGATATAGAACTGTCATTATTTTTCCGCCAATGCCCTGGAGATATCCAGCAATTAATCTATCGGTCTCAACCCACCTATCTTTTAATCAAACCTGTTTCAAAGGAAAAATGAACTACAAGCGTAGCTAAAATGACCTTTATTTTCTTCCCAGAGGGTAACATTTGACTCCCGGCTGAAACGGGGATGAAATGTACATTCGTTTTGAAAGCAATCCAGGTAATAAGGCTTTTTCTCTTTATGTTGCCCCGGCATAAAGGACTCATACATCATGCACCTGTCCAATGCCAATGCTTTCTAACAGTAAATCTAGACAAAATAAGACCCAAATCATTATGTTCAAAAAGCAAGCTTGGAGCTTGATTTACGTCATGAAGTGTGCAATAAAGTAAAAATGTAGTAAGCACTTAACTCCTTATTATTATTAAGTAACTGCTGCATGGAAGAGATATTCGGTTAGCTTAAAGGTGTAGTTCACCGAAAAATGAAAATGTTGTCATTATTTACTCACACTCAAGTTGTTCCAAAACTGTATGAGTTTCTTTCTTCTGCTGAACACAAAAGAACATATTTTGAAGAATGTTTGTAACCAGACAGTTGCTACCAACAAATCTGGTTACACTCTTCAAAATATCTTTAAAAAAAAATCATTTTTGGGTGAACTATCCCTTTTAGTATTTACTTGTGCATGGATAATTCAGATATCTGCTTAGGTAACATGATTTGCCTTAAAGGCAACAAGCAGCGTATAGCATTTATGACATGAGAATAGATATTCACAGACCATATGTTCGGTACACAACATGAAATATTAAATGATAATGAATTATTCAAGACTCTGCTGTTGCAGTGTCACATGGACGTGGTGCAATTTACATAACCAAGTAATTGAGCAATTAATGATATGAATAACTGATTACTCTCTGCCGTCACAATAGTGTGATGCTATTAAACATGTCCAAGTAATGTATAAAAGCAGTTACTTAAATAAAGTCTTCCATTAAAACTGGATTTAACAATAGGACAATTACCCAGTGGCCCCAAATAATATTTGGATTTGTAACTGAGATCAAACCAAGTGGCATCCACAAAAAAATTCTTCAATAGACTTTCACAGAACTAACATCACTTTTCATATCCATTTTTTGAGACACAGCCGGTTTCAAGGTGATTTGTAGTCACAATTGAATTATTTAGTTGCATTGTGATACATTCCTAGTTATGTGAAAAAGTCATAAGCTATAGCATGTGAGCTTTAGTTGTAATTGTGAGAAATGAATGTCCCAATTTTGAGATACAAAGTCACATTTAAGAGATATAAAGTCGCAATTATGAGAAAAAGTCATAATTGGGAGATAAAAAATTACCAATTGGGAGGAAAAGTCCCAATTTGTAGATGTAAAGTTCAACTGGGAAAAAAATCCCAAAGGTAAGATTCAAAGTAGCAGTTTTGAGAAAAAGTTGCAATTGGGAGGTATAAAGGTTCAAATTATAAGACAAAAATTCACAATTAGGAGATAGAATGTTGCAGTTGTGAGATATAAAACACATTGTTCTATGGGATGTATGCATTTCAGAATTTCTTCAAAACACAGCTTTATCCGCATTCAATTTAATTTGGAACTCAAGGCACATGGGCGGCGACTTTAAAAACGGCTGGATTTTCTGAATTCTCTACAGCCTCTATGTAGTGCAACTCTAAACATGGGGAGAGACAGAGAAGCATGCAGCGAAGGGTGAAATAGCCAGTGAATCTGAACTCTGCTAAATGACCTCTGCTGGAGGAAAAACGAAAAGAAGCAGCCAGATTCAGTCTAGAGTGTCTTTTCGCACACACTCCTCGTCCCTGACGATGATCACGCCTCGTATAATTGGGAGAGACTTGGAGTTTGTGGCGGTGCCTGCGGTTTCAGCCAAAGCACATTAATTAGATTCGGAAGTAAATAATGCATGCTGACTAAAGCTGGATTTTCACTCGGCATTAAACATTAATGTTCCCTGTTGAATTTGGTTCGCGGGGAGGATATTTGTACTGATGATGCCCTGAGAACAGACCGCTGCCAAAAACCCATCGCACTAAAACCACACCAGTTAGACATGCTTCAATCCCAGCCTAAGGCTCGTAGCAGTCTAAATTTTCAGAGGTTGGGTCCCATTTTTCTTTCTCCTACTATGCAGCTTTACTTGGCACGGATATGACAGACATTGATATCCATTAAATGCCCTATAGCAGGAAGCAGGAATACATTTCAGCACTGTGACCTCTACAGTGACCCTCCCACTCTCGCATTCCAGAGAACGAGTTGTGTCGGCAACCTTCCTCTTCTACGGCTTGCGCCTAAAGAACCATTTGCTGCCATAGTGTTTTTCTTCAGAAACAATAAAAAATCCAACTGCAACTTGTTGTAGGACATAGTATGCTGAGGGCATTTTTGCACCAAGTGGACGCCATATTTGAGGGTTAGAAGAACAGTCCATTCAATAATGAAAAGTGTACCTGTGTTTTAAGTACAATCAACTTGGATGTTTAAGTCATTTCAACTTAAATTACATTAAACTGACTTATTTTGATGAGTAAAAGCAATGTAAAAGCATACGTTGTCTTAACTGTGTTTCACCCATTTGGGAGAAATTTGTTCTTTGTATAGGAAACTATACCACAAATGAGGAATATACATAATTTAAAATTAAAAGAAATATATATAAAATTAAATTCACACAATAGATATTCTGGGTTCTATATTCTATAATTTTTGTTTGGATTACCAGAATGTTAAACATGTAATTATTAATTACAATGGATTTTCATATTTTAAGATTGAAAATTTGCAACTGGAAAAAGCTAAACAAAATTTAAGTCTTTTGAAAAGTCTACGTACTTTTAATAAAAACCAATGGGACATAAAGTTATACCCCCAATGACCGACAGAGGACCTAAAAATCTGATTGACCTTTTGGCCAAAATTCAACAATAGAAGAAACTCCCACTTTTGTAGTTTCACATCACCCAGTTCTATATAATAAAAGTTTAAAATAATACAAAATGTAATAAAGCCCTACTTGAAGTAAATTAAGCACATGCATCACCTTAGACAAACTTCAATTAAGAAGAGAAGCTGCATAGTCTTGAATAATTTTATATGCTTAAACTCTTGTGCTTAAATTCACCTTGAGCCTGTCATACCTTTGGATGGTTCAATGAAACGGTCTGTGAAGGTCTGTGAATATGGATGATCCATATGAGAATTGCCTGGACTCTTTATCTCCTGCTGTGCAGCCACTAGGACCACCTCCTTCTCCTGCTCCAAGAGCTCTTCTTTTAGGTCTGATGAGGAGGGTTATATGAAAGTCCCTTAGTATTTGGCTCCTCAATGGCATTATCAGCACCTCCTTTGCTTGTTTTCTCTGTACTTGGCTTCGTCCTGGCAGTGGGACCGTTTCTGAGGTTCCTCTGTAGAGGCTGGTTTCTGTGGCTGGTATCTGAGGCACCCCGTCCCGGTCCAGTACCTAAATGGCTTCATGATTGTGTTCACAAAGTTGGAAATGACGCTGTTGCTGGTCTGAGCTTGCGTAGAGGAGGAAGGAGTAGTTGAGGACGGGTCAGGAGATACATAGGGACCATCGGGATCATCAGTCTCCTCTTTCGCAGAACCTCCTTGAAGGTTCTCCTGCTCTCCACAGCATCGTTGGGATCGTCTTCCCAGTCTACAGACCTTTCTTCAGGTCCAAGATGGATTACAACATGCTCCTCTGAGATTTCAGAAGATTCGTGGTTTATGATGGACTTGAAATCTTCCTTCTCGAGATCGACCAATCCGGTCCAAGTTGAAGGTTCGGGGAATACTCCGTTTCTTTGGAGCTGCACCTCTTCTTCGCTTGAAGAGTTCATAGTGGAGTTCTCTAGGGTCTTGTGGAGTATTGCAGCCTGCTCTTCGAAATTCTTCTCTGAAAGAGTAAGGTAGTCTCGTTAATGGCGGCACTGACAGAAAATAACTACAAAGCAGATATTTGTAAGCCCATTAGTTCAACAAACCTTGATAGCAGTAGGCGTCAAAGAGATCGGTAGTGTCTGGGAAGCCGGTGCGGTTAGGGTTGTGGTAAACGGTCCGTACCCCTGGTTCATCCCCTCCGCAGTTACGCCGAGGCAAGTTGATGGGGTAACGCACGCTGCCGTCGGCCAGCCAACCGGGGTCGCAGCGGTCTAGGCCACCCTGCCAGGCCAGGTAAAGCTGCCCGACTGTGGCCAGTTGAGCTCCCAGAGTGTGGCAGTGAGTGGATGCAGATGCCAGGCTCAACTTTTCCAGCACACTGGTGTGGAATACTTCACCTGGAGAGAGAGGAAAGACGGAGAACACATGCTATGCATGAGTGCTAATTCCCCATAAGAATGCTGCTGTTTGCAACATGAGAACTATAAATAAAGCTTATAAATAACCTAAATTTGGTTGTAAATTTAGAAAATTGTTTACAGAATGCATTAATACAATACCCATTAACACAGGTGATTGCAAAATTTAGAGTATTTATTTAGTTTATTTAATTTATTTAGTATTGTTCACTTATTTGATTTGTTTATTTTTTCTGGTGTGAAGCTGAATACTGAAGTGATTTTACGCGAAAGCATTTAAGGGAATGTTTAATTCTTTTCACAATAGCAAAGTTGTTACTTTGAAACACTAGCAAATTTGGAAAAACATTGAATGACTTTTTAAAACTTTATATGATATACTTTTTATACCATATATCTTCTATACTTGTACCACTTCTATACTTCTGTATTTCATACTCTTGAAATTGTATTTTTTTCTTCTCTTCCTTATTCTAAACTAGATGCTTGTATATTTTTTTTTTTTTTTTTTTTTTTTTTTTTAAATCACCACAAGTTAGAATTCTAAGTAATATACTGTACAAGGAAATACAAAATTATTTATATTCTCCTGATCGGTGGGTGGATGGATTGACAAACAAACAAACAAACAAATAAATAAAAAATATATATTTTTTAATATTTTATCAATTTAAAAAAAAAAAGTGTATATGCCAGGCATTAAACTTTTAAGACAATTTGGAATAATACTTCACTGCATGAGGCAGGACTGTCATTCCTGCCTGAAACACATGGATGTGCACTTTAGAAAAGTTATGGCATAAACCGTGGGGCTGAGCTGAAAGGAGGGTGACCTACTTAGATGTTCTGGGAATTGAGACACGAGCAGGTACATGCATCTACGACATCTGAAGCTCATGAGGACATTTAAAGACACCATTTTTTGGATGACTAAGCTGTAACTGAAGGCATCTGTGGTACCTTGCAGGCTGTTGGCAAAGCAGTACACATCAAACATCTCATCGGGGGCTCGGCTCCCGTAGTTCCTCACGCCAGGTGAGTCCTCCCTGTCGCCGTAGCAGCCAGGCCGAGGGGACTGGATGGGATACCTGGGTAGAGAGCCAAAATAAACCAGGAATTATTTCCAAGGAGGGGAGGAGTGAGTAAGATAAACTGTGCAATTACTCGAAAGCGCATCGATTTGGAAGGCACAGGGGTGCCGGCTAAACTCTGATTAAGAGATTATACATGACACTCCAGGGTTTCCGAAGAGAAATAGCAATGGGGGTTCTTGTGCAGCCCAAATATTGAACTCAGTTATATAAAACCATTAAAACAGCCCGCTTATTTTCCATCCCAGTCTAGAGATCTCTGATGTCTCCATACGCTTGCGCTAATTGCGCGTTTGCGTCTTCACTGATGTGTAGCCAAGCTTCTCTGGAGATGGCCCAATTAGAGCTCTTCCAGGCAGGGAGGGAAAAGCTTGCTCACACTTTTATGCGGTGAGGGTCAGGCTTCACGCCTGACAATATGCGGTAGATATGAATGTTGAAATCAATAGCTGTCTGACGTTCAGCCATGGAGAAGTGGCAAGCCTGAAGAAACGGGGCTGTAATACAGTCAATACATAATAGATATTACGATTAATTAGAACGGCTGATTATTAAATCGCTTTGAGCCCAGGATCCCTTCGGAAGAAAGTTGGGTTGTCTAATATGTTGTGATCTACAAAGTGATAGTTTTAGAAGCAACATTAAAAGGAAGATTAAGAGATTCACTGGGGAACAGAATTATGTAAACATGTTCAAAGACTTCTTTACTGCCAAATATGTGCATGTTTCTGAATCTGATCAGCAAAGTAAAAAAAAATTCAAGAGCAAAGTAAATCTATCTTTGTAGAACTTTTTTTTATCATTTACCTTGTATACGTTTTGATATATATGTGTTTGGCATTTATGTGTATTTGACTGTTTAAACGCAATAAGTAGCGAAAATTTTAATCTAAAACCCAATTTAGTTCTGAGAGGTTGCTTTATGTGCGTGCACTTTGGGTGTGAGCACAAAATCAGTATAACGCGCAATCCCATGCCGAAATTCAAGCCCTGTAACACCAACAATATTAAAGGGATAGTTCACTTTGAAATGAATTTTTGGTATGTTTTAGCTTACCACAAGGGCATCCAAGATGTAGGTGTCTTTGTTTCCACAGTATTTCCAATTTTGATATTTTTAGGTCAAACCGTTCTTGTCTGTCAGTCATATAATGCAGGTCTACGGTTACTCCCTCAAAGAGCATACACAGAGAAGTCCAAATTAAACATGATTTAATGACTCGTAAATATAAGTACACATTGATGGCCTAAGACACGAAACGAGCGGTTTGTGTGAGAAAACGAACAGTATTTATATCGTTTTTACTCTTGTAAACACAGCCACGTCCAAGTGATCTGAGGTCGCGAGCGCTTCGGTATTTTCCGGAAAGCGTCGGAAGTGATCTCTCGCGCGTGTACGTCACTCATACAATTGTTTTTTTTTATTTTTATTTTTTATTATTTTCTTTTACGACGGGTTAAACATCCCGGATAAGCGCAAATTAGTACCATTTTAATTAGCCGTCTTACCTACAATCTCTGTTCTGTGTAAACAATGAGTGACGTACACCCGCGAGAGATCACTTCCGGCTCTTTCCGGAAAAGACCGAAACCGCTCGCGACCTCAGATCACTTGGACGTGGCTGTGTTTACAAGAGGTAAAAACGATAGGCTATAAATACTGTTCGTTTTCTCACACAAACCGCTCGTTTCGTGTCTTAGGCCATCAATGTGTACTTACATTTATGAGTCATTAAATCATGTTTAATTTGAACTTCTCTGTGTATGCTCTTTAAGGTGGTGACCATAGACCTGCATTATATGACTGACAGACAAGAACGGTTTGACCTAAAAATATCAAAATTGAAAATACTGTGGACACAAAGACACCTACATCTTGGATGCCCTTGAGGTAAGCTAAAACATACCAAAAATTAATTTCAAAGTGAACTATCCCTTTAATCCGAAGCAAATAAAAAACTGAGTGTGTGAAGGGAGGCGTTTTTGTGTGTCAACTCACTGTCGGAGAGATGAGAGAGTGAGAAAGCGCAGCTGGTATTGTTTATCTAGATATTTCAGTATCGATATATATTGTATATGTATATACTGTGTTACACGCCACTGCTAAAATCCAACCATGTTTGGCAAGTTGTCATTCTGACCTCACACTCTGGTCCGACAGCCAACCGGCATCGCAGTTGTCGTATCCGTCATTAAAAGTGGCCTGCAGCTGGGCCGGCGTGGCGATGTTCGCAGAGTTCTCCAGACAAACTCTTTTGGCGTCTGAGAAGGACAACGCGTAGCGATCGTGGGGAGCGCGGTAATGGAAAATCACTCCTGTGTGGGAGAAAACAGACAGTGAAGTGCATGATGGGAACTACACCTTACATAAACTATTTCCCCAATGAACAGCAATAATAGGTGTTTAACTTGATGCAAGTCTCTTGAGATCCACTAAATAGCTTTATTTCCTGAATTTCGCTTTCATTCCTACTTTTCCGCCATTCCTCAGTCCTCTGAGAATGACAACAGACAGGAACACAGTACAAAAGAAGTGAGAAATAAGATCCCAGCACCAGTTCTTTGTACAGCGGACTGGAAGCCCGTCCTCTAACTGGTCAAAGAAATGAGATTCCTGGGATTGCTTTTGAACTGTCCATCTGTTATTCCCAGATCACATCGGTTTGGAGTCCCTTTCGTCCTCTACTCCAAACTCTACGTCTATAACCTCCACTGTCGACTGCCATCCCGCAAGAACGAACAAACATGAAAGGGACAAAGGAACATCCTCAAAGCTAGGTGGGCCAATTTATGGCGAAACACTTCAGACGACGTCTTGAGGGGAAAGATTTTAGTCTCCTGAGCAATACGGCCCGTTTCTTACCCAACCGTGCCAGCTACGCATGACGCCCCACTTCAAAGGGGCATGAGAGAAAGACTTCATTTTTTATTTCCTTCCTTCCTTCAAATTTTTGTACTTCTTCTCTTTTTTGCTTCCCATTGGAGTTCAGGAAAGGCTCAGAGCTTTTAAAAATATTCAGTCTGTGACAAACATCTGGGGATGAGATATGTGGGACTCTCGTCCTCTGAGGGATGCCGCATCTTATTAAAAAAAGGGGTCAGAATTTCCACGTCTCATTTCCCGAAGACATAATCAGAGGAGCCGAGGGTCAGATATATGACCAGTTAGCTTAACTGTTCTGTTGAAAGTTTGTAAAATATCACAGAATATTTCTGTAGGTTAGCAAAGATGTGTTAAATAATGCAACCTTCGTTTCATTATATACAAAATTAATAACGTGCATCAATCGAGAACATTGTCTGAAGACGTCTTTATAAGTAAACACGGATTTCCATAAATAAATATTGTAAATTATAACTGTAAATTGTTTTGTTCCCTTCATTATTAAGTACTTCGATGATGTAACCCAAGGTGTGAAAACGTCTAACGGTGGCGGATGCCTTTATTGACAGCGTTATTGTTATTTTCATAAAAGCTTGCAACAGTAATGGGAATTTGGTTTCAATGCTTTAATTGGTGAGCTTGAACTAATTAACCATTCAAACGCACATAGGAGGAGGTTTCTGTTTTGAAACGGAAAGTAGGCTACATGATATCAGCTTGTATAGTATTAATAATGCACTGTATCTCGTAATGCATTTTTAAGAGCCACTCTCTGTTGAGAGAAGTAATCCTTGTTAGGTTTTGCAATCATAAATTACGTTTTAATCATAATGGTTCATTTCGCTCCCCTTCTCTGCTGGATGCCGTTTAGGCCACATTAATCAAAAACGTGTTTATATTTAACTTTATTTTTGTTAATTATATTTAACTTTATTTTTGTTAATTTGTTTTACTTTAAGAGTTCAATAATATCCTTTCTTTTTCTGTGATTTTTATTTACTTAAAATTAAATATAATTAAAAAATATATATTTTATATGATATTTTTTATACAATTTTTATTCCTTATCCTTACTTATTCTTTTAAATTCTTTTTTAGTCCTTACTATATACACACACATTAAATATACATTTAAATATACATTTATATACATTAAATCATATTTAAAATGCAATTCTGTTTTCACTTTGTGTATCATTTTTATTATGAACATTATTGTTTTCTCATTATGTTGGCTTATATTTACATTCTACAGTGTGTTTTTATTTCTTTACTATTTATATTTAATATTTAATTTAAATATTTACTTTTTATTTATTAGGTTTATATACTTTATATTTAAATATTTTTATTTATGTAAATTGAATTATAATTCAAATAAGTTTTAATTTTTACACTCCTTTTATAATGATTTTTTTATTACATTTACACATTCAATAAATGTTTCATAAATTGGGAGGTTTGCGCTATAAGGCACAATAGCACTGAATTTTGGGAATCTATAATGATCATAATCTACTTTTGCGCTTAAACGAATGACACCAACTTAACTGGAGGGTCACTACTGCAGTGTTAAACCAGTTTGCTTAGTGAACAAGACCCAGGTTTTAATGCTGAAATGTGCGAAAAACGCTGTTTGACGAATTCGCCCCATGCACATTTCCGCTCCACAGCCTCATGCTAACACAAGCACACTACAGTGCAAATTGTCAGCGAATGAAGTCTAACTAACTTCATCAAGGTTTTGGCAGGAATCTGAGCATGTAGAAAATGCAGCAGCTGTTTGGTCCATGCCTCTTTGGACTGATCTGATGGAAAACGCCACCAGATGTGCAGGAAAACCAATCCTTAGCACTGAGTACTGTAATTACACCAGATTTTCAGATTAAATAATACATCAAGTCATTCACCGGCGCGTTTCACCCAGAGGCCTGCAAAACCCCTGAAAAGGGACGTTAATTGCGAGACAAGTTTTAGCACAAAACACAAACCTAAAGAAGAAAGAAGTCAACTGTGAATCTAATTACTATAATCACAGCTGCGTGTATTAGCATTCTGCAGAGCAGAGATTTACATTACCTGTGACCTGAAGAGGCACCGTATCTTGTTCGTCGTTAATGCCGACCACGACCTCACAGCGGTACATTCCCGAGTCGCTGGATCGCAGGCCTGTCAGCACCAAGCTGGCATTGTAGCGGTTCTCCGGGTAACCCGGCAAGGTGACGCGACCCTGGAAGGCTTTCTTCACCTTGATTATATTGTCTTTAGCCACAAGAATCGATTGCTGCTTTTGTAGGCCGTCCGCACCACGTTGACCCCACAGTTTGGTCCATTTGATGCGGGGCGGTTCGTTGGAAGGACTCGGGTGCAGGGTAAAAACACACGGCAGGAGGGCCGTACCCGACAGAGGCTCCTGGACCCTCTGGTGAGTCACTTTACGCATGTTCACCACCGTGTCACAGCTCACCGTGCCTGAGGAAAGAGGAAAAACGACCAAACCGATCAGATTCAAGCATTTTAATGAAAAGTTTCTCAATAGGCACAATAATAAACATTACGCTGCTGTTCAAAAATCTAAATTTTTAGCACATTTTACTGTACCAGTCTTTTTATATGAACCATTAAACTTCGCATATTCCACCAACAGTCATCCGCCACAGAGTTAAAGCAGAAATAAGGCCTTGAAATATGACATATTGCCCTACGTACTGTACTTGTTTTACTGTACCAATCTTTTTTTATGGAGCCTTCAACTTGGCAAATAGGACAATGCACACTGAGACATATATTGCGCCATCAGCCCATTTCATCCATGCTCTTGTTTTCTTCATAGTAAGATGACAGTGACGCACGCGTAAGCATGCAGAAAAGTTCTCATGCACACACAAAAGGTTCTCATGCATACATGAAAGTCATTTTTTCCCCCGCAAGGGTCCCTTTAGGGCCTCCGTATGATCATTCGGTCGAAAATGTGAAAATCTAATTTTACACAAAATTAAATAAATCATGCAAAATTAATATGATGAATGAGGTCATGTCGTGAAAATACATGTTCAGAAGTTTGGGGTCAGTAAATTCTTATTACTTTTTTAAAATAAATTAATACTTTTACAGCAAGGATGCATAAAAAATGCTGATCTTTTGAACTTTCTGTCCATAAAAGAATGATTAAAAACTGTATCACAATTTCCCCCCAAAAATTTAACAGCTTAACTATTCTCAACATTAATAATAATAAGAAATGTTTCTTGAGCAGCAAATCAGCATATTAGAATGATTTCCGAAGCATCGTGAGACACTGAAGACTGAAGTAATGATGCTGAAAATTCAGCTTTGACATCACTAATAGAAAACAGTTATTTAAATGGTAATTATATTTCACAATATTACTGTTTTCACTATCAAATAATGCATAAGAGTGCATTTGGTTAACATAAGAGACTTTAAAACATAAACAAAATCGGTAACACTTTATTTGAAGGGGTGTGCATAAGACTGACATGACACTGTCATAAACATGACATAACACCTGTCATGAACATGAAGGAGTCTTTATGAATGTTTATGACTGTTGTCATTAAGTGTCATTCGGTAAATTATGACACTTTTAATGCAAAGTTGACATTGTTTAAAATGTCTTTGTTATGACAACTTGACATTAACAAAGACAAAAATGTCTTTGTTATGACAACTTGACATTACCCAAGACAAAAATGTCTTGATTATGACAACTTGACATTAACAAAGACAGAAATGTCTTTGTTATGACAACTTGATATTAACCAAGAAATCATAACCTGTCAACCTGTCACAAATATGTCATAACAGGTCTAATTATCAAACTTCAAGCATTTTGCAGTGTAATAACCCTTAATGACATCTTTATAACTAGTACAATGTGTTCCACTTTACTTGAGGACAGATAATATTCATGACACAGTTATAATGGTGTCATGACGGCCAAAGTTGTGACAGTTTGACAGGTTATGATTTCTCGGTTAATGTCAAGTTGTCATAACAAAGATATTTCTGTCTTTGTTAATGTCAAGTTGTCATAATCAAGACATTTTTGTCTTGGGTAATGTCAAGTTGTCATAACAAAGACATTTTAAACAATGTCAACTTTGCATTGAAAGTGTCATAATTTACCGAATGACACCTAATGACAACAGTCATAAACATTCATAAAGACTCCTTCATGTTTATGACAGGTGTTATGTCATGTTTATGACAGTGTCATGTCAGTCTTATGCACACCCCTTCAAATAAAGTGTTACCACAAAATCTTATACTGCTTGTATAATGTATTACTTTCTACTATTGATAAAAGCAGGCAAAATACAGATCTGTGCTCTTCGGGAGACACAAAGTTATTTAGCTAAAATCAATATTAATACATTATACAATAGTAAACAATTCATTATTTATACTCTCTCTATTTACAGTGTAACATAAATTCAGCAAACCCTGGCAGCAATGACCGCACAGGCAAATGGAGGTATTTCACTAGTAATAATCCTTTTTGCCTCAAAGGTGAAAGAAAATAAAATAAAAATCAATAAGAGGCATGAGCAAAATGGGGGTTGATGCATAGACGAAAAAACCCACAAGCACAGCACACTACGGCGTTTTTTTCTCATCACCAAGTGAAATGCAATTCCTATTATGTACACATGCATTATAGCTTATAACAATGTATGCGGGGGCCAGTCATCATTCTTATTTGCATATGGGGAGGTGAGAATATAATTGCAGCAAGACAGATTGATTGAATGACATGAGGTAAGGCGGAAGAAGAGAGGGTGCCGACTATTCCGAGTGAGAGCGCAAAAATTCACTGATTTATTTTCATTAGTGTGGGCTTTTGCCCAGCACCTCGTGTCTGGCCTTGCCCTGCCGTTATTTGATTTGATTTAAATGTAAAGAATGGAGTCTTCTAGCAGTACAGGGAAATGTCATCTCTCCCAGCCCAACAACTCCCCACCATAATTACACAGAGAAATTGGGACGCTGGGTGAGGGAGATGGCACAATCCTGACTTTAAAGTGCTTTTTCATTTACTTCTCTTTTTTTAATTCATTGATTCAACTATTTTAGTGTACTCTGGATACTTTTATCTAAGTGGTATAAAAGTGGGAGTTATATATCAGGGTTGGAAATTAACTAAATTAATGCCACTAAAGAGGAATAAAAATGGCCCCTAATTTCAAGAACTGTCCCCGCACAATTGAGCTAGATCTATTATGGCTGTCATGATTAAAGTTAGATGTGAAATGAATGAAAAGTGTCGATTGTGGCATTAGATTTACAGTCGATTTGCTCACGTTGCATCAGATTTCTTTTTAAACTTGGTTTGCACCATTGGGCGTTAAAACCAATCACACACATTCCTGTATGAATGCAATGTCCAATCAGAGGCGTTTTGATTCGTCACTACGGAGAAGTTGTTCACAGATTGAATTCTCATCATAAACAACAAGTGATACATAACTGTTTTTCAGTTCTTGTCAAATCAACCAAATTGTAAGCCTTTTAAACTTATATATTTACTAGGCCTACATATTTATACAAACAGCATTATCATTACCTAGCCATGCTGTTGCGGACTTGCGGTGCATATTTACAGTAAATATGAAGGCACAAATTCATCTATGATGACATTTAGCTGAAGCATGGAGGATAATGTCCTCTCTCTAACGGGTCATTTGCAGGGAGTAATAGCGGATATCTTGGTAGAGATGATAGCAGCCCACTCGTCTAACGGCACTTATACTCTGTCCCCACAGAAATGGACTGTACATAGGTGAAAACACTAGAGAGTGAGTGCTTGACAACAGCAATGGGAGGGGTAAATGGATCTGCAATTTTCTTGTTGAATCAAGGGACATATCTTCACAAACATGTTACGAAGGAAATCGGTTAGCTGAGAGGAAAGGTTCGATTTGAGTGTGCTCTGTTAAGGGGCCCGAATCAGTAGTGGTGGTCAATGAAAGGTTCGCATAAATGTAATGCATATAAAATACACATTATATTATATCATATTATATTAAACGCTATAAATAGTAGATTACTTAATAACATTTTCAAAAACTGTTTGCCGGTTTGAAAGCAGCAGGACAACTGAAATCACTAGATTATAAATTAAAAATTGTTTGCATGTGAGCTCTGAAGAGGGATCGACAACTCCTCCTTCCACCAGATCTTGTCTCAAAGCCCATGCTTTCCTTCCTTTCTGTCCTCCATCTCCAGGGAAGTCATGCTCACGATAAGGGAAAGGCACAGAATTACCTTCCTGTTGAATTCACGCTTGAGGAGAATATAAGCAGCGAGACTGCAGAGCATGACTTTTTGTTTCCCCAAGCCCTTGATGCCCACATGCAAACACTAATAATTGCATTTATGCATGTTTCTCAGATGCATTTAAACAGATATGTAGTAAATTAGGCTGCTCTCCGGATACAGTTGTGCCAACAGTGTGAAAAATTGTTTCTTCTGTAATGTTTTGTGTGCAAGCGTGATCTAATTTGCCACGTTAAATAACCAGAAATCAAATGCAGATACCTCTTTAAAAAACAAATTACACCTCGAGTCAAGAAATAAAAAATTGCTTTGGTCCCACATGGGTAAATAATGAATGTAAGAAGCATGGCAAAATATACCAAATCTGCATTTAGATGGAAATGTTTTTACAAGCATAACCCCCTGGAGATCGTCCTTTTGTTTGAAATTCCGCCGTTGTTTTTAATCTTTCCTCGTCCGTCTGAGGTCGAGCCAAAAAGAAGGTACAAATATTGAGGGTTACAGTGGGGGGAAGGACTAAGAGTTTGAAAAAAAAAGAAGAAGCAACCACTCGCTACTGCTTTTCTGCTCATTGATGTATTGTGACTATTTGCCGTCCTCTTTGAACACCTGAAATGCATTAAGTGCTGTCAGAAGTCTTTATCATCCCAGAACAGGGAACACAAGGCAACAGCGCTCGTACGCATCTCCTACATGCATGTTTTTGTCCTTCTCCCTTTCTTTCTCTGCAGGCTAATGTAATTGGCTGCTTGCTGACAGTGGCCTTATTGTCTTCAATTACCCAGCAGCCACGAAATGACTGATCGATTGCGGGCCGGGGTTATGCTGACGATTATGCCTTCTGTAGTTATTTCATTCATTCCTTTCGACAGTGATATTTGAGGGATTTTATGAAATAATGGGCCTTTTATTACCACACCGTCCGAAAGGAACACGGCAATTAATGATAATAAAACATAAAAGTCAGATATAAAAAAAGGTAATAAAATGACATTAAAAAGACCAAAAGGAGCCTGGTTCTATTAAGTGAAAAAGCATTCGGTGGTGTTAATGCGAGCTGCGAATGTTGCATTACCTACTTCCTTAAATATGTCTTAATTATTGCTGTGGCCACCAATGTAGAAAAGATAATGACCGTCACAAATAATGTGCACTGCCATCTCTGTTTAGTGTGGAGAGAGAGCAGTGGCTACATATCTACAGGCATGCCATGCCAGACATTGTTTTGTTTTCTGCATATACATGGTGTATAATAATAATAATAATAATAATAATAATAATGAGACCAGAGGTGTAGTGGTAAAAAAAGAGGTGGGTAAACTATAAATTCTAGTGGACCACGACGTGGTCACCCGGTAAGGTGGGCCACTGCCTACCGGTGTATGTGTATCGATGACATTGCTTATAGGCAGGGCTCGACATTAAGCCTTTTCATACGCTTGTCCTTCGGACAAGTAAATCAGTCATTCACTTGTCCGAGTAAAAAAGTTCCTTGTCCAGATTTTTTTTGTTGTTGTGCATGTTAATTTATTCTGAAACTATATTCTCATCAGTGTTCAATCAGCTTTGATATTTAAATCGGCATATTGTAATATCTGCACCTTTAAAGGGCATACCCTCCCCCAATATTATTAAATGTATGCTTCATCTTTCATTTTAATTTCCTAAATTTTATCAATAAATTCAATTATTTTGAATAATAAGACACTATAGGGCTGTTACCCTAGGTAGGGAGGATCAAATTAAATCATTTACACTGAACAATTACAATTGCATAAAATGTTTTGAAAATAAAATTGATTTAAATATACAAATAAGAAATGTAAAGAATGATACTACTTTTAAACATAACACTAAAGTCATTGATTCATTAATTCAAACGATTCATTTAAACGGTTGATTCATTCAAAAATGAGACGGATGTTAATTAATGGGTCATTGAATCTTTGACTCAACCGATTCGTTCAAAATGCTGAATCTTCAGTAATGAAAACAGTGATGTTCCTGTGTGATGCGCCGTGGTTCTGCTGTGATTTTTGTTTGGAACTATTTTCGCTGCTGAAACAGAACATAAACAGCCAATATTGCATCTAAAATGTAAGTGACTTAATTTTAACTGTTTATTGAACTGTTGTAGGAAATCAATATCACATTTTCAATCGTGATTGTGTTCAGGAAAAATTCTTGAGGTTGCTTAACATATGTTACAAATATAAAAACTCCACATTTAGATGTTTTATAGGCAGTATGTTGTTAACTGAGTGTGTGTGTGTGCTGCGCTCATGTGTGTAGATTTCTCCTCGAGAGGCTGCGCGAGCGTCAACAGTGCAACTTTACCGTCAGTAGCCTAATAGTCAACAACACTGACAGTATGCAGCGCAATATGAAAGAGTTCGTCTTAGGTTTAACAACCTATGAAACTAATAATGAACATTATGAAACTAAAACGACATGAGCTTAATTGAAAATGTCTTAGGAACTACAGGCTATTTAGCGGTGGATAAACGCAATTTAGAGGTGGATAAACGCACTTTGGAGGTGGATAAACGCTATTTCCGAATATTGGGAGGTGCATAAACGGCGTTTACGTGCGTTTAGCCTCCACTACATCCCTGAATGAGACAAGAAAATAAGAATTATTTATAATTTTTTATTTATTTATTTAACATTATTATTAAAATAAATAAATAAAGTTAACGGCCAACACAATGATAAATTAGCTTGTGTACTACAATATTATAATGTGTGTAATAATAATAATAATAATTATTATTATTAAAATAAATAAAGTAAATGGCTGACACAGTGATAAATTAGCTTGTGTTCTGCAATATTTTACTGTGTATAATATTCTTTTTTTTAAAAATAAATAAATAAAGTTAACGGCTGACGCAATAATAAATTAGCTTGGGTTCTGCAATATTATACTAATGTGTATACTAATAATAATAATAATTATATTATTAAAATAAATAAATAAAGGAAGGAAGTTAACGGCTAACATAATAATAAATTAGATTGTGTTCTGCAATATTATACTAATGTGTATAATAAAAATGTAAATAATTATTAAAATGAATGAATTTATGAATAAATGAATTAATGAATAAATTTTAAAGCAATAATAATGGTGAGTGACAAGAACTAATGCTAACAAAAGTTGGATACTGTACATGGAAAGACCCTATATGAACCGAATACTATATAAATAAATAAGTCTGCTTCTTTCTTTCCATGGCCTTCCTTTGAAAAAAAGTAGACAACCTTCAGTGATGTTAATTTGACAGTGAATGTTAAATACTGGACCTCCTTAAACGCTCTTTAATGGTTTCCATGAGAACAGAGATACAAAGCTAATGCAATGACAAATCCGTAAGTGTACTGTGATTTCTCTTTAGTGCCGTGGCCGTTTTTACAGGCCACCATTTGGCAAACCGCCCATTTTTGTCGGATTCTCCCTTTGCTCTTTCTTACAGTTACCTAACCACAGGCCGAGACTGTCCTGTGGCGTCTAATTGCACAAGCAATCGCAATGCACGCACTGAGCTTGAAACATTCATATATCCAAAGCATTTGTGACAAACTCGCGAAAAATGTTCGCAACAGGGCCAGTAGCCTGAAGTAAATCCACATATGCATCATTTCCACAGAATAAGGGCTGTTTGTTGGATTCCCACTCTTAAGTAGGACCTCCAATGGTGCTTTCATCCACTGCCACCGCAGATACAGCCTCCTCCAAACCGCTTTGAGAGGATCATTGGATTAAAAATGAACAGGTGTGCTTATATGGTGTCAAGCGCAAGCAGGCCGTCGTAATGACATTCCCTTTCTGAAAGCGTCTCGCATGAGATGCTCTCCCCCGGAAACCCCCCAGAGGTTCCCGACATATTCACAGCGCCATGAATATTAACCAAGCCCAGGGTGTCTGAGCTCAATATCTCCTGTCTTCCTTCCTGTCTCTTGCTCAAATACACACACATACATAAAAATACTCTTGAGTCCAGAGGCTTGACTACATTTCCTGCTCTCTGCTAGGTAATAGCGCATTTATTTAGCGTGATACGGGGATGCTAACTTAAGTGTGCCCACTTCTCTCATAAACTGTGGCAGCAGCTGCATAACTTATGCATGACAATTGTACCATTAAACTTACTTGAAACTAAATAGCGGACTGATTGAATACTCTACATTAAAAAACTTTATGATTCAAGATCTTAGACTAAATGCACACTAATTATGTCCATATATACGTAACACATTTGAACTCATTCCTGACATTGACGCAATTTTGCAGCAATCCATGTTTTCACTATTATACGGTATTTCATGTAAAAAAAAAAAATTGGCCAAAACTAAATTTGAGCTTGATTTTGGTAGAATCTTTAAAATATAATGACCCATGCAAGTGTCTGACCATATAGAGATCCACAATATCAACTTTGACACAGTGTTTAAAAAAATAGTGTTTTTTTTCCTATTTTCTGAAAAGTAGAGTTTTGGACAAACAAGATTTCCGCCAAACAGTGACAAATTATTACTTAACAAATTAAAATATTGAATTTTCCACTTTGTTGTACTAATGTATTGCTCCTGCCTCAATAGTTTAATACTTTCGTATTAAAATACACCACTTAAACAATAAATGTTATCAAGTATTACTAAAATAGATTTCATGATGGACGACTGGTGCAACTACCCTAGTTAGTAGATGATGAGCGAAGGGAATCAGCAGAAAAAAAAAATGTAACACTCATGGAGACAGTGTACTTATTTACACCATGGGCATCCCTTGAGAGGGGTTTTGGTGGAGAGTGAAGCTAAGAGTGCGAGGAAATCTTTATGCGTATTATGAGCCAGCCTATCTCTGACAGTAGAAAAGAAAAGTGCGGGTGGACCTCAAGTGCCAGACCAGACACCAAGCAACTGGTGCAGATGGCAGCGAGCAGGTCAGGGACCGAGAGACTCGGCCTGTAACCCTGCGAGTGCCCGATAAGAACCTGGTGTCGTCTGAAATCAGATGAGGCCGGTCTGTGAAACAGTGCGTGCAACACAGCCTTGCCAAAGTTCTTACTTGGGACCTGGTCTCGCACAGCTGAGCGTGAAGCGTTTGCATCTACAAAAGGCTTTAGACGGCGTATAGGATTCAGCCACGCACAAGCTTTGCATCAGTGTCTTCCCTTTTTATTGCACGTGGGCACGGTATCGCCCCACTGAGAGCCGATACAGGCATTAGAGTGAGTGATGACAAGTCTTTAGGTGGCAATGTGAGGAAATGAGGCTTTCTGCAGATGAAAGTGTTCCTTGCGCACTCTCTATTTACTGCAGATGGAAGGAGCGGAGGGCAGAATCCAGCCAGGGGGATTTATAACCGATGTCCAAAAGGGCTCATCAGTGACCGTTCAGGGAAAGGTGTGCGATGGTAATTACCACAAGATGAAAGGACCAGAGTCATTTTTTTAAAAGGGATGGTTTACCCAAAAATTCTGCCATCATTTACTTACCTCATTACAAACCAGTATTACTTTCCGTCTTAAGTGGAGGACAAAAGACAATATTTTGAATGCTTGAACTTTTTGTGCATACAATGAAAGACAGTGGGGTCAAAAAACAACATCCCTCAATGTATGGACAAAGAAAAACGGATTTTGTTCTACAAACCATTTGAAATGGCATGAGGGTGAGTAAATGATGACAGAATTGTCATTTTTAGGTGACCTATCCCTTTATATAACATGGCAGGGAGGAAAACACTGAGGGCTCTATCTTGCACCCGGCGCAAATGACTTTGTACACTGACGCATGTATCATTCCTATTTTGCACCCGCGCAAAGCGGGCTTTTCCCTCCACAGACGCACGTCGGTAAACTAGGAAATGAACAAAAAGGAGGCGTGTTTCGGCGCAAACATTCCTTAGTGCTATTTTGCACTTCCAGAAAGCAATTCCGCCACTGACCAAAAAAAACCTGGTCTAAAGTCAATGGCGCGTTGCGCGTTGTTCATAATGCTATTTTAAGCGCGCATGCTTGGCCATAATGTAACGGGTGCACAACACGCATACACTTTGATTCTCTCATCAACACAGATGCAGCAGTTTTTATTTTTGCAAATCATACAAGGAAATATATTACCACACGAGGGAAATCATTGTGGTGTCCATGAAGATGTAAAAAAATAGGCATAAATCTAGCTTACACATTTACCAAAATTTTTCAGGCAAATTGTGGTAATGACGGATCAGACCTGTTTGCCCAATAGTGGCAAGACACATATGTATATAAGGACATTGGACAAATTAGTTTGTCCGTCAAGAACTAGGAAAAAAAAATCTGAAGACTGCGAAATCACCTTTACCATGTAAGTACATTAAAAACCTTACTCTTTAACTTACCAGTTAAGTTAAGCTTTCTCAAGTTTGAGCTTTTTCTTTGGGTGGGTTTGTCCCATCCCCAATGTCAATTCTCTTTCTTTTACGCCCTGGCGAGAACATCGGTCTTCTCGGCTGTGAACCGCTCCTGGCGTGCGCCTGGTAAATGCGCCATAATAATAACAATCCACCATGCAACATGCGCACCTTGCTCTTAAAGGGTATGTTGGATGACGCTCTGATTGGTTTATTTCACGTTACGCCCAAACCACACCTATGAATAATGAAGCTACTTCAGACCAACCCCTTTTAAACTTGAGTCGGGCCCAAGAGTCATTTATCCCGCCGGTAAAATAGCAACAGCGCCCAAGACCCGCCACAAAGTTACTTGCGCTTTGCGCTTGACACTTGCGTTTTAGATCGTTAAAATAGAGCCCTGAGTCTCTTTACAAACGACAAGCTCTTTCAATGGGGTAGGTCACCAAAAAAGAAAAGAAAGAAAAATAGATACTTTTGAAATTTGAAAAAGTTGTTACCGAGTCAACCAGGGCATTTGATTGACAAGTGTGCTTCCCACGACTGAACAGATAAGAGTAGATGAACGCTCAGATTGAAGAGAGAATGACTCACTGTGTTCCAGGGTGAAGAGTAGACACACAGCCAGGAGAGGCAGGAGTGCAGTCGAGCGGAGCTCCCCCAGCATCCTGAAGGACAAACAGAGAAAAAGACACGGAGAGGTGGATTCATTATCATTTCAGTCATGTCAAAATTAATTAAAATCAAACTACCAAAGCCTGCTAGTGCATTTTCAGTCTTTTTTTCAGTTTATAGGAATTAAGTAACCTATCAAAGGCTTGATAGGTCAAAATATTCAGAGCAAGCCTCTCAATCTTGATGTCCTATTGCAAAAACAACAAACAAACAAACACAAACAAACAAACAAACAAACAAACAAACAAAAAACATTTCTGTTGACCTGAATGTGGTGGCTCTACCATTTAAGTGTTGTACGTTAAGCACAAAAACCATTAGTTATCACTGCAGTTTTCACCAATTTTTTACAGGACGTAAATAGCAGTGAAATAACTCTCCATCTTTCAAAAACAAGCATTTATTTTTTAGATGTAATCCATTTTCAGAGTACTGGCTGATCGAACCTCAAGATAGAAAAACAAGATGGATAGAATCATAAATATATAAACATACAGAATGTTAGACAGAAGGACATAGAGAGAAGGACAAAACAGATAGATAGATAGATAGATAGATAGATAGATAGATAGATAGATAGATAGATAGATAGATAGATAGATAGATAGATAGATAGATAGATAGATAGATAGATAGATAGATAGAGTATACAGAGAGACCGAACAACAACAGATAGTTAGATAAAACGACAGACAGAACGACATATACTGTAGAACAACTGACAGATAGATAGACAGAAACACAGATAGACAAAACGATACAGAAATTAATAGAAAAACAGATAGATACACATATGGATAAACAGACAGATCGCACCGGCTACCTGAGTTCCTATTACAAATCACTCAACTAGGCTTTCATTATTTAGGGCCACCAAGTAGATTAAATGCCCGACATCCCCAATCTACATTATTACAGGGTGAAAGTCTTCAGAACAAACCAAGTGTGAGAGAGACAAAGAGCCGCCAGTAAATAATAGATTCTGCAGATTTGACTCACTGTAGCCAAGGGCGAAATACAAGCCACTGTCTGAGAGATTGGACGGGGATAACCAGTGTACATTACAGCAGGCCGCTCACCTGCTCTGATTCAAAGACGAGCGCAAGGTCAAAGAGAGAGGTGCGCTTACCAGTGCATCAAAATGAATGAGACAATCGGTTCATTTGCGACAGCACAGTCGATTAATCGCTCGAAATTAATTTGATCTCATCTAATGGGTTGAATGGACAGCTTGTCAATTCAATCAAAGCTTCTAGCATCTTTCTTCTCATACCTCTTTGTTCATTTCCAAAGGTCTCTTTTCTGTTCCTGACTGTGTGAACCACCGTTAACATACATCTCTGCCGGGAATCATGTGAGTCTATCTCGTAATTGTATCTGCAGGTTGGAGCTGTGCAGTTTTTGCTGGCTGTCACAGCCAGGTGACAGCTGACAAACCAACAAGAACCTCCTACATGGAGGTAGGCGAGCATTCACAAGCAAAAACTAAGACAAACCCACACACATACTAAAAGAAACTGATACTCAAATGAAAGGAAGCCAATATGCTTTTAGACAAAGGATCTGGTGGAAGGTTTGGTGTATAAATGCATACAAACACAGAGTCGCTTACAGCTCAGTCCATGAATCTGTTTGTATCGTAAAAGATTTTCTTTCTCAAAGGTTTTTCAAGAAATAGCACGATTTAGATGCTGCCCACTTCCTCTTCACAGTGGGAAGGCAATTGTGTGCTGGCATGCAGTAATCCTGCTGTTGTCTTGCCCAGCCTGGGCTCTCTGATCCTGGCAAAACATAACGCCAGACCTCTGTAGACTCCCACAGCCTGCGGCCTCCATCAACTCATCCCGACTCAGTCTTGTACTCTTGTTAGGGCTAAAGCGAGCATCACTTCTGTTTAAACTCATGGTAAGAGGTTCGTTCACATGAGGAGAGGTGCCATTTAAAAAAACAACTGTATTTACACCAGGTGGACATTAAACAAGTAAAAATCCCATAGAGTTACATTGAAGGTGGGACCCAAACTTAAAGGTGGGGTATGTGATTTGCAAAACGGCTGGCAGATTTTGAAAATACACAACTCAAATGGTCCCACCTTCTTTTCTCCAACGCTGGCCCTGATTCGCGTGAGTGGGATGGGGGGAGGGGGTATCGTACGATCGTTTGATTGACACACTTACTGTCTAATGATTCTAGGTGGTCTTGGAAATGATTGGCTGGAGTTTTTCGAGTCCTGCCCGTTCCACAGATGATTAAATTGCTTAATTTTCATTTCAGTGCTTCTAACTCAGTGGCTGTAAGTGGGTTATGAATAGAATTTCAAGTGATTTTGAAAAAATGGACAAAAAAGAGAATCACATACCCCACCTTTAACTATTGACCAGAATATTTATGGTTTTGGGTACTTCAGCTTCAGTACAAATATCATATATAGAATTACCCGTAGCTCTATACAGGTGGAGCTGGGGAAGGTGGAGGGTTTCAGGGTTTAGTTAACTATATAAATATCATCAGCTGGCGTTAAGGACACATCAGCCTGCACCATCTTGAGTTTCATGACAGAACTTGGTGTGTAAATATATATACAGAGCCTAAAGTTAACACTCGGCAAGTGACAAATGCGAGTAAAAATCTGCATTGTCGAGTATATGAAACGGTGTCACTCGACAGTTGGCCGGTAACATTTTTATCCATTTTAGCAATGCATGAATGTGAACAAATGTGAATGACGCTCAGTACAGTTGATGGCCCAACGCTGCATCATCACAAAAGTTTAAGCCTTGACAATTTAAATATTTAAGCACAACAAGACTCAAAAGGGAGCTCAATTCGTTACTCTTAAGGCCTGTTCACACCGGGACGAATTTCGCGTGCGATATTCGCCAACGTTTAACGCCTAAAACAATGGGCGCCAATGTCAGTGTGTACACCGACGCGTAAAACGCCACGCGTAAAAACGTCATTTTTTTTAAAACGCGTCAAAAACTATCCGACCAATGAGATTGGCGCTTTTGTTCACGTGTCTGGAGCTTCTGAAATTACAGTAAAACACAACTTGGGGTCGCTCAAACACAACACGTTCTTGCCGAGCACACATACGTAATTATGGCAAAGAAGATATACAGCGTCTACACTCTGCCGGGAAGAAATAAGACGAGAAGATGCAAGGCAAGATGAATGTAGAGCTGCTGGTCTTGTTGGTGTCTTTATAAAGAGACACCAACGAGAATAAAGAACTATATGACAAACGCGACAAACTTGCTCTCTTCTTCTGAGTGACAAGCGAGTGTCAGAAGCACTTTGTGGACCGAGGTATTTCTGTTTTACATTGAGCGCCATCTAATGTCAGGGAATGAATTTGCATGTTCACTCAGCTCATCGTCAGCGAAAATCCCTTGGGTGTGAACACAAAAAAACGCGTTGAAAAACGCTGACGAATAACGCGAGCCGATATTCATCCCGGTGTGTACGAGGCTTTAGAAAGCCGCATCTCAGACAGCACACAAATATTAAAACTGAGCTCTCTTCCACATCTTCTTGTACTTGAGAGGACAAATTCACACATACATATGTCAAAAAATAGCGAGTATCCTAGTAAACATAGTTGGTTATGTCTTAAGTAAACATACAGTTGAGAAAGTAAACGCATGTGTACAGTATCAGTATATTAGATCCGTGCATTCAAGTGGCAGCAGCCTAACATTTTCTCACAACTCTTTATGTAGAATTCATAAAAAATGTATATACTATTATATATAGAATATATCTAAAAAACTTAAAAGAGAAACGAAAGAGAATGTTCTTTGAATTTCTTTCCCTATGGGCAGAAACTCAAGGAGAACAGTTACAAAACATCTTAATGCATCCGTCATTGGCAGCCTTGCCACTGTGAGATATTGGACACAGTCATGAATCAAGCTAAAGTGTTGCTCCATCAAAACGCACACATACACACCACACTTCAATACAAACACAGGAGATATGAGCATCCTTTTTCCCATGGCAAGACATAACAGAGTTTTCTGTAAATGTCTTTTACATGGTACATTTGCAAAGCGGGTCTTTTATCAGCTTCCCTGAAACGTTTATTGTATCTTTTTGCTTTGTCTCTACAAATCGTGGCATTTTCTCCAAGACAATTCACGAGTGGGTTAAAAAGCTCACGTCTAAACCCCCAGATCTCTATTTGTGATGCAAGACAAACACATTGTGCCTTGAGGGGCACCATAAATGCACCAAACAAACAAATAAAGAATCACAGACATTCATTTCTGTGTTTGTGTGCAATAGGAAAAGAGCAAAAGAAAAGGAAAAGAATGTGCACCACAATATCAGCACTGAAACTATGGGATTCTGTCCATTGTATGGTTGATACAGATGGTGGGTCAGCCTGTCGCCATTGGCAACGACACCGGTATCAACACAGACAGGAAGTGTCCATCATTCTGGGGAGTGACCTGGTCCAGAAGGTTGAAAAGAAAAGAGAACAAAACAAAACAAAAGACCACCATTCATTTCCATGCCATTGCAGACTGGTGGAAGGGTCTGAAACCTCAGCGTCAGTAGCTTCCTGTAAAAACTAGGTCTTACCAGCTTAATGTGGTCAAGATGCAATTTGGAACTGGGTAGATGGGTTTATGCTGGTCTACCAGTTCTAACCAACATAACCAATTTACCATCTAAAAACCAGGTCCACCAGTTGCTAGTCCACCTGACCATCTATCCTGGCCAGTTAGATAGCTAGATAGATATTGGTCAGATAGATAGAATGATATACCAATAGAATGATAGACAGAGCAAATTAAAATGAACAATAGATTGATAGAATAATAGATAGAAAGACAGATAGAACAATAGATAAATAAAACAATAACAGAACGACAGACCGAAAAATCACCTATTGATTGTTAGGTGATAAAATAGGAAGATAGAACAAACAAGAACGACAGATATACAATAGACAGAACAAGCATACAAAAATAGATAAATAGAATGAAAGGCCATGTTTACACCTGGTATTAAGATGCGTTTTGATTGATCGAATCAAAAGTAGAAGTGGGAGACACATTTTCGTTTACACCTGGTGTTTTGTCCACTTTTGACCAATTCTGTCCTGATTTCTTTGAGGGGAGGGATAATAGGCGGGTAAATGTATGGGCTTTTTCATATCTTTCAATTTAATGCACAAAATAAGCTTGCATAATTTACATATGAACACGCCCGGAGACGACCGATTAACATACGGAGAGCAGCAGCTTTCATTTCTGCTCTCATAACCGAATGCGGTGACTGTGCTAGAAATCAGGAATGGAGAGAGAACATTGTGCTTGGTACATTTTTAGTCTTTAAACCAAATTTGGATCTCCAGCTGACAAAGTTAGAAAATCCCGTCTGGCTAGCGCGCTTCCCATAATGTTCACGAATCACGCATTAGGTCAGAAGGCGGAGAGTAGGAGGTCTTTTGCAGCACATTCGACCACATGAGCGTTTACACTATGAAAGCAATCCAGTCGAATGTGTTTTCGACAACCTCTGGAAGTGGTTGAAAGTGGACAAGCTCAAACTGTTTTAGACCCCATTTACATCTGTATTTAGCGTCGTCCACTTGTGATACGATTGACCAAAACGCATCTTCCAGGAGTAAACAGGGACATGTTAGAACGAACGATAAAACAAACTATAGATAGAATGTCAGATAGACAGAATGAACGACGGAATGTTAGTCATATAAAAAGAATTACAGAAAGAACAACAGTCATCAAACAAACAACAGAAAGAACGAGTCACAAAACTAACGACAGAATGTAAGTCGGATAGATGGATGGATGGATGGATGGATGGATGGGGACATCAAATAGATAGAATTAATGACAGAAAGAATGAATGATACAAACAATTCAAAGAATGATCGATAGACAAAAAATCAACAATACATAGATTAAAAAATAGATAGACAAAACAATAAATAGAATGTAAGAATGAGAGAACAGCAGAGCGAACAAACAAATGAATGAACAAACAAATGATTGTTAGATGATAATATTATATGAGGATAGAATAACAGAACAAATAAGAATGACTGATATACAATAGACAGAACAAACAGACAAACAATAGATAGATAAGACGCTTGATAGAATGATAGATAGAATGTTAGAATGAACGATTAAACAAACTTTAGATAGAATGTCAGATAGACAGAAAAAAACTGTAAGTCAGATTAAAAAACGAACAAAAGAAAGAATGAAAGTCAGATGGATAGATGGAACATCAAATGGATAGAATAAATGAAAGGAAGAACAAACAATACAGAGAATGAATGATAGATAGAATGAATGATAGATAGAACACAATACAAAGAGAAACAATAGATAGAGAGAAAGAATCAATTATAGAAACAGAATCTGGCTCTACATTTTTTGTGTAATTGTGCATCTCTTTACCAAGGTTAAAAAGTGCAGCAACTCTAATTTACATATTCAAAAGAACAAATTGCAATATGAAGCAGCATGGCATCTGGAACATACTGTATAGAGTGCCATGAAGAAGTTGGATCCTGATGCGGAGTCTACGCTGCCATCTGGGACACTGAGACTGTGCAGTAAAACTCCTGCATATGCATTTAGACAAGTCACTCAAGCACACCATATGGTAAGACGCACAACACTGGGGATATTCCACTCCCTGACCAGCACAGTGGATGAATATTTAAGATGTTTGCTCTCATAATTGGCGTCTTAGTCAAAAATTTGATTTGAAATATAACAGCGTGTATCTCACCTCATTACTGGACTTTTCAAACATGCAGGTGCGTGTTGCACTCGTCTGCCAGCCTGTCGTGTGTGTGTGTGTGTGTGTGTGTGTGTGTGTGTGTGTGTGTGTGTGTGTGTGTGTCCTCTTTCACTGACATGAAAAGATGCAATTAAGCAGCAGACAGACATAGAGGCGGGCAACACATTAGCACTGCGCTAGTGCAAGTATGCTGTCAGCCACAGACACAAACTGAAGTGGTTTTCACACATCCCGTTCCATGATCTCAATGGCCACTGATTGCCATTAATGAAGCAGGATGCAGCCAACGTGCCAATGAGGGAACGGGAGTTTGTTTCCGCTGCGAGAGTGTCAATATGTCCGTTCCATTCACATTTTTTTCTTTTCGTCCTTATGATGTTCACAGACTAGTCTCTAACCCTGCTGAGTAAAAAAAAAAAGAAAAACGTTTTTCTCACCATCCAGAAAATATATCTGACTGATGTTAAAACAGAGGGTGCAATTTATTTCTTATAGGCTCAATTTGCATCTTTATTTATGTCCGAAATAGTATGCGAGATTAGAATTATTGCACTCCAAATCATAGTGTTGAAAACAGTATGCCAATGGTGTACAACTATGCAGGACTGCATCGTATTTCAAGTACATTTTCATCGTGTGCATAAAAAGTACAGATAGTATGTAAACTGAAGGGGAAAAGCACGCATGGTAATACCAAATACCTGTGGAATACCATGATTTAAATGTGTATGCAAACTGTAATTATATGCATATTAATAATATGCAAGATTAGAATTAGTGCAAACGTTGAAAATCTACTAGAAATAGTATGCCGTTCTGTGGAATAGTACACTTTGGCTTTGAAATTTATTGAAAAAAAAAACTGTAATAGATCTAATGGAAATTTCATGCAATTTTACAGCAAAATACTAATAAAAGTCCAGTTTTCAGAAGTGACGCAGTCAAGCAGTGAAAAAAAATAAACTGATATTCATCTCTGTGTGACAGCTTACGTTTGATTTTTTTTCCATTGAAATAACAGTTTCTCCTGAGTTCTTTCTTATCAGTTATGTATATAAGGGTTTTATATGGCTTTAGGTTTGAATAATTTGATATAATATGAGCTCCTTTCACACACGGTAACTTACTGTAAAATTGCCGAAACAAATTTAACAGTAAATTCACAAATGTGCTGTTCACACAAGCAACAGCGTTCAGGCTTTATACCGGTAACGGACCATTCACACATCGGTTCCAAAATAACGGTAAACTCTGTGATGATGTCATTAACCGGAAGTTTACGCCTTGTTCCTAAAGAAGGCTAGTTATTTTATAATATCGCTAACTGATGTTAACAAATCTCTTCATAGGCCCGAACGAGGAGAAGCACTTTCGGTAGTTTCGGTATCACTCCAATTTGAAGACATTTGTAAACAGAGATAAATAAACGCATCATCTGCGACACAATTTTATGAATGGCCCAGAGCCGTTCCTCTTTCAACGGCTTCTGATTGGCCCAAATCACTTCTAACGTCAGCGCGTTCTGACCTCGTACGTGCAAAATGCTGGTAATCTTCATTCTGCGTTCACACAGCACATATACCGATAATTTACTGGTAATGTTACAACATCGCTTTCTGGTAAATTGCCAAAAACTGTATTTACCAGTATATTTAAAAAGGTCCTATTCACACATGATCTGTTACTGGTAATTTACCAGTAAAGACTGTATGTGTGATAGGGACTATTATTTCAGTTAATGAAATATACGTTTTTTACTGTAAATTGTGCAATAAAGTGTCGCTGCCATGTGTTTTACATTGCAGATAGTTTGAGGCATGGATTCAAACCCGCATTTTCCAAATGAGCACCAAAAGCTCATCGCATCTAGCGTACAAACTGCTAAGCCAAGACTTAATCATCCAAACCCAAGTAAAATTAAACTATTGATTTCAGTTAACAAGCACCATTGAGTAATTTACTTTTTATAGATCTTAGACAGGGCGTCAAGGACAAAATGTGGCATCAGTCGTCCTCCCCTTTTTTCAACCACCAACTGCAACCTAAAAGTGATTGACTACACCTTTCCCTTCATTCAAATGGCCAATCCAGCAACTAATTGAGCTTGGCAATAAGTGCTTGACTGGTTGAGGGACTTGTCTCAAAAAAGAACCGAATGAAATGAGTTTCTCCATCTCAACGTCTCGGAGCTGAAGCTGTAGCTTTGAAAAATGAGGTGACAGGGAGCTTACATTGCGGGGGCTCGGCACTGGCAATTTCAAACATTTCCTGCTTTTAATTTGCGCTTTCAGGCACGCCGACACTTTCGACAGCCGACGACGGGAAATATTTAACTTGCTCTTCTGTGCATCAAGGTCCTTCCCTGTGGAATAAAAAGTGACTAGAAAGCACTGTAAGACATGTTGATGTTGAGCAGTCTGTACAAATGAAATGTGTGTACTTCCCGTGTCACGTACATAAGCGATCAATTAAAATGTCGCCACATTGAACCAAAATTCGGTCCAGAACCGCTGTGGGAGGAAACGACCCAACACAAACAGCAGATATAAATGACCCAGCTCTGCCTGCTTCTGACTGGGAACTATAAAGGTGTCTCAGTTAATCAAAGTTCCTAGACTGTCGGCTTTGAATCACATCTAGGAAGCGCGCATAAAAACTGTGGCTTTGAACTCATAGCAACGCTTCCCCAGCGCACATGAAAAATCAGACAAAAAAACTGTGTAAAAGAGGAAACTCGTGTTATGTCGCCAAATTCAGCAGATGCGAGACAGAAATTGACAAAACGCCATTGCAGCAAACATCAGGCAAAGATTATGACATATGCCTGGCAGCATCTTCCTATTGATACAACTCAGGTTTTTGGATCCTTTTGTGATCTTTCCCATAACTAAAGCCACCATTTTTACATCTTCAGTTATGGGAGTTAGAGTTTTTGAGGCAAAAAATGTATTGCCAATGTTTTCACATTAATTTTAATTGTTGGATTGGCAAACATTGTCTTTATGAACTCAAATTAAATAGTGTGATTTAAAAGCAAGGAACTTTTTTTTATTTTTATTGATAGATATAAACTTTTCCAGCGAATGAGTTATAAATTTCATCCATTGTTTCGTTTTATTATTTTTTATTTTATTTTATATCCTTGTGTAATTTAGTTTATTTATTTGGAACAGTGGCTGTATAAAGATAACAATATCAGGGTCCACAACAATGCATAATATTATTCTGTGTATTATAACTTATAAGCACGCTTTGCAGTTATATCATCTGCCACTTTAAATGCTCAAGCTCTGGATTCTGATTGGCTGCCAATGTAAATACCAATTTTATTGTTCATCAGCTGGACAAAAAACTTTCTTAAGTGATTCCAACGATATCGTTCCTCTGTGTCATTAATATTATAGCTGTTAGACTGCACTATTCTCTTAGCGTTCTCTTGCACTATTTCTTGATGGCAGATACTTTATAGTTATACTTATTTTCCTTGGTGTGAACGGCCTTTTAAAGCTTGTAATGAGAAAAAAAGAGATACAGGCAGAAAATCAGAATTTTTTCCTCTCAATGATTGTGTTACATGTAAAAATCACTGATTACGGCGAGACACGGCAGGCAAAAACATTGTTTTTTTTTACTGGTCAATTTTGAGATTTTGGGTTATTTGTCTTCAATAACAGGTCTTCTTTCAGACTTGTATAATATAATTACTATATAATACTAAACAAATCTGTAATTGTTTGATTTTCTCAAAAGTGGTTGTGAGTCCCTCAGGCAGAGACATATTCGCCTGTGTGATGGACTGTTGATGTGTTGTATTGGATTTTATGATCAGTGGGATGCAATCATGAGTTTTGGATGTTAAACAGTGTGATACATGGATTTTACTTGGACCTAAAGCATATTTTGTCTGTAATTCATGGCTTTCAATAGAAATTAGTGGAATCGAAAAAAGATTTGTTCATTTTGATGAACGAGTTCGAACAGGAGAGTCACGAACGTGCATCACAGAACAGAGCAAGGCGAGCATTTGTGCTCATAAAACTTAAACTTTTTTATTTCTTTTTGAAATAATCGATCGTTTCGCTAGATAAGACCCTTATTCATCGTCTGGTATCGGTTTAAAGCCCTTTGAAGCTGCACTGAAACTGTCATTTGGACCTTGAACCGTTTGGTTCCCACTGAAGTCCATTATAAGGAGAAAAATCCTGGAATGTTTTCATCAAAATCATTAATTTCTTTTCGACTGAAGAAAGAAAGACATGGACATCTTGGATGACATGGGGGTGAGTAAATTATCAGTTTTTTTAAAAGTGAACTAATCCTTTAAGCTCTAAAGTAACAAGAAAGAAAAAAGCGCCTTAAAAGTGACAATGCAAAGACTGAAATCAGTCATCATTATCCACTGAAAATTTGTTCATGAGATAAGTCCAACCTCCCATTCGTGAATGAATTGTTCTTTTGAATCAATTATTCAGTATGCCAATTCGTTATGACGAATCGGACCGATTCAATCCAGTTGCAGCTTTTAACATCTCACTGGAGGGAAATATGTCAGTAAATCACACCTCAGTCAGTTCCTGATGAAAAGCTATTATTTTATGTCATATGAACCACTTGTTCTCTTCAGTTCTCATTCACAACCATTATATGGAAAAGAGCGCGCCACTTTTTGGGTTCCACGAAAAAAGAAAAAAAAGGTTAGGACACGAAGGTGTGCAAATGGTGACTACTTCTGCAAGTATAATCTGTGTAATTTCATGCACACTCATTGTTTGAGTTCCTCAAATGTGGGAGCCGCGAACTACGATTGAGCCACTGGAGTGCCAGTGCCAGCTTTGTCTTGCTGGTGCATTGAATCACAAACTGCCAGGAACAATGGAGCATGTAGGTGTGTGTGAGTGTTTATATGAGCCGGGCTCTCCGAACAGGTGTCAGAACAGCTTTTATCCATTCAGCCCGCTCCACTTCTCCGGATCCCTTTATGAAAACACGACTCCGTCATAACCGAACTATTAAACTGGGAACCATATGGTGAGTGCACTGCGTGTTTTCACCCACTAAAATCACACAAAACTAATCGAAATCACACCAAAACACAAAGGAATTCCCCTCTGACCTCCGACACACACTGACAGATGGGGAGGGACGGAGGCCAACCACCCCGAAAATCACATTCGCACATGTCTGCCGCACAACAGTACGTCACATGCCTTTTCATGCTGCAGTGTTGCGACAGCTTTGAATTGTTTTTCATGAATTTATGACACGTCGGGTGAACAGCGAAACATTTGACATCAAAAAAGAAGCTGACCAGAAAGTGAATTGCAATTTTTGATACGACAAGCAAGAAGATTCAGGCGTAAAATAACACAGTGTATCCGGATCTTATTTTGACGCCGTGCTGCTGACATACCAAAATATAAAACAATGCATTATATATATTTATCGAGCTCTACTGTGGCAAGCGCTCCGATTCAATTTTCTCAGAGACATGCGCTCGGGGAGAAAAAAGAGCTGGCAGGAGAAAGACAAACAATCTAGCAGAAATGAAGTGATGGATTTGGGGAGGAAGAAAGGGTAACAGGGAAGGACAAGTTTTCAAGAGATCCGAACAAAAGACAAAGATGGTGAAAATAGACGGATTAAAACTCAAATAGCCGTCTTAGAAAGTCTGTCTGTTTATCCGTGCTCATTAAAATAATCACACTTAAAGCTCCTAATGAGTTTCATGAAGCTGTAGATGTCTCCGGTGTTAAAGGAGGACTTTCAAATGAAAACGAGAGGTGAGAAAGAATACATGAGGAAAAAATACCCCAGAAGGAAATCGCTCAAAAGTGTAAGGGTCACACCAATATTCCTTTGTCTCAGTCAGATGTAATGGACCCCTGGTGCCATATTGATTCAGAAGCATCGACTCGTTGCGAAAAAGAGAGCGGCGGTGTGAGCTCCATTTGCAGCTTTTTATTTACTTATCTCCAGCAGTTTGATGTAAAACCTAATAAGAGCATCCAACAAAGCAACGCTTTCTCATTTTCCAGGACGCATGGCAAACCGCCATGAGCGACATTGTCAAAATAAATGGCATGTCTAGGGTATTCCCCAGCATACAGAATGAAACAGAATTCATTCAAAGGGATAGTTCAGGCAAAATGGATGATTCTGGCATGATTTATTCACCTTCATGTCATTCCAAGCCTGTATGGTTTTTCTTTCTTCTGTGGAACACACAAAAAAGAAATCTGGGAGAATATTCACACTGCTCTTTTCCTACTGTATCATATCCGACCAGCACATTTCTAATGCCTCTAAATTGATCAAAACGATAGATTCGATAGACAAGGTCCTTTTCTGGTCGCTGTGTTTTTATTGGTTAAGAGCGACGTGGACACATCTCCTTTTGTGCTCCATGGTAGAAAAAAAGCCATACAGATTTTGAAACATTTTTAGGTGAACTATCAATACTAGGACACTGATAGTCAGACAAAACATGCCATCTTATAGACCTCTTGCGTCGCAAGTAAGAAATCCAGGGCACTATTTCTGTCTTTGTGCGAGAATCTTGACTGCTGGCTTTTGTTCCCAAGGGCACAATTTAACCAGCCTTTCTGCCCTTCCGAATCTTCTGTCTTGGAGCATCAATGCATGTTTTTCCTCAGTATGTTTTTTGAAGCCACACAGCAAAGAAAGCCAAGTAATTGGGTTTGAACCGTTCAAAGGAGTCTCAAAATAATTAGTGACAAGAATCAAAGTTTCCAATGTATTTATCAAGCTCTGCCTGCTTTCAATGATGAGATGGGGTGATGGGAGAGAAGGAGGTGTAAAAAAGAGTCCAACAACTTACAATATAATACAAACTTTAAGAAAACACCTGTCGTGACCAGTGCATTTTCTTATCCTAGCTTTCCTAGCCCACCGATATAGATTTTTTGATGGCCGATGCCAATACAGCTGATATAAAGCACATATACATATATGGAAAAAATAATAAGATGGCAACTTTTGCTTCTCTAATCCTATTACAGTATTCACAAATAAAGAAAATTTTCAAAACAAATATGAATAAAAAGGATTTACAGTCGATCGTACATCTCCAGTAACAGCTAAACTGTCCTGTCCCCATTCAATTTGCACGTATGAACCGTTATCCAGGCTACAAATACACACTTCAGAGGATCTCACAGCTGCATTCGACAAAGTCTGAAAGCTTTGTGAAATTAAATGTTCATTAGATATTCAAAATTGTTTAAATTATATAAATGCATATTTGCTGAATGCTTACGGTGAATGAGAAAGTATTATAGCGCTCGACTTTCGATTAATAATAATATAAAAGCAAACGCTAATACTTCTTTGTATACAGAAGTATTACTTTCGTTTACCAGTTCTATCTTATAACGTATTAGACAGAACTGTTAACTAACAGAAACCATAAATGAATAAATGGGAAGCGCTGTGTGCTGAGTCGCTGGCATTCTCAGTGACGCCAAAATAAAAGTCCTACTTCCGAAACATCGGCTATTGTCAATATATCGATTAACCAATTCTAGATAAACTTATTATGATATATTTTACATTTACGATTGAGTTCTCTGAAACTCCATGTGTGAACAAAATCTCAATATGTCTTCATGGTTTTTGTGCGGATTCACTGAGAGAAGGACTTCGGCTCATCTCAAGTGACAGATCTGCGCTGTTTGACAGAAATATGCACAGGAAAAAACAGCTAAATAATGAAATTATCATTCGAACATGAAATAATTCAAATAAATATTCCTTATAAAAATTGTTACTTATGCTGCTTTGTATAAGGTTTCATGGTCAGTAAAATAAATAAATAACTAAATAAATAATGTGAAAATTAAATAAATACAAAAAGGTTAAAAAATAGCAAATAAAAAACAAATTATTGGAAAAAGTAAGTAAAAATATTAAAATAAAAATAGCAAATAAATAAATAAATATATAAATGGAAATGCAAAAAAATCAAAGAAAGAAAGAAAGAAAGAAAGAAAAGAAAGAAAGAAAGAAAGAAAGAAAGAAAAGAAAGAAAGAAAGAAAGAAGAGTAGGTTGGGGGAAAAGTTGGGTAATTTTGCACTGTACCTAAGAGAGTTTATTTGCTGGCACTCACTGGATATAAATAAAGATGTTCATAGATGTTTGTAGTACCAGTTCATTGGTGCAATATTGTGTTGACTTTTCTTTGACATCTGTTTGGTCTCAGTTTTGCCATGGTTTGTGTCAAGGAACTCAAGTTTCGTCTTTCTAACACATTTTTAAAAGCATAAAGCAACATGCTGGTCTGTCTGACAGTGTCAAGCCATCTGTCAACAGTTTTAATATATTCTTCCAATAACTCTGACCGCTGAAACGGTATTGTTAGCGAGAAATAGAGACAGAGTGTTCGAGAAACATCAAGAGAGCAAGGAAGTGGTAACAATTTCTTTGCAAGCGCATCTCAAGGGCTTTGTCTTGGTAGCTCGCGACAAAAATGGTAATGAACAAATTTGCAAACATGAAAACAGCTGCTCCACATTAAATGTGACAAAGTGCGGTTTCTCAGCGAATCTAAATGATGTGAAATCACCTTATTCAGAGCTCTAAATCTTTATAACAATGTGCAAAGCCTGTTTTATTTGAGCAGGGAATAACTCAATACACCGTGTCCCCATTTAAAGTCTCTCTTTACAGAAGTCTGGCTGCTAGTTTTCAAGCAAATAAATATTAAAAAGATGTCTCTCTATCATTGTAAAGTGTCTCTTTACTTTACAACACAGGACGGAAATCGCACAGATGACCATACAAATCTAACCACCAGCAATAAAGTTCTTATAAAAATAATATTTAATGCAAGACATATTTTAAACAACAAAGAAGAGGCAATTCCATTGGAATTCCATGAGTGTAACTTCAATATTAGCCAAATTAAAATCTTATGCTCCCATTTGAATTCTCATTTTGCACTCAGTTACATAAAAACCAAGCTCAAAAATGAACCAATTGTAGACAAAAGTGAACAGATGTGTCTTACGAACATTGATAACATCAAATTCCCTTTTAAATAGTAAATGCACTGCCATCATTTTGGTCATTTAATGGTCTTTCACGCAACAGGTTTCGGGCTCTGGCCTAATTAACGCGGTATAAAGCGAGCGGCACGGCCCACATGGCACATGCGCTGCATTGATCAAAGAGACAGTGTTATTGATGAGAGTGGAAGGGTAGGGCAGATGTTCTCATTCATAATGCTGCCGCCTGATCCCAAAGCATGTGGGACTGGAGGTAATAGCATTTAATCCTACTGTGTGTTTAATTAATCTCCTTTACTGCAATGGAGTATTACTCTAGTATTTCTCAGATTAGGAAATCTGACACGATGATTTGTTATCGGACATCTACACGGGAAGAACGTGACCCCGCGAATGCGTTATCGGTCTTTATTAGCTGTTTTATAGGAAGCTGCATTTTCAGTGCAGTGATGCTGCTTTGTTAGGCGGTTTTTAGGGTGTTTTAGGTGGTTGCTAAGGTGTTGCTAGGCTACCCCTAAACATAATTTTGAAAAGCAGTCTTTTTACATGCTCATCATATTGCCCTTCCTTTCTAAAAGGGCAATTATCGGCCTAAAAAATGCTGCAATGAGACCAGACGTCATACCACCAGTCTTCCTCATCTTCATCAACTGCTTTTTTTTAAGGACTGCAGCGAGAAGGGAATTCAATCTGGAAACCTTGTGCTCGGTACCTCAGATTGTGACAGGTACTGTCTATAACTTGATACATAGTCTCTCCCACTTCACCTATCTGCCTGGATTGTCTCTTCCCCTCCTGCTGAGAACCATATGAGTGTGTCAGATGGTAGTGCAGAAGTCTGATGAATGGTAACACTGCAAGGGTTTCGTTCAGATTTCAGCTATACCAACCACCATACCCACCCACTCGATTATTTCCATCATAACACAGACTGAGACAGAAAGCCAGTTGATAAGGTATCCATGAGCAGAGGAGATATCAGAAAGGGAATATTTCAAACTCATATTATTATAGAGTCCTCATCTTGCAGGTCAAATTTATCGCCATAATGTATTCAAACTTGTGCAAGCAATGTGTTAACCTTGATATCTGAATAACCAGTAAGTGCAGTAGCCCTCAAAGAGCCTTGAAATGCCTCCAGGATTTTACTTTCCAGTGAAGGTCACATATTTTGATACCTCGGTTTAAACAGGGAATAATACAGGCTGGGTATCAGTACAGATTTCTTGATTACACTCAGATTCATATATAAATTAAAGCTGCAAGCAGCATTGAAAGGGCCCTCGCACCCGTGCCATCGCCACCCGGTGGCTTTAGGAAGACAGACCACGGTGGGCAATGTGCATTTAAGTAGATAAATATAGTGGGAGTATGTCAAAGTCAGTTACAAAATTGTCCTTTATTATGGGTATAATAGCATGCTGTTAAACATGTCACTTCCTGTTGCCAGCAGGTGGCGCTATGACTGTAACTGAATATGAGCATGCACATGTGTTCAGGACAGAACTCTTATCAAACATGTGAAGTTTGGGGCAGATTGAACTTTGCCTTCTTAAGTAAAAACAACTTCCTGTTTCATAGCATTAGCATGCTTTAGCACTTAGCTAAGAATTGCTAGCATGTTTAACATGTTTATAACATGTTTATAACTCAATGGCATATTTACTATGTTGCCAATAACTGCATCACACTGTTAAACATGTCACTTCCTGTTGCCAGTAGGTGGCGCTATTACTATAACTGAATATTGTCATGTAGATGTGTTCAGGGCAGGACTCTTATCAAATGTGTGAAGTTTGGGGCAGATTGGACATTGTCTTCTTAAGTAACAACAACTTCCTGTTTCATTTCATTAGCATGCTTTAGCACTTAGCTAAGAATTGCTAGCATGTTTTAACATGTTTATAACATGTTTATAATTCAATGGCATATTTACTATGTTGCTAGTACTGCATCACAGTGTTAAACATGTCACTTCGTGTTGCCAGTAGGTGGCGCTATTACTATAACTGAATATTCTCATGTAGATGTGTTCAGGGCATGACTCTTATCAAATGTGTGAAGTTTGGGGCAGATTGGACATTGCCTTCTTAAGTAACAACAACTTCCTGTTTCATTTCATTAGCATGCTTTAGCACTTAGCTAAGAATTGCTAGCATGTTTTAACATGTTTATAACATGTTTATAACTCAATGGCATATTTACTATGTTGCTAGTACTGCATCACAGTGTTAAACATGTCACTTCGTGTTGCCAGTAGGTGGCGCTATTACTATAACTGAATATTCTCATGTAGATGTGTTCAGGGCAGGACCCTTATCACGTGTGAAGTTTGGGGCAGATTGGACATTCCATGCCTGAGTTACAGCAAATTACTATTTAATTGCAGTAATAGCATGCTTTAGCACTTAGCTAAGTGTTTGCTAGCATGTTTTAGCATCTTTCAAGTATGTTGATAGCATGTTTAGCACTTGCTGGCACTTTTTTATATGTTATTAGGAGTCCACAACAGTGTTAAACATGTCACTTCCGGTTGCCAGCAGGTGGCGCTGTGACTGTAACTGATTATGTGCATGGACATGTGTTCAGGACAGAACTCTTATCAAACGTGTGAAGTTTGGGGCAGATTGGACATTCCATACCTGAGTTACAGCAAATTCCTATTGAATTGCAGTAATAGCATGCTTTAGCACTTAGCTAAGTGCTTGCTAGCATGTTTTAGCATGTTTCAAGTATGTTGTTAGCATGTTTAACACTTGCTGGCACTTTTTTATATGTTATCAGGAGTCCACAACAGTGTTAAACATGTCACTTCCTGTTGCCAGCAGGTGGCGCTGTGACTGTAACTGAATATGAGCATGGACATGTGTTCAGGACAGAACTCTTATCAAACGTGTGAAGTTTGGGGCAGATTGGACATTGTTTGCCTGAGTTACAGCAACTTCCTGTTTCATGGCGAAACATCAAAATTTGTCTGGCCGCCGAGGACACGCCCTTCGACGAAAACTCAAGATCTTCGCAATTTAACGTCGCAAAGGCCTTAAGATTACACTCAGCAAATTTGAAGATGATCAGATTAAAACTGTAGGAGGAGTTCGTTAAAGTACGAGGCCTGAAAATGGCAAAAACTGCACAAAAATCTGAGAGGAAGTTCAAAATGGCTGACTTCCTGTTGTGTTAAGGGCTACGCTCCAAGAGACTTTTTTGTAGGTATTGGGCCATTACATGTATGTACCGAATTTCGTACACGTACGTGAAACGTAACGCGAGGCGCACTCCGTTGAACCTTTATAGGTGGCGCTATCGAGCCATTTTGCCCCGCCCAATTTTGAAACGCATATCAGATGTAAATTTTCGCCAGTTCTGACGCGTGTGCAAATTTTCGTGAGTTTTCGTGCATGTTTAGGCCCTCAAAATGCGATTCATTGCGGAGAAGAATAATAATAATAATAATAAACAGAGCAATTCCAAGAGGGTCCTCACACCATCGGTGCTCGGGCCCTAATAAATAATGTTGTAAATAAAAAATGCTCAATATTGAACTAGGCAATGATAGTAAAAACGAAACAAAGTGATATTTTTAAATATTAAACTAAAACAGCCAGTAGGTGGCAGTAAATGACTGTCTTAATGGGTGAGTCATTGAATCGTTAATTTATTCATTCAGCAACGAAGCAAGGCTGTATTTATCAATGGGTTATTGAACCATTGACTCTCCCTATTCGTTCAAAGCTGCAGGTGTGTTCATGAAACACCACTGTTTGTTGGAGACGCACAACAGTACTGTGGCTTTCGATGGAACTAGTGTTTCAAATAAGAGCAAACAATACTGACAATAATGTTTAAAATGTACAACACTTAATATGACCCTTTTGTTTGTTGAACTGTTGTATAAAATCATGTCACATTTGCAATTGTGGATATTTGGGAAAAATTGCCTTCTTGCTCGTATAATTCTGTATATGATCAACATTTAAACCAAGAAGAATTTACTCAGGGTAACATGTTTTTGTATCAAAGAGTTTGAGTCTTAAATGGATCTCTATGCAGTCTCTGTCTATATTTGTTCTTCATGCTAGTACGTGCTAAATCCCCACTTTTACAAAGGTACATTGTTCGAGAATAGCAGTAATGTACTGTAGCGCGATTTGCTAAGGCATCATAATCATATGCAATGCACACTGCTTGTGTGGATGCAGTCAGTTTTGACTGCAAAAGATGAGGTTATTTGATTGGATGTCATGTATTTTACCTTTTGTGGCATTTTGCCTGTTTTCTTTTTGAATTACTCATCATAAGAACTAACCGATGAGAGTTATCAGCTTATAATTTGTTTCATGAATCGAACTATACTGGTAATGTTGTTTATTTACGATTCACTAAAAAGAATCAGCTAAAAAGAGTCATTTGTTTGTGAATCGGGCTACATTGGTTGCACTGTATTTGCTCTTGATTCGTTAACAAGAAATGGTCATATGAGTCATTTGTTCAATAATAAGACTACACTGGTCAATCTGTATATGTTTTTGTTTCGCTAACAAGAAGCACTTGGAGTAATTTGTTCATGAATCAAACTACACTGGTCGCGCTGTTTGTTTTTGATTCACAAAAAAACGCCTTAAAGGGACTCATTTGTTCATGAATCATACTACACTGATCATGCTGTATGTTTGTAACTCACTAAAAAGAACTAGTTCATAAGAGTTATTTGTTCATGAATCGCACTAGACTGGTCAGTGGTCAAGCTGTATGTGTTGGAATCAAAAAGAAACGACTCATAAGAATCATTAATCTGTGGATTGGTTCATAACAGTCATTTGTTCATGAATTGAACTACACTGGTCAAACTGTATGCTTTTGATTCACTAAAAAGAAGCAGTACATAAAAATCATTCGATCGTAAATCAGATTACAGTTTTCAAGCTGTAGGCCTATGTTTTTGATTCATTAAAAAGAATATCAATATCTGTACCCAGCTCTATATTTTATTTAAGAGGTGGACATTTTAAAGCTTTCATTAGCACACAACAGAGATGTTGCAATGACTGACTCAGGATAAACCGCAACAGTGTGACACCCCAGTGTATTACACTAATCAATATCCACCCATCACATTCGGTTGCACTTATTAAACTTTAAAAAGCGAATCGACCAAAGGAATATATTTCAATGCCCTTCACTAGTCACTAACCTTAATCTACCATGTCACATGGTCCCTCACCTTCCCCTCTGCCATCTTTGTGCAAGAACTATTCGAGCCGAGATCCGTGTTAATCATCTCTCGCTGTTGAAGTCCCACTTCCACGCCAAGCTTTCACGCAGCTCGCCCGGGGAGACAGCGTGCGATTCCTTTCTCTATCTGCGCAGCCTGAAACAATCCAGCGCTAACAGGTCTGATGAATGTCATCCTGTCAGAGACGCCAACTGTTTCAGCCCCTTATGGGAGCGTCTCAGTCTTTATTGATGCTTCAAATGTTCCGAAAGAGTATGTTTCCTCGTGCTACTAACAGCCAGAAAGTGTATGATAGAAACTACTTGAATTACAAATAGGAAACGCATATTTTCATCAACAACAAGTGTTATAATACAATGCTATAATGTTCAGTATACCATACGGCGCAGCGAATGCATGTTCAGAAAGTGGTATTTTGAAGCTTGCCGTTCTAATACTAAAAAAAGCTGAATCGGACCGCTGCGAGAGCTTGGGTTTCATGTCGACTTTATATCTCATAACGGGGCTTTTATTTATTTATTGGCCTGGCAACTGGATGGTTTGCTGGATATGCTGTTTATAATTAATGAAGGGAGAACAGCTCTACTCCCAACACAGTGATACATAATCCCGCTCAAAAGAGGGAAGACAGGGCTACTCCCCGCAGGCTAATTAAACGTGAACAGTGGTGCTGGCTGCGAAAAAGTGAGGGAGGAACACGAAGGGAGTCCACTCAAACTATTTTGCAAATACAAGTTTGATAAAAGCCCCATAAAACGGCCTATAACTTGTGAGTGAGACTTCTTTTGAAGCGGCCATGCAATTCACTGCAATAGTGTCTGTAAGAGGAACAACACTGTGGTATTTGAGTATTAAAGCAGGGATGAGGACAACATCACTAAACATTTAATTTGCTTTTAAATCTATATAATTTGTCTCATGAATCAGACTACATGGTTCACTGTGTATATTTTTAACTCTCTAAAAAGAACTGGCTCATAAAAGTCATTTGTTTGTGAATCAAACTGTACTCTTTGCATAAGTTTGATTTGTTTGTGCATCGGACTACACTGTATGTCTTCAATTCACTAAAAATAAGCAGCTCATATGAGTAATTTGCTCATGAATCAGATCACACTGTTTTTTACTCACTTCAAAGAACTGCCTCAAATGAGCATTTATTTGTTAATTGGAATACACTGATTGCATAAGAGACATTTGTTTGTGTATCAAACTACTCTGGTTGAGCAAAATCTCTTTAATTCACTAAAAATAAGCAGCTCATAAGAGTCATTCTTTTGTGAATCAGATTATGCATTGCATGTTTTTGATTCACTAAAAATAAGTGGCTCAAAAGAGTCATTTGTTTTGTCATCGACTCATGATTTGTTTCGTGAATCGGACTACACTGTGTTTTTGACTCACTAAAAAGAACCTGCTTATAAGTCAATTGTTTGTGAATCAGAATGCACTGTTTGCATAAGATTCATTTGATTGTGCATCAAACTACACAGGTTGAGTGGTAAGTCCTTAAAGGTGGAGTATGTGATTTTCTTTTTTGACCATTTTTTCAAAATCACTTGAAATCCTATTCCTAACCCACTTACTGGCTGTAAATTAGAAGCACTGGAATGAAAATTAAGCAATTTAATCATCTGTGGAACGGGCAGGACTCGAAAAACTCCAGCCTATCATTTTCAAGACCATCTAGAATCATTGGACAGAAAATGCGTCACTCAGGCCCCATCCACACTACTGCGTTATAGTTTAGAAACGGAGAATTAAAACGAATACGATCTCTGTCCACACCAGAGTTTTAGCTGTGATCTCCATCCACATTCAAACGACTGAAAACACGGATCACGTGACCATTCACCTACACTGGGCATGCGCGTGCCGGTGTAAACACAACACAATTTCATTGATAAAATGATCCCACCATGCGCTGGTTCTTCCCAGCTTAACCCAAAACTGACGCTCCATGCACGGTCGATACTGCACACGGCATGGGAATTGTCACAGATTGCTGGAATAATAGCTTGCCTCCTCGCATGTAGGCAGTACGTTACAGCATCAGGGAAGGATACGTCATGACTGATGACACCCAGAGAGCCGAGCGCGAGCGTCTTGCGTCATCGTTTCTAAAGTCCTCTGTTTTGACCGTCTTCACTAAAACGCCCTCCAGAGATTCAAAACGAAGACCGTTTTTGGCGTTTTTAGTGTGGACGAGAGGTGCAAACGTAGCAAAAGGTCTCTGTTTCTAAACGAAAACGTAGTAGTGTGGATGGGGCCTCAAACGGTTGTACCATGCCCCCTCCCCCCACCCCCCTCGCGCGCGTGTCCCGTTCGTGCGCATACTCAAAGCTCGTGACCCAGGCACAGGAAGTGCAAGTTGCCCCGGTACAGAGAGAGAGAGAGAGAGAGAGAGAGAGAGAGAGAGGAGAGCGCATCTGAGTTTTCGCTCGTGCTATATTGCGCGTCCATGTTTTTCGAATGGGTGGAGTCAGGGCCAGCGTTGGAGAAGAGAAGGTAGGACCTTGTGTTGTTTATTTTCAAAATCTGCCGGCCGTTTTGCAAATCACATACCCCCCACCTTTATTTTATTAAAAATAAGCAGCTCATAACAGTCATTCATTCATGAACAAGACTACAGTGATTGCACTGTATGGTTTTGATTCCCTAAAAAGAGTTCAAAAGAGTAATTTGAGTCATTGCACAAACTATGCAAAAGAGATACACTCAGTGTCCGAAATCACTCATTCACTCCTTCAAGTGAAGTATTTTAGTGGAGTAATGTAGGGAATAGTGAGTGAGGGAATACGAGGCGATTTCGGACACAACCTATTTGTTTTTGATTCACTAAAAAAACTCAAAAGAATCATTCATTCAGCACTGACTTTAACTATCACTGCACTACTTAAGGAAAGCAAACATACTTTTCGTTAAAATCCCCATTCGTGCTGGTTGTCAAAAGTATGGTTAATTAATTCACAGTAGTCATTCCAGTGGTCCATCTACAAGACCAGGCATTTATGAATGTAGCACCTACTGTATGAAGAGACATCTTTGATTGCAAGACGAGAACAGGGACAGTAGCTTTGTGCGGTGATGATGAATGCCAGTGTAATCAAGCGGCGTGATTGCATTTCAGACGCTAAACTCCCCAAAGCAACATTCTGACCTTCTCATCACGACCAGAAGGAGATGAATCTGTTTCTTTGCTGCACTGAAGATGCTATAATAAATTATCACTCATCAACAAACAACAAAAGAGAGCACATCATAATAGAAGCTCCTGCAGTGGTGCGGCATATATGTTGATTACCACAAAAATGTATTCCGTCCCTTCTGTACATATCCGGGTTTGGTCACATTTCTATGAATTTTCATGGGCGAAATCAAATTATTTCAGTAGCAATCCACACAATCGGGAATTTCGTGCGAGGGCGAAAGATCTCCCCACGCAGATTTTCCTAGTTGATCATGCAAATGCAACACTGACCAATAGAAAGCTGCTTGGTTTGAAAGTGACATACATCGCTACACTACTGACAATAGACTTTTTTGTCTGTGTAAATTCTCTGAAATTTCGATAATGTGACTACTTTCACAAAGACGCAGTTACAATGGAAGAGAATGGGGCCAATCAATACACACTCAAATAATCACTGTTTCAATTGTACAGCACAAACACAAAGAATGAGTGTTAACATGATTTTACTGTGATAAAATCCCTCACTAATCTTTTTTATGCAAAGTTATATCCAATTTTACACTTTGTTGCCATTGGCAATGCCGTTAAGCCTTGAAATATTTTAGAAAAAAAATATTTAGACAGCTTTATAGCTCAAATAATACACTCAAAACATTGTCCCCATTGCCTTCTATTGTAAGTGCCTCAATGTAACAAGATTGTTGCTTTCGGTTGAGCTTCATTTGAACCCAGAATATCCCTCTAAACAGCCTAAAGGAGCTCAAAGTACTTGATGTTAAACACTGATTGAGTAATGAGAAAATGGCATTTAAATGTTCAATTCATATTGTACATCAGCTTAGCAGTGGTATTGGCTCTGATATTATTCCTATTGATTGACAGGAAGGTGTGGGCAGTGGATTTTCTTCATCAGTCAGCCATTAATGCAGCATGAAACTCATTGACAAGCTAACTAGAAGCACCAATTACCTTCATCAGTGTTCTTTCTTTTGCTTCACGGTATAAGGTTAAACAAAAGAAAGATCTGACCCATGGTCAGAACAATGAAGGTCATTGAAAATTATGTGGGATTTATATCTAGCACTGCAGGAGGGTTGGCGGAGTTTTTGACAAATGTTAGAAAGAAAAAAAAAGCATTCAATTTCTCCATTCAATTTCTGTGATCCAAGTGTCATTGTATTCAATGGTCATTCTATAAATTCTAGAAGATTTATAAACAAACATTCTATCAGACAATATTTGGGGTTTATAAATTGTGTTGTACCCTCTCAAGCCAGTGTTATTTCAGTATTATTCACATCCAATTATAGTATTAATTCATATTTTGAATTAAGTTTTATTTTTATATTTTCAGTTTATTCAATTTGTATGTGCTATTGCTTTTTTATATTTTAAATATTTCTATTTAGCTAAACATTTTTTCGGTTTTAGTCATTTTATACTTAAACTGATTTTATTTTAATTAGTTGCAAAGGCAATACTTAAAAATTTGTTCATATCTAAATTAGTAACTTATATTTTAGTAACAATAACAATAATAATATTGTGTTATAGTTATGCCTTTAAAATGTAATTAAACTACAAGTTTCTTATTTGGAAGAATATGATTGTTTTTTTTTACCATTGATTACCATACAAAATCATGGTAACAGGGTTGACATTTTAAAAATAACTTCTTACTGTTATAAACATCCCTGATCAATGCAAAAAAAAAAAAGAGCAAACAAAGTATTCCCACTTGCCATATAGTCCAGCACACTTGGCATAGGCGCCATAAGAAAAGTCAAAGAGTTCGGAGTATCGGCTCTAGATAATTAAAACTTAGACAGAGATAAATTTCAGGGCCTGTTAATTACACAAAGGTGGGCAGACCGAGACCTGTTCTTTCGAATATTTTACATTTGCAGAGCACATGTAAAAGACACTCAGAAGGGCACAGAAGAAAGACACTCTGAATTAACTAATAACAATAAATGGTTGTAGATAATGGTAACACATTTTGAAGGAGCAGAAAATGAAAAAAGTGTGCTGAAATGCATCTTAAATGCTATTTGGATTATGATTATACGTGTGAGGACATTAAAGTGGGTTCTTTGAAGTTGGGAACTAGAAGTGCGTGAGAAGTGCACTTCAGAGTGTGCAAAAAGGCTCTCTGGTATCAATATGTCAATGACCAATCTGCCAAATCCCCTTCATCCTGTATATTTAAGAGTAGCAGAACAATTTTGTTTCAGAGTAAGACTGTAGGCCTGTTGATTTCTAATACATCATTAAGAACAGTGTAATATTTTAGAAGGAAATGGCAATTCTTTCACTTCATCTTCAATAACACGGCATCTGTAGAAAAAGCATGAACATAAGCTTCTGAATGACTCTACATGCACGACTCGTGTCATAGTTTCAGACTCTGACGTAAGGCAACACACAAATCTTATAAAAGCCGTAATTTGTGGCTTTGTGCTAAACCGCTCAAGTGTGGCATTGGAAAATCGTATTACATCCCACTAAAAGCGAAGAAAAACCTCTGTGGGAACTTTTGACCTGAGATGCACTGAGCAAATTGAGACTTGCAGGTTCAGTCAGTGGTGTATGTTTCAGTCTGGCGAGGTTGTCAAGGTGGACAGACTGTTTCTAGAACAGCTGATCCCAGCTGTGATCTGATACAGGGAGAGGACAAGAGAGGTTTTGACATAACCTCCTCAACTGTCACGTTTCAATCATCTAGTACAGCTCAGCAGGCCCTTAATATAAGCATTGCTTAAGGGATGGTTCACTTAAAGGTGACATATTATGTCCCTTTTCACAAGATGTATAAATCTATGGTGTCCCCAGAATGTATCTGTGAAATTTATCATAGCTTGTCAAATTTGCCCATTTTTGTGAGTGTCCCTTTAAATGCAAATGAGATGTTTCCATTCAGAAGATGGCCGATCCTTTACACGAGCTTCGGATACTCCGGTAATAACAAAACGCAAATCACATTAATCCAAAATCTCCGAAAAAAGCCTTACAAAGAGAAAATATGTTGCAACTTTTAGACGCACATACATTTGGATACATTTTATGTAGTTGCTGTGGAATTACATTGATTCATCTCATCAACTTGCATGTACCATCATGTAACTTTTACACAAGTTGACACAGTTCCCTGAGGTCTTTATAAGACAGCTGTGACATTTTTTGGTCAAAATACCACAAGGATGAAGCCTGAGTGACAGATGGCTTGCTTTGCTCGAACTTTTGCCATTTTCGTTACAACTGGTTACACAGTTGTCACTGGCGAAAACCAAATGGCGTGCCGTGGGTGGAAATATTAAGGGGCGGTAATTAGTGGTCGACCGATATATTGCCAAGGCCGGTTGTCACTTTTCACGTTTTCTGGGTTTTTTTTTTTTTTTAATAATTTATTTCATTCATTTAAAACAAATACAATGACAGCATTTATCATGAATGAAAAGGAGCAGAAAGAAGTAAAAACTTATAATGTCTGCCCCCTATCAACACAAAATAATTTACAGTTCCAGTTCATTTGAGCTGTCTCATGCAGCCGTCTCTTTTCCTCATTTAGACATCAGAACACAAAATTACATCAATGAAGTCGATTTACTTCTCCGCAGTATTATATTTCTGCAACATTGATAATTTAACATGCTTTTTAAACAAAAAAAAGGAATTCGAAGTTTTAATTTTACAATCAAGACTGTTCCACAAACTGACTCCTTTGATTGTGACACATTTTTCCTTTGCAGCCGATAGGAACCTGGGTTTTGTAAAAATCTCAGTACCTTTTAGCTCATATATGCTTTTCCTCTTGATGAATTTGTTTTGCAAATTATTTGGTAAACTTTCCAGATGGGCTTTATACATGGTTTTTAGAAGGTTATACTCCACTAATTCATTAAATTTCAGAGTTTTTAGTTGTATGAATAAAGGATTAGTTGGATCTCTGTATCCACTTCCACTGGTAATTCTAATCGCTCTTTTCTGTAAGAGTAAAAGTGGATTAATGTATATTTTGCAGGCACTTCCCCACACTTCAATGCAATAGGTCAGATACGGAATAATCAGTGAGTTATACAACAAAAACAATGCATTCTTATTTAAATAATATTTTACTTTATGCAGCACACCTATTATTTGGGATACCTTTACTTTGATCTTATCTGTATGTGATTTCCATGTCAAATGTTCGTCTAACATAATACCTAGAAACTTAATCTCATGTGCCCTTTCAATTTCTAATCCATTAATAAACAATGACGTTTTGTCAACATATTTCTTTTTACTACAAAATATCATAAATTTAGTTTTGCTGATATTTAGGGACAATCTATTGGCAATGAACCACTTCATAATCTTCTGAAATTCATTCTCTACAATTTGTAAGACATCTTTTATATTTTTTCCTGAATAGAATAAAGTGGTGTCATCCGCAAACAGAATGCACCTAAGTAACTGAGACACAGACACACTGTCGTTTACATATAGAAGAAAAAATATTGGTCCTAGGACCGATCCTTGTGGTACCCCACAAGTTATGTTACAATTTTTAGACTTTATGTTGTCAACTTCGACAAACTGACTTCTGTTTTTTAAATAGCTCGTAACCCATTGGTGTGCCACACCTCTGATACCGTATTTATACAATTTATGCAACAATATCTTGTGGTCCAGCGTATCAAATGCTTTTTGAAGATCCACAAAGATGCTTACTAAATAATGCCTTTTATCTATAGCATTGGTAATTTCTTCAGTTAGTTCCATGATTGCTGTAGCAGTTGAGTGATTAGGACGAAACCCATATTGACTATTACTTAAAATCTCAAATCCATTTAGAAATTTATTCAGTCTAATCGCAAATAACTTCTCCAGAATTTTTGAGAACTGTGGAAGTAATGATATTGGTCTATAATTAGAAATTTCAGATTTGTTTCCTTTTTTAAACAATGGAATTACTTTGGCTATCTTCATGCAGTCTGGAAATATCCCTGAAGCAAGTGACAAATTACAGATATAGGTAAAAGGCTCAATAATTACATCTATAATTTGCTTTATCAATACCATATTCATATCATTATAATCATTTGATTTTTTATTGGCACACTTCTGAACAATTGTCAGTATGTCACTTGCTTGTACACTTTCAAGTAAAACACTGTTAACATTGTCTGGTACTGTGCCACCATTGGTGTTTCCATCTTGAATTTGTTGTGACAAAGTAGGGCCAATGGGTTGGGTAGATGCACCGGGGACCCGATTATAGCACTTAAAGGCGGAAAAAGTCAGACTCCTCAGTAGTTCATATCAGTGCTGTTATTGTTAACTAAAACAGAAACTTTTAAAAAATAGCAATATTTAAGGATCCATGATATATCAGCCACCATATTGGTTTCAGCCGCTATATGTTCATCGTTATCGGCCCGATAACAAAACATGACAGGTATATTAAAGCCTATAAATAATGAATTATTTCCCTCAGCTGAGACACTTCAGATTCACACTGTTTACTGTGATGGTTTTGAATGGCTTGAAATATGTTTGCAATCACTTCAAAAAGGAAAATACAGTTAAGTGCAACATGTGTAGCACAACTCTCTCATATAGGCTACATAAAATTATGATGAGAACATTATAATTGTGTGCTTGGGACATGGCTTTTAATGGTGAGACTTTTGTTTTTGTAATCAGGCTCAATTTGGATTTCATTTTATTGACCAATTTATCGGTTTTCAAATATAAAGAATTATCGTATCAGTCAAAAAAAATATAAGTTCATCCCTAGTAATATTAGCATTATTCAAAGTCTTTCAGGCCATTGAATGACTTATGGTGTTTTCACATTGTAATTGCATGGAAAAGAGAGAGAACAAAATATTTTGTGTTCCTCAAAAGAAAGGAACAATTATGATGCATTTTCATTTTTGGGTGAACCGTCCTTTTAAGAGAGGTATGTGAAAAACTACAAAACAATGCACTGTATCTGCATGCACTGAAATCGAATAAATCTACAAACATCTATCCCATTTAATTCATTGCCGGAGAAACAAATATGTGCTCACGTGCGTCAACATGTTTCTCATCAAGCAGAAGGAATCAATAACTGGAAAAAAATGAACTGTTCCTCGTACTACGTAATAGTATGAACCCAAAGACACAATCTGAACCTCTATAAAAGTCATTTCCATGTTAATGAATGATATATTGAAATATCTGGCAAGGAGAAAACCTCATTGTCAAGGCAAACTAATCTCTGACAGAACGATATGGCATGCACAGATTACATTTATGAAGCCTGATGGAAACAGAAAGATGGGGTGCAACCAGGAATACAGGGATTTGAAAGAAATTAATTATATTTTGTTTCCCCTGTGCTTTCCCCATGGTGGTAAGATAGAAGCTGTAAGATTACTGAGGTGCTTCTAATGCATAGACAAAGAGAATAAGAATAGGATTAATAAAAGCAAGCCATGCAGAGCGATTGTGTTTCCTTGTTTCCAACCGCCTTGGTTTACAGCAACAGTAAATATTTGCATGCTTTAGGTGAACTATCCCTTTAATAAAACGATGCATCATGCTTTGCTAGTTAAGCAGCGAGTTAATTCATTGTATGGGAAATGCACCCCTCTTTAACTTGAAGTTGCAATAAAAATGTTGTTTTGGACCCATTGATTTCCATTATGCGGACTACAAACCACTACGTTTTCATAAAAAAATCTGACTTTGTGTTCCACAGAAGAAGAAATATATGGAAAATAAATTTCCAATGAATTCCATACCTCTTCAGCTCATGGATGTTGACAATCCCCCCAAAAAATCCAAGCACTTGTGAGGCAAAGATGAATGCAGCTGGAGCCACAAGGCCATTTGTCCTGTGAACCACCACTCATCAGTCTTTTCTCAGCTTTGCTGTCATCCCGAATGCAAACGCAAAGAGGAACAGGCCATTTTCTTCTTGGAGCAAATATCATTTTTGCAGCTATGCTGCTGGTCGTGTTCATTTATTAGCAGCCAGCAGCTGTGTTCACAATGGCCAAAGCTTGGGAACTGTCCAGTGCTGAAAACACAGGTTAAAAATAACAAGAAACAAGGAGGACCAGTAGCACTGTGAAAATTGCTGGCATAATTATCAGCCTTCTTTTCCTTCTGGACCTCTCCCACAGGGTAAGTGATAAAACATTTTCTAAATGAATCTTTAAACCGCAAGGTAGTGTGTTTTTGTCTTGAGCGGACCTGCGGGCCAAATGGAATCTATTCAAGATAGAAAAAGAATTAATGCTAAAAAGAAATTAAAATAATATTTTCTTTTCCCTCTGCAAAGTTAAACCCGCACAGTCCCATTTAGAATCCAGCAAAACACAGACCAAGTGTCATGATTCATTTAAGGCGTTTAAGGCGGCAAATGCCCGTTCTGAATAATGTATTCCAGGTCTGGGCACCGATAAATATTCAAGCTTTTGGGTGAAGGCGGATTGGCGGCTGACACATGTAGTAGAGACAGCAGCTGCCAACCGGTTCCTCTGGCTCATGGGATTAGACACAGCTACTCTTTCTTGTCAGCTGTCAATCAAGAGCGTGTGCACACACTGTGAGACACCAACCTGGATAAGTGCGGGCATAAATTAAGACATTTACAGACTGCCAACTTTGCATAATTAAACACAGACTTTGTCACAAAAAATAACTGTAGTCGGCATTCTTCAACGTGACTTATGCATGAACACACAACTAGCATGAAGTTTCCCTAAATTGCAATTTCCTGAGTAATTTTAGTAGACTTGGTCCATTAAGTATGGAGCATGCTAATTCACGACAAGGACATTATCTCCAGAAATTCAAAGGCATTTAGCTGTCTGGATGCTATTCAAGTACAATTTCAATTCCACCTGTCAGCGCAGCTTCCCCCCTCCCCATAGTGTATGATTGTTGGCACTAAACTACGCAGTCGAGCGGAAACGCCAATTATTAAAATGTGAGAATCAATCAAGTGCCCTCTAAAAGTCACCCAACACCAAAACGGTTGCGCTCCAAGGCAATTTCCACTTTTCTCTTCAAGAGACAACATGCTCAGAGGTGTTCCGCTGGCATTTAGGAAGATACAGGGAGGAGAAGAGGGCGCTCAGATAAAGAGCAGAATGGATGCCCCAAGGAGATATACTGAGGTTCTGAAGCCAACATGAAAGGCTGCTTGGTTTGGCAAGCCTGCGCTACTCCACTGGGACTTGGTTTTGAAAAGAAATATCTTTGAACCTGGAAGCGCCGTATCGGCGCACTCACCCTGATATAGATGCAGCCAGCACAGGGTTGCTTGAGGGTGACAGGGTGTGTGTTTAGTGACATAGCCTCAGCAGACACCCATATGTTTATTTGGTGAATTAAAAATAGGGATAGACTAATTCTAAAATGTTCATGTAATGGCCGATAACCAATAAATGGACAATATCATCTTAAATGCTAGAAGTAAAATGACACACACACACACACATACAACACAAACATAAATAATACATATACTATAATATAATATATATATATTATGCGTGTTAAGAAAGCTCCAGCTTTTGGGCGGCTTTAGTTTTAGTTATTTTGGTAAATTGGTGTGCCATTAGTTCCAACTATGCCGGAATATGACTGTCTGCACTCCCATTGGTGGGCACTGCATGGCTTATCAACATAAACATGGGCTCAAACTTTGTCGCATTGTGTTGCTGGATATTTGCAACTCTCGACAAAATTTTTGATGCAAACCATTGCCATTATGAATATCCCATAGGGTTTATAAGTTACTGTACGAGAAGAGAGAGAGAAGAGAAGAGAAGAGAAGAGAGAGAAGAGAAGAAGAAGAGAAGGAAAAAAAAAGGGGAGAAGAGAAACGCTATCTAAGAACCTTACCACACAGCAACCAATTTGCTGCAAAACAGCAGCCTGAAATTTCCCCAGGGCACCTAGAGCCACAACGTGCACCACTTTCTATTTCTGATGCTCTTTGACAAATAACAGAAATCTTCACATTCAAAAGTCACTATACTGTACTTTTCTCTCGTCAGCATCAAGACTTGTTGCAGACTGATGCAAGAAGCACCTGGAGTGCTCCATCAGGTAGAGACTCAGCGGTTCAGACCGAACAGAGACAACAGAGACGGTCATGACAGAATGCCAAGGGAAATTCGGGTCTGTCTTCCTCTCCCACCAGCAACAGCTGTCGTTCGAGGCAGGCACAACAAGACTGGCAGCGCTCAGCACTTGTCAGCTTTAAACAGCATCCAGCTGACACTCTGCAAATGAGAAAAACAATGCGGGGGTCCCTTTCGATCCCAAAATTCTCACTCGCTGTTTTATGATGGGATTTCTTTCAACCACTTCACATCAAGGCATTGCTGCAAATGACAGCTTGCAGGTGGGGGGTTATATCAAGGCAAGGAAAATGAGTCACTTGTCCTGTTTTCCCCATATCCACATAAGAACATTCAGGCACTTGTAATGTAACTTAGATATAGTCTCATCTAATCATACTAGTACTTTCCAAATCGTAGTTTTGAGAAGATAAGTGATTAACTGTCTGAGAACAGAACAAATTTGATTTTAGACATTATATAGCACTCTACTTTTAAAATATTTTATATCTGACCAGAATACACATAATGTCAATAAAAACATTTCTCATCAATAGACTTTTGCACTGAACACTGAACAGCCGTTCAATATCGTAGTGCTTCTGGTTTTGTCCTCTTGACTGTCCTCACAGAGGTATGCGCTAGGCAACTGATACAGTCCTGAACAAAAAAAACATCCTACACCACATTAGAATTTATAATAAGACGCAATCAGTTCAGCATAATAATATGCCTTGTTCTCACCTTCTCTGAAGTAAAGCGCGTCGTCGCCTCAGAAAGTCCAGAGGAATGCCGCGTAGCATCAGATACAGCAGAGTAGGTGATAACAGCCGCTGGCGATGAGGTAAACCATTCAAAAATGTATAAATCTGTTTAGTCTCATAAATGTGTTGACATGGACTCCTTGGTTAAAATCATTCAGAAAGCACGATATTTCTCCTCAGTCTGCGGCGCTCGCGCAGAGAAGAGCTCGAAACGGCGCGCACTTCGCCGGTCGCGAGGAGACACTGAACAAAAGCGCGTGCGGAGGCTCAGACTCAGAGCGTTTCCCCCCTCACCTCGCCTCACCAAAGAGAGCGGAGCAGATGCTGAGGCAAGAGAGTGCGTTAGATGGTATAGACAATTCTCTGTGGACTTCGGTGGGGGGTGATCATATTTTGCACAATATATCAGCGATTCCGTCCTTTGTTTGGTTATTTGATTGGGCAGATTTGTTTTACAGGCTGCGAAATATGAAGAATTTGTTGGGTTGATCTGACTACTCAAATTATTTGAATCCCCAAAAATGGAAGTTACAGCAAAAAGTATGTATTGTTTGTAAATATACATATAGATGCATAGAACAGTGTTTTCAAATGACCAAGTAGGCTACCACACACGTTATATATTATTCACTGTAAAAAGATTATAGCCTATAAGTTATGACAACATGTTTTCACTTTGCTTTTACGCATCAACCTTTTTTCATAAGTTATACAAGATTCAACTAATTTTTAAGTCAGTTTAATGTAATTTAAGTTGAAAGGACTTAAACATCCAATTTGATTGTACGTAAAAAAAAATCTGCTAAATAGACCCTAGCGAACTGAAGTCGCGTAACCATAGCAACATGGCCAAAATACTGTACGATAATTATTTATTATTTTTTCAACTTTAGCTTTAATCACGTATCTTCTCTAGTTTTAAACATGTATCGTAATGTGATCAAATGGTCAGATTTAAAAACTGTATTTCAAATTATGTCCAAATGTACCTTTTTTTATACATAGGGTTATATACACCTACTGTATACAATGTATATTGTTGTTATAAGTTAATTTTATTCTTTTGCACATTTTTAAGTGTATATTTATTGCATCAGCCAGATTATCTTTCCATTGTCCCTTATTTGACAAATGTCCACACGAATCGCCGTTCTTTGTATGTCAATTCTTCTGTTTGCAGATGAATAAATCATTTCAGCGTCACGAGGTGCCTTTAGAAAAAGCTCTGAAAAACCTGACCTGCCCCCTGTTTTATGACAGAATAATGATGTCCCTCGAGATGCTGCAAATCTGTTCCTAGGGGCCACGCTGTGGTCCACTGACACACATTTCACCCGACCCAGAAGCCCGCTCACTTAACACTACCCCCAGTTCAGTCGTTCCTCACATTTATCACTGTCATTCGATTACAGATGTTACTGTGTAAACAAATCACAACCAACCACAAAGCCTCTGCTCAGTGTTCCTGTTGTGATGCTGCATCCCATAATGAACATAGCAGCTTTTCATACCCAGTCTATGGTGGAAAAAACACACACTCTTTTTTGTTTTAAAGCCCTCAAATGTTGGAGCTGATCATTAACGTACATTAGGGACACAATAACCATTATACTTCATTGAAAAGAGATTATTTCTTATACCGAATGTTTGAATAAATGCCAATCATAAGCTAAATATAATCTTGGCAGCAGGGCTCTTTGAAGGGAATGGTGGGATTTAAAACAGTAGGCTAATTGGCTTCATAATGGCTGTCCGTGGCTTTATAGCAAACCAAAAACAGGAGAAATACGATTTTTCTGACTAACTGCATGGGGAGAAGATACCCTGGTGACATAAATATAACAGATAGTCCCCCCAAAAAATATATATACCCTATTGTTCCAGACTCCCTCAACACGGTATTGTCAAGGGACATTGGCTTAAGCATAATGCATACTGCCACACAAATCCATTATTTAAACAGCTGACAACTTGACGGTCAATGAACAAAGGACTCGCAGTGTCCGTCCAAAAAAACAACAACACACACAATATGGACAATTTTCATTTTTTCACCAGCGGACTATTTTAATATAATTTCTTTCTTACCGACAATTTCCACATTTTCCTCTCCATCATTACCGCAAAATCTGATTTCACCAACCCTTAACAAGAACATCTCTGAGGAAAATAGCACTTTGTTAGGCAGTGAACAAGATGTAACCAATCAAAAATAAGCACAGACTTGGCATTGCCTTTTTCTGTGGAATTAGATGCATATAATAACTGCTACACAGCAGAATATGATGCTTGAAGAAAATAATACGGTAACACAATGACTTATATGGGCAGAGGAGTAGCGGACGGGCATGCAGGGATGGGCCCGCATGTAGGGGGGCCCTGCGATAACCAAAAGTTACTTTTAAAGTAACACTATGTAGTTTTCAACCTTCATAATATATTTCCAAGACCCTTGTGATGGTACATCGACTTAAAATAAGTTTTAATGACACGTCTGCCATAGCCTGACGGGGTCTGTATCGCTTTTACTGGCACTATGTAACTTCGGGTTTCGGGTAGGAACCCGTGCACAAAAAGAACTACAAAACTCGACTGCTTTACGTCCAGCGATACAATAGTCATTATTTCGTTTTTCTTCGTTTCTGATGTCGCAATACATCATCCTTTCGTGAAATCATGTAACATACTCTACCTTGTCTGTGGACATAGTTCATTCTAAAGCCGGTGCTGGATAAACAGCGAGCGTGCGTGCGACGGTAGGCTAAATTATTTACGACAGCGGCAATGGACAATTTCGTTTCCAACCAGTAGGGCGACCGAAGAGGAAAAGTTACTTGGTGTTACTTTAAAAGTAATGCGTTACACCCTAAAAAAGTAACTAATTGCGTAACATAGTTACTTTTACATTACTTTTTCTCTCCTGGGCTGGGCTTGCTTGTTTGTTTTTTAATTACAAAAATTAGTTATGTTTTTGGCAAATGCAAAGGCACTTTGGCACCAAAAGTGCAAATACAAAAGGAAATGCAAATTCACGCCTGCACAATAGCCTCAAATAAACCTTTCAGCTGTGCAGAAGAATAGAACGCAGGAGAAATTGAATTATTGCAGGTTTGCGTAAGTTTTCATTTCACTCTTTTTGTTCATTTTGAGGAATACTGAATCTGTTTTTGTGCGAGAGAGGAGTAAATACATGCTCACTTTTAGTCTAGAACTACAATAAGCATCATGTTGACACACAGCGAACACAATGCCTCTAAACCTTACCCATGATTTCTCTCAACATGGGGACAGGAGAGCTGTCAGTCCATAAATAGGAAAACAAAGTAACTTCAGTTACTTGTTTGAAAAAGTAACTTCGATATTTTGTTGTAAATTTATCAATTAAAGTGTTACTTTAGTTACTTCAAACGATTATCTGATTACATAACGCTTGTAACACTGAAATATTTGATATTTTATTTCACATTTGTGCTATTTGATCTTACAATATCCTCAAAACAAGGGTCTGAACCTCTAAAGCCTGGTTTTCAACCGGGGACCGAGGACCCCTGCAGTTCTAAGAAGCTGTAGGGGGTCAGTGAACAGATATATAAAACATATAGACTTTAATAAATAATAAATAAGTAAAACAACATATTTCAAAGTTTGTTTTTAAATGATATTTTGCCTACAGATTTATTTTCATTTTTTAAATACTCTAAAAATAAATAACTTGCATAATATTCAGCTGGTTCTCCTGTTTAGACGGTCACCACATTAGTTGCATAAAACTAGCATAGGGCAATAATATTGATATACATTTTTTTCCATACAATAAAATAAAATAAAGTTACAAAATTTATTAATAGACATAAAAATAAATCATTTTTATTAACTCTGAACTCAAAAAAGAGACCCCTTATTTACAAATTTGTGCTTGAATACTTTCAGAGTTTAGAGTCTGAACTGTGGACGTTTCTGATTGATTGTAAATCCATTTATTTTCCCTTTAATCCATTTATCCACTGTCGACAGTGTCGGGAAACCACAAATCTACAGTTCTACAGCTTTACAGCTTTACCTTTCTCCACAGCCAATACCATTGTGGCTGGCGGGGGTTGACTCGACTCTGGCATGGGGCCAGGCCTACCGCACGGCTCTTTGACCCAGAAACCACTGACACAAGCACTTAACGGTGGTCGCCCATCTCATCTTGGTCACTTGCCATCGGCTCGAGGGGGAGGATGGGGGAACAAAGCTTGGTAATGATGCCGTGTTGGCTGCTTGGTTAAAGACCTTTATGGGAGCCACGGAGAAGCTACGGAGCGTGGAGAAAAGAAGAGTGTCAGCACAAGATCCTAATGAGAATGAAATGAAGCTGCTTGGATGGGGGGCCCAGCTGATCCATAATTGATGAGGGTGAAATGCGGAGACTCGTCGGGTGTAAATGATAAACACACTACAGCGGTGAGAAATTACAGCTTGCCTTTGGCTTGCATTTTGGATGATTCGGCGTGCGAGATGTGCCTATTGGATTTTTAATTGCATACCTATATGGACCACTCGTAATTGCGCTCCTCTGTGCGGTGCTAAAAGACATCTACAGGCGAACATATTAAAAATTCCCCTCAACACATAAGCAGAGCATTATAAATGAAAATATTCCCAATGTCAAGAGGCATAATGTCAAAAGACATACAACTTATTACCATTCTGCCTAATTAGCAATTACACAGACTCCAAAGCAGGTAAGTACATGTAATAATGTGCCAGTCATGCAAATCTAAAGTCATTATGGCGTTCATGAGGCATTGGAATATGATTGAAATAATTAAAACAGTAACAGTACACTGTAAAATCATTAAAGCTTTAATTGTAGTACATTTTACAAGAAAACATTAGTACTGTCAAAACGATCCATTGCAATTAATCGCATCTAACATAAACGTTTTTTATTCTATAATATATGTGTGTGTGTATGTATGTATATATATATATATATATATATATATATATATGTGTGTGTGTGTGTGTGTGTGTGTGTGTGTGTGTGTGTGTGTTTTTATATGTATATACTGTATAAATAGACACGAACACACAGACACATATATAATATCTGTATAAATATAATAATATATATAAACACACATATTATATAGACAAAAACGTTTATGTTAAATGCGATTTATCGAGTTGATAGCACTAATGTTTCTTTTATTGTTTGTGAAATTTACTAGCTTCTTAGTGAACATTTTTTCAAAGTAATCTTTTAGTGAACCATTGAACAGTAGATTATATGATTTTCATTTATTTATTACTTTTATTTATTTATTTATTAAGTATTTTACTTTTATTTAAATTCCATAAATGAAACATTGTTCTAGTGTGGTATACTTTTTACACTCATTTTTTTGCATGAAATATCCCTTTAAATAAAAACAACAAAGCTCAGTTTAAATGTCACAATTTGTATTGTGTCAAGACAAATCCTTAAATTGAGCTTAGATTTGGGTTGAGGAATAAAAACTACGCCAAAATTAATGAAATGTCATGTTTTAACTGTATTCTACCTCACCCGCCCGTCTGCTTATCATCTCTATTGCTGACAATCTTTATAAAAATAGATGCAAAAGCAGCAGCTTGTCATCCTTACTGTTGTTATAATAATCATTGTGTCAGTCTATAATTCAGGTAAGCATGATCAAAATAAACACCAGAAATATTGCTGGTTTGAAAACAACCTCAGGAAGTATATACTGTCATCGCCACACAACTATATGAGTGACAGTATCCCGCAGCACAAACATTAAAAACAAATAAACAACAGAAACAAAGAAGGTGCGATATGCTCACTGTTAACCTTGCCAAGACTTTAACCTTTATCAAAGCTGCGTTGTGTTATTGAAGAGCAAGTTCTATTTCTATAGCCTATATATGGAATATGAATGGTGGCATTAGATTTTATGACTTGATATTAATAAATAAGAAATCTTTAATATCTCCTGATAACCAATATGTACCAACATATCAGGCATTCCTACTTTTATGGTGGTATACTTTGTGCTTTTTGCAGCTTGCTTGACAGTTTAATGTTTTCATTATATGGAAAAGAACAGCGTGGGCACACAAATAAACTGAATAAATAAAATCATAGAGGACAACTTGAGGGGAGTAAATTATGACATCTGTATTACTTTAAAGAAGAAAATCAAGTAAAACTGATTTTGGATGAGGACATAATAAACAACAATTATCTTTAATGCTGACACAATGCAGCACAGTGAATATATATTATACAGAATACATCCAGGCCTCACAGCAGATGGAAAAGGCAAACCATGTGGGTGGATGTTGGCCTAAGAAATCATAATTGGCAGATTTAACCCATCAGGCTTCATAAACTCTCTTCCTTACCTCCAGGCCGAGACAATGTTGGGATCAAAAGAGTGACCTTGGGCTGAGTTGTGTTACACAGAGGGCACAGCTTAATTCCACCAGATATAAACACACACACTCTCGCTGCAAGCAAACACAGAATTACAAATAATAGAAATACAACATGTACGCCTACAGACACTTACGAACACAAATACCCGTCATAAAAACCCTCTCTAGCTTCATTAGATTCTTCAGCATGAGGAGTGAAAGCAGGGATGTAGTATAAGATGCACTTTGTTAACAACATGCTCAGTGTTGCACAGACGAGCTCCCAATCCATACGGAGCCTTGAAATCTGAAAAACAACATGTCTGTTGCTATGCCTTCTTGATGGAGATGCAACCAGATGTACTATTACTTCCTGCCTAAGGGAAACATTGCTTATCTATAAAAAGACAGAAAGAGATTTCATCTCAAATTATCCCTTCTTGTGTCATACTTGTTAACGGAATGTTCCAGATTTAATAGAAGTCAAGCTCTAATGGCACAGATGCTGTTAGAAGAATTACGATCCATCCCTCACTTTCTAACAAACAAACAAAAGCCGTGTTTGCAGTAATGCACTTACAATGAAAGTCTATAAAGCAAAGCACTGCATCAGGATATGCGTTAAAATAGGCAGTTTAAAAACATTATCTATCTGGATGCACAGTACATGGGTACCATATTAGATGATATTCGAGATTATTTTTAATTTATCAGAAGATACTGAATATTCAGTTTTCACACAGACACAATATAGGCCTATTATAAATTCTCTGGTGCTGCTCTAGTGGGTGCATAGGGACATATGCATATGTTTTGGGATTGCCCTGAAGTTAATGAGTTTTGGAGACAGGTTTCCATTACGTTGAAGGACATTTTGGAGTTGGAGAGCTGTCCGAGATTCTTGCTTCTAAATGATGACTCCTCTTATACTCTCTCTTTAACTCAGAAAAAGTCACTTTTTTTTGTGGACTTACTGCTGCTAAGAAAATGCTCGCCTTGCGCTGGAAACCCCCACATTCTCTAGCGTGGACTCACTAGATGCATTCTTCCTTGGACATTGCGAACATGGAGCTCTCAGTGGCAAGATTACATGGAGCTTCTCAGAGGACTATTTCATCATGGTCAGGTGTCATTTCAAAAATTAAGGAGCGTCTTTAAGATCTCATGTTCTTCTTTTTATTTATTATATTTGGTTTTTGATCTATACTGCTCTTAGACTATGTATGCTCTGAATGTACACTTGGGAGATGGGGGTGGGGTTGATTTAGTCGCCTTGGGAATTTGTGAGGGAAAAAAGAAACGAGAATGTGTTCAGAATGGTGTTTATTTTACTTTTGGTTTTGTTAATAACATTCTCTAACTCAATAAAAATTTGATCAAAAAAATAAAATAAAAAATAAATGCTCTGGTGCTTAAAGGTACAATTTGCAGGATTTTTCACCACCAGGGGTCGCTAACCTCTTACAATATCAAAGGCGTATATTGATGATGTATATTCCGCATTAAGCTGAATTATGGATCTCGTCGTCGTCTTTTATGGATGAGTGAATACAGTGATGTTTTTAACATGACTGTGGTGTGAAGCAGGGCGCAATTGCTAGACGTATACCAGCGCCACACGCAACGCGAGTCCCGCGGATATAAAGGAAGGAATAAGGACATTTAATTCTACCGAACTACACGCAAGTGCTGAATTAATACTCACACAGGTCAGTTTATTAGACAAATTAAACTTGAGGTAACGCAGCGCTGTTTCACTTGCTCTAACAGTTACACTATCACACTAAAGTGAGTTGAATGTTGTTTGTTGGCTGTATGAGACTAAGTAAGCTAGATCAACATTAGAATAACATACAGATCATATTCTAACATTTCATCATGTTGAACTAAATAACATTGATTAGTTTTATGTACATTTGCTCACCTGTCTAATAAAGTACATGCAACACTCGCGTCTCTGTCAAGTTGAAGTTAGTCGTGGACGTGGGCTCTCGAAAGATGTTGATCTTCGTTTTAGTCTTCTTTTTGTCTCAAAGTCTGCTTGCCATGGTCCATAATGTTTGAACAAAACAACAACCGCGTGAGTGTCCTGCTAGGCATAACGGGCATAACCCAGTTGTCAACGTCTGTCGCCATGGTTACTATGCAGTAAGAGCGCAAACCTGGCGGAAACCGGTGGTAACGCGGATATGACACCATTGACTGGCGACTCCTCACCCCTGCACACACACCCCGTTTCCTTGGAAATTTTCGCAATTTTCTCACGATTTGCAAATAGTTGGAAACATTTGGGATATTATAAGTAATCAACTAAACAGAATATATAACAATGGCCTAGTGGTTTTTGGATATTTTACTGCAAAAATCCTACATATTGTACCTTTAACTTAGTTTTTAGCATGATTTTAGTTGTATCACTTTATTTCTAAACTTATGTAGACAAAAATATCAGCTATTTATTAGTTATTGGCCATAACATAAAATAATAAAATAATTATTGGAATACAGTCAGAATTTTAATATCAGTGCATCTCTTTAGTTCATTTGAGAATCGTGTGATAAAATCCCTTACTAACCGGTCTGTGCAAAGTTATATGCAATTTTTTCCATGCAAAACTTCTGTGATGACCATTAAAAAACAGAAAAAAATAATAATTTGCATAATAATCTGTTACCTCTAATAACAGATGACTCTAAATTGTAATATGGACTCATGCACTTTCTGTAAAGCTGCTTTGAAATGATGTGTATCGTGAAAAGTGTTATACAAATAAATGTGAATTGAATAAAAAAAAAACACACTGATGTTAATTCATCCAGAACAGTAACCAATTATTTGCTTCTTTGGATGATTTGAAATTGTCTGCCACGACCAACGGCAAGCCAATGATGCTGTCGATAAAGCTTGGCTTGTTTTAACCCTGCTATAATCCAAGTAAATCAAACAGATACCTCAACGGCTGAACGGACTTTGGCAAATAAAAAGGGATCGCAGTAAGCAGCGATAGGACATCTGGAAAGAAATTTCCTGAGGTTCAGATTCACATTGTTGCCAAGAGCGATACCTGAGCGAATGAGGATTTCATGGTTTACACTTTATCATCCATCAATGAAAGCAATCCGACAACTGTCAGGCTGACATTTCACAAGAGCAGGGTTAAAAAAAAGAGAGAAAAAAAGCCCATTTTCACTGATTCACCCTATTATGTGTGAGGGAAAGCTGGGTGTTAATGGGAAACACTCTGTGATTCTACGTGACTGTGTCCTTTTCAGATATGGAATGGACTCGGTAAGCAGCGTCTGTGAGAGCACTAGTGCCCATTAAGCCAGCAAGGCTAGAAACTGTGAAAGCCAGGGGGATGGCTATAGCAATTCAGGCTGCTTGTCTCAGAGGAAACACTTCTGTCAGTTATGCTTGGCCAAAGCACAACAGCCTGAAAAAAGCCCAAGTGCTTGCAGTTCTCGCTATAAGAGCGAAGTCTTTTAAAACTCCTTTTGGGTAACCATCTCAACGCCTTCGCAACCACCAAAACACCTCTGTGGCAACATGCTAAAAAATGTGTATCCCTATAACACCCTAGAATTACGTCTGCAAATTTTTTGGGCAAAAATATAAAAACCTAGTTTTCATTTCTTTTCTCGGACACAATCTTTGGACGATTTATTGGTTTGGTTGTTGTTTCTAAGTGCAACCCACTGAATTTTTCAAGTATTTTGCTGTTATTTTCATCTCACTAAATAAAAGCATTTCTAAGGTGCATAAATGGCTACTGATTGTTTACACTTCACACAATGTTCTTCAGTCTTAGAGGGATAGTTAACCTAAATATAAAAGTTGTGTCATCATTTTCTCACTCTTATGTATTTTACAAAACGTATGACTTTATGGAATTGGTTTCAAGCAAATTGTCCAAGCTGCTCTTCTTCATAAAAGGAAGTGAATGGTGACTATGAATGTCAAGCAAGATTTAGTAAATAACAACTTACATTTCAGTCTGTTCGCCACACAAAACTATCGTACAGCTTCTGAAAAAAGTGTGAACTTCTCTTTTTGAAGCCAGCTCAGAATCATTGTATGGAAGAGAGCAGCTCAGACATTCTTCAAAACTTCTCCATTGGCGTTCTATGGATGGAAGAACAAACATCATATGTTGAGTAAATAATGACAGATCGCTTATGTTGGGCTGGATCATCCATAAAATGATAAGGTACAAACAAGTATAGACATAGAGCAGCCTGGTCAATATATTAGCGACGCATCGCTACGAAAATTTTGGCCGATACTGATAACCGATAATTCTTTATATTTGAAAGCCGATAATAGATTGGCCGATAAATCTAAATCCAAGTTTTAATATAATTTTTGAGATCCTGATTACAAGAACAAAAGTCTCACCATTAAAATCCATGTTCCAACCACACAATTAAAATGATGTTCTCATTATAATTTGATGTAGCCTATATGATAGATGTGTGTTGCAACTGTATTTTCCTTTTTTTGAAGTGATTTTAATCATATTTCAAGCAATTCAAAACCATAATGGTAAACAGTGCACATCTGAAGTGTCTCAGCTGAAGGAAATAATCCATTATTATTCGGCTTTAATATATCGGCCACATTTTCTTATTTTAAAAATGAACATATATCAGCCAATACTGGTCGATATATCATGCATCCCTACAATATGCATCTTCTGGAATTTGAAGGTTTCAGGATGGGGATACATCCCCATGAACTCGAGAGGTACTCCAGGGCTTTTGATACTGTAACAATAAGATCTGTCACATCACATGCCCAAAACACACGCCAAAGACAATTCTCTTTCCAAAGCTGTGACAGCACGATTGTTCCCTCTTTTTCCTCTTTCATTTTGACGGCTTTGTTAACCTGACCACTCATCTGAATCACCCTTTCATCTACAAAGCAGTAAGCTAATTGGCATTGTCCCTGCACAACCCATTAGGACATTCCTAAAATCCACACAGAGAGTAAAAAATGAAATGTTTAAGCAATGACACAAACTTGTTCATAGCGAACGAAATAAAACAGTCTTGTGATGTTAACAATCTCTCTACAACTCAAACTCGTTCGTTTAACACTTTATCTTCATAAAATGTCCGGAAATTTTGGAGATTGTTTTTATTCTGCTAAATAAAGTTTACAACTGATTGTGGGAGTATTTTGATTTAATGATCAACCCCCTTTTGAGGAAAAAAAGTACGCACACTGCTTTGTACAATCCCCGGTCGATGTTTTAAACCAGATGAGGCTTTCTGACACAGATTTGCTAGTCATGCTTATAGTCTGCTTACTCCTAATCAAAGGAACCCTTTGTAAAAAAAATAAAGTTCCCATGACCCGAGGGAAGATTTGTTTAGTCTTTAATGGCGTGAGAGAGACACGCTATGCATCTCGATGGTTTGTATGGGGCCTAAATTGCGTCTCCGAAGGACAACTCATCATATCAAAGGCAACAGAATGAGTCTCAAGTTTTAATGAGTGTGCCGGTTAGAACGGTGTGCCTTGTGTCAAACTTATTTGTCCCTTTCCCTGAACAATAATGCTTTCAACCCTGATCCTCTATCATAGTAATGAGTCTATGGATCCTTGTGAGCATTCGCCTTGAGAATGAGAAGTTATCTGCAAAAGTGGAAGAATGTAAAAAATAGACACGATCCAAAGCACTGGAGAGAGTTTCAAAGCGTTCATAACTATAAGTGGCGATGTGTATCGAAAGTAGAGACGCTACAGTGTGTGATGATATTTCATAAATGCAAACTGGAATCTGATAAGCATGGAGAAGCTGTTTGCGACTTTCTGGATCACAGAACACCTATGGTTGCTCATAAAACCCATCAAAAGATTAAAGCTCACCTCACCTCTATCTTTAAAGGAACAGAAATGAAATTTCAATTTACTCACTCTCAATTCATCCCAAACCCTTGCTTTCAGGAAGATGTTAAGCAGTATGTTTAGTGTTGTAGTTCTCGAGACCGGTCTCGAGACCACTTTTTGATGGTCTCGGTCTCGTCTCGGACTCGACCGCATTTGGTCTCGGTCTTGTCTCGGTCTCGGACATTGAGGACTCGCGATTTTTTTTCAAGACCAGTCAAGACCATAACTGTGAAAATATCACTAAATTGCCAGTATATTGTCTCATTTTTTTGTTAACATCCTTGCTTTTATTAGATGTAAAACGATCTATGAGTAATGTTGACGAACTGCTGCGCGTGTGACAGAGAGAGAGAGAGAGCGAGAGCGAGAGAAGGCCCCGGTTGCGCGCGCACTCTTTCTCTTCTGAGCCAGGCCAAAGTATAAACAAGGGTTCACCATCTCCTAAGCGCTGTCTTGCATGGCACATAATAAAAATAAATCGACACGATGGTAAAAGATCGGAAGACCATAGTTTCATGTGGAGCATTCGGATATTTTTTTCTGAATTACCGCTGGTTGTGAATTGTGCTAAAATACGTTTAAGAGATTGTTGTAGGTTTAAAAACACATAACTTTAAGTATTGTTTATAAAAGGTGGAGAAAAGTGAAGACTTTACATTCTAAAAAATGCTGGGTTGTTTTAACCTAACTTTGGGTCAAATATGGACAAACCCAAATGTTGGGTTAAAAATGTAATGTAAAAATCTAACCCAACGGCTGGATTTGTCCATATTTGACCCAAAGTTGGGTTGAAACAACCCAGCAGTTTTTAGAGAGTAGTGATGAACAATGAATAATTGTTTTGCATACTGTACTAAATGATGGAAGTCACCCAGGATTATTGAATAAAGATGGTTACGTTTATTTAAACTTTGAGTGTTTAATATATAGGCTATGTATTTTTATGGGAATGTGGATCTTTCAGATCAATTTGAGAAGCTTCCTTCAGCTGAGACACTTCAGATGTGCACTGTTTACCATTATGGTTTTGAATTGCTTGAAATATGATTAAAATCACTTCAAAAAAAGGAAAATACAGTTGCAACACACATCTATCATATAGGCTACATCAAATTTAAGTTTAAATAAACGTAACCATCTTTATTCAATAATCCTGGGTGACTTCCATCATTTAGTACAGTATGCAAAACAATTATTCATTGTTCATCACTACTCTCTAAAAACTGCTGGGTTGTTTCAACCCAACTTTGGGTCAAATATGGACAAATCCAGCCGTTGGGTTAGATTTTTACATTACATTTTTAACCCAACATTTGGGTTTGTCCATATTTGACCCAAAGTTAGGTTAAAACAACCCAGCATTTTTTAGAATGTAAAGTCTTCACTTTTCTCCACCTTTTATAAACAATACTTAAAGTTATGTGTTTTTAAACCTACAACAATCTCTTAAACGTATTTTAGCACAATTCACAACCAGCGGTAATTCAGAAAAAAATATCCGAATGCTCCACATGAAACTATGGTCTTCCGATCTTTTACCATCGTGTCGATTTATTTTTATTATGTGCCATGCAAGACAGCGCTTAGGAGATGGTGAAGATCTGTTTCACAATTTTTTGTAGTGTGGGGTGCTGGTCTTGGTCTTGGTCTCGCCCTCCCTCGGTCTTGGTCTCGGCCCCTAAAAGTCTTGGTCTTGTCTCGGTCTCGATACACTCTGGTCTTGGTCTTGTCTTGGTCTCGGGTTAGGTGGTCTTGACTACAACACTAATGTTTAGAAAGTTCCTGAGGAATTCCTGTCAATGTTCTGATGATCCTGAATGAGCATTGGAGCCTATTTTTTCATGCCACTAGATCCCAAACTTTCAAGGGCATGCACAGCTTCTTACTTTCAACAGTCAAGCATTATTTTCACTGTAACAAAGTAGTTTCACGAAGATCCCAACAAGATAACAATCAGGTGTAATACATGATGTCTGAGTGTGTGTCTGGCCACTCAAGATAAAGACACAAGTTTCACTACACTCAATGATGGGGAAAGGATTTAAAAGATATCAACCCTGATGGAATATTATGGGCTTTCCATTCTTTCCAAAGCAAGATAAGATGTAGGCCTATTTACCACACAACAAATGATGCACTTCACCACAGTCTTAATTAGTCGAGGCCAGACATTTGTTATAGCAAAGAAATGAAGTCTGGAAGTCTTATAACAAATCAACTTCTTTGTTGCCAGAATAGCTCTTGAAGTTTCCTTTATTGGTGAGAAGAACTTTTTGTGACTTTGGGATCCTGGAGTTCTATTACACACCTGTCTGTTCACTTTAATCTGATCCACAAACAATAACTGCGTTCCCATGAAATGCCACTGAGTCAATTAGTTTTTCTGTCTCCAAATCCTCCTCAAAAAGTAGGCCTGCCGAGAAGTCGTAGTTATAAACAGTATATAAAGGCAATCCAATTTCTTGCCTTAATCCAGTTCCATGCCATCAGATTTGTGGGCCATGAATTGTCGCGCCGTAATCCTATAAATATTCAGTCTGAATTATTTGACTGCTTGAAATATGTTTACAGTAACAGGCCACAATTCTATTTGATTTGGTATTGGTTTCAAAGGTTAAGTCAGCTCTTATTTATATCATATAAACACTGCTTTTCAAAATTTGATTTGTGTTTTTTGCATGAGATTCTTTGAGGATTAGATTGGATTCAACGCCAAGTACAACAAATCTTTCTCTAGAATGCTGAAACCTTCAAATTGATCTAAAATGTTAAGCAAACACTTCCAACTGCACTCAAAGTGTTTTCCCTTCAGTTTTAACATACGAGAAGCACTCAGACAAGCTAATTATGTGTCAACATCAGGATTTAACGTCTGTGCGCTATGTAAATTCACCTGAAAAAAATGGTGTTTACATATCTGTATCTGAAGACTGGAAAGATGTTCAGCATGTTGCTAAGCTACCAAGAATGACTGAGACGTTCTTCTGGTCTTTGGTTCAACAAAAGGGTTACTGTCCCAGTGCCAGTAAATTGCTCAACGTGACTCAGAATGACTGTGAGAATAAGGAATAGACTTAGAAATAATTTCCTCTTCTGTCATACAGAGTATTCCATCCAGTGACATTTCTAAACCACTGATCCGATGACTCCCCACCAAAATGCCAGTGCTATGTTAAATGGCTGGGTTAACAGTAACATGGTATCAGAGATCAGATGAGTTAAACCATTTAACTTCAGCTCCATATAGAGGAAAGAGCGATTTAAGCCATTCTATGGTTAAAGTCGCGATGTAATGGCAGCAGCAACAAATCTTGTCTTCCATATTGTGACGTAGGTTACATCCGAGTGAATCAGATTATCGAGTTCACAACAAGATCAATAACATGCATTTTAGTGATGCACAATATATTGGCCATCATAGCGAGAATCGGCCGATATATGATAATTTCTAATATCGTTATCGTTATTAGCCAAAATTTTCACATCGGTGCGTCCCTAATGAAAGGGTTCATGTCAATTTCATGACAACTTTAATTTAATTGTTGATTATAAGAGGGAAGACTGTGGAACAAAAAGTAATTATTTCAGCCAATGTTAAACCCAATGTAACAAAAACATTACTGGTATAAATCCTCTTCAAACGTGGTTATTTGCACACATGTAAACATGAGATATTGCATGGCAATGGACAGCGATATCACAGGGTTTCTACAAAGCAGTAGTTCTTAAGCACAAGGGCTTACCCACTAGAAACACTTGCATTGTTTCCCAAAGCCATGCGAAATATATTTGCAGACCAGGTCCAAGTGTCTGGAAGGTTCATCATTCTCATTTGAGGAGATGCAATGAGAGCGTAGATGTATTATGTGGGGATGATTTGAAGAAATTGGATATAAAGTGAAAGAGTTTGAATGGAGTTTGCATAGAAATTGGATCACTTATGAGGTGAAATTGGCGCCATTGAGAATCTAAATCAATTGGATTGGACAATATTGGAGTTTGAATTGAACTAGCAGCAACTGACCCAGTCATAATGAAGTCCTTTTTGGCAGCTGTTGGACTTCAAGACCACCACCTCTCTAAACCCCCACAAATATACACTCAAAATGCTCCAGTGGCTCCCTATTAGAGGTGGACTCTTTGCATGGTACAATATTATCTGATTCTCAACCAGTCCTCCACAAACATTTCATGTTGAGCCGCCCAGATGTTCACTTGGCGGTTGGTGTACGTCTCAGCACCTTGAATTAGGATGATTCCATCTCATTAACTATTCTGTGATAATAGCAGTAAAAGCAATTTGCAAGGTTAATCTAAAGTTCAAGTAAAAGGCATAAAGCCCATGTGAAACTAGCAAGGATTCACACCTTTGTTTCTCACGGATGTAGGCGACTGTGTGAGGCAGCTGTTTTCATTTGAGACATTGGGAAGGAAAATGCACTGTGGAAACTAGTAATCGAATACAACTCACGGCCTGAAAAGCGCACTGAAGGACCTTCAAAAAGAACAGATTGGTCAATTTGTTCATATAACAACATGACCTTGTGAAAATTTAGTGCGTTCGGCAAATGATTTGTCTTTTATGTGGAAAGGGTTTTTTGACTAAAACAGCCTTGATGATGCTTTAAACAACGGTTTGAAATGGCACTCTTTGAAATTAATTTAATTTGCACTCTAGATGTTTATTTTCCATTTGATCTGCAACACATTACTTACTCTCATGCACAGACCAAGAGTTTAACAACAGGCAAATTGAATCACCATGCCAACAAATGACCTCTTATGTCCTTCTATGAATGCTAAAAACAACTAAAGGCATGAGGAATCTGTGGCATCTGTTCCAAAGCCCAGTGAGCTGTGCTGCTGTCTACATCCTAGGTAGGCAACTTGTCTTCTAAGGGTACGTTTATATGGCAATTATGTACTAAAAACGGAAAAGGTTTTCCTTTTTGTTAAACGCAGCACAGACGACAATGCTGTCAAAATTATCCCCATTCACACGGACCAACAACAAAGGACTACAAATGCTGTATTATTCATGCCAGGCCAGTAGGTGGCGATTAGCCTGACTTCGTCATACTCATATTCTAGTCAGAATGTGAGTCTGATACTGCTCCATTGGGCTGTGATTATGGGGCGTGTGTCAACCGAACCAGGAAATAAAAGGCCTCTGCGCTCAATTGGATAGACCTACAACCAATCAGAGCAACGGAGTAGGTGACGTATGTTGATTAAACTTTTTCCGAAACCCGCCGTAGGAAGGACGGCAAAACATCTTTTCCATCGACAAATGCTTTGATCGCGGTTCTCTGTTCCTCTTCTAAAATGAATGCGCTGTCTATATCTTCTATAACACACGCGATAGCAGAATATACACAACTCAATTCTCCAGCGGCAGCCATGAATTCAACCCAAGCGCTCTGATGACGTGGATGGTTACGTTACCGTTGCTCACATAGGTATGATGTCTATGGTTGCTCATCTGTCCATCAACGTATAAAGCCCGCCCTGACAATTTGATTGGTCCGAACAATTTTTGTTCGGGCATAATAGCTCCTCAACGGATCGAGTCCAGACTGAACTTCCCGACCAAAAAATGTTGTGGGCGGGGTTCGGGCTGGCATCCAGGCCAGTAGGTGGCGATGTCACTTTGTAAAGAAATACCATGCACCTATAGACTGAACACATAATACATGCATGTGCATGACGTCAATGTTTTTACAAATTTGCATTTTTGTAGTTTACGCTGAGACGATAAAAGTATCATTTCAAAAACTTGCATTTTGAAACCTGTTTTCAAAAGTTTGCGTTTTCAGGCCCCTAAAATGAAACAAATTTCTCTCAGAAATTGCTAGTAAAATTCATAAATAATTACGAATAAATGGCAAGAAGCACATTAAATTAAACAAGAAAGAGTATTTTCTTGTAAAATATACTCCAATAATCTTTGTTTTATTTACAACTGTTAGCAATAGCATGTTGCTGTTAAGCTGATGACACAATGCTGCGTTCACACCATGTCTGGATTATCGTAATTACGTGATGACAAAACATGATGTTCTTAGAGCTGTTCACGTACTCGGAATTATGCGTTTCTATGGCAACATTATCAACACCTAAATGTGGTCAGGTGGTACAGCGTTCACATGATACAAGGAGCTCTCAGAAAATTTTGAGTTTACAAGTTGTAATTATGAGTCCTACGGGGACGTAAACGCTTTTAACAAGTCAGAATCTCATAATTGTGATAATTCCGACATGGTGTGTGAATGCTACTGCCATGGCGCAAGATGTTATAAAAAGATAAAACGTCATCAGCATGCACTAGTGGTAAACAAATAGAGCGATGATGAACTTTGGCAATTGTGTTTTTATGTGTGCTGAAAAAAGAAGATGACGCATTAGAGGAGAATATGGACGCGGTCATGGCTAGGGAAAAGAGGCCAACTTGGCATGCCAGGTAGGCCTAAGTAGTTTTAAGTTTTTCAATTTAAGTTTTGAGCAATACGCCATTTCATGTAGCAGCAAAGACACTGTGAGATGATCATGCTTAAGTTCTGACACTGTCAGAAAATGATCCCAGGTTATCTTTGGTCCACTGTACCACGTTGGACCACCGTTTAGGAGCAATGGCCACAGAAATAGCCACGACTGGTCACCTTTCATCTGGGAAAGCCTAAAATACAACGTGTACCGGGCATTAAAATGCTGTCTAGGTAGACAGCTCACTATGTTTTGTAACAGCTCAAACCACAGGGGTAAACTGGCACTAGTCCCAAATGGAGAAGTGTAGAATTTTCAATATAGCAGATTCTTCTTCTTCTAGCCCTTGGGCGATTTAGGTCGAGCACCAGTGGAGTATTTAAACCAAAGAGGGCACACTTCACAAACCCTGCTGATGCAGGCCGTTTTTACAGTAGAACCAATAGCCAAGGGGATTTACTGCTCTGTTCACGAGGTACCATGACAAAGTGCAATGGCTTGACAACAGGACAGTGCTGCTGAGGTCTGTCATTTGCCAAAAGGTGATAGTATAAGCCCTGCAGTTATTCTACAGAGATGAAGCTGACATTGCTCCAGCTGTAATCTATTGCACATGTGAGATAGTATTTTTCTCAGGATCAAAATCAGAAAAACAGGAGACTTCAAGAACTATTACGGGTTCAGCACAAGTTAATCTCATGATTTGAGGCATAAATTCCTTAAAAGAAACGCAAAAAATTGAGTTACAGTTACAATGAAAGTGAACGCGGCAATCCGTTTACATTCAAATACTCTATAGTACAGCCATAAGACAAACAATATATGAGTGATTTTGTAAGGGGGGGGAAAAACTTGTGTAAAGTTATAGACTTTGTAGCTGTTAAAACACCATAAACCCCGAAACAACTGCACAAATTATGATTTGAACCACTCTACAGCTATTATGAGCTTCATATTTCTTCTTTTGAATCCTACAAAAATTGCATGCCTTACCGTAACCTTGATTTTTGCTTTTTACAAAGAAAACCGGGGACAAATCGTAATTATTTTGTTTTTAGTAATCAACATTTTGCTGCAAATGCTGTTAATCTCATTGCTTGTGTTACCAAGATCTGGCTTGAGATTTTTCTATCCAATGGGAAGAAAACCGCTTTCACAAATTCACCATTTGAATTATGGCAAATATGCGCCTAAGCAAATACCTAAAGTTGACAAGCACATTTTAAAGCTGATTTCCCTATATCATCACCATTACAAAGTCTAAATCATCCATTAGCAACTGAAAGCTTTCTATTTAACAAACAGTGATTAGAGCACATACTGAATATTTCCTTGTCATCAATCTTCTTGTCTGCGTCCATCCATCTTTCTTCTAATTTAGTGCTGGCAGTAGCACACATGTTCACGATGAATAATGACGGCCAGCCTCTCTAAGACAATGTACTGGAAAAGAGACAATAATCAAAATCTTTTGCTTGCAGTTGTAAGAGAATAAAGCACGAGCGACTGCACTTTCTAACGGAAGCAGCCGAGCATATTGTGCAAATGCTTCGCTCCTAAAGGGTTTAATTATGAGTCGAGCTAATATTGAAGCAGAAAATTCTGTATATGAGTATAACTATACGAGACTTGCCAAAAACCATGGAAGGGCTCAGACATATCGCTAATTGCTCCAGAGCAAACAGATGTGTCTTCTATTTGGAGCCATTTTCAGCTTATTAAAGAACAGAGTGCCTTGTGGGACATCAAATGGCATTCGGAATAATTGATTGGCTGTGAATATCGTTTCAACCTACGGCATGCAAAAAGAAAATGCCATCCATATATCACTCTTTGAGTGGTGATTTTCAACTCAGAACCATGATTGAAAATCAGACAGATTTTATAACTTCTACATGTTGCACAAATTGAATTTCACTGTAAAATGGCTGTAATTTATTGCAATGTTATCAAACAGAACTAAGCCCCGCCTTACATTTTTTACTGACCAATCCTGTGCTTGAAACCCCAAACCATTTTTTTGTTTCTATTGATTTTCAATGAAACTTCTTAAATATTGACATTGAATGACCTGTAGTGATGGGAGAAACAATGCTTTACAAAACTTTGAATCAACTGAACCAATAAAATAAAGTGCCTTTTACAAACCAAATTTCAAATGTTTTATTGAAGGTGGGATCTATTTACAAATTATCTAATACAATTAAATATGAAGTGTCTTGTTGTAGGGCTTTTGTTGATCAGACCAATCAGAGACTTTTAACTACAACTTTTTATCATACAAATGTTATTAAATATCTACAAATTTATAAATTTGATTCTGAGATCAGGTAAAAATTATACAGACACAGGTTTATGGGTTCAAACCATTGAAATTTCAGAACAATTATGACGTAACGAAGCCTCGTTTACTGAAATACCTTGACTTTGGTAGTTTGATGCGTGCTCCAAATCACTGGTTTGAAACAAATGATTCACAAAGGTTCTGAAAGCGTCCATCACTTATGGCCTGTACATACAAAAAAAAACACTTAGCTAGCTGCTACCTCAAGACAAGATAAAAAAAAATACCATTAGAAAGAATTAGAGTTCCTTGTGTGCTCATAAAGTGGTAGAAATTGAATGGATATTACTCGTACGTGAGCTGGAATGAAGTGTGACATTGCAAGCATTTCATTTGCCATTTGTCTAGAAAGAAATTGTTAAATGAAGCAGTAGCATGATTAAAAACTGCAGAGACTGCAAATCAGAATCAAGGCAGTTGAGTGAAAAGAGAGACTCTTAACATGAACGCAATTAAAAGTGACAATTTAAGTTAAAAAGAACATTTATACAATGCATTCACTACACTGCATACCCTAATAAGTTAGCAGAACTAAAAATAAAAGAGGTGATCAGTTTTAGATATTGATTTTCTCCTTCACAACTGTAAAACCCGGCTGGATCGGCCCAAAGAAGGTTTTCCCATCAACAACGGCTGAAGGTGCGTTCCCTTCTTTCCGCGTGACAAAGTAATTTGATTAAATGAAATACATTTTCTCATATGTACTAACTCGTCATTTCATCTGACTCCATAAATGAAAAAGTTTTTAATGATATATCTACATCATTAAGTGTGTTTGACTATTCTTTTTTAACTCTTTACCTGATGTCCGAGTCGATTCGAATAAAATCAAATGTTTACAATTTATTATGTCAGGTAAATGTATCAAACCAGTTGCAAAGATAATAGATACAAACATTAAATGAGTAAAAGATGGTTAAACCCGACATTTAGAAATACACATCCACTCTGCATCGCGGGCTAATTTTGAGTTACAAAACGCCCCGAGGTCTAGTTGCGTTTCATTATATAGACAGACCTCATTTCAAATGTAAAGATGAATTCACAGTGGGAATTCACATTAATCACCGTCCCAGACTTACTGGGGGCAGAAGTTGATTTACATGGAACCATTTCGCACCTTCTGAGAGCATGAGGCCATATGCCTGGAACGCTATAATTCGTACGAATTTGAGTGAATAAAAGGTGGCTAATTCGTACGAATTGTACGACCTCACTGTACGAATTTGTTCGATTTGTCTAAACCCACGTGATGGGTAGTTCAGGGCGGGGTCAGGGGTAGGTCATTCGTACGAATTGGGCAACTTGTAAAATATATACGATTTAGCAAAAATCGTACTTATTCGTACGAGTATGGTGGAAGACACACCTCCTATGTGAATTGTTTCTAAACTCTTAAATACCGTATACCTTCTGGTTTACTTCTTTGAGAATGAGAGCTTTGAACCAGTCGCACTGAGACATTTCAAATGATATCAAACAGGTGATATGTATGATAATTATTCAAATTAAACTATATAGATTTTTGGTGAATTTCAGATGATCTCAGCATGATGGAGAAGGAGTGGGGGGAGAATGGGGCATCAAGGGAAAAGATGTAGATTAGGATTGCTTGTGAGACTTGCGTCTCGAATGGTGCACAAGAGAGAAATTCAAATGCTACACTGTAAAAAATTTCTTGTCAAATTAACAGTAACTTACTGGCAACAATTATCCAGTAGTTGCTGTATTTCATTTAACAGTAAAATTACTGTAACACTAACTACAGTACTGTTAAGCATACTGTAAAATTAAATACATTATTTTACTGTAATTTTTTTATCATGTTGAACTACAGTATTACACCGTTAATTTTTAATAATACTGTATAGTATTATACAGTTATGAAATGTTATTTTATTTCTTTTATAGTGCTACTGTGTAACCTGTAGAATATGTAAAAAATCCGTAGAAATATTATTTTAACTGTTAATGGGAAATAGAAAAAAGAACAATTGAAGATTTAACTGCACAACCAGGTTTATTGTGTATTTTCAAACAATACATTAGTAATAATAATGTAATATAATACAACAATAAAAAACTGTTTTAAAAAAAGACTAATGAACAATTTATCATTAATAATTAAAATCAGTGAACAATTCACGTATTTCAATTCATGCAAAAATGATCCTGAAGAGGTAAAATAGAAACTTGAAAGCAGAACAGGTGAGGATGAAGGCCAGGTGAGGAAAAAAGTGGAAGAGCAGCGACAGCACTTCTGATAATCCTGCAAGAAATGATATGCACAAATCAATCAGAGGCTAAACATACAACTAATAAAAAAAAAAAACCTAAATCACATTATCAACACCTTTTAAGGGGATTTTTTTTGCCTATGGTATCCACCTTATTTTTCACAGAAGAGTGGGCCGGTTTCATACGCTTACAGTTATTTCTAGCTGTACACAAAAGCTTGTTATGCTTCTTGATATTGCAAACTGGTATTCCTTACCCTATTATTTTAATGTATTGAATTTATCATAATTGTAAACACTAGTTTGAGGAACAAATATTTTTATCATTTACAGCATTTGTTATTCATCTCTTATTTCCTTATAGTGGCTAACGAACCGGAAGTCTCGCACATTCACAGCAAATAGCTTACTTCACTTTTGAAGTTGAAAAATAAGGTGGATGTACTGCTTGCATATACATATGAACTATATTAGGGGTGGGGGAAAAATCGATTCACATATGAATTACGATTCCATCTTCTGCGGATTCAAACCGATTCACACATTTCAAAAATTCATCTAAATGTTTAATAATGTGATGTTGTTTCAAAGAAGGACAGTTTAGAGAGCGCACAAGCTTGAAACAGAGGAAGCATTATGAACGAAGCTTATACTTGACTACAGAAGTTCATATCAATATCTTAACAAATAGAAAATAGTCTTAAATAATGTTTAGTTTAGTTAGTCGAGCACTTCAAGCTTTTCTTGCGATCTTTCCATGTACAGGTAGGCTACTTTAGTTTTTACATACAAGAAACACGTTCAACATGGTACCGCCTATAAAAGAGCATGAACATGGCCTGTATCAGAGGCTAAAGTAATAAACATTGAGAATGCAATGGCCCTTATTCTATATCTCTGACTCCAAACAATCGGCCACTGATGAGGGCTGCGTTTTCCCAAAGCATTGTAACCTTAAATTAATTATAGAACAATTACCACCAATGGTCTACAATCAATTTAGGCTTACGATGCTTTTGGTAAACGCAACCCAGATCCTGATGATAGTCAGTTTCTTTCATAGATATGTCTGTTGACTTGATGCTCACTAATTTGAATGATGAAAAAGATGCGTGTCTGAATGCTGAGCGGCAGCGGGCTAGACTAAATTAACGCAGATATGAGGTGTGTATAATTTAAACTAAATAACTCCCACTCGATTGGGAATAACAGTACACTGTAAAAAATATTTTAGCAATTTAGTTATTTCAACTTATTTTTTTAACTAGATTGTCCAGACAACAAGAAATTTTAAGTTTTCTTGTCCTCAACTTATCGAAATAAGTTAGTTAAACTAAAAAAAACCCATGCAAAAAGATAACTCAAAATAATGAGTTAACTTTTTTTACAGTGTAGCTGCTGTTTATTTCTATGCTGTTCGATTTTGAATCCAATTTAAATTGGATATATGCATAGAATATATTTAAAATCTATGATCAAATGTAAATCTATGCATCCAGTATATCAAATTTAAATTTGATTCAAAAGAGAATTGATTTTTGAATCAAATCGTGACCCCAAGAAACTATTTCAAATCGAATTGAAAATTTATGGTTTAAGTAATTTCCGCCCTTTTTGGATTTTTCTAAATACAGATTCAGACACAAATAATTTCTACCGATATGGGCTCCGCTGCACATCCCTAATATCTCTTACCTTAATGATTTTGCCAGTCATATTCTGCAAAGTCCCTGATGAAAGATGTGTGAATTCAAAGACATGTTCTTCCTCCGAACAACCTTCCCACTCTTTCTGCTCCCCTGGAACTGTGATCTGCATTTTGAATTTTCAGGATTTATCCTGAAACCTGTAAATAAATAAATATTTTCCAACTGAATAAAAAACAACAACTCTTACGGACCATTTCTTTAATTGTCATTCTAACTGCATTCTAATAGGCTTCATCGCGCAGTTTAAATGGATAGTTCACTTCAAAATGAAAATTCTGTCATCATATACTCACCCTCAAGTTGTTTCAAACCTGTATACATTTCTTTCTTCTGCTGAACACAAAGGAAGATATTTTTAAGAATGTCAGTAACCAAACAGTTAACTGGGCCCATTGACTTCCATAGTATTTTCTTTATCCTACTATGGAAGTCAATGGATCCAGTTAACTGTTTGGTTATGAAAATATCTCCCTTTGTGTTCAGCAGAAGAAAGAAATGTATACAGGTTTGAAACAACTTGAGGGTGAGTGTGAACTATCAAGCTTTACTCTCAAGGCGTCGTTTTTTTTTTCTTCAAATGAGTAACAAGTCAGTTTGCACATAGTTAAAACATCAATTACGATATTATAACTGACAATACTGTAAATGACATACCTAGCTTTGTCTTTGGACAAAAATGCACACTTTTGAGCGCTTCCATCAGATAGACTGAGGTAAATATGAGCGCGCAACTGCACAAGGTAGCTTTACTGGCTGATCGTCAGGTCCTCACAGACGAGTAAAAGAAAATAGCGATTTACACGAAAATAAGCGCGAATAAATCGATAAGATGAATCGAAATGTTAATTTTTATAACAATAATCCGAATCCTAACCTTGGGTATCCGATTTCAGGATACATTTCTCGATTTTCCCAACACTATGAAAATGTATGTTACCCGCAGGCGCTTCCACCGACTTAAAATGGTAAATAACAAAATGTTTAGATCATTCTGACCGTATACGTGGTCAGCTAATAACTGTAAAGTTAATAATTAGCTAGAATCCATGTATGCATACAAATAATAAGATTTAGTACTTACCAGATGACGAAGTTCCACAGGTCGGCAGAAACGTACTCGGTTACTAACGTAACCTCGGTTCTCTCTAGAGAGGGAACGAGTACTGCGTAATATCTTACGCTATGGGGAAAACTCTTTTCCACGAGATATTGAAGCCAAAAATTATCCTTATTTTTTACTAATGTAAAACGCTTTGCAGCAGCAAGCAGACCTAGGCGAGACAGCTCGCGCGCCTATTGGCTGCTCTGCGGCAATAGCAGCAGCCTATCGAGAGAGGCTCTGCGTGACGTCACGACGAATGGGGGCCCTTCGCGCCCATATCGTCACGTCCCGCCAGAAAGGGCGTGGTCTCGCCCTATATCTAGGCTCGATAGCTGCTCTTACGTCGGTTTTCATCGCCGAAGCGAACCAGAGCGTATTCCAAGCACGGCAAGATACGCAGTACTCGTTCCCTCTCTAGAGAGAACCGAGGTTACGTTAGTAACCGAGTACGTTCTCTTACGAGAGTATCTCTCGTACTGCGTAATATCTTACGCTATGGGGAACACAATGCAACACGCCGTGCTGGTAGGGATCCAACACCAAAGACCCAGGGGCCGAAGCCCGGGGCGCATATAGTGCATAATCACCATAAACTCACAGAGAGTGAGGGAAGAGAGGCTAGAAGCATCATTCCCTGTAAATAGCCTCCGAAAGGGGCCAATCATATGACAATAACCAAACCGTCAGGGTGAACATTCAGCCTGAACTGGGTGGCCACAAGTGTGTCAATTTTTAAATGAGCTGCTGTACCGGTCAGTGAGCGATACGCAGGCCAAACTCAGTATCCGAGCCGCACAGCGGGCAGATAGCACTGAATTCTATACCGCCAAAAGCTTAGCTTGTAAGGCGGGGACCTCCAGATTATAGTATTTTATAAATGTAGACGGCGAGGCCCAGCCGCGGCCATACAAATATCTTGCAGGGTAACCCCGCTAGACCATGCCCACGAGGAGGCCATGCCTCTCGTGGAGTGCGCTCTAACACCCAAAGGGCACTGAAGGCCCTTAGAAGTGTAAGCCAGCGCTATGGCACCAACTATCCATCTGGATAAGCTCTGTTTCGACGCGGCAAGTCCCTTAGTACGGCCGCCAAACGAAACAAAAAGCTGCTCAGTCTGTCTGAAACCAGACGAGCGGGACACATAAGCCCTTAGTGCCCTAACAGGGCAAAGGAGACTCGCGTCCTTCTCCTCATTGAGAACCGGAAGGGCAGACAGGGAAATCACCTGGGCCCTGAACGGTGTGTTGAGGGATTTCGGCACGTAACCGTGCTTTGGTTTGAGTATAACCTTAGAGTCGTTAGGTCCAAACTCCATGCATGACGCGCTTACTGAGAGCGCTTGCAAGTCCCCTACGCGCTTCACTGAAGCGAGAGCCATAAGAAACGCTGTCTTGAAAGACAAGTGTTTCATGTCTGACGACTGGATTGGCTCGAATGGGGCGCCTTTCATGGCCTCCAAGACCGTGGAAAGGTCCCATGTCGGGACTGAAGGGGGCCTGGGAGGGTTTAGCCTCCGAGCTCCTCTAAGGAAACGCACGACTAAGTCGCTCTTTCCTAGTGACTGGCCAGACACCGGTTTTGCAAACGTTGCTATGGCCGCCACGTATACTTTGAGCGTGGAAGGGGACCTGCCCTTATCCAGTAGCTCCTGAAGGAAGGAAAGCACTTCCGTAACCCCGCAGTCTACAGGTGAAAAGCCCTGCGCTTGACACCAAGCAGAGAACACAGACCACTTCGAGGAGTAGAGCCGTCTGGTAGACGGGGCTCTAGCCTGCGCGATCGTGTTTAGCACTCCCTCTGGGAGGTCAGCGGGTACCCGTTGATGGCCCATGCGTGCAGGGACCACAGATCCGGGCGAGGATGCCAAATCGAGCCTTCCGCCTGAGAGAGGAGGTCTCTCCTCAGCGGTAACGGCCATGGAGCAGCGCTGGTCAGCTGCATCAGGACAGGGAACCACGACTGGTTTGTCCAGAGCGGAGCTATGAGTAGCACTGGGCATCCCTCCCTCCTGATTCGCTCCAACACCTGAGGCAGGAGTGAGACAGGGGGAAAAGCATAAAGGGGGCGGCGGGGCCAGACATGGGCCAGCGCGTCCCGGCTTTTCGAGAAGAATCTCGGGCAGTGAGCGTTTTCTTGGGACGCGAACAGGTCCACCTGCGCTCTGCCAAACGTTTCCCACAGCAGCTGGATCGTCTGCGGGTGCAGAGACCATTCTCCTGCTGGAACGTTGTTTCTGGACAGCCTGTCTGGTCCCACATTTAGGTGACCAGGCACATGCGCCGCTCTCAGCGAGAGCAGGTTGTGCTGAGCCCAGACCAGGAGGCGTTCCGTCAGCCTGTAAAGGTTTCGGGACCTGACGCCGCCCTGGCGATTTATGTATGCCACCACTGACATGTTGTCCGACCGGACCAATACGTGGTGGCCTGTTATCTGGGGACAGAGGCCTTAGGCTTTGTCGACTGCTATCAATTCCAAGCAGTTTATGTGTAGGAGCTTCTCCCGCACTGACCACAGGCCAGCCAGCGGTCTGCCCTCGAGCAGCGCTCCCCACCCCGAAGTGGAGGCGTCCGTAGACACCACCTTCACACTTGAGGGGATCCCCAGACTCACGCCCGACTGATACCAGTCGGTCGCTTTCCATGGTTTCAGAGCCGAAATGCACTGATGGTCGACCCTGAGGCGAAACAGACCTGCGGTCCATGCCCTGGGGGGAACTCGTGCTTTTAGCCATAGCTGCAGTGGGCGCATGCGGAGCAGGCCCAACTGGAGTACAGAGGCTGCTGAGGCCATGAGACCCAGCATTTTCTGAAACCTTCTGAGCGGGACTATAGAGCCGTGGCGGAAGGATTTCGCGACGTGCTGGATATTCAATCCGCGCTCTGGTGACAGGCGTGCCGTCATGGATAGCGAGTCTAACACTGTTCCCAGAAAGGAAATCCTCCGACTGGGGAGCAGTGAGCTTTTCGCCCAATTGACTGTAAGGCCCAGCTCCTCGAGGTGCTCGAGTAATGCGGCCCTGTGTTCTAAGAGCTCCGTTCGTGAACGAGCTAGAATCAGCCAATCGTCCAAGTAATTCAAAACTCGCATGCCCCGAAGTCTCAGGGGAGCGAGGGCCGCGTCCATGCACTTCGTGAACGTACGGGGTGCTAGGGACAGGCCGAATGGCAGGACTGTGTATTGATATGCCTGGCCCTCGAAGGCGAATCTCAAGAATCGCCTGTGATGGGACGCTATTTGTATTTGGAAATACGCGTCTTTCAGATCTATTGACATGAACCAGTCTCCTTGGCGCACTTGCGCGAGGATTTTCCTGGTCGTAAGCATCCTGAACTGGCGTTTCACGAGCGCTCTGTTCAGCAGCCTCAGATCTAGAATGGGTCTGAGCCCACCATCTTTCTTCGGTACCAGAAAATATCTGCTGTATAAGCCCCCTTCGCTCTGAGCCTGAGATAAAGGTTCTATAGCCCCCTTTCTCAGAAGTTTCGCTATCTCGGCTCGAAGTAGATGAGATACTTCGCTTTTCACCGTAGTTTCGACGCGCGCCGCGTAGCGGCGAGGGCGTCGAGCGAATTGTAGCGAATAGCCTCTCTTTATAGTGTTCATCACCCACTCTGATACCCCGGGAAGCCTTGACCACGCATCCGCGTGAATAGCTAGGGGCAGAATGAAATCTGGGCTCTGGCCGCGGGAAAGCGGCGGCACAAGAGCCCGCGTGTGCTGGGAACACAGCGCCGTGTTTACGGCGTTCGAGGCGGGGGGCGCGCTGATCACAGCGGGCAGCCTGGCCGCGCTCATCTCCTCTGAGGCGGGTAGCGCCGAGAGAGAGAGCGGGGCGAATCCCGTGGGATTCGGCGTGTCTGTGAGGAAATGTGGGCGCGGGACCACGGGCACATTTGCTACACTGAAAACACTGTCGTTTAGGGCCGACTGAATGTGTGTTGGTTTCGTTTTTACAGAAACCGAGGGACACGCAGCGTGTAGTGTAAGCGGGCATGGGGATATGGGCGCGTTCACTACAGTGTTTGCACAATCGACCGGAGTCGATTTTATTTGTGCGAGCCCTGCACCGTGGCGGGCTGTGTCTGGGTGTGGGAATGGGCACTGGGGCGTGGGCATTCTTACAACACTCATAACACCATCGGCCGAGGCCGGAACACCAGAAAATACACTCTTTATTGGATTTATCTGGGTAGCCGTAAAAACAGCTTTTGTGTGCAGGCAAGCGGGCTGAGACACCGGCTGCTTCACTGCAAAATACACTGGTACAGTCACAACGCATGGGGCTGAACGAGCGAGAAGTTTTGGTGGAAATCCGGCCGCAGCGGGATCTGAACACCGTCGTTTTCCTAGAGCGGCTAGGAAGACTTTGGGGCCTCGGGCTTGATCTCAATCCTCGGCCGGGGCCCGCGGTGAGGGGGGCGGCGTCCGGCGGAGCGAGACCGCGGTCTCTGATCCCGGGCCTGGCGGCGCTGTGAGGCGGCGGCGGCGGAGGGCGGTGCAGGCTGGGGCTGAGAGCTGCGAGCAGGCGGCTTGGTGCGGCCTGTAGCGGAGCTCGAGCGCTTCGGCAGGAAGCGCTTCATAGCCTGAGAAGTCTTCTGCACCTCAACAAACCTGTCCGCGAAGTCCTTGACGGCCGTTCCGAACAGGCCCTCCGGGGAAATGGGCGCGTCGAGAAACACAGAGCGCTCGGCTTCCGTCATCTCGGACAGCGTCAACCATAAGTGTCTCTCGGCGACGGCGAGAGAGGCCATGTTCCGCCCCATGGCTTGCGCAGCGGCTTTAGAAGCGCGTAGAGCGAGGTCCGTAGCGCTCCTCAGGTCCGCCACACAGATAGCACCGGGTCCCTCCTCGTCCAGCTTGAGAAGGAGGTCTGCCTGGTAGATCTGCAGAATAGACATCGTGTGCAGCACTGAGACTGCTTGCCCGGCGGCGGTGTAAGCGCGTCCGTGCAGCGATGATGTCACTCGGCAGGCTTTGGACGGGAGCGTCGTCTGAACCCGCCGTCCCGCAGAGGGCGGGCAGAGATGCGACGCGACAGCCGTCTCCACCGGAGGAATGGCGAGGTAGCCTCTACTTCCCGCACCGTCGACAGCGGAGAATGCCGCGGAGGTAGAGGTACGCATCCTGGCGGAAAAGGGGGCCTTCCACGACTTTGCAACCTCCTCGTGAAGTTCCGGGAGGAAGGGCGCGGGCCTAGATTTTGACGGAGCCTCGTCTTTGCCGAGAAAGCGCCCGTCTAATCTGTTGCGCGGCGGCAGCGTGGGTGCCTCCCAATCGAGGCCGATGCTTTCTACGGCCTTGGTGAGCAGACGCATCAGCTCAGACTCAATGCCGGCTCTCTTCCCAGAGGGTTGGCGGGGAGCGTTAGCGGAGGGGAGGTCCACGGAGCTCGCCCAATCCTCGCTATCCGAAGCCAAGAGAGAACACGCCTCGGTGTTGTCGTCCAACTCGATGGCGGACGCGGCGGCGGACGGCGGCCGCTGTCCGTCGGTGAGCGACTCGAGCGAAGCCGGCGAAGCTGGCGGGCGAACCGGCGAGCTTTGGCGGGCTGGAGATAGCTCGGGAGCGCGCTGGGCGCGGCGCTTCTTGCGACGCGGCGTCACGGCAGGCTGGGATACGGGCTCGGAGAACGAAGCCAGGCGAGTCCGCAGAGTCACCATAGGCAAACGTTCGCAGTGATGGCATCCGCCGTCAGCGAGCGCGATGGCCGCGTGATCCTCACCCAGGCAGGACACGCAGATGACATGTCGGTCCTCGTCGCTGAGTGGGGCTCGGCAAGAACCGCAGGAAGGCATCTTTAAAAAGACGCCACTCTTTTAGAGGGGGTGGGAAAAAAGCAGATATGCAAACACACACACACACTCTATGCAGAGGAAAGGATATAACGCCGGAAAGCACAGCAGGTACGGCGGCTGAAGGCGGCGAGGCCAGCGACTCCAGACTCAATGGCACGTCCCGCTGAAGGCTACAGGTCGACGGCGCGGCTTCTCACTCTGGATCCAGCGATGCGTGAGGCTTCGCTGAAGAGATGAAAATCGACGTAAGAGCAGCTATCGAGCCTAGATATAGGGCGAGACCACGCCCTTTCTGGCGGGACGTGACGATATGGGCGCGAAGGGCCCCCATTCGTCGTGACGTCACGCAGAGCCTCTCTCGATAGGCTGCTGCTATTGCCGCAGAGCAGCCAATAGGCGCGCGAGCTGTCTCGCCTAGGTCTGCTTGCTGCTGCAAAGCGTTTTACATTAGTAAAAAATTAAGGATAATTTTTGGCTTCAATATCTCGTGGAAAAGAGTTTTCCCCATAGCGTAAGATATTACGCAGTACGAGAGATACTCTCGTAAGAGAACAGACACGATCGATGCACTGACATGACGGTCACAGAAAAACTCGTTCAAACTCAATGCACCCCCCACTGACAGAAATTAATACTGTCATGGTCACCCCATCCTGAAAATGTTTTATGTAGCCTAAAAAATAACGTTGCTATACCAATTTTTCCTGCGGAATTGTGTGTGGTTTTTTTCGCGGTCAATTTGCACTGCTGTATTTAGATTTACAGTAACTGATAATTTCCCAGAATGCATTGAAAATCAACAGTAACATACTGTCAACTGTGTGCACAGTACATAACTGTTGAAAATACAACATAATACTGTGACAACATCTAAATCTACTGTAACTTACTGTACATAGGTTATACAGTAAGAAACTGTTGAGAAAAACAGTATAATCCTGTGAAAACAACAGAAATCATTTACAGTGTAATTTGTTTTGTTCTCTCAGAGAGTGCAACAGTTCCTAAGTAAGGATTGGTCAGTAACTACGGTGGAGCTTAGCAAAGGGTCATTTAGGTATTTTTGGATAATACCAACCATTTTACAGATATTGTGTAACATACTGTATAGCAAAGTTATTGTCTAAGAATTCCAGAGTTCAATTGTTTCTTGTATTAAGTGTTGTATTCAGTTAGATGTGTGGTTTTGTTAACCCTTCATTGGTGCTCAAATAGGGATTACATTTTTGGGGGTCAGATAGACCCCAAACTTTTACAGAGAGATTATATAAGGAAATATTAATTTTTTGTACATTGCAAACTATATATCATTTTTTTATTTACTTCTCAATTATACATTTATGCTGTGTTTTTGTGGATAATTGGTCGTTTTTTTTTACCTACTTACTGCACAAATACTTAATTACACCATAACTTGGCTCAAGAAAAAAAAATTGTGAAAAAAATCACTTAAATTATGATCTTAATTAAATCTAAATTGTTTTTTTAGCATTGCTCTATGTGTTATATATCTACTTTTTATATAGAGGTCTATAGACTCATTTATTTTTTCTTGATGCTTCAACTTCTTTCCTCACAACTTTATGATATATATTTAATTTAATAATTTTGATATATATTCAATTTATTTTATATAAACATTCTAAAATACATTAAAAAATCTGTATGTCAAAGTTAGAATTTGCATAGAATTTCACATAAATTTGCAGAAACGTTACAAGTCACCACTAAAAGACATGACTGTAATCATACTCTTATTTCAGAAAATTATTATCACAAATTATTTACTTTTTTTAGAACGAGATCCATTTTAAAAAGTGTGTGTGTGTGTGTGTGTGTGTGTGTGTGTGTGTGTGTGTGTGTGTGTGTGTGTGTGTGTGTGTGTGTGTGTGGTGTGTGTGTGTGTGTGTGTGTGTGTGTGTGTGTGTGTGTGTGTGTGTCCATAGATTGTAAACATTAAGACCAATAAAGCAAACTGAAGCTAGAAAGTTTATTTCTAATCTTGTCAATCCCTCTCTTTCTCTGATCTTACTTTTCTGTACAGCAAGAAAACATTTATTCCAAAAATAGCCCAACACAGTTTTGGATTAAAGCTGTTACTGATGCAAATAAGACAAGAGAGAAGATTGTGACATCAAATGTGGTGATCTGTCAACACACTCAAAAATACACAGGACGTGTGTCACCTCAAAAAATATTAATAAACAAGTCTAAAATTATCTGTCCACTTTAAAATTCCAGTCTACGTGGTTCTAATGTAGTTTTGCTTCAGGTTCCAGATTTTACAGACAAGCAAAAGCTGTCCTTAAAAATTAAAAACTGAAACAGTATTTTACCATGAACTGCATAAACTCAACTATTCAAAAATAGAAACAGAAAGAGAGGGATTGACATGAGAACAGTCAAATAAAAAAGCAAAAGCGTGAAAATCTGAATTGAAAGTAGGCTAACTCATTTTATCCATTATAGCCAACCTTGCTTCGCTCATAATTTCCAAGGCAACCTGTTCATGTTGGAATCTGCCTAATTGGCTGCTTCTGGCTTAAATACTGATTCTGCACAAAAATACGAATGCGTTTGGTTAGATGCACAGTATTTACATCCAGTTCTGGACTGTTCAAGAGTTGAGGCCAAAAATATAACCCTCCGTCAAGAGGTCCTCGCTGCAGCCTGTAGCACGATGACGTAGCTGGATGGTCCAATACGTAGTGGATGGAGGTGTGTTTTGGTCATAGACGCATGCGCACTATAGTCAAGTCAAGTCATCTTCATTTATATAGCGATTTTAACTATGTAGATTGTTTCAAAGCAGCTTTACAGAGACAAACATTTTAAGGTAACAGGGACTGTTTTGGCTTTATAGCGGTTCTTGAATAATGTTATTTTCCAGCTAAAGTTAGTTTTGATTGATTCACTTAATTCCGTCGAAATGATAATTTGTTATTAAATTAATTACATTTTTCTCACAACTGCGAGTTTACATCTCGCTTACTGACTTTATTTCTCAGAATTGTGAGATATAAAGTCAGAATTGCGTGAAATAAAGTCGCAATTGCGTGTTATAAAGTCAGAATTGGGTGAAATAAAGTCAGAATTCTGTCTTTTTTACTCCAATTCTGAATTTATAACACATAATTGCGAGTTTATATCTCCCAATTCTGACATCTTTTCTCTAATTGCGAGTTATAAAGTCAAATTCTAATGGAAAAATTACTTTTTTTAAAACCTCATAATATCTCACAATTCTGACTATATAAAACGCAATTGCGACTTTATACCATGCAATTCGGACTTTATATTTCCCAATTGCGTATTTTAAAGTCAGAATTGCGAGATATAGGCCATAATAATGCAATTCTGAGAAAAAAAGTCAGAATTTCACAGTAGCCTATATATCACGCAATCTGACCTATAACAAACAATTGCGACTTTATATCACGCAGTTATGACTTTATAACCTGCAATTGCGACTTTATATCAATTCTGAGATAAAAAGTCAGAATAGTGAGATAAAAAGTCGCAATTACCTTTTTTATTTCTCACTCTGTGGCGAAAACAAGCTTCCATAGACATGTCTTGCAGACACTGAACAGCAAATTAAGAGGAACCTATGAAGAGTTCAGATGCAAAAGCCTCTAAATGCCATCTGAAATGTTATTCTAAAATGATCATTTTTATCAAGCTCATATATTTAAGTTCAATAATCTCACTTAAATGTCAAGAAAAATTACCCATTAATTGTCATTTAAGTGAAATTACTGAATTTAAATATACAAGCTTGATAAAAATGATCATTTTAGAAGAAAATTTCAGATGGCATTTAGAGGCTTTTGCATCTGAACTCTTCATATGTAGGCTACAGATCACTGTGGAAAATATAGCCATTAAAGAAGGAACTCTTACCAGGCAAAATATCATTAAGCACTTTTTTTTTCTCTTTTTTTTGGACATCTGACAAGATTTATTTTCTTGATGCTGTTATTATTTTTGCATTTTCCCTTGAATGTGTACTTATTTTAAAATGTTTACAGACCTTTGTATTGTACCTTTAAAATTACAGAGACAATTAGGCTACTTGACAAATTTTTGCTTAATTCCACTCAACAGCAAATATGACCTGAATAAAATAAAATGGCTTTATTTTAAAATGTCCTATATACACGCATTAAAAAATAATAATAATTGCGGTGAGGACATGCTATTAATCTATCAAATTTAGGTTTAAAATCATGTGATGTTGAAAATAATGTAAAATTAACTATTTAGCATGTAGCCGAGAGTTAAACTCGGATAACTTAAGCATCCCATTTATGTAAATAATTACTTATTCGTCAATAATTACATATAACTAGCCTATTTAACAGTACTAGGCTACTACTAAACAGGTTAGAACATCATCTCAGTACAATATTGCAACTTTATATAACGCAAATGTGACCTAATAACACACAATTGCGACTTTATATCATGCAATTCTGACTTTATGACCTGCAATTGCGACTTTATATCAATTCTGAGATAAAAAGTCAGAATAGTGAGATAAAAAGTCGCAATTACCTTTACATACATGTCACCTCAGACCAGCGAATTATAACCCAGAGATCGGTACTGCGCATGCGTCTATGACGTCACCAAAACACACCTCCATCTACTACGTATTGGACCATCCAGCTACGTCATCGTGCTACAGGCTGCAGCGAGGGGTGTCTCCCCTCCGTGGCTATCAATTTGAGGAGCGACACTGACACCTATCGGTAGAGAAGTGAATTACACACTGCCCTCACTGTCGTGAAATCACGCATGTCTGTCTTCTCTTTTGCCCACAGTTGAAAGGTCGATTTGAAGATGGCAGAGTCGTTGATTTGTAACAACACACAAAGCAGGTAAAAACGTGGGTTTTCATATTACTAACATGAATATTAACTAGGCCTGTATTTGTTGTTATTGTAAAACACATACTATAATAGCGCAGTAGGAACAATGTAAAGGAGGTTTCTGTCACACAGGGTGAGTTCTGTGCTAAACAGAGATGTCAAACAGTTCGGAAAGAAGTTCATGTTTGATTCCAATGAGGAGACGTGCTGGAATTCTGACCAGGTGATTTTGCGACGTTTCGTGTTGCTTAACAATTGTGGTTGTCTCATCCTTTTGTTTTAACCCGTTTACCTTCCTTTTTTTAAAATAGGGTGAATCTCAGTGGGTTGTCTTTGAGTTTCCACAGCCTGTGAAAGTATCAGAGCTCATACTGCAGTTCCAAGGAGGGTTTTCAGCAAAATCTTGTAAATTAAAAGGTCAGTCAACACAACCAACAGCTTTTAGCGGTAACATTTGAAAGAATGACCTATGAGCTCCGAGGTTGTTTAGCGATTGACGTTTTGAAAAATAGTGGTGTTCTACCGAAATCCAATAGAGCTTTGCAAATATTTTGTATGAACTTATTTTGTATTATATATTATATTTTTGTTTTATTTTGTATAATCGAAAATATAATACGTTAATGAAACGGAAACGATCGTCTTTTCTTCCCTATTGTGACGTATAACCGAGTAAAATTGCTTCTCGGTCAAGATCAAATGTGCCCAGTCTGTCACTGTCTTGGATTTAATATGGTTCTGTGTTGAGCCTTCCATATCAGTTTTTTGTTGACAATGTACTGTTTGTGTCATTTTGTCGTAATCATATTTTGCAATTCATAATAACCAATAAACGAAAAAAATTTGCAAAAAAAATTATTGTATCGTTTTTGTTTGTGATGTGGGTGACCGGTTGTAGGCTACTGATTCATTCAAAAATGCTGTTTCAGTCTCTTAAAGTAACACTATGTAGTTTTTCAACCTTCATAATATATTTCCAAGACCCTTGTGATGGTACATCGACTTAAAATAAGTTTTAATGACACGTCTGCCATAGCCTGACGGGGTCTGTATCGCTTTTACTGGCACTATGTAACTTCGGGTTTCGGGTAGGAACCCGACCACAAAAAGAACTACAGAATTCGACTGCTTTACGTCAAGTGCTACAATAGTCATTATTTCGTTTTTCTACGTTTCTGATGTCCAATACATCATCCTTTCATGAAATCATGTAACATACTCTACCTTGTCTGTGGACATCGTTCATTCTAAAGCCGGTGCTGGATAAACAGCGAGCGTGCGTGCGACGGTAGGCTAAATTATTTACGACAGCGGCAATGGACAATTTCATTTCCAACCAGTAGGGCGACCGAAGAGGAAAAGTTACTTGTTACTTTAACAAGTGACAGCCTTAATGTGTGAGTCATCGAATCATTCATTCAACTGATTCCTTGATAAACTTGCTATATTCACATGGAAAACCCATTACTTCATAATACCATTTATATATGAAAAACAATTTTCAGAAACACAGCACTCTTGTGATTTTTGCTTGCATTTCAAAGTCACGCACTGTATTTTGTTGGTAATTATTCTTAAATATAATTTAAGAATAATATAAATATAACTCACCCTGAATGTGCAAGATTATGGAAGTAAAATTTGACAGTACTGAAGTTTTTGTTAAACGCCTACTAAGAAACCACTTACTTCACTTTAAAAAGTGTCACTGTTGTGCTCTATTACGAGTATACTAAGTCGCACAAATAGGCCTAATACAGTTGTTCGTTTGAGTAAGAGGCATTAAAATGCTTTCTCTTCTACAGGTTCTGCCAAAGAAGAGGACCTCGAACATATTTTAGACTTCTATCCAGAGGACAACAACTGTCTACAAATATCCTTCCATGTGGTGCAATATTATTCTTCAGCACCTTCCATTTTTTGCTTCTACTTATAAATGCATTTAATCACCATATTCTCTCAGATTGACTGTCACTCCTTTCCGGTGCCTTCTCCACCCTTCTGTTTTCTGTCCATTCCTGGCCAATGGCCAAATTGCCTGACTTCGTTTTATCCCAAGCTTATCAAATCCTTGATTCTTCACCCACATTTTTCCCATTCAATATGCCCCTTTGGTGCAGAGGCTAAAAATAGTGTTTGAAAACAGTGCTGACTTTTTTGGAAGAATAATTGTTTACACATTGGATATCCTGGGGGAAAAGGTTTTGTAATGTTTTGAGAAAAGGACAGAGGAAGTATGAAGAGGCGGGAATGCCAACCAGCTTTTCACCTCTGGATGTGGAGTTTATTCCCACCTACTCACAGGGAAAGCACCAACTGATGTTACTTTTGATCAAATCTAATTTCTACAGATTTTTCACGTGCCTTTTGAGGTCAGAACACATGAACTACATGTTTGTAAAAGTGTTTTTTAATTAAAAAGAGTAGAAAAACAGTTTGTTCTTTCTTTCATGTCAAAATAAAGCTATACAGTATGCAGGATTATTGTAAAGTCTTCAAAGAGCAGTCCTTTGCTTCATGTGTTCTCCGACACTGAAACTGGTCCCCGAAACAGGTTCAAAATGTGATCTTCAAGAATTTTTTGCACTGCAAATGAGTTGGTAAACTTGTCAGTTATTAGTTAATATATTAAACTGGATTATTTGCATTTCCGTATACTGTAAGGAATGACTTGCCTTTTTTGTGGCCCAATGCAACAGCAAGGGCAACAGGACTGTATCCAGAATCTGCCTCGAACGTGATATCTGCCCCACATGCTAAACACAATCTTACTTCAGTTTGTCATCACTAATAACAAAACAAAATGTGTGAATATTTTGAAAAGACTTACTTAGGAGAGCTTCAACACATTTAATGTGATTACCACGAACTGCATAGAGAAGAGGGGTCCCGCCATTCTGTGTTTGAAATTGAAAGCGATGATTATGAGGTGTACATTTTCTACATTAATGTTTGTGTAAAATGTTTTCAATAGTTTTTGTAAAACGTAAAAAAATTAAATTGCTCATACCCAGTCATAGGAATCAATCTCAATGTCATGTTGTAGGAGAATATTAACAATATCTGCAAATCCTCCTGCGCTGGCCAAAGACAGGGCACTTTCTCGTTCCCGAGCTAGTGTTCTCGGATCTGCTCCCTAATGTAATGTAATATCATATCATATAAAAATACATAGCCCAGTCTCAGTGGCTAAAATAAATTGTCTTTCTCACCTTCTGAAGGAGGAACTCTACCACAATTATCTCTCCAAATGCAGCAGCCCACATTAGTGGTGTGAAACCTCGCTCGTCTTGACTGTTAAGCAGAGAGCTGTCTGCAAGATTACCCATACATATGTTGTTTATTTATTTCAGCAAGCGTTGGATACCTATGTTATTAATTTATTTATGGGTACCTTTGGATAAATGTATCTCCAGTTGTGAAATCTCTCCATGGGCTGCCAGCTGATGAATTGAGAGGTCTACAACGCAAAATTAAAACTCACAATTATGTTCAAAAAGGCAATATTTAAATATATGCATTTGAAGGAGGTGTAAGACTCACTATCTAAAGTGGCCGGTCGGACTGTGACCTCATTCCCACGCTGTTTATTCGTCAGAGTGGTCGAGTGGTTCTCGTCAAGTCTGTTTTCCATAATCACTGATCATTACACCTGCTTTAAATGTACGCAATTTAGTAAATAAACAATGTTAGCACAAATTAGCCTACTATGAAGGCTATATATTTTAAGTATAATATGGAATAATACAATGTGTCTTGGGAGTATCTTACCTTATTCCTTATACTTTATGAGCAAATACTTTGATCTTAAACTACACAGGCTTGTAAGATCACATATGCTGCTTTTGTTTCCTGATTCGTTTGCAAAAGTGAAACTGAAATTGGATACTTGCATGTGCATTGAGCTCAACACAACCAAAACACTCATGAATCACATCGTATGAAGTACTTTTCTCATCATATATTGTACTTTTTGGCTGCAAACTTAATCGCATCCTTTTAAACAATTAGAGTTGGAAGTGTAGCTGGAAGTGGTTATCGTGAACGATTCTGTGGTTTTGAACGAATCTTTAAAGAATCGTTCTAGTTCACTTTCATTCACGCACTCTTTTTAACCCGTGGCACTGCTTGGTAATATACTCTTTCTGGGATCTAGAGTTGAAAAATTATTACAATAAGACTTATTTCAGTCATGAACGACTCGGTATTTTTAACGAATCGTTCAATGACTCCCTCGTAAATGTTGTAATCTGAATAGAAAGCAACTGAGCGATTCAGTGAATGATTCTTTTTGGTGAGCAAATTCAGAAGATTCGAACTAGGTGCTAGGAACTCGTTATTGGGCTGGTGTTCCTACGGATGATGTTTTGGGAGCACAATCGTAGGGATACAGCGGCGCTTTGATAATACAGAAGGAAATTTATGTCATACATTGATAAAAATGGAGGATCAGGAAATGCAATTAAAAGTAAAAAGAGGTAACCTGGCTAGATTCAGAATTCGTGTGCATGTTGATTCATGTTTTAATTTACATAACAGAGCTTATTAGACGCCTTTTATGTGTTTGTCGTCAATAGTCTGATTTGTTATGAACCCATTGAAGAGATGTTGATGCCTTGTTTTCTTTATTTCTCCTACAGTGACTGATAAATTCACAGAGAGTATGTATGTGTTGGCCAATGAACCGTCTATCGCGCTTTATAGGTTACAGGAGCACGTCAGGAGATCCCTACCAGAGCTCGTGCAACACAAGGTCCGTCAGCTACATGATATTTAACACTGAAACACAGGTACGTCCTAAGCTGTCTTTAGTATTGTAATGAGTTATGAATTTGTAGACAGACATGCAGAGCTGGGAGGAGCAGAGTCAGGGAGCAATCTACACGGTTGAATATGCATGCAGGTAAGATTTACATTACATAAACCAACAAATTGATTATTCATATTATGTACATAGGCTACTTCATTGCTGTTTTTCTTTCAGTGCGGTTAAAAGCATGACAAACAGTAGCCTCTATTTCAAGAACATAGATGGTCTTCTGCGCCAAGCCATTTCACTGAAAGAACAGATGAGCAGCTCGCAGGGACGAAGGTTGTAGTCACTATCCGTTTTAACCCATTGCAATTAAACTCATTCACTGTTATTCTTTTCCCTTTTTTGTAGTTTTATATATCACTTGTTGGGACATTTTCATGCTTTGCTCGATTGCTTCACTTTTAAGTTGCTCATTTTTTCTGTTTTTAAACATGCATGTGGCTTCAGTGCTGTGAAACCTGAAATTAATTCAAACGATACACCCACACACACATCAGTCACACCACCTTGACTCATGGAAATCTTTCTCCAAGGTTAGTTTTGCTTCATTTTTATGTCTTTCTACATCAGTGTTAGTAGTAATTTGGTGGTTTATATACAAAATTGTTAAAAGATCAGACACCTTTTCATTGTATTTCAGATTTATTATGACACATTTTAAATACCAATTCAAATCGGCCTTCTCCCACACATTTCATTTATTATGTGGTATATGTAATTTGTCATTTTTCATCGCAATTGAAACATCGCAAAAATCAAACGTAATTCTAATAGTTGTATTTTTCCTATAGCAAATCATGTTTACTGTAGCGCTTTGAATAAATAATTGTACTTTAAGCGAAAGTAAAATAAAACATTCATTATCCAATAACAGCTACACAAATTCTCAAGTACTTCATTAGTAATTTCACAATATTATTTTAAAAATCTGTTAGTGTGATTTCTAACACCTGTGAGGTGATATTAGGTGCACAAAAAATAGTCAGTTTTTTACATATTTTGCTGTCACATAAATAATTTGGCCACCCTCTAGGAAAATAATGTATAAACACGCAGAATTATATATAGTGAACATCCTGACACAAAAGGGGTACTATTCATACTAAAGTTGAATCCTTGACCGTGGCTTTCCGAGCTATTATAGATCTCATCTCGCTGTTAACGCCGTTCCAGGGTTTTGCCTGAGTGTGAAACAGGCCAGACTCTGTTGAAAAGCTCCGGTGTGTCTGTCCACTCCCACCGCCGCTGTAGCCGTCCTTATCGCTAGAGTGAACGTGAGGCCCGTTGGATGGCGAGTACAGAGATTTAGGATCGATGTGAGCGGGGTTGATGTAATGTCTATGCAGGTTGGCTAAGCTGTGTTGCCTCATTGGCTTTTCCGTAATGCTTAGGTTCGAAGTATGGATTCCTGGGCTATTTTCAGGGTAGTTGTGGTACATGGTGTGGGTATGTTCGCTGCGGTAGGATTTGGCTGTATGTGCGGCCCGTATTAGGGAGTGAATAACGATAAGTAGCAGAACGAGAACACCAGAGGAGAGCACACACACACTGGCTATGCCAGTCTCGACTTCAAACACCAATATCATGTAAATAGACATGGCTGTGAAGAAAAAAAGAAGAAATATTAATGTCAAATCACTCCATACTATGACTTCTGCATGATGAATATACACTAATGTATTGTTTTTGCTTTAAAGGAAAAGAGCTTTGGATTCAGGCATGCTTAAGGATGGAGGAGAAAAGCATAGCTCTGGGATATAATCTTTATCACTGATGAAGAACTGGATGAAATTCAGTGGTCGTATTGTTGATGATTGCTATTCTAAAGTATGAAAAAATAAAAAAGTTAATTCTGAGTTTAAATATGAAACAAAGCCACAGTTGGGAAATATAAAGCTGCAACTGAAAGGGAAACAATGCACCAGGGTAACATTAGGTCACGATTGCTAAATTTAAAGTTACATTGTAAGATGTAAAGTCACAATTGAGAGCTATAAAGGAAAATATTGCAATTGCGAGATTTAATTTGACGTTGTAACATATAAAGTCACAATTAAGACATATAAAGTCACTTTGTGAGATGTAAAGTCACAGTTGGAAAATATAGAAAGTTGCAACTGTGAAGAAAACCAGTGTTGTGAGATTTAATGCCACATTGCGACATAAGTCACAATTGGAATAAATAAAATCGCAGTTACCACTATTTTATTTACTCTTAGGTGCAAATGGGCTTCCATACTTAAGAGCTAAAAAAGAAGATGGATCAGCGTACATTTCTAAGCTGCTTTGGGGATATTTTGCACTATAATTCTACCTATGTTCTGTAAATGTGTGTATTCTGAATCTAATTATTAAAGTTTTTAGTATAACTCTGACTTTCCTGTGTTTTTTCATGTTCACTTACCAGCTAAGTAAACTGAAACTCCAAGGCAAAACAGCCCAATGTTCACATGCCGGACAGCCCTGCTATCCGATAAAAACCAGTCGGCCCTTGGAATATAAGCAAAAAAACAAAATAGATCACTTCTAGTTGTGTGGACTAGTAGCAGGGCCTCAATTTGCAAAACAAATAGACAGATATCAGTGACCTGCTAGAATAGGTAAAGCAACCATTCATTCGCTCTATACTTTGAATTAGAAGTCATTTAAAATGTTCAAACGTGGTTTAGGCTATATCTTAGGAAAAATGTTCTGGAGCTCAATATGAAATACAAATGTCCAGTAAATGGCAATTATGTTTGATATACAATGGCCCCAAAAGTGTTTGGACACTTTATCCACAAGTAAGTTGAACTATATCTTCGCTTTTCCACTTTCAAGGTGATTTTTAGTGAGTAAAATTACTTCAAGTTCACTCAGGTGTGATTCATCACACGTACCATGGAAATGCTCCACTAAAGTTAGACAGCCACAAATGATTTTAATTTTAGATGGTTTTTTTTTTTTTTTTTTTTTTTTTGTAGAGTAGCCTTTTGGGTAGAGCATTGTTTTGCTTGAAATGTGAGCTTGTACTATCGTTCTTTCGAATAAATGTCACTCTCTTGGTTCGACATTATGTAAGTAGCCTAACTACACAAGTAAGTTTCTAAATTACCTTTGTGTATCTGGTTCTCCTCGGCATATTTCAGTAGCGAAATAGCTGTGAAGCAAACACACAACAACTGAGCTCAAGTTGAGTGTCAGAGACAAGGCTGAGAGGACCGTAGAAACGGGCAATAACACCGCAGTGATCTCACTCGACACGAAAGTAGGCGAATTTTTTATAACGACCTGTTGAGTTTGGAGCTGGCAAATCAAAATGACGGATAACACGGACATTATTGCGGATAAAATCCCTAAAAACGCGAGTACCACGAGAGAACGCTGACTATAGGAGCGCGTCATGTCCGACAGTGGATAAATGTCCGATTTACTTCACAAACAAACCGCGATTGTCCATCAAAAATGATGTTTTTCCACTTTTCCTGGCTACTTTCTCGCTGTTTTCTGTTGTCGGTTTTCTTGAGGCGCAAAACAAACGATGCGCGAGAGGCTGCTGTGGAATGCGCGTGCTCTCGTGCCGCGTTGTTCAGTCAGAGCATGTGATCCACTTTAAATCCCCAGATTAAACACATTTCATGCAACAATGGACTTTTTATTTGGACTTATTCGTCTAAGAAGCCATACCGCAACTTACTCGTCCTACACTTATTTGTCCTTTGAAAAGCAACGCGCTTGCCTATGCCATCCAAGTGTTGTTATCCAGTGCATGCATCAGGTGTAAAGCACTAATAATAAAAGTCTATATGCGTGCATCAGCATGAGCGAAATTTAGGACAGAAATAGTATTATTATTTTATTACATATTTTTTAAAATAATTTTGATTATTTATATTGAACAATCAGTGTTGTTTGTCAACACCGGTAATCGAGAATATGGTCGAAGTTTGCCATATTTTGTGTGTGTGTGTGTGTGTGTGTGTGTGTGTGTGTGTGTGTGTGTGTGTATACATGCATACAATTTTTTTAAAAAAAAAACTTAATCAGCAACAATGGATTTTTTATCTCTATTTTTCTAAAGCTAGTATTTCTTATTATATGACTAATAACTTGCTAGAATGCAAACATATTTTTGCTCAAATGGGCCCATTTGCATGACAAGATATTAGGAATGATTATTTTGCACAAAAACACTGTAAAATAATGTTGCTGCATTCAATTTTTAAGTACAATCAACTTGGATGTTTGTCATTTCAACTTAAATTACAATAAACTGACTTCATCAAAATAAGTTAAGAAATTTCTTATTAAACTTTTTATTTTTATTTATAGTTATAGCCTACAAGATTCAACTCATTTTTTGAGTTAAAGCAATGTGAAAACATATGTTGTTATAACTGATCATCTAATTTTTTTAAGGTTGAATGTAATTTAAAATTGTCATATATTTCTTCAGTGTCATATCATATTTAAGCTTAGTTGCATAAAGGTGAAACGTTGCTTGTTACCTTAACTCTGAATGCACAGGTGGGTTTTTTTGCTCAGAATGGGCTGATGGGAACTCGAGGTCTGCCGCTGTGCTTAACGTGATAAGCGTGACACTAAAAAAAACATTGCCTGAAGAATCACCTAAAACATGAACGCTGACCAGAGAGGCTATTTCTGAATCCGAGAGACTCACCACATGTACAAAAACTTCAGGCCGCTGATGTTGTCAAAAGCAGAAGTGAGAAGTTTCAGGGAAAAAAAAGAAGAAAACAAGTTGACACTTGACACTTTCCAGAGTTTCCTTTATTTGATTGAGACCCATGTTGGGTATAATTTAATAACCATACATTTATTATGCACTTTACATAGTGTTTACACCCCACTGCCATAACATTTATAGTACCACAAAGAACTAGTTTGATGCATATAATGATGCTTTAAAGAAAGTCATTAGGCTATATATGAGTCTTATGATTCATGATTATTTAACTTTTTCACCTAATGCATTTCAAAATCATATAAAGAGCTTAATTGGACATTTGAGTTAATAAAGGCTTGTTGGCATCCATGGTTCCAAGAAGTTTTAACAACCATGAAACCTTTCCAATGGACAAAAGTTTCTTTAGATTTTTTAAAATGTTCTTTAATGGCTATTTTAAGAACTGTTCAGTGAAAGGTTAATTCTTCAGAATCAAATATAGGTTCTTTAATGGCATCTAAGGTCATGAAGAACCTTATCCATGGAAACTTTTCATTTGCACAAAAGGTTCTTTATAGTACAAAAAGGTTCGATTTTTTAAAAAAAGTTCTTCACTAAGCATTTTTTCTTTTCTTTTGAGAACTGTTCAATGTTCTTTGGGGAACCCAAAAATGGTTCTTCTGGGCTGGCATCCCTGTGAAAATGTATTTTGAATTTGGTCCATTTTTCAGATATGTAAGCCATATTCAATATGCCTTTTAAAATCAATGTTTTTATGTATTCTCTCCAGACTGAATGGAACACTGAGCTTTCTGCAGTGAGGATGCTTAGGGACTTTTGGGAGCATGACATGAGCTTGCTAATTATTGCATCAGATGACATGCATATTAAACTCTCGGAGGGGAACTAAAGCCTCTGAGAAATGTTGAGAGATATTGGTAACCTCTTCACAGCATACACAGTATGTGCATCTCATTGTCACTTTTTATGGGAAGTAGCCAGTGTGAGTCTGATAAGATATTTTACACTATAAAGCTATAGTTGCATTGCATGTTGAGATGAAAGTGCATGCAATGAAGTTCTGTATGGTGAATTGTATATATATATATAGAGAGAGATGGTGATGTCTAATGTTGTAAAAAATAATTACAATACTGTAAATAAAATAAGATAGCATAGGTATTTTTGGAATTCAGATTTATTTTAATAATATGAATCGTTAATAAGAAAATAGATTTTTCCTGAAAAAGTGTTATATAAACACATGCCATTTAAGTTAACTACTTATTTATTTAGCCTATTAAAAAGGTCAGTGGATAAAATATACAAAATATCTTATAAAACTATAGTCTAATACATACAATAAAATGATATATAAGTATAGATTAATAAAACAATATTAGCCTATATATTATTACAATAGCCTAAAATGAATCAAATATAAATATATTTTTTTTATAAAACACGTTTTTATAAATAAATTAATTTCTGCCAAACTAAATATCTGTTCTTAATAGGCTAAACGTTATTATAAAGTGTTGCTCAGAAAATCTAGTTTTTGGACATTACATAGCCCGCCAATATTGTCATAAAAAAGAAAACGTTTGCCTTTGAAAATCTAGTTTTTAACTAGTTTTTTTTTCTTTCTCTCAGGCCAGTTCAATCCCTATGGTCATGTTTCTGTTGCGTAATTACTACCTGTATAGGCTATAATATATATATATATATATATATATATATATATATATATATATATATATATTTAATAATTATTATTATTATTGCAGAGAACGGGAACATACAAAAGAATAAGCATAATAATATCCGTAATACATTTTAATGGGTTAGGTTAAGGGATTTAAAGTGGCGTCATGACGGTAGTTTGATATGCTAAAATACAGTGTTCTTAAAAAAAAAAAAAAAAAAAAAAAAAAAAAAAAAATACAGTGTTCTTATGGAGAGAAAGCTAGGCTAGTTCTTTCTTTTCGCTGTTTCACTTCAACTCCTTCTTTAAATATAACCCAATAATATTTAAGCGTCCATTTAGAGTATCGGACGAGGTTTTCATTAAATGAATGACAGAATAAAAGTGATGGCGTCTTTAGCAGCCAATGAAACTCGACAGAGGAGGCGGGTTAGACCACAGAACAGGCGAAGATGATGGGCGTCTCTTTCAGCCAATGGGAACGCTGGAGGGGCGTGACATTTTCTGCACGATGACGCTGCTGTAGAAACAGCTGGAGATGATTGGCGTCTCTTTCAGCCAATGGAAACGCAGAGGGGGCGTGGTATTCTCTGCATGATGCTGCTACAGTAAGAACAGCTGGAGATGCGCTGTTGTCAAAAAGAGCTCGACGATCATCAGGTGATGTGAACTCAACCAACTCATTCAACTGATCCATCTTCTTTTGCTGACTGGTGACGCTGTTCATAACGACTCAACCGACTGGTTAATTGTCTAAAACAGGTGAGATATATTATTATTTTTAAATAGCTATAGTTATAGCCTATATAAGTATGTAACAGTATAGCTAGCTATATTTTTGAGTTTAGTCTTACATTTGAGTGACCCTGGAATAGGAGAATTATTGTATTGACAGCTTTAACTATTTATATAACTATTAACATTTGATGTGTGCATATAATTAAATATTTAAAACATAGAAGATCAGCACAAAAACAAGGCCTTATGTTCACTCACTAGTTCTAATCAATCCACCATCGACGTGTTACTTTGAGAATGTGAGAAACTAATGCAGAATGTTTTATTTATTACATAAAGTGTTATTAAAGCTTTTTTTTCCCCTCAACTCACTGGTTTTATGCAGATTTACAATTTTAGCGTTATTTCAAGATGATTATTCCTTTGGGATATGCAATTATATGTTTTGATTTAGCAGATTATCTATTTTGGCTAATCAACTATTGCACTCTAAATGTACTATTTTGTAGTATGCAATGCGCATACTGGGAATCAAACCCAGAACCTTGCAGTTGCAGGCTTTGCCACTTGAACAGCCTAAAAGGTCAACCAAAAGGTGAAATCCTTTTTTGTGTCATCTAATAAATATTCTTGCACCTGGATGTACTTTTAAACCCCAGGGACCTTGCTGCATTTTGCAAAATACAGAAACCATACGTTCAGCGCATATGTGAAAATTGGCTTTGTGCATTTACTGCAGCATAATTTAAGTGTTTTAAAAATTATATTGCGCCATAACCATTTAGAAAGCATATGTAGCCTTCCTTTTGCTTCGTGTGCTTCTTAGACCGTTTGCTCTTGTCATTTGGTATGCAAATATAAGTCTTACTTACTATTTTTGGCTCACCCAGGTTTCTCATCCCACCGATGCATGTGTGCATACAAACCATTAGCTTCAGCCACCAACAGCTGAAGTGTCTGTACGCTACAGGTGCCAGTTGCATGTGGTTTTGAAACAGTTTTGACGTCCATTAGCAATTAATAATTTGCTCTGTTATAGAGCTCATTTAGTTGCGTTCCCCGGCTCCAACAGCTTTGACTAGTCTCCACAAAAGGTGTTTGTTGTTGGAGCTCTGGTGGTGTTGTCCCCACGAGGGACCCAGAAATGAGTTCCCTCCGGCCCTAAAGCTAGTGCTATGTAAAACTGCCACTGTTTGTGTGGATTCTTTTCCACTGTCTGGCCTCTGGGAGAATCGCACAGGAAGCTGAATGCCCACCGAGGGCAGACAGAATCCAGAGGTGCAATAGTTGCATTATTACGAACTCCGTCTTTTCATTTTTTTTTTCTTGTGCATTCCAGCTGAATCAGTAAATTACACTTGAATTTTTGGCTTTTTTTCTCTGTATGCGGTAGCTAATTGAGTAACACAATTTTGGAACATTTTGTCACTATTTAATCGTGTGCAATCTATTCAAATTAGTAAAATGTTCTTAATGCATTTGTTTTAGCGGAGCATTGTTAAAACCGAATCGTGGATTACCAGTTCCCATGGTTAGAATGTAATAATAAGAAAATAAAATATATATAAATAATATATAAGAAAATATATATTATTGTATATTTTAAAAATAGAATTTTAATATAAAGATTTATTGTCGTGCTTGACTATGATTTCTGGTGATTTCTACTACTGAATTAGTGGCAATTTTCTTATGATTTCATACTATTTAAGTTAAAATATTAAAATTAAGTGTTTCTTGTGTATATATATTATAAGAAAATGTAACAATTTTATGTTTTGGCAAATTGGTCAAGTTCGTACAACTTGATTTATGCGAAAATATATGATTGTCACTCCTATAACCGTCGGCGGTGCATAACATAAGCATGAAAAAAAATAGCCAAAACTTATTTATGAATTGCCATAAGGAGTGTGTTGTATGACATTTCTGTCTGTGGTTATGTCAACTATGGCATCATAAATCAGTTTGTTGAGACAAGTCAATGAAAACCAGAGTTAAAGATGAACATTGTAATGTCGCTTATAGTCACATTGGTTTGCAAGATGCTAAAGCAAATGCATTGACAAATTTGAGGAACTTTAAACTTAGCCCAACACATAGTTTGGTGATAGCAATCTTGTCACAAATGCTTCTCACTTCCTCGCATTACATTTATATCTCATGACCAACTGCCTGACCCTGATGCAGGCCACCTGTCAAATCCTTTAGGTGTGTGTGTGTGTGTGTGTGTGTGTGTGTGTGTGTGTGTGTGTGTGTGTGTGTGTGTGTGTGTGTGTGTGTGTGTGTGGTGTGTGTGTGTGTGTGTGTGTGTGTGTGTGTGTGTGTGTGTGTGTGTGTGTGTGTGTGTGTGTGTGTGTGTGTGTGTGTGTGGAGAATATCATTCTGGTATTCTCTTTATATGGTTATAATGGCACAAAACAAGGATTCCTCCACTTGTCTGCCTGTGTGCCAAGGGGTGGGTGTGAGGGCAACGGGCACTCATGGATCGTGGGAACAGCGGCGCTCTCTCCGTAAACCATTGGCTTTGAGATTTTAAAAATAGATGAGGTTACACATGACAAATATATAGAGAAAAAAAAGCATAGCTGAAGTCCTGGGGCTTTTACATTAGCAGTTAGCCACTATGCTAACAGCAGGGGTAGGCCTGAAAGATATTTCCCAGTGGGATTGATAGCAAGTACATTAGCAAAGCCAAATTTATTTCACTGTTTTATCGACCTATGTGAAGCTGCAAAGACATATGAAGCTTCAAGCCTAGCGTAGACCTACAGATCTTTTTGCGATGTCAAATTGAGTGTGCTTCTTATCAACATTGACTATATTCGTGTTTTTTTGCTTTTTATGTCAGCAACTATATCTCAGTGTCATCAAATGCAGCTAACAGCTTAGCAGATTCTATCATTCAACTCACCAAATTGTTAGCTACTAGCATTTTAGCTCTAAAAATAGTTATTCTAGTGCAACTTCACTAGGGAATGTGCTTTAAAATAAGCAAAGCAGATATATTGAGTGCTTATTTTTAAGCCAAAGTTGTTAGCTTTCACCCAGGCTAAGATCTGTGAAATGCATCACCAATTATCTCTAATTGGCTAAAACTTTTCTGATGAATAATGACCCTCAACTAGGAAACTTTACTAGCCCTCCCCCACCCCAAAATCAACTGTTGGGGTCCATTTCGCTCATGGGAGAACAGGGGGTGGACAGGAACTTTCCCTTCATTGAAGCACTATTATTTAGAAGTGTGGTTGTAATGCTAATGCTAACTCTACCTTTAAATAGAGATGTCATATTTTTAACCTGTGCACTGTGGAAACGCTCATGTTTGTGCTGGGATAACCCAGACTGTGGGGGTGTTAGCCTGCGCGCCTGGGCTAACTTTACTGCCAACTAACCCTCTAGAGGGTATAAGTACACCAACATCCGTAATCCTTGGATGGGAAGTTGGGGTTGAAGTTGGTACTTGTTGAAGTCATCACGCATGAGCAGTTACCATTATATTTACAAAAGCAATACGTATGTTTCTGCAGAAATATGATTATTGTGAATTGTTGTGCATATAGATACTATTTTACTACAAAATATATATTTTTATAATAATATTCTCATATCTCTGTTATTTTCTGTAAATCATATAAACATCTAATAAAGTAAACTGTTTCACATGCCACACATTCTTTTATTTTTTACATTTCCGTACAGGTTCATTTAGAAAAATCCCGCTCCGAACACAAAGCATCATGGGGCGGAAGAAAATACAGATATCTCGGATTCTTGATCAGCGAAATCGCCAGGTCTGTACTCTTTTCACTTCATACCAAGCTGTTTAAATTCACCTGGAAATGACATTCAAACGTTTTTCTATGTGAAAGTGAATATTAAGTAGTAAATAAGTTTGGGTGGGGCTTGGTTTTAACATGATTTGATTGGTGGATGTTAGCCTGTATCAGTGAATATAATTTTTTTGATTCCACCCACACAGCGTTGGTTTTGGCTGCCAAAAAGTTACTTTAGTAAAGTTAAGATATTTGTAATAATATAAAGTATGAAAACAAACTATTTTCAGTTGGATTGATATGCAACGATCAGTTGTGCAAACTAAAACCAGGCATGTTTCTTTTGATTTTGATTTCACGTTTATATATCATTCTTTATCTTACAAAATTTCGGCCTTCCTTTCTCTACAGACCACCATAACTAAATGATGTGATGTTTTCACACCTCATTAACGATTAAGTATGATAATGTTTGCTCTACATCAGAAAGCGATATTTTAATCCAGGTCAAATTATATCAAGGTGTGAAACATAGCTTTTACTTAGGGGCGAAGAAAACGTGTCCAAAAAAAGACTCCGAAAAGACACAGCGTGAGAAGTTAAACCATTATAGCTTTGTGGCATCTATCAGATGTTTTTGTAACAATAGTCCTGTGGTTTGTTCTCTTCTTCAAGGTGACATTTACCAAGCGCAAATTTGGTCTGATGAAAAAAGCTTACGAGCTGAGCGTGTTGTGCGACTGTGAGATCGCTCTCATCATCTTCAACAGCACTAACCGTCTTTTCCAGTATGCCAGCACTGATATGGACAAAGTTCTGTTAAAGTACACCGAATACAGCGAACCTCACGAGAGCCGTACAAATACTGACATACTGGAGGTACATGCCAAATCTCTCATTTCTGAAGTGTTTTCATTATTAATAAATCACCAAATCAGGTGGGCTACCACTACGGTTTCACTGTGCTTCATTTAATTGTAAAGCAACCAAAGAAAGTCCCAATTTTAAACAGGCATAATATAGACGTACTATGATCGTTTTATCAACATGGAGATGTTTTGTCCTGAACAGATTTGTAGATTTGCCTGTATATTTAGAGCAAAAAATGCTTTTTTATTTTATAATTATAATGAAAAAATATACATATAAATAAAAATATATTAAAATATACAAAGTTTGGAAGCAAAGAATTAGCACTTTTATTCAGCAAGGACACATTCAATTGGTCAAAAGTGACTGTAAAGATATTTATAATGTCACAAAAGTTTGATTTCTATTTCAAATAAATGCTGTTCTTTTGAAATTCTGAAGAAAAAAAATCATAATTTCCATGAAAATATTAAACAAATATTTTCAACACTGATAATTATAAGAAATGTTTCTTAGAATCAGCATGTATTCAGAATGATTTCTGAAGGATCATGCGACTGGATTAATAATGCTGAAAATTTTTACATTTTAAATTGTAATAATATTTCACACTCTTTCTGTTTTTACTGTATTTTTTTATCAAATAAATGCAGCCTTGGTGAGCATAAGAGACTTCTTTAGTGTGTATTAGTTATAAAATAATAGCTTATATATTTTTGTTGAATTTTGTATATTTAGCTTTATATATATTGTATCTAACATAAAATAGTTTTACATTAGAAAACAGAATTATATCAGAGCTGTGGTGCTCATATGGGAGATGGAGGTTTGAATTCAGCCTATGTGATTTCCTGATCCAACTTCTCCTCTTTTCTCCTCTCTTCCACCCTCTTTCTCTCTGAGCGCTCCAGACTTTGAGAAGGAAAGGTTTGGGACTGGAGAGTTCAGAGCTCGAACACGAAGACAGCGTGCCGATGGGAACGGAGAAATATCACGACGGCATGGACCTCTCCATCGCTCGCCAACGCTATTATGTTAGTAGAATCTTTCAGATGACAATTTCTGCGCCGAATGTGCATATGGGTTCTCTGAAGTACTGTTATAAATCCATTAGGCTCCAACGCTCCTCCCTTCAGAAGTGATGGGTGCAAGTACTGAAAACGGATACAGCAACTCCTCCAATCCGAACCTGGGTGCCCATCGGACTCCATCCTACAAACCTTTGTGTAGCAGGCCGGGCTCAACCAGTTCTGTCAGCTCCAACTCTCATCCGGCCCTTATGGGACCGCATGCAGGTATTAGAAAACGGCCAAGACGTTTCTAAATATTTCATAACATATCTACACTTATCATTCACTATTAAAAAAAAAACTAGTTCATATTTAAAGCTACACATGTATCTTCAATACACATTTTTTAAAATAACGTTGACAAAAATTGGCAGACATAACAATTGGTATTCATATCAACTCAACTCAACTCAACTTTTATTTGTAAAGCACTTTCAAAACCATTAAAATGGACCAAAGTGCTGTCCACAGGTAATAAATATCTATAAAAAAACACAGAACATAAAATTACATCAAGACATGACTCTCAGAGAATCAGACCATAAATCACTCAGTTGCTCACACCGAGAAAAAGCAAGAAACAAAGCACTCACAGTTCTCAGACCTAATCAAATGCCAAAGGCTTGATGAAATAAATAAGTCTTCAAGTCTTTTTTAAAAATATCCATGCTTGCCGAGGATTTTAAAGATAATGGCAACACATTCCAAAGGGCAGGAGCCGCCACAGCGAAGGCGCGATCTCCACTACGCCTCAAGCGAGACCGTGGGATAGTTAAGAGCATGTTCTGAGAGGAGCGTAGGTGACGTTGGGACTGATAAGGGATTAACATGTCTTTTATATATTTCGGAGCTTGGTCATGCAGTGCTTTAAAAACAAACATTAACACCTTATAATGTATTCGGTATTTAACAGGTAGCCAGTGAAGGGATATCAAAACAGGTGTTATATGATCCCGTTTTCTGGTGTTTGTTAAAAATCTCGCTGCAGCATTTTGGACACGCTGAAGACGAGTAACAAGTGCTTCATTTATGCCTAGATATAGAGCATTACAATAATCTAACCGGGTTGAGACAAAAGCATGTAGCACAATCTCCAAGTCCTTATATGAAAGGATTGGTTTCAGCTTCGACAATTTCCTTAACTGAAAAAAGGAGGATTTCACAACGCTGTTAACTTGACGATCAAAGCGCATTTCAGAATCGAAAAATACTCCAAGGTTCTTCACAAAACTACACATATTGTTGGATAATAGTCCATAATTCCCAGCCAGACCATTCCCAAGCTCCTTGTTCCCAAACATAATAAACTCAGTCTTCTCCTCATTTAATATTAGAAAATTATTTGCTAGCCATCCCTTTACCTCAGTCAAGCATTTATAAAAATTAGTAAAAGAAGTACAGCCATCACACTCCAGAGGAAAGTACAGTTGTAGATCATCAGCATACAAGTGATAATTAATATTATGCCGCTTAAAAATGGACTCCAAGGGTAGTATGTACAATGAGAATAGAGTCGGACCTAGGATTGATCCCTGAGGAACCCCCCAGGAAAGTGTCGCGGGTGCAGAGACATAGTTTCCAATTTTAACAGAGCATGTCCGGTCATGCAAATAAGAGGAGAGCCACTTAAGGGCTACCCCATTTATCCCTACATAATCTCTGAGGCGTTTTATTAAAATTGCTTGATCTAAAGTATCAAAGGCTGCACTTAAATCTAAGATCATTAAGGCAACACTTTTCCCGGAATCAATACTTAACAGAATGTCATTTGTAACCTTTAATAATGCTGATTCTGTGCTATGTTTAGTCCTAAATCCAGACTGAAAAATATCCATTATGTTATTTACAATCAAAAAGTCTGTAAGTTGATTATGGACAACTTTCTCTAAGATCTTACTCATAAAAGGCAATTTCGAAATAGGTCTGAAATTTTTTAAATCGTTTGAATCCAAATTATTTTTTTTTAAAACTGGCTCAATAATAGCATGCTTAAACACTGATGGTACAGTTCCATAAAATAAACTACTATTGATAATCAATAGTATACTAGGACCAATAGTGTCTACAACCTCTTTAAACAATCGAGATGGGAGAACGTCATAGAGTGAGGTAGTCGGTTTTAAATGCACTATTATGTTTTCCAACTGAGCTAATGTAATCGATTCAAATTGACTTAAACACTGAAACGGATTTATTAAATCGACTACAATATTGCCTACAGGCACGATATTCGACTGAATAAGAGCAACCTTATCAATAAAATATTTTAAAAAACTCTCACACAGATCCGTAGACGGGTTAGGAAAATAATTAATAGACGGCTTCAGTACCTTATCTATGGTTGAGAATAATATCTTCGGGTTATTTGCATTATGTGATATAATTCGCGAAAAATATGAAATTCTAGCGGCTCTAACAGCATTTTGATAATTCAGTAGAGATTCTCTAAGAATATCATAAGATACTTGCAATTTATCTTTCAGCCACTTACGCTCTGCATGCCGACAAACCCGCCTCAGATTTCGTGTTACATCATTTAACCACGGTTGTTTTTTAATTTTATGACATCTCATTTTAAATGGCGCAACATTATCCAAGATCTCAGAGCAAACATGATTGAAAGAGGCTACCAATTCATCAGGTCCCACAGCGGGCAATGCTGTAGGCTCAGTGTGGAGGGCTAGTTCACTAAAAGCAGTTGAGAACGCACTAGGTGTAGAAGTAGTGATAACCCTGGACAAGAATGATGAAGGCTGACAACAGTGTCCATTTGTTGCAGAATTAAAATTAAACCTAATAGGCATGTGGTCCGAGATGGCCATTTCTTCAACACAAATATTTTCTATTGTTATCCCCAAAGAAAACACCAAATCAAGTGTGTGCCCATGATCGTGTGTTGGTCCGGAGACACATTGGGATAAGTTAAATGAATCAGCTAAATTAAAAAATTCCTTGGTCATGGGTTTACCAGGACAACAAACATGAATATTAAAATCACCCATAATCAAAATCCTGTCAGCAGATGGAATAACCACAGATAAAAACTCATAAAAATCATCAAAAAAATTCTTATTATAACCAGGAGGCCTATATATCAAGGCACAAATCACTGGCGAGGGCAAGTCAATCTTCATTAATTGTACTTCAAAACTCTTGAAAGTTTCAACAGGCAGTAACTTGCACTTCATCGTGTTATTGAAAATAACAGCCACGCCTCCACCTCGACGGTTACCTCTAGAAGTACTTCTAGATAATCAGATAATGGTGGATACTATAACTTGACATGGGCTATTTATAGGCAAGTAGAGTAGTAACTGCTTGCAAGCTATAGACCTTATGCGCCAGAGAAACAGGAGCCCAGCCATCTTTTGAATTTTGTCTTTGAACTTCAGTTTTTGCGGCAAATCTGTATATTTCTCACGGGCGAGATCCATGCAACAAGAGAGAAAATTACTTTTTGTGCCTTTCGATGTCAGAATCAGAATGAAAAAAAGAGAAGATGGTGTTTATTTTTACAGAATACCGTCATCGAAGTTTCCTTTGACACAGACGTTTATGGTTACAAGCTATTAAACAAACATCTTGGGCTGATGAAACATGTGACGATTACCTTATTATTAAAGCATGGTTTTGATGTAAACAATCGATCTACATAATATTCACATATGAAGGGAAATGTATTATTCCTACAGTTACAGCATGAAAAAATATTTAAACATAACATTTGACATAGATAACATTTAAACATATAACATTATTTTCTCACAGTTCAGACTCTTTTTTCAGTTTATATCTCCCAAATCTGACTTTATGACTCGCAATTGACTTATAATTCTGAAAAAAGGTCAGCATTTCTGGATATAAACTTGCAATTCTGAGGAAAAAGGGCAGTATATTGAGTTTTTACCTTGCAATTCTGATTTTTCATATCAGAATTGTAAGATATAAACTCGGAATTGCGAGAAAAAAAAGACAGAATTGTGATATAAACTCGAAATTGCCTTTTTTATACTTTTATTCTGTGGCTTTCACAGACCGCCAAACTCCGGCCACAAAACATGTCATCAGTGTTTGCAAACACCCAAATGGTCTATTTTCCCAGGAAATCTGTCCTGACAACTCTAAAATACAATTATTATAGGCTCACCATAATCATTTAGTGTAAGGCAAAACACGGTTTGGATGATGGCTTTATGATTTACCCAGCGAACAAAAATATGTTCTAATGAACATTTTGCTAACGTTCCCATTAAGTTATGAAAGCATAACCTTAAACACGTCCATTTTTTTACGTTTTGTTTTTGTTATGCAAACTTTAAGGAAACATTTCATTTTATCATCTTGCAAACATTATGGGAACATTACTTGTTCTCTGAACGTTCTGAAACAAAAAGATGCTGCCTTAAATTTTTAAGTACAATCAACTTCGATGTTTAAGTTATTTCAACTTAAATTACATTAAACTGAAAAAATTAGTTGAATCTTGTATAACATCAAACTTATTTTGATGAGTTGAAGAAATGTAAAAGCATATGTTGTCATAACTTATTGCTCATTTAATTTTTATAGTGCACTGTAAACATTATTGTTGGTTTAACTTAAAAAAGTATGTAAATTGGTTGCCCTAAAATTTTGAGTTCATCAAAATTAAAGATTTGAGTTAATACAATGAAGGAGATTGTTTTATTCAACAGAAACTCTATGTTATCTGAACCACATGAATTATCTAAGTTGATTTGACAAAAGAAAACGTTTGTGAAAACAAATCATGAAAATATTTTTTACAGTGAGAATGAACAATACTTCTACAGCATTTATTAATATTAGTTCATGTTAATTTCATCATTTGCTAATATATTATAGAAATCAAAAGTTGTGTTTGTTAACATTAGTTAATACACTGTGAACTAACATGAACAAACAATGAACAGCTGAAACTTTATTAACTAACATTAACAAAGATGAATAAATACTGTAACAAATGTATTGCTCATTGTTAGTTAATGTTAGTTCATACATTAACAAATTTGAACCAATGAGACCTTATTGTAAAGTGTTACCATAATATTTTTCATCGTGAAATTTAATTTTTGTTTGAATAAATGAAGGTTTCAAAATGTTAAAATAAAAAAAATAAAAAATCAAAGACAATTTTATTAATGTGATCTTTGACCAGAAAAATAAATCATGTTATTTGTAAATATCAAGCCCTACGACATTAAAGCTCCATCACACGTTAAACCTGAAAGCATGAACGTCTACCTCTACATCAAACTATTTTATATTCCATTTCAAGACCACCCTCACAATTAGAAGCTGCATTCTGATGCTTGTGACACTTCTGCTAGCTTCTAGCGCTGGATTCTGACCACAGGTCGCTTTGAGTAGAATATTCCTATGCTGCACTACTAATAGTAATATGGAGGCGCTGCATCAAAGTCCAGCAGGTGTGACATTCTGCTCAGAAACCACAGCTCTGTCTTCAGCTACTGTTTCATATGTGTGTCTGTAGTGTGTGTGTGTGCGTGGTTGAGACAGTGGGTCGTTTCATATATGAGAACTTCCTGTGCGCAAGAACTAAAATACTCAACTTGGGGAGTGTTCCCCACTGCCTTTTAGTGTAACACCATTCGATAATGACTATAATAAGTGATAAACAGTTTTAGTGGTTCATAAACATTTAGTGGAACAGAAATACGGTTTATGTGGTACATATTTAGTAGTTTATGTAGTTAAAACCACACTATGTAACTTTTTTTGTTCGAAACTAACAAAATTTGAATAATGACCGAGTACCCTAGGAATATTCTCCGAATTTTGGATTACAAGGTTTTCTCAGAGTTATGAGTTATAATCAAACGTTCTTCTAGTAATCTGGATTTTAGTCATGTTCTCAAAACATTATTGAACATTGTTCAAGGAACGTTTCACTTCTGAAACGTCGTTGGTTGTTTGTCTAATGTTTTTTTTTTAATTTTACAACACTGTAAAAAATTATTGTTGGTTTAAATTAAAAAAGTAAGTATCCTGGTTGCCTTAAAGGGATAGTTCACCCAAAAATGAAAATTCTATCAGAAATTACTCACCCTCATGTTGTTCCAACCCCGTAAGACTTTCGTTCATCTTCAGAACACAAATTAAGATATTTTTGATGGAATCTGAGAGCTGGATCACTCCTTCATAGGCTTCTAGGTAATTTCATTTTGCCGGCACAAAAAAAGTTAGTAAAGACATTGTTAAAATAGTTCAAGTGACTACAGTGGCTCAACCTTAAAGCTACACTGTGTACACTTAGTTCTTTCAAAAATATATGTGCTCATTAATGTATATTTACTTCGTTCAAGTAATAAAGTATTCTCGTGAGTGTATAATATGCCATTGAAAATACATACGGGTAAGGGGTTCTAATGTCGGTCGCCATGTTGCCCCTCCATCTTGAAAGTACATTAGCCAAAGAGGGACATACCCGTTAATTCAAGCTTCGCCTTTCGCGTTTTAACACTCGATGGCACCGTGTCGAATGTGGACGAGGTCGAACTGGAAGCCATGTTAATCTTGGACTACATTGGCCACCGTAGGAGTTAAAACGAAATCGGAATTGAGAGAAACAGAAACTAATATTCACTGGATGGTCATATATCTTTTCACCGCTAGATGGGGGTAAAAATCACACAGTGTAGCTTTAAGTTTATCAAGCAACGAGAATGTTTATGAGATCTTTATTTTTTCTTTTTTTCATTCGTTTATTTATTTTATGAATGAAAATCTATGATAAAAACGATTTACATGATTAAACTATAACAATCTACATAAAGTAAAACAATTAATTTCAATATTTGAGTGAAATTTTTTCAACAATGACTTTCCATCAATACTGTCCATAAAAAGTGTTTTCAAAAGTAAGATTACGTGCTTAAAACTTGAGATGTATTGTGAAAACAGAGAAATCGAGAAAAATGTCACTTTGAGAAGTGATTTTTTTCCCCCATTTCCAATCAACCTCTAATTCTGTCAAATTATGCAAGACTTTCGATTGTGTGTAGGATACATGAACGCTAGCAATGAAATTAGCCTTAGCAAGACATTCAGAGCCATCAATCACATCAAGACAGGTTCACACTTATCAGCAAAGTGTGTCCATACAGGTGGCAAGCATAGATAGTGAAGAAACGTTGTCTGCGAAGGAAAACTTCTCCTTTCAGCGAGTGACAGAGAGAACGGGAGAGAGAAACTGAAAAAATAATTTCAACCACATCTTGTTTTTCACTTCCCATATGACTGAAGGTCTGGGCTACTCGATGTTTTCCCATGGCAACTTGAGCAAGGCCTTGGAGATGAAGACTCCGCCCCCTCTGAATATGACCAATGACGGACGTCGCATTGACTCTCACGGCGGACTGTGTGGAACCCGCAGCAATCTGGCCAATGCAGTGAGAGAGTCTACCAAAGTACTCACTTATACACAGAAATGACTCACTATACTTAGCCGAACTTTACATATGTCACTGTACATGACTTAAGTACAGAGGAAGAGGCAACTTTATCTTACTCCTTTTATTAATTTTGTGTAAATACATCATTAACAAGTGCTCTAGTTGCTCATGTATATTCAAATGTAATTATTTATGAAAATACATGATTTAAAGTTGTATGATATTTCTAAATATAGGCATTTCATATTTGAGTCAACATAATATTTGTCAACAATATTATATAATATAATATATATATATATATATATATATATATATATATATATATATATATATATATATATATATATATATATATATTATATACATAATATAATATACATTTATAATATTAATATTTTTATATACATTTTATAAATCATTGTATTTATGCAAATGTGTGTGTATGTGTATATGTCATGTTTTATTGACATTTCATAATTAATAATGTTTTTCATATAAATGTTATGAATATTATATTATTATAGACATTTCATAATATAGCATAATGTAGTACTAATTTGTAATATCAAAATTTGTCATATCAATTTTTATAAAATATGATTATGTTATATCATGTTGTTATATTATTATATTATATCATGTTATATTATGTTATATACATTTCATAAAGTTATTGACTTCATTGTCAACATTTCATGTTGTATTCATTTGTAATATTAATATTTGTCATAAAAAATATGATATTATATTATTTCATAACAGCATAATGTAGTATTAATTTGTAATATTATTTGTCAAATCAATTTGATAAATCATTATATTATATACATTTAATAATATAGCATAATGTAGCATTAATTTGTAATATTATTTGTCATATCAATTTAATAAATTATTATATTATATTATATCATATTATATTAAATATGATTTAAATGTCCAATAACTAATGATGCGATAAGCAATATATAATAACTCAAATTAATTATATTATATTATAAATGCATTTATAATATAATTGTATAATATTCATATTTTTCATATCAATTTTACAAATTATTATATTTATAAAAATATGATTTAAAGTTGTACTATATATGTAGTATTACCAGTAAATCTAATATTAATATTTGTCATATACATTTTATCGATTATTATTTTGTACTCAAAGTAAATATAATATAACTTAATGATACTGATATAATTATGTTATACTTTTAATAACCTTGTGGTTACATGTTTTGTTGTTGTTTGCTTTCTAGAGAGCACTCTATCAGAGTATGCATGCTGGGGGCCACATGATGGCGATGGGGAAGACAGGCTTGCTGGGGCACAGTCTGGGCAACTACGGGGCCTCAGGTGGGGGCCCAATCTTTATTCAGAGCACAGTCACACAAAATTATAATACAGTATCAAAAATACTGTTAAAAGGAAGCATTAACGGTCACTTTCTGTCTTAGAGTACAGCCACCCGAGTTACACTGTAGGTTTTCAACGCAATTCTATGAACACCTGGCAACCTTTGTCTCACCAGGATGCCCACCAGTCCATGATCAGCCATGGGTGAGGCGTTTTTAACCATACATGACAGAATAAAACAAAGTATATTTTATGTCATTTATTATGTTGTTTAACTGATATTTATTTTTCATGAATGATTTATTACAAGTATTTCTGCCACTGTCCACAGGATGGCATCAGGAGGAAGCTGCTCGTACCCTTCGCAGTGCTCTTCCCCTTCCTCGCCGCCACACCCCTCCCTCAACCTGAGCATCAAATCAGAGCGCACCTCTCCTGATCACATGCTCTCAGCCACGCCCCCCAGCCATCACATGCTGCAGCACTCACCAATGGAAGAGCCCAAAGCCACGGGCGAGGAGTACACCGCGATGGAGAGGGCTGAGATACAGAAGGCCTCTTACTCCAGCCAGCCTGGTCCAAACAGAGACTCCGGGGAGAGCAAAAGCAACCCGCCTCTGAAACAACATGACATCAGTAATGAATGGATAAGATAATTACCCCATCCTTTTTTAATGTCTTAAATTCTTTTCTCTTTTTTTTAATTGGGAGATGCAATCTTCAAAAACAAGCATTATGTTTGTTTTCCTTAACAGGCAATGCATCACATTTTTTTCCTCCAGCTATTCTTCGAAGTTAAATATACATGCAGTTAAGGAGATGTTTTGATCAGAACCAGTAAAAAAAAGTAGTAATATTATCACTTCACCAGAGCAACATTCAAAAATCAATGTGGACCCTGATTAGAAATGTTATTTCAGTTTTTCCTAACGTGTATATTACTTTAGAGCCAAAAAAAGTTAATGTAAATGATCTTCACTCAGAACAGACTGCTTTTCTACTTTCAACATTTTATTTTAATGAGAAAACAATGTTGCCTTGATATTTTTTTGCTAATTTGCATAATTTCTGGCATTACCTATATATTACATCATATTTTAAGCTTATGTTTTTTCACATGTGCTTGTGTGAATGCTGCATACCAACATGTACAATCCTGAAGTATTGTCAGTTTGTTGCAATGTCCATAAGAGGGCGGCACATAACCATATCAGACTTCTGAATGCTTCTTGTTGACGTAATACCTTGTAGCTTTGTTTTATAATAATTAAAGAATTTCATTTGTACATCTTGAGTAGTTTGTCGTACATTTATTAACGCATGTTGCATCATTTGCCAACACTTTCCTACTTAAATCAGTGGTTCATGCACTTGAGCCATTAGAGGGCCTCACCCAACTTTGTTTACTATCTTAAATTAATTTAAAATAATCATAAAATAATTTAACTTAATAAAATGCTACACTACACAAAATCACTGTTAGGCCTACTAGGCTATCGACTGTGCTGTGTTGACTGCATTTGTTTGAGGCGATGGTAATAATTAGGTAAATTTGGCCATTTCTCATGATAGAAAGCATGAAGTAGCCTACTGTAAATACTGTGTCAATACGTTAAACATATCAATATTTCACTGTCGTGGTATTTATCGAGGCACCAGGGTACAGGTAGGCTAAGGGAAGATGTGTATTAACCTTGACATGAAACTAGGTTGTAAGAGACAGCCTAGTAATAAATCACTTTTACTTAACACAAACCGATGTTTTCCGGAGTTTTCCAACCGAAAACAAGTTGAAAATACGTATTTAGAGTGTTTCTTTAATCATCATTAATGTTCGAAATCGGTAAAACTATAAACACAATAACGCCTACGTTTATCATTCACTGGCTCGTTTAAATGACGTAAAATGTAGGCATATTACCGTCTGAAACCACAAATTGTAAAGACGTGTTTTAATGTTTAACAAAGTCAAGGTTCAATTATCGATAGGACTGTGTCCTGGCCAAAATAAACCATAAAATGTAGTAAGTTTGTTTTTTTTGGGCCTAATCACGGTTTACTTAAAATACTTTGGTTAAACTATGGTTAGTGTAGCAAAACCATGGTTATTTTGTGGTTACCATAAATAACCAAGTTTATTTTTTATTTTTTTATTTGTAGCCTAGTAAATCCATCGTTCATTTTCGTACAGGATTGGCAGTTTCCTGCTTCAGTAGCCTATTTTTTAATGTAGGCTACACATTTGTATGCTGGAAAACGATACGTATTTCATACGTTTTAAAGGCTTTTATTGGCAAAAACATTCAATATATGCAAAGTCAATATTTACAGTGTTGACCTTTATTTATAACCTCTGCAATGCGCTCTGGCATGCTGGATATCAGCTTCTGGGCCAAATCCTCACTGATGGCGATCCATTCTTGCCTTATTAGCAGTTGATCACAATTTGTGGACTTCTGCTTGTCCACTCGCCTTTCGAGGACTGATCACAGGTTCTCTATTACTAAGACCTAGGGAGTAGTCTGGCCACAGATTAAAAATTTCAATGTAATGATCTCCGGCCACTACATTACCACTCTTGCCTTGTGACAGAGCTCCAAATTGCTCTAGGATCATTGGGAGAAGTTGCTCTTTCAGGATGTGTTGATACCACTGTTTTCGGGCATAATTGTGAGAGAGCTCACTCTCTTTGATGAAAAGCAACCCCACACATGGATAATTTCATGCTTCACAATTGGCATCACACAGGACTCATGGTAGAGTTCACCTTTTCCTCTCTGGACAATTGGTTTTCCAAATGTACCAAACAGCCAGAAGGGGGCTTCATTAGAGAAAATAACTTTGCACCAGTCTTCTACTGTCCAATCTTTGTACGTCCTGCTAATTTTAGTCTATCCTTGGTTTTTCTTGGAGAGAAGTGGCTTCTTTGCCTGCAGATTCACTCACATCCACCTGCTGCCAATATTGAGCAGCTTTGCACTGGTGGTGATGCGATTCTGGTGCTGACTCCTCAGGAGGAGACGGTCCTGGCACTCTGGGACGTCCTGAAGCCTTCTTCACTGCAGTTGAAGCTCTCTTCCTGAAGTGTTTGATGATTCTGTAATGGTTCTTTCAGGTGCAATATTAATTGCAGCAATTTCCTTGCCAATTCTGATGCAAACAACGATGGCTGCACGTCTTTCTTTGGAAATAAACAATGCTAACACAAGAACACAATGATTGGAAGCACTTCTTCCCTCATTTTATAGCAATCATTCTGCTCTTATAATCCAATCAGAATGATAGAGTGATTTTACCTGACTAGTACCATGTGCTGAAGATATGCTTAGTGAAATTATGCTGATCATTTTGTGCCAGGGCCAAAAAACAGTTACATTTCGGGTTTTGGGATAAAGAACTTTTTTATTTTTATTTTTGGCCAATGAAGCTTTTTGCTATTTTAAAATGCATCTGATAACACTGCGCAATAAACAATGTGAATCAACACCACAACTGTAGCAAACTTTGCAAAACACAAAATTTGTCACTGCCCAAACTTTTGGCCATGACTACGTTTATCCCTTACAGCCTCATTTTCCAATTAAATATGGAGTAAAGTGTATTTGAAACCATTTTTTTCCCAACTGGAAACAATTAAGAAATACGTTTTCTTTTAATATTTAATTGACAAATTAACAAAGTCAAGGTAAAACCTATTAAATGGGAAGTGTATAACAGTCCGAAAAAACCCCATCATGGTAGCCTCACAGTACGTTTTGAAAGTCTTTTTTAGCGTAATGTTGAAAAACCGTTTAGGCCTGACACATGAATAGCAAGAAATTAACATCATCAATTGTTTCATCAATGCTGAAGCTCATCAAAATGTGTGTTATCAAATATTAAAGCCGATGTTACGTCTGTCAGATCACTTCTGTTACTATCTACAATACTGATTATAATCACCATTAAAACGATCATACGAACACTTCCGCTATGTCTGCACACACTTATATTCAAATCCCATTTCTCAGACACCCATCCACACCATCTTGAACCCCTTGAGCTATTAAAAAAAGAAAATTGGCTGAAATTACCCATCTCTCCATCTCGTCAACACACCCTACCCTACCACAGTTGAAAAGAGGGCTACAGAGGTCACGTCTGGGCAGGTCTCGGGGGGCTGATGGGACGAGTCTGTGGGGCACGTCTGAATGGTCCTCGGTCCAGTCCCTATAGCAACAGCCAGGGGTGCAGTGGGTCTCAGACTGGGCCTCCTGACAGATGCACATAATTAATGTGATTATATAGATATGTCAACCCCGTCACCCTCCACTTCATTAAGGCAGACGCGGCCTCCAGACGTGTCATCAGCCAGCCCGACGTGGGAAAAAATATCCGTCTGTGTTCAAGATGAGACGTTATTGGGACAGCACCGGGCCGGTGGCGAGACAGAGGATATAGACACAAATGCACCAGCCGATTAATGGTGCATTTATGCTTCAAATATCCCCCTGATAATACGTAGGTAAAGAAATTTAAATTTACAATGGTTTTTATGGGCCATGCACAAGAGAACAAATGGTACAGATGTACCATAATAAAAAATATTTAATGGTAGAAATATCAGTTCATATGGGTTGAACACAGAAATATGAATTTTATTAGTTCATATGGTCATCACAAACATCTTAAACCAGTCATATTCTGTACCAGCTAATAAACTAGTCAGACATGTGACCATCTGACCCTTTGAATGGGGCGTTGTCTGTTCTGACTGTGGAAGTCACATTTTATCAGCCATTAATCATGTCATCTTTCAGACACAAAACTACAGGCCTTATCAAACCAATACATATATTTGTGTGTGTGTGTGTATATAAATATCTCCTTAACAAGATTCCATTTCATTCATAAACAAATATTTACATACATATATACAAAAATTCAATTGCCATTTTTGCATGCCACCTGAATAAGATCATGCATTGGTTTGACTATTAATACATTAGTTATTAACATTGCAGAATTAATTAGTATAATTTTGAAAAATTCCTGACGTATTTTTGGTCATACTTGGTTCATTCTTGTGTTATGCAGCACATTTGAGCTTCAGCAAGAACCAAACCAATGATGAGGTTTGTTCTCGCTCATCAAGCAAATATTGTTCATTCCGTTTATTTTCGCAGATCGGTTTAATATGTGAATAAAAGCCTAAATTCAATCTGTTCATCATAAAGAGATCGTGTCTCTTCAGAATATTTGGACTGAGCTGTTAAATTCATATGAATTTGAAAATTTTGAAGTGTCAAAGTGGTAGTTGCGTAGCTGTCAATGGAGGAACAGAAAGCTTACCGATTTTATTAAAAGAAATCTTCATTTGTGTTTCGAAGATGAACAAAAATCTTACAGGTTTGGAATGACATGACAGCATTTTCAGTTTTGGTTCAACTATTCCTTTGTGTTTATTTAAAAAAAAAAAATATATATATATATATATATATATATATATAAATAAATAATGAAAAATAGTGGAAAAACAAACAGTCATATTTCTTTTTTTAATTATCAGTTTATTGTTTTGAATCAAATGAAAGCTGATTGACATTAGAAAATGAATAAATAAATTGTTTTAACTCTTAAATGATATTAATCTCTGATGACTTCCTTCGATCATATAAGTGAAGATCATTGGTAGCTAAAAGAGTGAACCGAACAGGCAAACAAATTAAAAACTTGCAGATTATTCAAGAAACAAAACTGGCAAAATGTTTAGGACAGCTGTATTCAACACATCATCAGCCATTTAGCAAACACAGTATTTAAAATAGACCATAACATTCTGTTAAAAAAATTCATCCAAGGCATGAAATTAAATTTTTGAACAATCAAGTCCATTAACTACATGGCTAAACTGTTTTGCTGGTTTTCATTTGCTATTTCGGACCACATCCCTGAGCTGCCAGGCCCTTAGATTTGCATCTCAATGAAATGATCACCACAACAGGGGACAAATGAGATTTAACTGAAACCTTCTGAGGTAAAATTGAGAAAACGTTTTTTTTTTTTATACAAACAAACATGGTGTTTGACGGACTGTTGAAGAGCATCTATGCATACAGTTAACTAGCATCTTTTATTTGATTGTACCTAACTACATTTTCCACAAGGTACCGTCAAAATAAAGTGGGTTCAAACATGAGCGTTTGTTCCGAAGGCCAGCCTTCATCTTTGCTGGTGGATCAGATGTGTTTGCATGACTGTCCGTGTTGATACTGCGGTACCTTGAAGGATTGGATTCAGTGCACAGAGCTTCATATTTAGGGCACTTTTCAGTTCTGCATCAGATACTGGTGGAAATAGATGCCGAACAGGCTGCTAATGAGTTGACAGGCCGCGACCCACCATGTGAGAAACGCGAAGATGCCCCTGAAGAAAAGAGGCGTGAGGACTCCACGTAAAGCAGAGAACAGCTCGATCAGGTGGGCTACGGTGGCCTGGACGTCCTCCTCCATGTCCTCCATGTCCTCGTCGTCTTCCAGTCTTGGGGCTGGTGGAGGGGTGGTGGGAAGTATGGGAGCAGGGGTTACACCCGGAGTCTCTGCTCCAAGGCCCCATGAGAAGTCACCTGAAGGTACATTAGAATTCTTGAATAGATTAAATATTCTTTAAGAAAAGTATTATATCTATATCTAATATCTTATCACTAACTTATAACTTTTAATAATAATGTCATTCACCATCATTTTGAAGCTCTTTTTTTTAAAGTATCGGTTTAGGCACCGGTACCGTTTTAAAAATATCGATTTGGCACCGGTCTCGGAAAAAAACCCTAAACAATACCCAACCCTAGTTATAAGCGTTTATATATTTTAGATGTAGCGGGATGTTTTTCATGGGGAAATTGCGTACATACGTCACTCGCCCATGCACATCTCGTCATATCCATAAATAGAGAAAAGTTGCTCTGGCTACTGATGTGTGTAGGGTGTGGGAAGGGCAAAGGTTTAGCCTAGAAATATAGACGCACCCTAGCGGCCGCAAAAATTATTTCGCTGCCAGTGTGGTCTAGCAACTCTCCATAGACTTTTGAGCTGGAAAAACCAAAAACTGGTCAGGCCAATCACATCGTGTATAGAGTCGGCGGGCGGGCTTAACACAATGACGGCACAGTTCATGACGTTCCGCTTGATTTCCATAGGTGATTTCCCTGCTACTTGAAAACAATGAAGATGCAGCGGTCTTCCGAATCGGCTTTGGCCGCGACTCTGGAGGACTTGGAGTTAAGAGAACGTCACTTAAGTAATTCTTAAAAAAGGAAGATGTGTTCGGAGTTTTGACGACCGGATACGGCAAAAGTTTAATATATCAACTAGCTCCGCTAGTGGGAAAACGCACGAGACTCACTCATCCACAGCCGTTCGTTGCTCTGGTTGGTTAGCGCTATCCTATTGCGTGCAGAGGGATTTTGAAAGACAACCGTTTATCCCGCCCCTCGGATTGAGGTATGTCAATGGAGAGTTCCCAGACCTAACATCTTGATGTAGGTCTGGCATGCCTAGGCTAGCAAAGGTTAGTTGTCACAGCGAGAAAGCTTGACATGGAGCAACCACAAGCACAACCAAAACAATGTTCTTCCACAAAATGCATGCAGTTTTGTGTAACTTTAACTGCAAGTGACAGTGTAGTGACCCACCTAAAGATTTGAGTGCCAAAGTTGAGAAAAGCACAAGCAGAATAGGTATAAGGTACTGGAGGGTGACCACAGTCAGGTAGCAGAAAACTCGTGTCACCTACATTAACGGGTTTGAAAACATTACATCATCTATTTATTACATCATTACAGTGAATTTATAGGAAACATTAATACTTTCACTCCTGTGATTTGTAATGTTTTGTATACATAAAACACTGCTACTTCGCATTTCAACCCCACCTTCCTCTGGATGTCAATGGCGGCGATACGCCCAGCCTCTTTCTTCATTTGCTCCACCCACTTCTGAGAGAGGTTAAGGTAGGCTTGCAGGTGGTAACGTGTGAGCAGCAGTTTCAGAACACACAGCACCACGATAGTCCATAGACGTACCGAGTTAAAGGCAGAACTAGAAAGTCTGAAAAAGAAGAAAGGAATTATACACAAATGTCAAAATATAACATAAATCATTTAAATATATAAAATATAAATGAAAACAATATTTTAATGATAAAATCATTTAAAATAAATACAAATATTAAAATATGAATTAAATAATATATGTTAAATACATAATAGATGGGGAAAGAATGAATAAAATAAAGAATTTCTAAATAAACTAAAAAGCATTCAAATACAAATTACATAAATAAAATGTGCTCAACTTACAAGGTAACTGAGGTCTTTCCCATGGGGGCGTTCTCTAGGAAGTCTCGAGCAATGGGTTTAATCCACATTACAAGAATGACCAGTGGCGATAGAAAACCCATGTGCAAAAGAATCCTAAAAGGGAAAACCAGTTGCTGTGGCACATCAACTCAAACTTTCAATATCATCAATGCAACTGTCAATTGTGTTCATGTTCAATACAATGCCTTTTGAGTGTCTTACTGAATGATTGGACGGTCTGCGTTCATCTGAACGGCGTCTAGGTGAGTTTGGGCCAATCGCAGTCCAGGGAATGCAAGGAGAGCTCCAATGAAGGCACAAAGGACAGCCAGCCCCAACTTCACTGATAGTTTGGTGAAGGGAACTCTGTTAAAATAAATATAATCAGTATTTTAATGATAAAAGAATACAGAACATGACTAATGATGTCTAACCATTAATGTATAACTTACGACCACTCATAGCCATGCTGTTTGGCAAAAACCTCGAAATTGTCAAAAAGACTGGTAAACCCTGCAAAAAATTGATAAGGAAAGATTTCAAGTGGTAAAAAATGTCCTTTCACTTCTAGAAATACAGATCAGATAACCACATACCGGGCTCAAGGCCAAACTCCAGGTAGTCTTCTCTCACAACAAGAACCAGCATGGCAATAAGCAGAGATAAGAAGCCGAAAGCAAGACACACAGAGCGCTCGCCGCCCTCCTCAGAGCGGAAGTAGTGGCTCATAAGAAGATGCAGCGTCCTCCTGAGAACTTCAGTCAAGGACAACAAGACGTTACAAGAAGTTAGATTTTTTCTTAGCATGAGGTAAGTCGCATCTGAATTTCTCAGGTAGCTTTAGGTTTGTTAATCCAAAGGACTGCAGTGTTGGAGGATACAGGCAGAAGAAAACAGTCAGCACACACCAGATGGAAGCGATATTGACTTCCTTGCTGGTATCCACTAAACTACAGTAGCCTTCGGTGAAGAGGTAGATCCCTGTCGCATAGACGGCAAAGTCGATCAGCCACTGGTACTCCACAAAGAACCGCAAAACTGTGAGGAAGAGAAAAGGTTCATTTTTTTTTCCCCCCAAGCAAAAATAAGATCAAACTGTTCAGGAACCTAGATAAAGACCTACCAAGTGCATCCAAGACATTTACAGGGGCATTCTCCAAGTGAAGGTCGATGTCTTTCGGGACTGTGAGCGGCTTGGATTCTCCATGTCCATTTTGTCTCCTGGAAACAGCAAGAGGTCGAGCAGACGTTATTGAATTCCCTAACAGAAAAGTAACAGTTGCACTGAATCAAGCTCACACCTGTCTCGCCTGCTGTTCTTAGGAATCTGCTTCCCCGCGAGGGCGCACAACACGCCTTCAGATGGATGTTTGAACCTGAAAAGGCTGAGAAAACCAACAGGCTGGGGTATTAGAAAGAGCCAGGTGTTATATATAAGTCTACAAGGAAAAGATGTGTATTGCTTACCTGCCGTTACATAAGAGCCAGCGTGCGAAGGAGAGATGTGGGGCCATTCTTTGCATTATGCTGACCGCCAGCAAGCTCACCACCAACTGAACCCCCATCAGAGCCTTAAAAGAGACAGACATAAAGAGAAGTACAGAAAATAATGTCGACTCATACCTTTACATTTAAAACAAACTAAAATTGTATTTACAAATTTACATTAATGCTGTTTACAAGTCTCTTTGATTTGCATAGCGCTTTAAAAAATACAGATTGTTTCAAAGCAGCTTCACAGTGATAAACAGGAAAATAATGTTCAATGATGCAAACAATTGAACAAACAGTTCAATTCTGCTGTACAGCAGCTCTAAAAAAGACAATAGTGTCATTATTCAACTGAAGACATTTCAATGTTGATTCAATTCAATTCAGTTCAACAAAGTGTCGATGTAGACCAGCTAAAGCAGCTGGCGTTATCTTCCAGCTCAATTCCAGGCCCGTAAGATTTTCGTTGATCTTTTGTATTTAATATGATTTTTGATTAAATCTGAGAACTGGATCACTCCTCCATAGGTTCACGTAGTGTAACAGTGCAGCGCAGCGCTTCTGTGTTTTACGTCACACGCATAACACACATGACCAGCGTGGCCAATAGCGCTGCGCTGTTACACTACGTCAACAGCTTAGGAGAATGACATGAAAGAGAAAAGATGGTTGAATAAAGTCATCATTTTGGGGTTTTTTTGCGCACAAAAAGTATTCTCGTCGCTTGATAAACTTAAGATTGAGCCACTGCAGTCACTTCAGACTATTTTAACGATGTCTTTAATAACTTTTCTGGGCCGGCAAGTTTCAATCCCTTACAAGCCTATGGAGGAGTGATCCAGCTCTCATATTTAATCAAAAATATCTTAATTTGTGTTCCGAAGATGAACGAAGGTCTTACGGGGTTGGAACAACATAAGGGTGAGTAATTACGGACAGAATTTTCCTTTTTGGGTGAACTATCCCTTTAAGTTTGGTTATTATCCGATAGTGTCAGTGCAGTCAACTATTACTAAATACTTGTCAATGTCTGTGTTGATGTTCATGAGAGAGATAAAAAATAGCAATGTTAGCTATTTTTTTTTTTTTTGTTAAAGCATTTATAATAGTCATTCCATACAAACATGTGTGTTATTTAAGCTGTACAACTAAATCGTGCTTGTAGAGGTGGGACTACTGATAGGCGGATGAACATACATTGGATTTGATTCCATGTTGAATTCTGGTATTCTTGCGCGAGTCCCGGTAAAGTTACCGTGTTTGACGGCTTTATCGCACATTAGAGGAGTTGAACATTTTATTAAGTTTGCAAAGACAAGGTTAGTAAGTGGTTTTATACATGTTAAGTAGAAGTCTGTATACGTCTCGTGTTTTTAAGTCTCGTGGCTTTACTTCCAAAAATATTATATTTTAACTTTTTGTCACGGAGACATGCCTTAACCCATACAGTAAACGCGATTTTTGTTTGCTTTACAGGGTAAAATTAGCGAAATGGCTTTTTGTGCTAATAACTGCATGTTACTGGAGCTTACTTGTTTTGAGCAGAGACAAGTCCTGTAACTCTGTTTCTGGTTTTTTACAGCACTTCATTAAAGTTACCAAAACTATTTGACTATGGGCCTGTGCCAGTCACTCGAGATGAGCACAGGAGCCATGCTGTCAAAGTGAGCAGGTGCTGGCATTGCTAAACCCCCAAGACATGGGGAGGCATGGGCAGTTAGCTAGCTAACATGCTACAGCTAACCATTCTATATAACACTAAAGAGCTACTAATTGAGATCTGAAACACAGAAACAGTGCAATTGCAATGCCACAGTCACTAACACAAGTAAGACAAGTAGTACAGTGGATCCAAAATACCCCTAACCAGTCTACAAGCTATCACTGTGACTGTGCTAACATGAATTCAGTACAGCAGATACAAGCAACCGGATCGGTCGTGTAAATGACCAACTTTACAAGTCGATTTAACGATTGAAAAAAATAAATATACTAACCATCTTCGTTTGGTGAGTTTAATGAATGAGTTTATGTCCCATGTAGTAGCTCTCGTGGTGACACTTGAGTGTTCGAACAGCTGAAGGAGTATTTTGATGACGTATGCTACAATCGCTCGCTCTGATTGGGCCATGTCGACGCAGCATGAGAGCTGCAGTTCTATTGGTCGAACTGGCAACGCATCTACAATTTGATTGGTCCTCGTGATGGAACTGTAAATGTCGTTAGGAGGACAGAAATAAAACTGGGAGGGCCAATATGTGCAAAGACAAATGGAGAGGTGTTGTGGCCATAGACATAATATAATACATAGACGCCCTATTGGCCGCTGGAGCGCACGTCAACGGCGCCGCCATATTGGGGATGGCAACTTTCCCATACCTCTCATACTGGGAATGAGAAAAATGCCTGTTTTGTGCGCTGCTTGGGGCTGTACAAATCGCCACACAATTGAAAAAAAGCTTTCGAGGAATTATCTTTCACAGGCAAGACTGAACGTTTGTTTTTGGTTGTATTTGGTCATGATTTAATTAGTAATAGTAACGTTCAGAGGATAAATTTAAAAATACTACTGTTATTGTGTCACGAAATTGAGTTTTAATAGTTTTTCAGTCGACAATGTAGTTGTTTAAAGCTTAAATATGTGGTTTGTTTATAAAGATAGCGCCTATTTAAAAATTTGATCTGACGGTTTCGGAGTTGTACGACGCGATCACCGGGCGCTCGGCGCTCATTAAGCCCGCAGAGGACAGCCTTACCTCGGCCAGAGCGTCTGAAGTTTGCCGCCGGCTCGGATGTCTCTAGTCTAGTGATTAAACATGAGATATAATTCGTCTTCTTGTGTATATCTAACGGGCGATCTTTGGTCTCATTAATCTATAAATGGTTCCCTGGTAAATCGTTTTGGCTGAGGGCAAAGTGAAGTTTCATAACTTTATATTTAGGCTTTTTTAACGTTGTATCCTGCTGTATGTTTGACTGAAGCTACTTCTGCTATTACTGATCAATAAAACTGAAATTTAACAAAAAGAGTTAAATATTAAATATAAGTCACTATTTAACTTATTTTTTATTGTGTATATTCTGTAATTGATATTTCTTATTCTATTGCTATTATTATAGTATTATTAATAAACCATATGCTATTATCAATATTTTTGTGATTGTATTATTGTATGATATTATATAATTATACTATTCATTACTATTTTATTTGCTGTATACTATTTGTTTATGTTATTGACTAAACTATTTACTATTACTTCTCACAAATGTTAGTTGTACCATAACATATGTATTAGCATGGATCCATCAGTTATCTTTGTTATTGCTCAAATCTGGTCAATCACAGAAAATGCTTTTTCCACAATAAGAAAACTTAAATTATATCTCAGTATGGGGGTCTTCATCATTCTTATCCAAGAATAAAAAGCCAGATACATGACAAGTCTGAGCTTTGACCATTCTTTATTAAAACAAATATTTTACAAGTGTAACTATTGAGATTTTAAATAACTAGAGATGGAACTTTTTGTACACCACATACAAACCACTGAAATCGGTTGATAAATATAAAAACAGTTTTTGTTTTTATCCAGAAAAAAACGCAGCTCACCCTTGATTACAGTGCAGTCTTGCCCTCCGCAAAATGGCGGACCCGTTGACGTATCGCAGCAACGTTCCAAAGCGGCCAATAGGGCGTCTATGTATTATATTATGTCTATGGTTGTGGCAACACACACGTTCAAACGACAAATACATGTGCTTTTCTGAGCGTTTTATAGGGCTAAGTATTTACTTCATATAGCCTACCTTTTAAATCTGGATTGAATCACCTCTAAGTTACATTCATTTGGAATTAACTATGCGGGCTTGAATACTTTAATTTGATGTTGGTATTTCGTATAAACATGAGCTTTCTGCAGTCAAATGTTCTCGTCAATCCAAATCTTATGTGGGAAAATTCATAAACAGTCAATGGAAATGTTTGTGAAATTTTACTGTGATTTTAGCAGCATTATTTAAGGTTTGTATAGCCTACCATATAAGACTTGCTACAGCTGTTATGGTTGATGTGAAACTGCTAACAGCTGATAAGCCTGCAAATAAATCTTGCCCTTAGCTATTTTTGATCCTTCAATAGTTTTTCTTTTTACTGCTGCTAAAATAATAAATAAAGCTAAATTGATCCCCTTTATTGTCAAGAATCATGTGTTTGGTTTATGGTTCTTGAGTTGATATGGTTGTATGGTTCTTTGTAGATTACATACAATTCTTGATGTTACATTACAAGATCTTCATGCATAGCTAGGGTTCCCAAAAGCATTGTAAGCCTAGAAACAATTGGTCTCTACAATATATGTAGTAAGTCTACAATGCTTTTGGGAAATGCAGCCCTGATCAACATTGGTTCTAAACAGATTAAAAAGGAAAATAAACTGTGGTTTTCTAGCCAGAGGATAAAATGTATTTTTGAAACGTAAAATGTTCATACTATGATGCTTTCCAATTCAGTGATATTTTTTTCCTTTACATTTTTCTCTCTATTGTTCTTTATTGGCATAGAATGTTCCATGAAGAACCTTTAACATGCATGGAGCCTTTACCTTACCATTGGACAAAAGGCCTACTTTAGTGGAAAAGGGTTCTTTATATGTTCCCCATACTAAGAAAAATTTGTTATTTTAGCAACTGTTGACTGAAAGGTTCTTTTTTGGGAACCCCAAAATGGTTCTAGGGGTCTCTGGAAAATGCTTATTTTGGAACCTTTATTTATTAAGAGTGATGTGGTGCTTTAAAGAAACCAACTGGTCTGAAGATGCTATAATATAACATCAAAACATTAAATTACTAATAAACAAGAACCGGAACCCTGTACCTCTTGATAAGATAGTTCTTTGCATGTAGTTTGCATTTTGAGATTTTTTTTATTTATAAAAGATTAACCTTTAAAAAGTAGCTTTTTCCAAAACAAATACATTTGCAGAGAGATTGGCCAATAGTCTTATGACTTTGTTGACAAAAGGACATCAATGCAAACAAAAGATTGTCTAAACCAAACGATAGTAATAAGAGATACAAAGGAATTTGCTTTAAAGTCAAGTCATGTCACGAAACTTTGATTAAAAGGGCTATCTTTTCATGTTTATTTATATTTTAATCTCTGTAAAAAAAGTAAGTAAAAGTTATTTAACCCTCTGGGCTTCTTCGTAAAGTAGTTACACTTAGCTTCCTCCCGGTCAAAAACGGACGAAGCCTTAAAATTTAACTTTATTTTTTTCCCAGGATAACCATTCAAATATTTTTGTTCTATAATATTTTCTGATTATTATTTAGAATTTTTTGAGTTTTTTATGATACTTTGCATTAATTATATAATTTGTATGAGCTATTTTTTCCATTAAAATTAATATATATATTTTTTTATTATTAAAAAAAATTTTTTTTTTCAATAAATGCAACGTTTTACATCAAAATAGGGTCTAGGCTGCATGCCAAAAAATTTCAAGTGAGAAGACCGCCACCCAGTGGCTTTAAAAATAAATTATTGTGTGCAATGCCCTTAACGGCCTGTAGGCTGCCTATAGCTTCCTATGTAAATACATAGAAAGGCTTTTTGATTCTTATTGTTGTTTTAGACATGATTTCTCGATCTGATTCGTTTTTTTTTATTAAGATATATATTTAGATGTTCTAAAAGACTACTTTTAATATTTTTTTTATTTTTTTTTTTAGATAAGTATTAGGTTTTTCATTATGATTACAATCAAACAATAATGTTTGGTTAGAAAGGGAACACAATCCAAACATTTTTGTTACTCAGTATTTGATAATTAAAAAAATCGAACAAAAGGGTGGATAGTGATAATTCAAAACACTTTATACAAACATTTTGCAATTAATTATTAATTAATTAAAATTAATTAATTAATTTTAATTCTATAAATGGTAATACAAACTTCAGAAGGGAACAGCAATTATGATCGAACATAGAAAACATAAAATAACATAACAGCAAACAATCATTATCAAACTGTAGGTTAAAAAATAGGAATAAAATAATAATAATAAACATAATTTTAACTATATACATACAAATTTTAAATATTATATTTATTGTTGCATATATCTTTGATCTAACCAGCCATGGTAGCAGGCAGGGGAGAAAATGTTTGTTTTATAAACAAGTGTGTGTGTGTGTGTGTGTGTGTGTGTGTGTGTGTGTGTGTGTGTGTGTGTGTGTGTGTGTGTGTGTGTGTGTGTGTGTGTGTGTGTGTGTGTGTGTGCGCGCGGCATTTGAGCGAGATTTTTTTTTCATTTATTGATTTTATTTTGCATATTCTAAAAATTAACTGTTGCACTCTTGCCAGTTGATCTGTCTCTCTCTCTCTCTCTCTCTCTCTCTCTCTCTCTCTCTCTCTCTCTCTCTCTCTCTCTCTCTCTCTCTCTCTCTCTCTCTCTCTCTCTCTGAGTGTGTGTGTGTGTGTGTGTGTGTGTGTGTGTTGCATTTGAGCGAGTCTTTTGTATTTTTATTTTTGCATTTCTTTCAAAATTTGCTGTTGCAGTCTTACCAGTTCATTTCTCTCTCTTGTGTGTGTGTGTGTGTGTGTGTGTGTGTGTGTGTGTGTGTGTGTGTGTGTGTGTGTGTGTGTGTGTGTGTGTGTGTGTGTGTGTGTGTGTGTGCATTTGAGCGAGATTTTTTTTTTTCATTTATTGATTTTATTTTGCATATTCTAAAAATTTGCTGTTGCACTCTTGCCAGTTTATGTGTGTGTGTGTGTGTGTGGTGTGTGTGTGTGTGTGTGTGTGTGTGTGTGTGTGTGTGTGTGTGTGTGTGTGTGTGTGTGTGTGTGAGCATTTGAGCGAGATTTTTTTTTTCATTTATTGATTTTATTTTGCATATTCTAAAAATTTGCTGTTGCACTCTTGCCAGTTTATGTGTGTGTGTGTGTGTGTGTGTGTGTGTGTGTGTGTGTGTGTGTGTGTGTGTGTGTGTGTGTGTGTGTGTGTGTGTGCATTTGAGCGAGATTTTTTTTTCATTTATTGATTTTATTTTGCATATTCTAAAAATTTGCTGTTGCACTCTTGCCAGTTTGTGTGGTGTGTGTGTGTGTGTGTGTGTGTGTGTGTGTGTGTGTGTGTGTGTGTGTGTGTGTGTTTGCATTTGAGCGAGATTTTTTTTTCATTTATTGATTTTATTTTGCATATTCTAAAAATTTGCTGTTGCACTCTTTCCAGTTTATCTGTCTCTCTCTCTGTGTGTGTGTGTGTGTGTGTGTGTGTGTGTGTGTGTGTGTGTGTGTGTGTGTGTGTGCGCGCGTGTGTGCATTTGAGCGAGAGTTTTTTTTTTTCTTCATTTATTGAGTTTGTTTAGCATAATTCAAAAAATTTACTGTTGCAGTCAGTTTATCTGTTATTACACAGTAATAAGCCAGTTTATCTCTGTGTGTGTGTGGGCGTGTGTGTGGGGTGGGGTGTCTTTTTTGCACTCTTCATGTTTTAGAGTGTCACCCCTTTACTACTGTACACTTTTTTTCAGCAGAGTGGCTGATCTGAAGTTTGTACAACCAAAAGTTTCTCTAAATTTTCCTATTTTTTCGTATTTCCCATTCATTTCCTATGTCGTCCGTTTTAGACCGGTGAGGAAGCTAAGTGTGACAAAAAATTTTACGACCCTTTAACATATCAGAATCATCTCCTTGATTTTTTTGTGTGTTCATATAGGTAATACAACAAAAGTCACCAAGTTTCACCCCATCCGATGAAGCAAAAAAAATTAAACATTTCAAAACGTAAAAGTTTTCGTCCGTTTTCGGACGAAGAAGCCCAGAGGGTTAAAGTCAGTTTAATGTAATTTAAGTTGAAATGACTTAAACATCCAAGTTGCTTACTTAAAAATACGAATGCAGAAACTGTTTTTACAGTGCACGTTATAAAGTGTTAACTTATTGTTGTAATGTTGTTACCCACACTTTTTAAATGCATTTTCAACTTTTTTTTTAATGTTGAAAAACTAAAAGCTTTTTAATTAAGGATCCAAGCGTTGAGCAGCAGTTCTCAACTCAACGCACCCTGTAGGGTTGGAGACGCATGTCTTTCACGCGACGTGCATGATAATTGGTCACGCGCATTGAGAGAGCTGAGATATGCGCTTGAACTTGACCTTCTGAATTGGGTCGCTAAAAGACATGAGTATGGCCCTTGCTCTCTTCTTATATGTGCCAATCAGTCGTTAAGACTGATGTTCAATGCTCATTTCCATAAAATCCAGTCCGGCTCCAATTAAAGGACTATGTGGCATTCCGAGGCGAGTCTTTTCCCACGGAACAGTGTGGAAACATCTCTCCACAACAACATTGGGTATGTAGTGGAAACTCATTTGAACTAGTGCTTTGGATATGTAGGCTACTATTAAGGGTTTGTAATTCAGAAAATTCTTTAATTGCTTCAATTGGGACAGTGTTTGCTACAAAAAAAAAACTTTATTAGCCTACTTTCATCTGATTGTTTACGAAAAAACTGTCTAATATATTTTGTTTATGCTAATGATTTATTCCCGCCCGGTTTTTTTCACGATTCGTAAGAAATTTGTGTCGCATAATGTTTTGCGTTGAAGACATTCACTGCTTTTGTTTTTAACAATAAACCACCCTAACATAGGCTAAAGCTTGAGAACAATTTTTCTGAAACAATTTTGTGGACTTTATAAACTTAATTCGTCATATACTTTTGACGATCACAGGTTTTTGCTTAAATTTGGTGTTTGACCTGTGAGCTGGGGTCAAACAGAAATAGAATTTGAGCAAAGGGTCACGTGCATCCTGTAGGACATAGGGATGAATGGGAAAACTCCTTATTATTTACTTGAGTGCTTTGAGCTAAAGCGTATGAAATTATAGCCTAATATTTATTTGAATGATTATTATTTAGAATCTCAGCCTCATTTTGCAATGTTACCCTCAAATAGGCCTATTTGTCACGAATTGTTTCATTGTGTCCATAATTATTTATGGTTATTTTGATTTCGGTGGTTTTCACCTCAATTTTAATATTGAGATATGCGGATCACAACATTTCTGTCATGATTTTGAAGCTAATACATTTTAACAAATGTCCATGTCACCACTGAAACTATCTGGCGAAATTTGTATAATTTTTGTAGCTCTTTATACAGACATCTCGTATGGCTATTGTACTGTATATTTTGCCTAAACTAAAATTTATTATAACGTCATGAGCGTTTTTATGGCGTCTTTAATTTTGTAATGCCACTTATTTCATTGTCTAATTTTCCAGGTTTTTATTTTAAAAATGGCATTACGTTTTACCAGTTTTTATATACCATTTTAAAAGTTTTTTTTTTCATCGTAAAATTAGTCTTCCAACTATATACATTTTATTTCGGGTTTAATAATCAAGCCTATACTAGTAATTATTAGGCTATCTAATTTCCCTTTATTGTTCTTTTAAAATGTTGGGCCACACAGCAAGATCATGCTATTTATATTAATTTAAAAATTATGTGTTAAAGAACAGCAGACTCGTTTATACTAAGCGATTATCTTCTTACTGACTTTCTGAGTTCGTTTAGCGACATTCAGAATTGTGTTTGTAGTAACATAAAATTAAAATAGCTAGAGAGTTGATATTAATTGAATTTTAGTTCATCTAAATGACGAGGCTGTACAGTTTGGTGCTTCGCCAATGAGCATATTTAGTAGGCTAACTATAATTTATCTCAGCTAGCCTATATGAAATACTACTATAGATTTGGTGGTGCTATACAGTTAATTCATTTATTATTTTTTGTTTAATTATAAATCGTAATATTTGCATTCAAGTGGCCGCGATCTCAAAATTGCTATTTGGTTTAAATCTTTAAAACATTTAGCTCCTATCATTATTTTCTCTGAATGATTTAAAAACGATTTAAATATAGTATGGGTATAGGCTATTTTGAAACGGTTGTGATTTACACAAATGGTTTCTTGATATGTAAGCATGCATTATTGATAGGCCTACGACGGAAAGCTCGGTCTTTTCATTATCATCTCAACAGTTGCAGCGTCTTACCGATGGGTGGCGCTGTTTTCTGTTTGTTTCAGTGACGACGTGTTTATAAAAGGACGAAATAAACTGCAGTAGCCATATTAGGAAAAAAAAATGATTGAAGCACCAATGTTTTTTTTTTTCTTCTTTTTTCTCTAGCATGAAAATTAAAGGGATTAAATGTCAATGTTGAATTGTGTAGGCTACTGCTAGATCCGATTCATTTCATTCATTGTTTTTCTTTAAGTAGCCTAGGCTACCTGAATTTATATAAACTATACAAATAGTTTACATGTCACAGGGTCTAGGATGTAATAATCCAAGCTTTTAAATGATCGTGGGACATGCAAATAAGCCTTATTTTTGTTCAGATAGAGTTTGTTTTTAAAGAAATTCTCGGGGCACAATCAATTAAGATTCCTAGCCCTACTTCAATCCAATTTGTTTGGCCCCATAGCTATCAATTAAAGAACCTTAAATATTCGTAAGACATTACACTAAAGTTTTTGTGGTAGCTATATTTTATTGATAAATAGGCTATGTGCGCCTACTGAATTTCATTATTGGGACAAAATGTCCCCACAAAGTTGGCAATATCCGAAGTCCCATGAGGAAACCCGCTTATAAATCATAGGCTAAGTGATGTTTTTTGAACCCAACGTGTGTGTGTGTGTGTGTGTGTGTGTGTGTGTGTGTGTGTGTGTGTGTGTGTGTGTGTGTGTGTGTGTGTGTGTGTGTGTGTGTGTGTGTGTGTGTGTGTGTGTGTGTGTTGTGTGTGTGTGTGTGTGTGTGTGTGTGTGTGTGTGTGTGTGCGTGCGTGCGTGCGTGCTGTGCGTGCGTGCGTGCGTGCGTGTGTGTGTGTTGGGTGTATATTACCCATTCTAATATTACCCATATTAATTTCGTGTTTCTAAAATAAATGAGGAAATGCAGAATGTCTTTACCAACAAAACGCGAACGATGACAAATGTACGCACAAATTCTCCAGGTCTATGAGTGACGTCAATACGCGCACGTTTTAAACCTGAATCCCTTTCGGCTACGGTGAATGGATGACTCTCTCTCTCTCTCTCTCTCTCTCTCTCTCTCTCTCTCTCTCTCTCTCTCTCTCTCTCTCTCTCTCTCTCTCTCTCTCTCTCTCTCTCTCTCTCTCTCTCTCTCTCACACACACACACACACACACACACACACACACACACACACACACACACACAACACACACACACACACACACACACACACCTCCATTTCGAAATTTCACTGACATCCTCAGCAGTAGAACTAGGAAATATGGATTGATAGCTACCCGAACTGTCTCCAGTAATAGTACGCACGTTCAAAGCAACTAGGCGCCAATGTCTAGTGGAAAACTGATAGATAAATAACACGAACGTCTATTGGCCTGCACTGCACACACGCACTTCCCAGCGCGCGCGTGTGTGTGTGTGCTGTCAGTACAGGAATCTTAAGGTGTGAGCAAGTGCAGCTGCGGGTTCTGTGATGGTCTAACAATTATAGATGTGCAATGAAATCGATAAGCTTCATATAAAATCATCTGAGCTGATTCTATGGACAATTTGCGTTTTTTTCTTCGCGGATTCGCGGATAGAACGAAACCGACTTGCTTTCTTTTGGTCTGCCCATATGCCAACCCAAAACAGAGATAGAAAAAAATATGGGCGTAACTCTAAATGGATAATGCACGCGGACTTTGGGACAATAACTCATCAATTCACTACGGGACGGCGTTTACGCGCGAGCTGCTTGAGTTTCTACACACGTCCACGCATGAGGCCAACGACAGACTCGATCCTAGCAGTTCTCGGAGTAGCAGCACTGGATACTTAGCAGGGATCTGGATAACAAGTTGTGTAGTTGAGCTAATAGAGCGTCAGACGCCAACGCCAATGGCTGTTTGTAACTAATGGACATCAATACTTTTCGTGTTGCCCTTTAAAGTGACGTAGTTGCGCGTTTAACGCGATTCTCGGGAATAGTTCATGGCTGTTCTTGTTTTCAACAAATGCATTGCTGCAAAGCATTTTTATTTATTTATTTGTACCTTTGGATTAGATATTGTGGTGTAATGGATCACCCCAAGTTTGGTAAGTGAACGCTCATTTGTGACTTATCAGTAAGTTTGTTTAACTTCACTGTAAAATGTTAGTAATTTCAGCTCAAATAATGTAAATAATCTACAATAAATAATAGGCCTGTTTGGTCTATATTGCCTAGCCTTACAGTGAATATATATTGAATAAAGTTATTTCCCCCTCGGTTTTATCAGTTACGTACATTACAGTGTGTTTTGCTGCATTCTATGTGAGTTGGTTAATGTTTAGTGTCAGTTGTGTTATAGTGTTTTTGTGTTTGTTTAGCTTAAACTGCGCTCTTCTTGTGTTTTCATTGGCCACAGCTGCCATAGGGGCAACATTTAAATCACGCGTCCTTGCACTGTATCACATGTGCTGATATCAATAAACTTTACAATAATTGACAGATTTTAGTATCTTACATTTTGTTTGTAGCCTACACTACAGTTTGAAACTATAAAATATACGCAGTGTCATCATCACTGCATTTCTTACAGTAAAGTTAAGGTAATCACATCTGCCAGTAAATTAAACAATTCACTGTGCAGTTTTGCTTTTCAAAGATTTTTCTAAATTAATGTGTGCACATTTCACGTGTAATTATTTACACACAATCTAATTCTCGTGCTGTTTTTGTTAAGGGGATGGGGGAAAAAAAAGTTTCCATTTGTCAGAGTTAATGTGGCGTATTTTAACTAAATCATCTTTTGAGCGTCGTATGAAGTGATCATTAGGCGAGCCCGGGGAGCAAACAGTTGTGCGATTGTTAGAGGAGCCTGGGAAAATGTTCCGGGGTCCGGGAGGTGGAGTGTATTGACGCCAGACCCTCTTGTTGAGGGGACTTCTGTGCTCCCAGACGTTATTGTCATGATAATGAGCAGCCCGCACGTTGTTGAACTTGATGTTGACTTCTTTCTTTAGGGCTGAATTTTTTTCGGTCACTTGTTTGTGGGAAAATTTTCTCCGGAGCTACAGTGTGAAATTAATTAATCAGGCTTTTGGAGCGACCAACAATAGAGACCAAGAGGATCCCTGGAACCCCACAAAAGGCCCCAAACGTTTTTTCTTTCTTTCTAAACTGTATTCTTCCCAGCCACAACAGACTGAAAGAGAGTTGTATAGTTGAAGATGTTTTTTTTCATTGTAAGCTATACACATTATTATTATTATAGATATATAAATAATAGGCCTATAACAACACTTATAGTTTTAAAAGTAGTATCTGTTCCTGAAAAACTAAAATGAGGAGTGTGTGTGTGTGTGTGTGTGTGTGTGGTGTGTGTGTGTGTGTGTGTGTGTGTGTGTGTGTGTGTGTGTGTGTGTGTGTGTGTGTGTGTGTGTGTGTGTGTGTGTGTGTGTGTGTGTGTGTGTGTGTGTGTGTGTGCGTTTGTGTGTGTGTGTGTAGCACGTGCTTGTACGTTTTACAGACTTTGTAAACTCTCAGCCAATGCTCTATAGCAAAACATTTTACTTTACATTTTCAGTGTGTTGTTATGAGGCAGAGTCAATTAAATATTCGTATACTCGTATTGTACAGCACTGGGTAGTTACTTCTTTGTTTAAATCAAACGTGAAAAAAATTAAATGAATGAGAATGTTTTAAGGAAGCATTGTTTGTTCGTTTATTCTCATTACAACTTCTGTTTCTTCAGGCACTCAGAGATGAGAGGTCACCACTGTCTACTAAATGGTAAGAATTAAAAAGATTTAATGAATAAAAACAGGGTCTTATATAACATTTTTATTTGTATCGACTTTTAAGTATGAATTATTGAGTAAGGATAAATTGTAATGTTGAAACTTTAGTTGCCTGCAGTAGAATTTAACGAGAACTTATGTATTCAATCTTAAAATAAACAAATAATAATAAACTTTTTTTTACTTCTTTAACAAATATTTTATTTAGAGATATTTATATTACTGTTTATAAGACCGTTTTGTGAGTTCATGCCAACGGCTAATGTAATTGTTTCAAAATAAATTGTGAGCTAAATTGATTTTGCATGACCTTTAATAGTTTTTTGAAAACGAAATGTTCTTACACATATTTTTTTAATTTAGAATTTGTATATTTACATTTAAATAACGCAGCAGTTAAAATGACAGCTGTAACTAGTCTAACTATTACATGTAATGAAGCAAATGTTGCCTTTTGAGGGGGGAAATAAGAAAATCAACTGTAACTTTGACATATACCCCTTTTTTTTTTTTTTTTTTTTTTTTTACAAAGTTACCAGTATAATTATGAAAGAAATAGCCTAAACGGTTTATTGTGTAATCTGAACTTCAGCACCAAGGACAGATCCCGTGTACCTGAATGAGCTGCAGTGCGTCTCAAACTGCGAGGCATGTTGCAAAATACACCTCTTAGTAGTTTAATTCATCATTGTTCATTTGCTATTTTTCTTTCAGTTAGTATGAAATTAGTTTTGCTCACATGGCTATAAAAGAAAAGAACATTAATCTTTACTTTAATTATTTGTTTTAAAGATGCGCTGTAGTGCTTTAAATTGTGTGATGCAGGCCTGTATTATGGGTTTACAGTGTATTTTTGAGCAGGGTGGGAAGCGCATATTTGAAACAGGACATGACGCAAAGAGCGGGAGTGTCTAAATCATGCGGAGGTGTGTGTGTGTGTGCGTGCGTGTGTGTGTGTGTGTGTGTGTGTGTGTGTCAGAGGGCGGGGTTGAGAAGGTGCAAGACTGAGAGAGAGACTCACAATTTCATTTGCATGAATGTATATTGTATGTCGTAAATTGTGCGTATTTAAAAACAATAATAAAAAACGAACAATATATATATATATTTTATAAGGCCCATATAATTTGGTTGCAGAAATAAAAGGCAAGCTTTATTTAAGTAAACTTCAAGTGAGGCCTATGAAACATGAATTAGAATTTAACATATATAAACAAATCAAGTGTTTATAGATTTTGACTGTGATAAAGCTGTAGAGATTCTTCTTTTATATTGAAAATTACGCAGTTTGGTTATTCAGGCTCATGTGAAATAAAAAGGTTTTCAATGAGCAGATGGTTAAAAATCATCCTGGGAGGATTTTATTTTGCTATCATTAAACGCTCGTAGAAAATATAATTTAATTCACTTCTTATAATGCTGACTGATAAAACGTGGATGTTATTGGCATATATATTTAATCTCATATTTGAAATTAGGCATTCTCCCGTTTCGTTGTAGCCTACTCATAGAGTTTAAAAAGAAAGAAACAAACAAGAAGACTTTCCTAGAGACGATACATTTAGTCTCAGATGCTTTTAGCACGAATTTAATGAAATTAGCGAATATGTGTAATTCATTATTTCTCGAATAGTGTCGTTTAACTTCTAAATAGGCCTGCTGTCTAATTAACCTGGTTTTAACTAGCAAGATATTATTTAGTGATAGCTATAATATTTTTTCTTACAGTTTGTCATTATCTATTTTGATAAATGCTCTAATTTCTCAGATGTAGGTCACGGCATTATACAGCTAGAATTCTGCAGCTTTTATAAAAAACAAAACACCTTTTTTGCTTTGATTTGAAGCACAGACTCGAGTTTTTACATCAGGCGAAATATCAAGTTTATTGCTTTACACGGTTTCATTAGTGCACACGAAATATCTTGCTTTCTTCATGCTAAATGGATCAGTCCATTCTGTTTTATATGGAGCCACCGGGAGATTCCATTCTCAAATAACCTGGGGAATATATTTTAATGGAAAATAAGGATATACCGTGTGTGTGTGTGTGTGTGTGTGTGTGTGTGTGTGTGTGTGTGTGTGTGCGTGTGTGTGTGTGTGTGTGTGTGTGTGTGTGTGTGTGTGTGTGTGTGTGTGTGGTGTGTGTGTGTGTGGTGTATCTATCTGTCTGTCAGAGAGAGAGAGAGAGAGAGAGAGAGAGAGAGAGAGAGAGAGAGAGAGAGAGAGACAAAGAGGGAGAGACTCCATCTGCTTGCATTCTCTGCATCCAAATGTTTATTTATTATATGTATTTATTGAGAACGTATTTTATTAAACTCACGCACATTTTTTAATTTCATTGATTTTGGTTATTGATGGCTTTATTTAAATTTGCGTAGGCTAAATCTGCATTAGAAGTATAACACTTCTGCCCTGCTTTCACACAGTAACGTCTAGCATACCGTATAACCTTTCTGCTCTCGTGCCCTTCATAGACTAGGCCTATATTATGCAGCTACGAGTTTTTACATGGTGTTTAACGTTTGCAAGCAACACCAATAAACCTTTGGCCACAGCTGAAGAATCACTTGTACAGTGGCACCTCATAAAGAATGCAGTGTGATATTCCGCGCCACAAGAAACACAAACTGGATTTAAATATTTCTTCTTTTGTATTGTATTGCGTTTACAGTAATACATCAGAAAATACAATTGCAAATAAAGCAATATCAGCGACTATAGACAAAAAATGTTGATGTGATAAATTTAGTTTTTTTTTAATGTTGTTTTACTGTTGGTCATACAAAAATACATAGGCCTAAGTAGCCTACTTACTTTGCGCGCGCGCGCGTGCGTGTGTGAGACCTAACTCAGTCATAAAACAATTAGGCTATGACAACAAATTGGCGCATGTTGGTTAAACCACGTTGATTTGGCGTAGGCCTACTAACAATTTTTTAAAAATTAATATTCACTGCTTTAAAAAAAATGCTAGAATATGCTATATTATGTTAAAAAAATAATAAGATAAAAATACTAAGAGACGTCTTGAAACAGTTAGGCTACTAGCTACTCCTGTACTTTTTTAGTCAATTATTAGATAAGTAACATATGTTCATCGTAGAACACGTGTATTTATTGGTATGAACTAGGCTATATTTTGAATAACTTCATAGATTATGTTGCAGGTTAAAGAGGTCAATGTTTAGTTTAAGCACGAGTCTTCCGGAAGCTGCGAGTAGTGCTCGGTCACGGGCGCGTCCCCCGGGTGTCTCAGCCCTGCTCAGCCATGTGTATCAATAAGCATTAATGGTTAATGCTGGTGACATCACAGTTGTGTTGGCGGTGTGTGACCCCCGTGGCCCTGCCCAGAGGAGCCCCTCAGTTCAATCTTCAGCCGTTCACTGCTGCTGCCGGAGCCTCGCGCGTCCTCCTGCTCGGCTTTTCAGCTCGAAGATTTCGCCACAAAGATGTAGGCCTATTTCTATTTTACCGTCTTTAATAATTAATATTAAATAAATCGCGAGGCATCGAAAAGACATCTGTAAACCACGTAGACCTTGAGATTAACTTTTTTTGTGAGTGTTTTCGTCTGAATTAAATGGATGTTCTGGACGGTTTGGGAAACGCTGGATGGGAAATTAAATTGTGAGTACGTATCTTTTTGTGACATTAAATGTGCGTAGTTTTGAGAGCCATATTGTATATTTCAAGCGTAACTTCGTTTAAACCTATCCGGGGGGTTTGTTTGTATTTTATGTGTCAAGTTTTTCAATGTGCCTATTCATCTATTGTCAAATCAGTCGCCAAATTCTTGGTCATAGTGTATATAGAGTGATTTAGATGATATATAGCCTACTAAAACTTCCATTCCTCTAGGAACCAAAAATATTTTTAATGTGAACTCTAGCCATTATGAGAACCCTTTCTAAGTTCTGCAGAGAACTTTATTCGCTAGATGTTAAGAAAATAACAGTGTTCTGGTGCTTTAAAGAACCCAGAAACCAAAACACTGACGTGAGGAACCTATAATGAAACATCATGAACTTTATAATGTACAAAGACATGCTAACTCAAGAACTGCCAAACCGTTTTGTGTTTGTTTATTTGGTTTTTAGGGTGATATTCTTTACTGGACCACTGAAGAAAGAACCATTAAAGAAGCTGGAAATGTATCTTTATTTATTTGCCTCATTTGATGTAGATACAATTCCGGAAGGGGTTATCTGTTAGCCTACATGTAGCGAAAATCAAATTGAGTAGGACAGGTTGAATTGTAGAGAGCATTTTAGAACACCTTTTAAATATTTAATTTTACGAGATGAGCCATTTAAAAGGCCAGATACCCAACTTAGGCCTGTTAACGACAGTCTAGATATCCCAAATGCATCCAGCAGGTATCGATATCCTTCAATACACCTAACTGTGCTGTAAAATATCCAAACGATAATTTCTAAGGTAGCCTATAGGCTATTATTCACTATTATTTTAAATAAGGTAGCCTAGGCTATGCAATTTTCATCTCGTGCTTTGACAGCGTGCCATCAACGCGCGTGGAGTTATTGAGCTCTAATTGTATTGCTTAGCCTAATTCCAACGACCTATATCCCATCATTGACTGTTGTTTGGACGCGTATTTTGATTCACTAAGCCAAATGCATAAAAGAATGTGTTCCACACACATTAATTGCAATGTGGTAGATGTCCAAATGCATGAGGTGCGCAGTAGCCGCGACTATCAAATGCACCTAATGTGAGTGTATTTAGCCCACGTGTATGTGTGCGCGCGCGTGAAAGAGAGAGTGAGACTGTATCGGAGGAGCTGCACACACACACACGGCAGTGAATGCAATAGCTCCATGTGACCACAACAGAAGCTGTATCTGGCGTACGCGGCGGTCCCTTTAAGACACATGGGTTAGTTTTTCTCTTTGGTTATCTAGCTGTATGAGTTAATGTGATATCATAAAGCTAGAGAACCGAAAGTATAAACTAATTCCAAAGACTTCGGAGCGCTTTGAATGGGAACGAGTCTGGAAAGCCGGAGGGATGTGGATGGTCGGGGTATGGGGGAGACGGCGATGTCCGCTACAAAGAGCATCGAATCCGGTAGGCATGCAGTTGGCGATGCGTTAATGCGTTTCAGTGGACTGGAAGGATTGGAATACCTAAAGCTGATGTGGAAGAGATGGATTTTACGTGGGATCTGCCTGCGGCTACATAGGGACGCGTTAGTACGCGGACAGAACGCAAGGGCTTGATAATAAGGCGGATACGGACTTCGCGTTCATTCTCAAGTGTGCTTGTGCTGGGCAACATTCCTTCATAGACGTGATGATGATGTTGATGTATGAATTCGGGATGACAGGAATCGGTTCATCGAGGTGTTTCAACCGATTGGTCGGATCTTCTGGGTCACGTGGTCCTCATGTAATATGGGAAAGTCAAACCTCGGAGGTGTGTTTGACACTCTTTGTGTCTTATTGTAGCCTACTGCCTTAACTAGGAGATAACCCATATGTGTGGCTTATTATAAAATATAAACAATGTTTCCCATTTGAGGTTAAAAAGAGGTAGCTACAAGACTGACCTCGTCTTTGTACACCTGTCAAATACGTTTTGCAAGATATTTTAGAATTTCATCTGCCCAGAGGATTATTGTGCTTAGTGGATGGATGTTTCTTTTTCTTCATAATTTTGTTGCAGATCCAAATGATAAAATCACTCATCATGACATCATCCTGTAAAAGAAATGTCAAGGCTATTTTAAACAGGCTTCTTATGACACATGCAGTGTGTTTTAACTATAGGCCTCTGATACGCACTCCAGTATTTATAGGCCTATCTGACAGTTGTAGTACATATACTAGCTGTTGTTTTTGGCAATTTATGTCCCTGTCTGGTTAGTGCTACATCACACACAGCCATTTTTGATCCTAGGATGTGATAATGATAAATGCAAGGCTAAAATGCATGTTGTTAATGAGTGATATGACAGCTAGAGATGGATCTTTACGCATTTTTCTTTGTACAAAAAGAACGCCTTTAAGTTTGACACAATAAGAGCAACCTTGTAATCTCCTCATTATATATATATATATATATATATATATATATATATATATATATATATATATATATATATATATATATATATATATAGAATATGTCTTGTATGATGATATGGATGATATGGCCTATGGAATCAGGAAACTGACTTCCGATTGTCTCGGTAATTGCTGATTGCTTAAAAACATTTTTTTTTGTTTCGCACAAATCACGAGATGTTGAAATTTGTGGGGGTGCAGGGCAGAGACGTGTAATAGATGCATGACACAAACCGAGTCTGAGGTGCAGCGAGAGGCCTGTCTGAGAGGCGCCCCAGACATTTTCCCACATTAATATGTGTCTGGTCCTGCGTTAGGGGCCCCAGCAGATGGAGTCTTGTCTTAGCACCTGGCATACGCAGCACTGCTATTGTCTACGTCTACTAATCTGAATTCAATGTAACCAACTCTGCATCCCAGTTTAACTCCAGATTCAAAATGCGAGGATAGGTGCTGCAGGCGGGGTTTTGTGGGGATATTTTTTTGCCTTTATTTTGTTCTGGTAATATATATTTAAGAGTCTATTTATTATTAACAATATGCATAATTCATTTTATGCTTATAAAGACTGTGTTTTGGCTCAGTTTTGTAAGATGTGTGAATTTGGGCTGCTAATTTACAATCAGGAAAGTGGTAATAAAATTTTATTTGGTTTGCCTGACTACTCTGTTCTGAAAAACTGCCATTTTTAGGGTGGTCTAGCAAAACTAGCTTGTAAATATCAGATGACAGACTACTTATTTAGACAGTACATAGTATTTAAAAAAATTTATAATATCTATTGTTTCCTTAATGCTGGCATCCTGTTTATTATCAGTGGTGGAAGCTTTAGTGACAGTACTGGAGTTGTGTTTGTATTATTAAAATTGGTGCTAGTGACAAGTTGTATTTTTTAAACACACATACCACATTATATTTAACCTTGTATTTTTTTTAATTTTGTTTGCAGTCCGCTCTCTGAATTTCATTCAAATAGATTAAGTTTCAAACAGGTATACTGTTACTCCCAATAAAATTGGACGTTTTATCTATTATTATTCCTCTTTCATTTTTACCTCAAAAAGCAAATGTCAATCATTTCTCTGCTGAACTTATGAATTCTGACTTTGGTATCTTAGCAACGGCCTCTGATCCAAGAAATGAAATGGGAACGAAAATCATCCTTTATTTGCAGTCTTACATTGGCAGATTTAAACGGGTCCAATACAGTAGGCCTATATGAAATTATTTTGCATACACCACAGACTCGCTGGCTTTTTTAACTGCCTCGCTTGTTGTATGTTGTAATAATGGAATAAAACCTCCGTTTTTAAATATTTTTACTATTTATTGTATTTGACGAAATATTGTATGAATTCACATACAGTTAAATGAAAAAAACACGAAGTTTGCGTGACTGGGTCTCAAAACGAAATACACTAGCTACCAAGTCAGCACTTTTGTTTATCAACGCGCCAAAATTTGCCAAAACCCCTCAGGTGATTCTCGACGCGTCGGTAATGCCCCAAAACTCATGTTTAGCTGAACAGCTGACTTGATTAAGACACCACCAAATAATAGCCGAAATAAAAGATGACTGACTCGATTTGTGTTCTCATTAGGCAGTTTAAATGTTGAAAAATACATATGAATCTATTCACCTAAAGTATTTTCCTTCGGCGGTAGCCTACTGTTAGGTCTCGCTAAAGTTAGCCTACGTCACGTGCTCTTTAACCGTCAAAAACTTTAAGGTGAATTCCGCGCAAACATTGATATAAAACTGACATGAACCGAAAGAAGCGAAGAAATGTATATTTTTATTATGTAGGCTACACCGCTACACTTACTTTTATTAGTCTGTCATGTGCTAAATTATTTTCGTTCTGTTTTAGAAAGCATTTACAAAGTTTTGTTTCTCATATTAGCCTATGTCAAGCATTGTTTCTCATTAATCATCTCACAAATCATGTGAAAAATTAGGGACCCCTCACCCAGATTATACATTATAATTCTGAACAGATCATTAGTAAACCTTCTTTCAAATAGTTAGAAATGGGCTAATGAAAATTCAAGAAAAAAAAAATATATAATAGGCCTAGCGTTAATAGGCTTTATTATTTTGCTGAACATCCTTGAGTGCCTTCAGGGACTCAAAAGGCTCTGTGGATGCCTGTTTGAAAAGCCTGGACATAGATTATTAAAGCTGACCTCACAGAAACAAATTAAAATCTGCATAGCTTTTTAGTGGTTATGTAAGACGATTTATCTATTGCATAATAAGCTTTTATATATATTTTTAAGCATGACATATTATTTTTGAATCTTGCATAATTTGCCTGCATGCCATTGTGTTCTGAATCTATAATGCATGACAAAGAAAGTGATGTTAAACATGAATTCAGGTGACCTTTTAAGATCTCCTAAACAGGTGGGACATGTTTGGAAAAAAAAGTTGTTTGAAAATTAATTTATCTACTCTGTGAATGATCATCAGTACATGAGCCTCACAAAGATGAAATTCAAGCAAACTTTTAAATAAAATAATAACTGCATTGTGTTTAAATGTCCCAAAACACCCAAAGCTAGATTAAAAATGCTTGTATTTTGACTTGATATGCTGAAATCATTAAGATGTGTAATTCTGTGTTTTTAAAGGAAAAGAAGACTTCAGAAACCAGTGATAAAACACAGAAATCAAGTGACCACAGATCAGGTGAGTGATGAAGCATTGTCATACTCTCTATGACCTTGACTTTCTGCATGAGGTTGCATGTTTAAGAATAAAATATGCACCAGATTCTCTTGTTGCATACTACATAAGAGCAGTTTAGTTTATGTCCTTAATGGACATATATTAACATTAACTTATACATAAACATATACAAATAATGACTAAGCAAATGTTATGTGTTTTTAGAAACTAAGAGTAGATGCTGGTTATTGTTAATATTTCAAGTTAAGCTATTTTTGTGTCCAGATGTTCAGTATTTATATCAAGGGAATATTTTTGTTGAGATTCTGTGGTGATATGGCTTTCGCGTGACATCAAAACGGGTTTCTTTTTTCCCAAAAAAATGCTGGATGGCAAACATAGGAGGGATTACTATGGCAACAGTGTTTGCCCTTGCTCATTGGTGGTAAGGAGTAAAGCAGACTTATGTCACATGACTCTAGTCAGAGCCGTATCCTGCCAGGCATTGGCTTACATGTTCATTTCAAAGCTCAAATTTATGTTTATGTTTTACCCAGGAACAAGGAGACAGAGGCTAGCATAGGATGCACTGTATTTCACGTTCTCTCCCAGCAAGGACCAATATTTTGTGCAGTGTTTAATATTATTATTTAATGTCATATATTGTTATTTATATAATACAAAAATATCATATAAATAATAGGCCTATTCATTTTTAAAATACCATTTAGAACTGGAAATATTCTTAGTACAAGACAATCTTGAAGTAGAAATCAGCGGCTCAGGATCTAATTAAATATTTATATGTTACTCTGATCATAGTAGTTTAATTTACCGCTGTCTTAAAGTGTGATGCTCATCTTTACGATCTTGACAGTGTAGCGCTGTACTCATTCACTCCCTCTCTCATCCAATTTGTTTCCACACTGTTGCCGGACAAGAGATGGGAAGGCCGTTTGTGTGATCTATATTTTAATTCTTTTGTTCAGAGCCTTATCCCTTTAAAATATTGCAGGAGTCCCGGCGGTGTGTGTATATAAGGTGTGCTCATGTGGAAAGGCTATGAGGGTGGTTCAGTCCTTCACCTTCCTAATTCCCTTCTTTCTCTCCTCCGCCACCCCCCTCTCCTCCAACCAAAGCCCTCACTCTAAACCTCTTCAGACTCACACCCTCTCTCTTTCTCTCCCTTCACAATCTCAAGTCAGAGTTCAATGGCACTTTTTTCATTCTGTCCTTTTTTCCAGCCCCCCCTTCCTCTCCCCAACTCTAGTGGGTTTTGCGAGATGGGGGGCAGGTACCTTCCCTCCCCCATGTGAACTTTAGCTGCAATTCTCCAGGCACACATGCATTGTGAAACACAGATTGAAAAAGAAATGAGCACCTTTTTTCTCTTTCTCTCTCTCTCTCCCCTTGCCTTAACACAGAATTCTCAAACTCACCCACTCTCTCCCACGCAGTGTATTCAGTGCGCTTACGCCGCCACACAAGAAAGTAGCCTCGTTTTAGGGCACTTTTGTGAAGGTAGTGTGGCGTGAAGTCAGTCCTGTACTGAGTTCATATAATTTCATATTGTATCATACAGAAGAAATACAGAATATATGGAAGTCTTTTTACAGTTGAAGTACTTTCTCGAGATTTTTTACTCTTTAAAAGAGATACATATTGAATCTACTACATCCCAAGGGAATGCAAAAGATCTAGGATGGTTTTTGAGGCATCGGACAGGGTTACATGCCAACAGCCATGTTAGTAAACTTGATGTCCTTCCACGATTTGTGTGTTAGCATACATTCCCATAAAAAAGATACAAAAGCTGACACTAGGGTGGTACCCTTTCAAAAAGAAATAATGGTAACGTTTCCTTTTACAGTCCAGTTACCCATGTAAATACTATGTACTTATTTTAGTAACTACTGGGTAATAACTAGTACTAACCCTGAATCTACCCCTGTTCCATGTACTTACCTTATATTAGCCAGTACTTTCTTACACTGTAAGTACACTGTAAGTACTGTACTGTAAAAGGAGGGGTTACCGATATAATATGTAAAATTTGGATACTCATATGTATACTTTAGGTACTAACATGCAACATTTTGGGGTAAATAAAGTACAAAGGTGTACCTTTTAAAAGGATAGCGCCCCAGTGTCTTTTCAATGCACAAATAGTGCGAGTAGTGTTCACACGGAAAATTCCAAATAGAAAAAGTCGACATTAAATATGATACAGTAAATTAACTGAAAAACGATATGCACTCAACTGTCGCAGTTTTAATAATGTAGCAGAAGGGAAGCGGCGATCAGACTCTGATGTTGAATGACAAAATAACCATATGAAATTAATAAACTACATAGTGTATAATGCATCATTTGGGACACAACTAGTATGTTAAAGCGCTAACTATGCAAAGGGCTAGTGGAGGGATATCAAGTTGGTCAAGAGAAAGATGAAGAGAGAGCAAGCAAGCGAGTCTCTTTTTCCCCCATTCTGCAAGCCAGAAAAACAGTCTGTGACATTGGCCTAGTTCTAGATCGCGATTGCCCAGAGGAAGAATTGAATTGTGGAATCAGAGACAGAGGATCAGAGGGGACTTAGCACCCTGTGGCTATGAGCCTCCTCGCTCCAAACCAGCTAGCCACCTTTCACCCTTATCCACGGCTTTTCCTTACTCTTCACGTACCCGGACGAGCCCCCACTTTTTATAGAGGAACTCAATATCGCACACGCAAGGTTCGATAGTTCAATGCGAGGCAAAGTTTCTGAAATGATGCACGTAGGAGAGAGAAGAGGCAGCATATATAAACAAATTCTCCGCGCCTCACGCACACACAAAAATCTATAGATTTCTCAAGATGTTCTGTCTGTTGACTTGCACTATTACCATTTGTAAATGCCACGGAAGATTGCGCTGTTAGTGCAATGCTTTGAAAATGTATCAGGAATTATTGATATTCAGTTAGAAGGTGTATATATGCTTCACATGGACAGAACCATTGTGATCAGATGTTTATTGGCAAACGTGGGATCAGAAAACCAGGAAATTACTAGTGTTTTAGATCAAGTGCCTACAATTTTCGCACTAAAATTATTGTTGTTGCTCATACTTATTATTTTCCACCCAAAACCTCTTTTTTGTGCTACAGACATGAATGATACCTCAATATTTTATTGAGATACACTACCATTGAGAAGTTTGGGGTGAGTAAAAAACTTTTTTCATGAAAATACTTTTATTCAGATGCAGATCAAAGGGGACAGTAAAGACTTTAACATTGTTACAAAATATTTGTATTTCAAATAAATGCTGTTCTTTTGAACTTTCTATTCATCATTAAAATCCTGAATATAATGGATAATGTATTGCTTTCCACAAAATACATTCAACATTGATAATAAGAAATGTTTCCTAAACAGCAAATCATCATATTAGAATGATTACTGAAGGATCATATGACACTGAAGACTAGTAATGATGCTGAAAATTCAAATACAAAAAATAAAGTTTTTAATATTTAATTGTAACTTAAACTTTTCAAGCAATCAGATGATTTTCTATTCGCCTGGCTGATGAAAACATAAAGGAAAAAATCCCATAGACTTCGATTGACAGAAGACCCCAAGCATTTTTTTGGGTACAGAATATCATATAAACTTGAGGTTGGGCTCTTTTGATGCATAGTAACTACTCAGAACACCTTAGCATCCACCTAGCAATGCTATAGAAACCACTTATATCATATACTAGGAAACTCCAACTCTAATATTGTGGCAGTTTTAGGGTTAGAACGGGCAAACAATGCACATTTACTTCAGAAAAATCTAGCTTAATCTCTCCAGTTGATTGTGTGAAGTATCTTACTGGTAATTATACTAGTTGTATTAGCATTACAATGCTGCGTTCATCACTAGAACAGCATTGCATCATAAACTTTGATTCCCTTTGTGAAGTGAATTCATCTGGCTAAAAGTTTCTAAGCAACAATTTATTTAGAGATTTATGCAGTGGTTTTCTCAGGCTAATGCTGTGAACCAAACCAAATTGTAGATATATTACTCATGGTAGTTTTCATTTGTTTGAAAGCCTCTGGTCTACAAAAAAAAAAAAAACAGAATGGAAAATTCTTTATAGATTGGAATTCATATACAGGGCTCGATAGCTCGCTTTGTAAGTTCATTTGAATTATACCCCCTGCATTATACGCCTTGATAGGAAATAAATCTCTTTAAATGCATGCGCTCGAGGGGGTTGCGTTCAAGGGAGGGTTTTGTTGGTAGCGCTAGCATATGCTAACATAAATTAAAGCCTATGTTTCTCTGTAGAAAACTGATTGATGTTTCTTACTGTTTAAAAGCTAAAAAAAGCCTGCGTTTTCTCACAGTGGATTGCTTAAAGTGGCTACTGTGCGCTGGCGACGTCAAAAGCGGGTGCAGAAATCGGCTGATTTTCTCAAGAATAGAAAAGCTAGCCAAGCTGAGTAAGGCCTCTGTGACATTGCCATGCAAAACACTGCCTCAATGGTGAAGTGTATTTATGAAGATGAGGGTGGTGCGGGGGGGTAGAGGGAGAGAAGGAGGGAGGTTTAGCGGGGGACGTTATGAAAAGGCAGCAGGCTGCGAAGTGAATGGGACCAGCGGGGAGGGGGCCGGCAGGGTCCGCGCCTCCATTGGTTCAATGCAACGGCCAGAGCAGCTGTGAAAGGAGGTCTCCCCTTTTTCCCACGACCCAGCAATGGGGCAAAACAGTGGCCCGAGTCTGCCAGGGTCAAGTCACTTTGCTAATATATACACTGAGCTTGTGTACGCAGACAATGCATACACACAACTCATTTATTTGGTGTGTGCACACAGCCACCTTCAGACTGGGGAGACGGGGCAGCGTGAAAAGACCCTGACTCTAATTTCGGTCACATTGAGGCCATTGTCTAGTTCTAGACCAACAGTCCTAGATTCTGAAAATTAACAAGCTAACCGGGACTTGGTCAACGCACACACAGAGGCATACACCTGCTGTTCAGAGATCAGTCCGTTCCCCAAATATTGACATTTTTTAGTCATATATTTTGATCTTAGATGCATGGATATTCAGCTAGATAGATGGATATTTGCATATTCGGATGGATGGATGGATAGAGATTGATTTTTGGATATTCAGACCGAATTTTGTATATTCAGACTATGCCGGGCCGATTGGGATGCTAAATCAGAGCCATGTTTTTATATTTACTTTTAGTAGTACATTCACAATTTTATATTAATATTAATATATATTTTTTCACGCTTCAGCTTTAAGACACATTTTTTGTAAAATATGTGGAAATAATGCATTTAAACCAATAATTATAGTTAAAAATCTATTTTTAGAGTGCATCTTTTGTTGGTTTGTAGTGTGTTTTTATGTTGAAAGGTCCATAAAATGCTTCTTAGTTTTAATTGCATGTTTGTTTTTCCCTCTTCTGTAGAGCTCACTTGCCTGACTACACGTTTATGGCCCTACACATGCAGTCTATTAGCGAATATGGACCCTGCGTCTCTCCCGGGTTCATCTTCAATAGAAAGTGCCATCTTGTTAAAGGCGTATTACAAACTCCGCCAGTGTGTCACAGTCTTTCTGCCTCTCCCCACCCACCTTGTGCCGTTTACACTCCTTTATGGTACATTTGTCCTGCAATAAGCCCCATTCTTTTGATAAACAAGCATCGCCCCTCTCCTCTTGCCTCCCTCTCCTATTCAGAGGCTCCTGGAGTACAGCAAGACAAAGAAGAGACTCACTTAATTAGCTGAGCGAGAAGATGCATTGGGGCAATCACCCTGCACAATGAGGGAAACGTACAGCATGTTAATTCAGCGTGGGGTTGTAGCGAGCTTCCCGGGGCCCAGAATAGCCTTTTGTTTAGCGCCTGGCCGGCGTAATAGATCAGATGTGCTTCAATTAAAGAGAAAGCCTCATTTCGAAAAGGTGCGGATGTATATTATCGTTGTTTGTTTAAGGATCCTGCTTGTTTGGCGCTGTTCCATGTTATCAACCAGTGAAGTCTTTCTAAAGAAGCTAAGTATGTACATGGGGAACAGGACTGTAAAATAAAGTGCTACCGTTTTTTTCTTTTGACACGCCTATGTACCTCAAAATATGAAATTAATTTTTGCTACTTCCATTTCATTGCACCTTTAAATTTAGTTAGTATATTAAGTATATATTCATACATTTTCAGAAAATGTTACTGATTAAAATGGAAATTTCACCAAATATTCAATATCCTTCCATGTTTAGCATGTTTCGGAAAGAGCGTATTCACAATGTGATTTACGCATTCTGACTAGCGCATAAATTTAAGTTTCCTTGTGTGTTCATGTCATTTTGTGCAGATATAGTATACATGTAGTAATTATGTTGTGTAAATATCAGATTAATCTCATACTGTAAGTATAGAATGCAAACACTAGTAAATTGTTCATTCCTTGTTTAGCTGGTCACACAGCTCAAGCTTGACATTATTGACTATCATTTGATTGCTTGAAACAATCATATGTTTGTCGATTTTTCATCCAAAAACATTCTTAGCGCATTAACACCATGCGGTGTTAAATGTTTAATTACATCAGGATGTGCACTTTTTCTGTCTAGACTCCGTTATCATTGACAGTATCAAAAAAACTTTGAGCAATTAGCGCAAACTTCCACGAACGATGCTGTGTTGCGATCTGCGGTCGTAAATCTATTTCTGTTCAATTGAGTGGGAGGTGTGATTGTGTTTGGGGTTGAAGTGGTGGTAGTGGTGGTGGTGGTGGGGGGGGGGGGGCTTATTCAGGTTGCTTCTGTTACAGTGGCACCCTGAGGCGGTTACTTTCATGAAGACAGATAAGCTCACCGTGAAAATCCCTCTCTCTCCCCTCCACCACGCCGCACGAGTACCACCCTAGCCTTCTTTTCCTCTTTCTGGAGAGTTCTTTAACCTTGATGAGTGAGATGAAGGGGTCAGAGAGGATAGACAAGTGACTGTGCTGTTACAGTGTATGTATAGAAAAAGCCCACCCCTCCTCCTTGTCAGGATCAATATGGCTAACAGAGAGCTGGGCTAGTCAGGCATTGAAGGTGGTGGTGGGTGTAGGAAAGCTCTACTGAGGGCCATAAAGAGTCTTAAGTGCACCTGGTATCTAGCGCCTCTGCTTTCGGCCGTCTTTACACATAGCTGTCATAGGCTCGCCTGTTAATACCAGATTTGGGAGATTTAACATGCTCTGCGGTCAGAGCTTTGTGTCCATGTCTGTTTCATTTGGCTCTGCCCTACTTAAGAAGATCTGTTTTTGTGATGTGGATCTCTTTTTGAGGAGGGCCTCAAGTGACAAAAATGTGTTTAGACATGATAGACGCCGTAGTGTAAAGTATGAGAATGTATAGAAACTCATATAAATATGTTCCAGAAGTTTGTGATATCGCCATGGCATTATTTTGTTTATTGGCTCTCGGATCCGGAAACTTTATTAGACCTCTTTGCTGCAGATATGGAAAAGTATCTCATGCTTTTAAGAGTCATCCAAATAACTTTTAAATGGTAGTAGTCAGTGATGAAAGTTGCCTTATGCTGGCATGATGATGTATAGTTATGGTATTTACTACTGGGGCAAACCAAATTTAACTTGACTCGGGTTGCATCTGAAATCGCATACTTCCCTACTATATGTGACAAAAGAAGTATGTCCAAATTTACTGTACTCAAAAATTTGACAAAAAGTACCTGGATGACCTACTTCTTTATGGCGAGGTATTGAAGTGTGGATTCAATGGACACTTTACTATCCCATGAGGCCACGGGAGAGGATTTATGAATGGCAGGCGAAGCGACGCAACTGACGCTGGTAGGTCACATGATAATGCGGCATGACAAATATAGTACGTCCAGATCACATATATACTACACACATTCATACTAGTCAAGTCAAGTCACCTTTATTTATATAGCGCTTTTTACAATACAAATTGTTTCAAAGCAGCTTTACACAGATAACAGGAAAACAATGTTGTAATAGTATTGTTCAATTGAAAATTAAATGTCCCCAACTAAGCAAGCCAAAAGGCGAAGGCAACAGTGGCAAGGAACCAAAACTCCATCAGGTGACAGAATGGAGAAAAAAACCATGGAGAACCCAGGCTCAGTACTAGATAGAACAAACTTTTTTTAGTGGTCATGAAGTAATTATTTATTCAAAATACGTTCCTACACAAGAGAGTATGCGATTTGGGATGCAGCCCTGGACTTGTTTCAGTAAGAGTATTACATTTTATATTTTGTCAAAAAAAGAAACATCTCTAATCATTTACATATTCATATTTTTCACAGGACTGGAAGTAAACACAATTATAATACTATTATTTATTACTATTAGTGTTATTACTCATATTTGTTGTTTTATTTAAAGGTGGGGTATGTGATTTGCAAAACAGCCGGCAGATTTTGAAAATACACAACTCAAAAGGTCCTACCTTCTTTCCCTGACTCCACTCATTCGAAGAGGGGCATGGGGGAGGGGGGTATGGTACGGCCGTTTGATTGACGCACTGACTGTCCAATGATTCTAGATGGTCTTGAAAATGATTGGCTGGAGTTTTTTGAGTCCTGCCCATTCCACAGATGATTAAATTTTTTAATTTTCATTTCAGTGCTTCTAACTCAGTGGCTGTAAGAGGGTTAGAAATAGGATTTCAAGTGATTTTGAAAAAATGGTCAAAAAAGAAAATCACATACCCCACCTTTATGATAATGTAGAGTCAGCCCATCATTATCGCAAAATAAACCCTTTCTGAATGATACAAGACTCTTTGCGGTTGTAGGTTTAATTTGTGACAATGACCAGCTAATATTACACTGTAATAAAATATTGTTGGTTTAACTTAAAAAAGTAAGTTACCTGGTCGCCAGGTAAACATTTGAGGTAACACAGTGAAGGAGGTCGGTTTAATCAACAGAAAGTTATTATCCCTTGCTTGTTACCTATCATCAGTCTTTGCTAGCCCTGCTGTCACTTTCCTCTCCCAGGGTGTTGAGACGTTCTCCTGCTCGTGAGTTCTCCACTCCCGCTCAGCTTTGGTAATTGAGTTGAGTGAGAAGTTAACCACCCGCCTCAATGGCAAGGAATCCTGGTGCCCCTCCCTCTCAGGAGGGTCACATTGTCCAGCCCCTCTCCCACCGGTGTAATCCCTTCCACTGGGACAAAGGACCTACCCACGGGCCACAGAGGTACATTAACCCACCAGCCAGCGAGCCCTCTGACCTGAGCGGCAGAGCCCCGTTCATCCAGCCCAGCTAACAGCTACCGGCACTCGGCACATCAAAGCCGAGAGCTGAGCTCGTGTGTGCGGTTACTTATTCATGCGGGCCTGGGAGACAGTCCATGGAGATGAAACGGCAGTGGCGAGGAGGAGACCCACTGATGTGCAGAGTGGAACAGCTCCCCTGTGGTCTCAGTAAGGAGTTAGAAAAGCCAGATCCGACGCTGGTTGGTGCTGTGATCTATGTCGCAGCGCTGAGGGGATATCTGGCCCCTACATCAAACATCTTGTCCCAATAATGCGGCCTGTTATCATAGCGAGTGATGCCCACAGCTTGGCTTTAGCCGACTGTGTACTGTACTGTGATCTGCTGTAGTTGAGCTGCAGCATTTGTGATGTGGAGATTATGTCAGACATATCTGCGACATGTGAATCCAATACACTGTGAAGGCAGTGGAAGAAGGGAAATTCAGTATTGTTGACCTTTTAAGCGCATCGTGTTAAGGTGAAGTGAGACCAAGCAGAATTGTTGGCCGCGTCCGAAATCGCATACTCTCTTGAGTAGGCACTTATTTTGAATAAGTGATTACTTCATGACTGTTAAAAAATGTGTACGAATATAATCCGGGCGTACATTCGCCATGTTGTCATTATCATGACCTACCAGCGCCAGTGCGTCACTTCACTGCCATTCATAAATCCTTTCCAGTGGCCTCATGGGATAGTAAAGTGTCCATCGTGTGCACACTTCAGAATCTCGCCGGAAGTAGTTGGTCATCCAGTTACTTTTTGCCTACTCTTTTATGAGTACTGTGAATTTAGACATACTTCTTTTGTCAGATACTGTTTTTCGCCTACTATATAGTAGGGAAGTATGCAATTTCAGATGCAGCCGTTGTTTTCGAACTGGTGTCAAGAACCACTACTCTCATCCGCTATTGGTTGGTTAAACAGGTAGCCACGCCCCCAAACCCACACCATCGGTTGGGCCAGTGTTGCTATGAGGCTGGTCGAAATGTTCAAACAAAACAACAATGTTTTGACAAAGTGGCCTTTTCATGGTAATCAACCAACAATTGGCTTACTTATAGTTGAAGGGATAACTAAAGGAAAAAAATATGATAATTTATTTACCCTCATGTCATTCCAAACCTTTAAGACTTCCTTCCGTGAAACACAAAAGATTTTGAAGAATTTTTCCATACAATAAAATGCTTTGGACCCCTTTGATCTTAATTCTATGGACAAAAAAAAGACTGTGTATTCTATTAATAACATGAATACGACTACACTACGTGGTCAATAGTGGTCACCCGAGTATCACACTTATATATTATTTCAAAACCAGTTCTCCTCATTGTAATTAAAGGGCTTAACCAAGGGGAAAACATACTTTTGGCCATATCGCGTATTAGATTACATTGTGTTTCTCCTTCATGGGCTGCAGTGAGATGCAGGGGGCGTGTCCTCGGACGGGCCGCACCCCCGCTGCCCCAGCATCAGTCAGAGACGGAAGAGGAGGTGAGGTTGCCATGGGAACAGATGTTCTGTATTAACCAGGAGGGAAACAAACAGTAGCGTTTCATAAAGTAGTGTTCTTGAAAAGAAGGCTTGGTGTTGTGCAGAAGAAACTGGTGCTCTTTTGAAATGTGTTTGCGTATTTATGTACAGTATTTGTGTAAGGACAAAACCGATGCCATTTAGTCGTGTGTGTGTACTAATGTTTTGTTTAAAGTTGTGTTGAAGTAAGCATGAAGAGTCAAATCATAGTTTTGGAGAGATCTTCTTAAACCTTTGCAACAAGGGCAGATTGATTGGCCTTGCTATTGTAAAAGTGAGAGGCAATGCTTTGGTATCTTTTTCTTTAGTAAAAATCGTTTTTGGCAAATACAGTCCTTGGATTCAAGAATTCCACATCTGTAAAAAATAAAATAAAGCTCATGTTCAGCACAGTGTACCGGATTGCAGAGGAATAGTTCACCCAAAAATTACATTTGTCATGATTTACTCAATTTTGAAGAATATCGTTGATGCTTTTTTCTGTACAACTAAAAAAATTTTAATTGGAAAATCAAAATTTAAAGCATCATAAAAGTAGTCCACGTGATATTTGCTATACGTCATATTATAGCTTTGTGTGATTAACATCCAAATCATTATTCATTGATAATCTTCCCCTCCACTGTAGTCTTCTCGGTAACACTTTATTTGAAGGGGTGTGCATAAGACTGACATGACACTGTCATAAACATGACATAACACCTGTCATGAACATGAAGGAGTCTTTATGAATGTTTATGACTGTTGTCATTAAGTGTCATTCGGTAAATTATGACACTTTTAATGCAAAGTTGACATTGTTTAAAATGTCTTTGTTATGACAACTTGACATTAACAAAGACAGAAATGTCTTTGTTATGACAACTTGATATTAACCAAGAAATCATAACCTGTCAACCTGTCACAAATATGTCATAAAAGGTCTAATTATCAAACTTCAAGCATTTTGCAGTGTAATAACCCTTAATGACATCTTTATAACTACTACAATGTGTTCCACTTTACTTGAGGACAAGTAAAATATTCATGACACAGTTATAATGGTGTCATGACGGCCAAAGTTGTCACAGGTTGACAGGTTATGATTTCTCGGTTAATGTCAAGTTGTCATAACAAAGACATTTCTGTCTTTGTTAATGTCAAGTTGTCATAATCAAGACATTTTTGTCTTGGGTAATGTCAAGTTGTCATAACAAAGACATTTTAAACAATGTCAACTTTGCATTGAAAGTGTCATAATTTACCGAATGACACTTAATAACAACAGTCATAAACATTCATAAAGACTCCTTCATGTTTATGACAGGTGTTATGTCATGTTTATGACAGTGTCATGTCAGTCTTATGCACACCCCTTCAAATAAAGTGTTACCGTTTTCTCTTTCATGCTTGAGCATATTTGAACTTGCTGCATGATAACATTACGGGAAGTTTGACTTTTGATGACACCAAAAACAATTGGTATCTATTTAGCGCTCACAAGAGAAATATGATTCGAGAGATACAGTGGTGGACAAGAGTTCTGCAAATAATAATTCTAATTTTAGGGTGAACTGTTCCTTTAAAAAAATGGTAATTTGAGATGTATCATGATGCATATCTTCCTTACATAAGATGTATTGCCTTTTGTTGGTGAGTGTTACAATGCTAGTTATTGGCATACAAATGCAAAGCATTTCTGCAAGAATGTAGCCACATATTTAGGATTAGTTGGGAACAAATGTAATTATTTGAGTATCAAGCATGTATCAAAAAACATGGAGTCATCTAAATATGGAGTAAGATCTCCTCAATGCCTCTATCATGTTTGTCATTATTTAATCTGATATCTGCAATGCTTTAACTGCTGAACTAGTAGTGCAAAGTTCACACCTCTCAAATCACTTTCATCCTGCTCTCCTCCCTTCTGTCTTGCTCCCCATGTGGACACAGAGGAAAGACGGGAGAAGCTAGCGAGATATACTTCTCGCGGTAGTTGGATGTCAGTGGCGTACCTGATTTCGACCGTGAAGCGACTGCAGCAGCGCCCTCCCTCTTTCGCTCTCTCGTATTCTCTCACGCTCTCCCTTGTAAGCTCCCTGAATAAATTTTTTTTTATCCATCGCCACACAGTTTCATTGTTCCCCTGTGCTTTGTAACTATGGCAGGCATGAAATTCACCTAAACGCAGAAAGCAGCTTCCCAGCCCCAACCTTCATACCCATTCCCTCCGCCTTCATCCCCCCCCCCCCTTCAATAATATTTATAGTGCAATCTTTTTCTCACCCCCATCTTCTTTTTAGGGATTTTTCTTCCTTTTCTTTTTCACAAGTCCAATGCCATGCCTCAGCCTCCCACCCTCCCATCCCCTTTTTTTGCCCCAGCCCTCTCCCTTCGAGCTGACAGATACACTGTTCTCTCTTTCTTCGCCTTTCACCTCCCTCCGCCCGTCCTGCCGGCCCGGCACAATGCCGACGCTTTCTCCCGCGGCCGGCCGAATGCTGCCCTGAACTAACAATATCAGCGAGGCTGTCTCAATGCCAGGGAGCCTCATTGTGTGCTGCCAGAGGGGTGTTAACACCCATGTCTGGACCCAATGAATAGTATTATTGTGTCTGAGACATGCAGCTCGCCCCCTCGGTTGCACCCTGCCCCCAAACTCAGAAGCAGTCCCCCATTTTTCAGCACTTAACCTACTTAAAGAGAACGTAATTTTGAGGTGAAACTTTCAGCAATGGAACATGTATAAGTGTCGTTTAAAAATAATCATTGAAGTTTTAGTCGGCGGGTAAAATATGAACGTTGTGGGATGTTCCCACGGTCAAGAAAAGTCCATAAATAACATGGAAAATGTGATTCCCTGGCCCGGAAAGGTCTTTATTCAAGTTGCCTGCTTTACAAGTTCTGTTTAAACCGCCTGTTTAAAGTCCCAGTTTTGTCCGCTGTATGGGGGAAGCATCAGCATAGGGGCTCTAAGTGCACTTGGCAGACAGTTTCTTTCAGCCTGACATCCTTAACTCAAAAAATCTCCTGCCTCAGCTTTTTTATTCCAAGGTTATAAAGTTCACATTACTAACTGAGAGCAGATGCCAAAACATTCACCTTGCACATCTCCCTGATCAAAGCTGCGGATTGACATTTGCAATGGGCAAAATGCTGAAAGTTAAGCTAAACTTGTTTTCTCTCTCTCTCCCTCGCTGTTGTTTTGGCAGGAGTCGGAAGACGAGCGGAGAGTGGGAGTAGTGATAGTGGTGGAGGAGTGAACCCGGGAGCAGGTGAACACAGCTGCGGACCGCCATGGGCTCTCTTCCATCGGTCCCGACTCTCCGTCTTCGGGTCTCTGAGAGACGGCAGGGGCCAGCCAGGGAGCGTCGGAGTGGGCAGGCGAGGCAGCTCGCTTTCCCCGCCGGCTACTGGCTCCTCAGCAGCGAGGAGGGAGAGAAATCAATACTGAGGAGAGATGCTGCCAGGGGTCGCCCAACGCTGCCTCCAGCCATGGAGCCATGGGAGCCTGTGTGTTCCGCTTTCTCTCTCTCTCAGCCCAATCTCAGTCAACTTGCATCAGCTAAAGAGAGGGCCAACAGCCTTGACGCTCTTCATGCAACACTGAGTGTGTGCGTGTGCGTGTGTGGTTCTGCCAGAGGGCCTTTCCAGGCTCGGCATCACTTGATAAAACTTTGCCTGCTGGAGAACGAGTAGAAAAAGAATGTCAAAGGTCTTTTTTCCCCCGTCTTTGATTCCTTTTTCGCTATGAGTGCACATTCCCACTGACTGTTGTAATGAGTGCTTGACGGAGATCTCTTTTACGCTAAATCAAGAGGCCTTCTTTTTTTAGTGGTTCTCCTCCTAAGCATGTACAAAGTGCTCTACATCTGATGGGCCGGGATAAGAGAGCATTTTGAATTCTTTTTCACCTTTTCCACCATGGTTGGATTTTTTCGATGGTTGCCACTATTCGAGTGGTTTGGAAAAGGACTTGGCATTGATTTGTAGGTGAAGGGCCTGGCACTTCGTAATGGCTTTCACCCTTGACCGAAGCACTTGATGGGTATTAATACAATCATGGACCAATGGAGAACAGTGCGAGATGGAGCAAGTTCCAGAAAAGTTGCTCCTGCAAGGACACTTGGGATGTGAACGACTGAAACGTGGCCTGTCCACGATGCTAACAATTCGAAAAGTGGATTGCTGGTTGCAGTGGATAGTTCCTGTGCCCCTGGATGCTCAACAGGAACAAGTTGGATTCGGTAAGGAAAGATTTCAGTAATCTGTTACGTGTGGGTTCAGTAACATCAGCTTTACGTAGTGTTCCAGTTGATGGGGTGTCTTGTTTTAAGGTCCTGATTTGCATTATGTTAATCGAACAAAGTGGCAGATGATTGTATAGATTTCCGTCGTCCTGTCTCGTCTCCACTGGGCAGCGCCTTCGACAAAATGGCCGCCGATGCCTGCCAGCTGTCTCCCTGCCAAGATGGCGGCACTTTAAACGCTGCCCATCTGCCTAATCAAGGGCCAGTATGCAGATTCCAGATAATTGCATTTGCATATGCTTGTTTCCCTCACCCGTTATTGGCGGAGCCAGTTAACCACGCCACCTTTGAACACGCAGGGCATATGCACATGTTTCCTTTATCGCTTAAATCCTTTTACAGTCTGTCTGCTTTATGTTAAGCTGCAGTAGCGTTCTATCATTGGAAATGGGTGAAAAATATGGCGTTAACACACACAAAGCATCTGATGCCTGTGCCATCTGTGACATCTGTGACTGGGTAGTCTAGCTACATAAATCCCTCACTCGCAGGGCCCGGTTCCAGACAGCCTCCCATAATGACCTCATTAGCATGCACAGCACTCCTCACTGTAGGCCCTGGTGCACTGCTGTGCCGTGGGACCCGACAATCCGCGCCCTTCACACAAACGCTCGCCGGGCAACATTGTGTTCCTCCTTACAATACAAAACTTCACACTTGTTTTATTACAATCATGTCGGTGGAGCTGAAGATCTGAAAGGGGCTTAGGCAGTTAGTCTGCATGCTCAGGGAGATGTCTGTGTACATGTCTGTTGGATTTTTTAGCCAGGCTAATGAAGAAGTTGTTGGGTTGATTCAGATTTTATTTATTTTATTTTCATTTCAATTGATTTAAAAGCTGTATGTGCTGTTTCACGAAAAAACAGAGTTTAAAAAGTCCTCAATAAATGTAAACTATTTAGCTTGAAATTGCACCATCGTAGTAGTCGAAACTGAGTAGATCCAAACTCGCGCAAAGACATACTAATTTGTACTAGATGGCAAAATGGCAAGAAATTGTACAAGTTGGGTTTTTAAAAAAATGCATGACCCAAACCAGAAAAGCTTGTATTAAAGGGTACTACGTTTATACATTTTTCTCCTATTACATTTACGGGACAAATTTTCGCCATCTTGTACGAACCATTACGAGTCATCATGAAGTGTGATGACTAGTTCCTGTCTCTTATTATTGTTTCATGGTGATAAAAGGGGTGAAATTCTGAAACTAGGGTGGGATGACTAGTACCGTACGGCAGTAAAAAGATTTTTTTTTTCATAAAGACTGCTCTACGATATTTGTAAGAGCGATTTATGAAAAAAAGACCCTGCAAATTTATTTGGTAGCATTGTTAGGGACAGCATGATGTTGTCTCAGCAACTGTAAACAATTTGACGCATTAATATTGAATGTTCGTATTTAAACAATTTTACATACTTAACTCATTTAATCAGTATTTCTCAAAAAAGGTAAAAAAGAGAGATTCTTTTTAGCCTATTATAGCTTTGTTTCAAGTCTCTTGTTTCAAGTCGCTAGTGATGCTAACTAGAATAACTGTCTGGAATAACCGTTTATTTTATTGGTTTTATCGTTTGTGGTTCATAGGTGTGATATGTCATGTGGGTGGGGTGATTTGGTTTAAATTGGGCGGAGAGGGCAGTTAAATTTTGGGGTGGGTGTGGGGTTATGCGTCTGTCTGGACAAGTTGATGTCTAAAACGCATATTAGCAGCAGAGTGGTACGTCTGGGTCAGGCAGTCTGCGTTTGTTCCATATTTGCATATTTACAACAGCTGGGGAGCCCATATGTTTTTGCCCGAGCCAGACAAAATTATATATAGCCTGACACGTTAGCAAGGCTACCGCACCCCATGCCCCCCCCCCAAAACAAATACACACACTCACACATGCTGCAAATCAAGTGCCATTCAAGTTCTCTTCAAAACACAAAAATATCCCCTCCCACCTGAAAAAAAAAACGGAAAACCAAAAAGCTTTTATGTTAATCGCAGCGTTAGCCATGCGTGTGAGTACACTAGTGCAATTATGCATAATTCAACGCAAAGCTAGGCTGGGAGGCTGAGTACAGTAAATCCTGTTAGCAGCCCGCAAAGGCGGGAAACAAAAGGAGGGGACGGTGGGGCGAGTGTTACGCCCATTAGGTGCCAGAATAAAATCCACGTTTTCACTAGGACCCAGCGATATGTTAACCTCCCACCCCTGTTGTAGGTGTACACGTGTGGTGGACGGCACAAGAAATATGTGTCATATGTGTCAATTTTTTTTAGAGACTTACAATTAATTTATTAGAGCTAACTTTTTATTATCTGCTACATGTACCAGGCTTCAGTTGTTCTCACAATATGAAACCACACTCCTTATGGCTGTCTTACTTGTAAACCTTTTACACTTTTACCTTGAAGGCCTGAACGTCTTGAAGCTTAATAACTGGGCTGAACTACCTCAAATGAGTGGTATACTGGCTCCAACGCTCTATCAAAATATAAAAAACGACAACATAAAAATTCCCTTCACCGTCTGTCTGCTACAAGCTTTTCTCCAATTCCTGATTAGCCTTGAAGAAAGAAAAGTCTGGACCATTTTACATTCCACGAGTGCTGTAACATCATGTGTGAGCGTTGCGGCTCCCCTCTGTGCAGAGACCGGCTTATATGTTTAATGTTTTAATGTTAGCCGTGCATTAGTGCCGTCTCACCGTTATGAGGGGGTTTCTATGCTCTGAGTACCCGCTGCTTTTATTTGCTTGGTTATTGATTGAATGTGGTCCACCCACAGAAGTAATAGTTGCTAAAAGCATTTATTGGCACTGCTCAGTTCTGCCAGGGTGATATGCAGTTTTTTTTTTTTATTTGATTGTGTCCCACCTGTGATCTGACAAGTGGCTAGCCAGGCTAAAGACTCTGGGGAAAAAGGGAATCTGGCTACTCAATGCCTGTGTATTCATTAGCAGCTCATTTAATAATATTTTAAACCTATTTACCACAAAGCATTCATGGATTTTTTGTAAAATAAGTTTCACTTTTTGTCAAACTGATTAGCATTTAGCATGTTAAGCTGTATATGCAGCGTTTAAGAAAAGAAGACCTTAACTGAATTTGTTTGTTGCTTATATTACATGCATGTAAGGAGTGCATTTTGTAAGATGTGTGTATATATATATATAATGCATCCGTCCTTCGGAAGAGACGTTAAACCGAAGTCCTGACTCTCTGTGGTCATTAAAAATCCCAAATTTGCCCCTTGGCCTTTGCCCATCATTGCCTCCTAATCATCCCCATATACCGATTGGCTTCATCACTGTCTCTTCTCCACTAGTAAGCTGGTGTGTGGTGGGGGTTCTGGCGCAATATGGCTGCCGTCGCATCATTCAGGTGGATGCTACACACTGGTGGTGGTTGAAGAGACCCCCCCCCCCCCCCCCTCCATGTAAAGTGCTTTGAGTACCCAGAATTTTTTTTATTTATTATTAATTACACAGTATATATGATTAGCATGTCATGTTTGTTTAAGAAATAATTAGTAATTTTTAAGATCAAGTACAATGCAATATCAAAAGCATCAGATTGCGCTTCATCTACACGACTTGATCCAAAAAGAGCTACTGGCCCTTTAAAGCAGTGTCAACCATGGCTGATTACAGTCTGAGAGAAAACAGGCGTTTATCCAAGTCACTGATTATGTCATTTTTAAGCCAAAACACAGCGCTTCGTGCGGAGTGTGTGGGGCGCAGAATTATGAAGCGAGGAGTGGAGTGTGTGAAGGAGAGAGCTGGAAATGGGAATGGAGTGCTGTTTGTATGATTAAACTGTCGGCTCGGTGGCACAGGCCACGTTGAAGAGCCGGGCCTGAGATTTGACCGTAATGAAAATGCCCCCGAACTGCACCCCCCACCCTTTCAAAACGTTGCTTCAGACCAGCTCGGGTCTGTCTGTACGCTGAGAAGAGAAAGGAGACGTGGAACAAGATAGACAGACGGGGAGAAAGAGAGAGAATGAGAAAGTACCGTTCCGTGGCAAATGGTTTCGTGGCTGCACGAGATGTAGACAGATGTAGACAGGAAGTGTAAGTTTGGGATGAGGGCTTGACGAGTAACTTCAAATTGTGCTGTACCTCATATTCGGCCATTAAAGGGATAGTTCGACCAAAAATTTTTATTTTGTCATTATTTACTCACCCTCATGTCGTTCCAAACCTGTGTCACTCTCTTTTTTCTGTGGAACAAAGAAGATATTTTCGAGAAAGTTTTTTTTTTCATACAATGGAAGCCAATGGGGTCCAAAATGTTGTTTGGTTCCCAATGTTTTTTATAACATCTTCTCTTGTGTTCTGCAGAAGAAAGTCCTACAGGCTTACAATGACATGAGGGTGAGTAGATTATGACAGAATTAAAACATTTTGGTGAACTATCCCTTTAATGTTTTGTTTACCTTGCAAACAAATCAAATTAGTTTTTAAATCTGATTTTTAGGACTGCTGTCATTTTGGAAATCTGTTCTGTTTGATCAAGTTGTTCTTTGTTCATGTTCATCATGATATCATGAGGAACATGTGCACATTTTGAATGTGAAATCGTCCAGGACAGAGTGATAAAAAAGTGTATTCAGACATCTATCTCTCTCTATATATATAATGAAGAAACATTTTTATTTTTTAATATATATATATATATATATATATATATATAATTATATATATATATATATATATATATATATATATAATTGCATATTTTTTAAGATGCTACACAAATTTAGCGTTCTGAATGACAAATGACAATGTTTACACTGAAACACATTTTAATCTGATTTCACGCCACATTTGAATTAATAAAGATCAGATTTTATATGTATTTGGTTGTTTAGATTACATAAAACTTAACAGACTTGACTCAGATATACCCCAAAAAACCCCTTGCTTTCTGTCTGAACAAACTTAAGATGTCACGTATGAGTCAAAATCTGCTAAGGGGTAATAATGAAACAACAGTTTTAAAAAGGGATTTTCACTATTTACAACAGGATCTGCGTTTTCATGAATTTTGTTATAAGAGACAATAAAATGTATTTTGTGCACCAAAACCACTCGTTTTTCTGGTATTTTTTTTTTACTTGATTTTCAAAAGTCAACGAATTTTGAAAAATCGTTGACAAGCCAAACATATCAGTCACTGAGTAACATGTAATTTATTTTAAGTCATGAAATAAACTTCATTCCGTAAAATAAGTTTAATGACCTACGTAAAAAGCATTTAGTCTCCAGTGCGTTTTATAATTACCCAAAAATCAAACAGTTAACACCTTACGGCCCTTGCACACTGAGTCTGAAATTTCTTATCAGTTTTTTCGTATTCGTTATTCTGTGGCTCTGAATTATCAAAATACCATTCAAAATGCTTGCTATAGATGCGAAAAACTCAAAAAATCTAACCCGATCTGATTTTTTTTTATAACAGACTAAAGTTTCGGATGCAGTGTGTAAACGTGGGGTTTTAATGATTTTTTAACGTGCGAAAAGTTCGGACGTGAATTTTGGACTCAGTGTGCAAGGACCTTTACTTTCGCTATCGCGTCCGTCAAAAACTTAGGCTGGCTGTAGGTTGGAATATATTAGAAGTAAAAACATCGACATAACACATTCATGGGCATCAATCACTTGCCAGCTAATAAATGATTAATTATTACCTTCCGATCCATCTGTTTTCAGATCCACATCATTTGAATATCACGACATCAATGTCTGTCAAAAAAATAACGTGCACAATACACACTAGTATTTACGAGAAGCAGAGGTCCAGGGAGCAGGCCTACACGCATTTCCTGGAAAACCCACACTAACGGATGTTTTGACTATGTCATCGCTTTCTGAGAGAAAATGGCGGCCTGAGCGGTTTCGACATGCTGTTTGTCAGAGAAGATAGTGCATAATATATACAAATTTGTTCTTCACTCGCTGAAATTGAATCGTAATGATCAGAGTACTGAGTGAAATACTTCACACGGCATGCTAAAGAGAATAAATGCCAATCCAATTGAAAAATTTCGCTGGGTTAGTGAACATCGTTCAGCGTGTTGGTTTTGACAGACATTTTTTTATACTACGTATTTTGATTCTGACATTCCTTATTTAAATTAAAAAAAAAATTATATTCTTGACTGATCTTTAAAAAAAAAAATGTGGGCAATGTTAAAAAGAGTGATCTCAAGATGAGTCCCTCTAGTCGTCCAATTTGACTCTCATAAGCATAGATTCGGGAACTTGATTTTTTAAAAATGTAGCTTGATAACTATCTTAGTTGTTTAAAAGATTAAGGCAATTATCAAAGGTTGGTAAAATGTTGTTTAATTTTCCAATAAAATATGATACATTTTGATTTATTTCCCCTTAGCAGATTTTGACTCATATATGACTAAAGAGGCCTACTAATACCAAGGATGATAACTATAACAATAAACTATAATGTTTTAATAATTGTATTAATTCAATAGGAATAGTAAAGTCCTCATCACATCTATAACAACACAGAGGAATGATTCATATAGTCACTTTGATTGACAGCTAATTAGAATCTACCCAACTTTAAAGAGCTCAAGCATTTAGAGAGTGTTTTACCAGCAATAAAACTGCAAGCACACTTACTAATAAGCAGAAAGGTTTCGTTCCTTGGTGTGGACTCTAATAATCGTTATCATTGGTGTAAACAGGCGAAATATCACAGATAATGGTAGAACGAGCACAGCAAACATTACTCCCTTCCACAAATACTAAAGATTGTCTCAGTTGAGCGTGGGAACGAGTAAAAGTGTCAAATATTCAGTCATTCGCTGGCTAGACGGCCCAGCTGCTCTATTCAGCTGCAGGTGAAGAAGGACCCTAGAGGTCAAGGTCAGGGGGGTTTGTTGTACGGTCAGACGTCTCGCTACACCCCAAAACGTATTTGACTAGCAAATAAGGGGGCGCCTATTACCGCGGCTTCTTTTCTGCGCAAACCTAGCAACCGTTTTTTAAAAACGTGTTCATTTACATGATCCTAAGCATGTTTTAATGAAGTCCACGGACATTTATTTATAGCATCGTTTGCAAGGAATCAACATCGCCGCTATGCCACATTTGTTCCTGCCGTCCATCTCCTGCAGTGTAAACAATGATACCCCTTTAAGAGGAGGGCTTTTCTTCCTCTCAACATGTTTCTCCAAAGAAACCAAGTTTTTGAATAGCGGACGAAGACACCAGCCCACCCTCTGGAAGATTCCATTATTCATCTCCACCTATGCTTCATTAGCTCAGCTGAAAAAGTCCCCCCCCCCATACCAGCGTCTCAATGGACCGGTCCCCATCTTTCCCAGAGAGCCCCCTCTTCCTTGTCCTTCACCGTTCCCCCTAATCGTCTCAGCTCGCGCTGAAATCAAGCTTAGAAACGTCGCTGCTGTGAGCCTCTCTCCTTCCTTCCCCCCTTTCCGGCTCATTCTCTCACCTAGCTCACACACGCATGCACACACACACACCCACCCACTGCTTAAATCCCTATCAGCATGTCAACAAAATGTCCGCCCAGCTGGGGTTGACACTCGCTCGCCTCTGGGGCTTCACCTCCTCTTTGCTGACCCCTCGATCTCTCGTGGTCATTTGTTCGGTCTCTAGAGCTGCTCTCGGACTCAAGTATTTGATGTTAGTTTGTGTTTTAATGATGAATTGGTTCTTGCAGAATCCAGTATCTGTGAACTCTGGCGGCATCAATATGTAGTTTTTAACTAAAATATGACTGATATAATGCTGATAAATAATTTCATTATTTACTAAAAAATAACTCAATTTAGAAAATTATTGTTATTAGAATGAGCGTTAAGTTAAAAAAAGGCTATATCTATATATTTGTTTTATGTATAAAGATATATCAGCCACCATATTGGTATCGGCCGATAAGAAAATTTGGTCAATATATTAAAGCCGATAAATAATGGATTATTTCCTTCAGCTGAGACACTTCATATGCGCACTGTTCACCGTGATGGTTTTGAATTGCTTGAAACATGATTAAAATCACTTAAAAAAAAGGAAAAAACAGTTAAGTGCATCGTGTGCAGCGCTGTAGGCTACATAAAATTATAATGAGAACATCATTATAATTGTGTTTGGGACGTGGCTTTTTGATTCTGTTTTTGTAATCAGGCTCTCAAAAATTATTACAAAAATTTGGATTTAGATTTATCGGCCAATATATCGGTTATCGGCTTTCAAATATTGGCTATATTTTAAATCATTTGTGTTACTTAAGTCTTTCATGTGAACTATTAAGATAGGAACTATTATTATTATTTATTAACAAAAACAACACAGATACTTAATGTCAGGCGTTGGCTGCAGTGAAGAGCACGGCGATAGAGAATTCAACAACTCATAAACGTCTTTTATCACAAATATAACAGGGAAAACATAGGAGAAACTCAGGAGAACTATAGATCTTATTCAAATGAGTGCCATCCCTGATTTTCAACGGGACTGAAAGCATGACTGTGAGGTATAGACATGCATCTTTTCAGTGGGTTGAACTGTTATTTAAGCTGTTTTTGGGTTGTCTGCTGACGAAACACTGAAAAAATATCTTTCAGGGAAATTTCAGTAGACAAAAAACTCCAGACAACATGAGCTATGGAAAATTTTAATTGATTTGGGAGCTTTCTGCAGCTTTTTACAGTAGATGCCAAGTCTGTCCCTTCATACATGTCATGCTGCTCTGAATAAGGTCTATATCATATAGACACGTAAAACAAATGCAAACAAGACCGAACACAAACTGAGGAAAGTCAGGGCTTAAATACACGGGGAGAGTAATCAAGGTAAAACAGAACATTTTTTAAACATTTGGCAAGTATACCCAGAATACTGAATTATCTTTTTATTTTTACACATGTGGATGTCCAGTTGTGCATTGTAGAAATTAGGCATATGGACATATTTATACCTAATATGTCCCTTAAAATAGTTTCCATTGGTGTGACCCTGGTGTAGTCAGGTTGATTCAGTCATACTAAGAAATAGTTTTGACTCTTATATAATTATTGTTATTATTACATTTTTCGTGACCATTTTTGTATTTGCATTAGTTTGACTTAGCTGTTTTATAATATTCTAATGCATTTGGCACATCCTGTCCTTCTTATCAGCTCTTTTCCCATCTGGTTTGTTCAGTTATGATTACGTAATTATGGGATTGCAGTAAGATCGTGACACTGTGGTAAATACGTGGCTGATTTAGTGGAGAAGCTGTCTGTATATTATGATTTTTTTGGACACTGTCTTGCTCAGTGAAGTCTCAGCGGTGCTTAGTGTCTGCCAGCCTAGCACAATTTGCATGTAAATGTATTCAGATGAAGGCAAGCAGGGAGACCACCAGCTTTGCTGGATCTTGTGTACCAGGATACAGGTGTCTGTAAAAATAAGTCACATCCCAGCAGTAGATTATGAGAAGAAGAAAATGCCTGTATTGCCAGAACAGGTCACATAACCCCCCCACTAAAAATCGCATCTGAAAGTAATTACATTCACCTAAAGCTCTGTGATCCACTCTGAATAATTAGTTTTTACGTTCAGCTCCTGATACGTCAACCCCGTTGTTTTGCATTTCAGACAGGCACGTTGCAGGCAGCCATAAGGAAGTATCCTGGGGTCCCTCATGCTGTCAGTGGAGAGAGAGGCGAGGGAGGGAGCATGGCGGTCTACAGTACAGTACTGGCTGTGTCCGAAATCTAAAGTGAATGACTAAACGGGCAGCATTTCGTGTATGGAGCTACGTTTTAAGGAAACTTGTTTCAGATAGGCTTTTAAGAGGCCATACAATCATGTCTAATGATCTAAACAATTTCAATTGGGCAAATGTTAAGGGACGACAATTGTCCATAGACAATTAAAAATATGAGCGTTCACACTGACACATTTGAATCCGGTTTCACACAACATTTAAATTGGATTTGTAAACACAAAATTTCATGTGTTTTTTTTTGTGACTATACACAAACGGTCACCGTGATTTTGCCAAGTAAAACATGTTCCTGGATCAAAATTCCTGTCTGAATATTTATCCCTAACCCTATCGCTACTCATAAACCTAACCCTAACCATAAGTTATCCCTAAAATCAGAGGGAAATGATGAGGGTGAATAACACTGATGTAGAAGCACCTAACACTGGTTGTCGCTCAAATCTGATTGGTTGATTGGAATGTTGTTCCAGGATCAACAAAGGTGTTGATCCGGGATCATGTTGTACTTGGTGAAATAATGTTCACCCTATCCAGAGCATGGGAACGAGTAAAAGTGTCAAATATTAGTCATTCGCTGGCTAGACGGCCCAGCTGCTCTATTCAGCTGCAGGTGAAGAAGGACCCTAGAGGTCAAGGTCAGGGGGGTTTGTAGTCTCGCAACACCCCGAAACAAATCTGACTGGCAAATAGGGGCACAATTATTACTGCGACATAGGATGTAAATGTTCGTTTCACTGCAGACATGGCAACCCTAGGGAAGTCTATATATATATCCTCTCTATCTCTGCTGTCATTGTTTTTTTCTTTGCTTAAAGTTTGCTTTGCTGAGTCCATAAAGAAGAGGTGTTTTAAATCAGTGTTAAACGGGGGAACAAAGCTTGGTATGAGCCCCCTTTATGGAGAGAGGGGTCTCATTGGAGACTGGATGCTTTTCTCCACTGGCCTTGCCTGGTGTCTGTCTCTCATTCAGCCTCTGTATAGCCCAGAAGAATACATGATTGAAGAAACAGTGATCCAGTGGCTTTTTACAACTTTTTTAAAAACAAAGTTTGCACTTACTATGATAATATCATCAGAAGGCAGAATTATTACTGTAGTATCAAATTGAAAGTAAATTTAGTATAAATATAATATTAAATGTCAATTTTTATTACATATTTTTAAATTTTAAATATAAAAAAAGACTGAAAAAATTTTTTGTTTTATTGAAATATTATTAAACAGATAAGCACAATAATTATTAAATAAAATATGTAATAGCATATATAAT